>OY728121.1:1894200428-1895450428 GCA_963277665.1 Viscum album | reverse complement strand
ATTTGTTTTAGTGTGGGAAAAGGAAAATTTCGAGGGAGAAATTTCTTAAGGGGGGAATGTTGTAACGACCCAAAATTTCATTAATGGAAAATCCCTCTTGATCCAGTTAAATGTTTCTTTATGTTTTTATAAGATGTCAACTTATTTAGTTTAACGTTAAGATTTGTGACCGTTACTTTTATAGCCGTTGAACAGTGATCATCTGGGTAGTTTAAATATAAGGCTTTAACGAACCAATTTTCTACTCAGACAAAGGAAGTGATGGCCTCATCCATTAGAATTGCCCCTTACGAAGCCCATTTGTCGGAGCTCGGAAAGGAGGTGGCGTCTTTGGGCTTTGCCCTTGACCAAGCCCAAGCTGAGCTTCATCAAGTCAAGCTCGAACATGATCGTCTTCGGGAAAAATGGAAGTTGATAGAGATTACCACTCGAGCGATGTTATCCGAGCAACCCCAAGAGTCTGTCACCATCGCACACCTTACCCTTAGGTCTTATGAGGCTATTTTAAGGGGTTATGTAACAAATAAGTAGCACCATGTTCATGTACATTATTTTTGTATATAATAATGAATATAATTTCTAGTCATTTTTGATACATTGTAATTAGTTTTTAAAGTACAAACGGTGTTTTTAGTTATTATTTAATTAAGAATTATATTTTATTAAATTAAAGGATTTTTGAATTAAATAATATTTTAATAAAATATTATTATTAATATTAAATTAATTTTTATTAAATATAAATGATCTTATAATTTTATGAATGCAATTAAAATTTTTATTAAGGTTTGAAAGCCATTTCTGTTAAAACCCGTGAATTTTTATAAATGTCGGTTTTTATTTTTAAAAGTAAAAATTCACATATTTAGAAAATTATTTAGATAAAATAAATATTATTTTTGGAATCAGGATGTCGAAATTATCCAACGGTGAATTTTTCATAATTTTTTGAGACAGTCAAATTTTTGGGTAAAAATTAAATACTATTTAAATATATAATGTGTTTTATGACATCATAATGACCCAATGGTGATGTAATAAAATACCATAATCCTTATGTTCGGCCAATATGTGTTTTATCATTAAAATAATGAGGTTTTGGGTTTGTTTTACTCACTTTTCAAAGCATTAATGGAGCCCTCAAGACTTATTCAACACTTTGCCTTTTTAAATTAATTTCCATGGGAGTGTGACTCACCACCACATAAGCAACCCTAATTTTTTAATAAGTTCGGACCTTGGACTTGTAAAATATTGTTTTCCTCTATCCTTTTCCAGAAACCATGGGCAAATACCATGGGATGGTTTGTGGTTTGGATTATTTTAATATAAGGGGTCCCAAACCAAAATAATAAAGAATTCTCTCACCTTTCCTATATAAACCCACCCAAGCTCCCACTTCCTCCTCACTCAAAGCCCTTGAAGTTCGTCCAACCTCTGCCCTACTCTCTCTAGAATCCTCTCAAGGTGCCCCAAGCTCCCAAGAAGCCTCTCACAAGCCTCTCTCTAGCCTTTGGAAGCACACTTCCAAGTAAGGGGTTTTCTTCCTTTCTCATTTTTTTTTGTCAATTTTCATTAAGTTGTATTCCCTTTTTTTCAATTATGAATGTTGGGGTATGGTTTCGCACCTCCCCCATACTGTCCTCTTATTGTTTGAAATATGGGATAACCCTTTCTCTGTCATTAAATGCCTCCCATGTACACCCGTTACTATGCCGAAATTCCGAAAGGAACTTCTCTCTCTTCTTTTATATTCAAGCAATACTTTTGTATCATGAATCTAAATTCCATTTCTATTGTTGGGACATGTATATATATGATCTTTTTACTTTCCATTACATGTAAATATGATGAGGAATCCCTTTCTCTCTCATCAACCTTTTTTTATGAATTCTTATGTCACGCCGTTACGCTGCCGAAATCGCACCGATTTTCTAAGCCAATGTCTTTTTGTAGTGAATACCATGCCCATTTCTCCATCAAGGGTATTCACCTTTTTACACATTTACTTATTGATTATAAAGTTTCATGTATTAATTCCACATTCCTTTATCGTGGAATAAATGATTATGTTTTATGAATCCATGTTTTATGATCCATGTGGCACACTTATGCATGAAATGAAATGTTTAAGAAGGGTGCGCCCTTTATAGCGCTCCAATGCATTGGGTAAAGTATAGTATCATGATACGTCATGTGCAATGAGTGTTGACTCATGCTAATTCATGTGCAACGAGGGTTTACTCGTGCTTCAAGTGCAATGAGGGTTTACTCATGCTCCATGTGCAATGAGCCTTGGCTCATGCTAATTCAATGTTAAGTGTTGTTGCCACATTTCCATGTTATGATTATCATGCTTTATCATGCCTTTATGTTCATGTCTCTCTTATGCTATATTGATATGCTTATTTCCTAACATTTATTGTACTCCTCATGTTATTCATTATGTGCTCCCTTACTGGGCTTTATAGCTCACCCTTTTCTTATGCATGTCCTCAGGTTACCCCATGCAATGCTAAGTACGAGGGAATGTAGTGGTCATGTAAAGGAAGTTTTCAATAAGGATGTTGTATTTCAAGTTTAAAGTTTTTATGTAATGATCCTAAGCCCCTAAGACACTAAACCTCTCGATCTTCTTTGTTGGATCGAGTGACGTTTTATGTAATAAAGCATGTTTAAGTTGTAATAAAAAGCAGGGTTGTCATAGGTCGCGTGCTATTTGACGACTACAAGAGGCTCTAGTTAATCCCCACTTTATTTTATTTGATTATTTAAAAAGTTCACGAGGTTTTTTCAGTCTTATTGAGTTTTTTTAGTGAAATAATTTTCCCCATTAGTGATATGTCACTTGAGTTTTATGGCCGTAATAACTCCCACCTATTAGATGATTTCCTCCGTATTTTCCTAGGATTTTTGGATTTTTTGTTTGGAATCTTCTTCATGAAATTTCATGTGTCCTGGAAGAGCATATTCTGAAGTCATCGTGTGATCAACGAGTTCTTGGGATGACTTCTCAATAGCATGAAGGAAATGGGGATTTGAGGGGTCTTCTATGGGCATTGTGATGCACGTGACCATCTACATGACCTTCCATAGGTCATGTGATCATGTTTCTTCTTCTTCCTTTTCTTTTTGGGGGAATAATTCCCATATTCAAGTATTTATTCCTTTTTGAATTTTTAGTTGATCGTTTGGAGAGCATCAAAAAATCCCCCCCAAGAGAGACATCTGTGGGGACAAGGTCTCAGTTATGAGGAATGTAAATTCCCACCTCAGTCTTTGGTGCTATCACCAACTGGTTTCCTGTGTGATGCTTGGTCTACCATGTGACATTTTGTATTCTATTGAATACCCAATAAATCGAGGAACGGAGAATCATTCATTCACTAGCTACCCAACTTTTCTTGAGCTCTTCTACCATGATCTAATCATGTGACCTTGTCACAAGGCCTTCCCATATGAACCTGTCATGTGTCCTCACCACGATACCATTTTCGCAAGATATGATTCCCAATACATCCCTTTCCTAGGCACCTACTCAAATAAAAAAGGAACAAAACATTGATAATATTGTGAACATTTTCAATGGGGATGTGTGACCATATTGAGGGTTTAGTAGGATCTACTGGATGGTTAACATGATCTTTTGACTATTGTTCGGATCACTTGACCATGTCAAGGACATGTGATCATGAGTCTTCTGAGGCGTTATGTGGTTACACAATGCCATGTGGATTTTTGTGATCTATTAGATCATCGAGAGTCAAGTGATTCATGATTCTTTTATACTATCGTTAATTCCATGATGATTCATGTGATGCGCATGATGCTACTAGAATTTGATGTATTTCTTTGACAATATTTTATTTTGTCTTCCTGACATATTCCTCTTAATTTTGTTCAAATGTCTTCTAGTTATCATCATAATTTCACCAATATGGCTAATCAAAGTGTCATGATGACTAGAAACTACAATACTGAGCCCAGATACCATGTGAATTCTGATAATGAGATTCTGAAGTGGATCCTCCCATAAAAGCCCTAGAGTTATCCTCTATCATACAGTCTTCATCTATAAGGTTTTTCCTTGTTGGATGTAGTTTTCATTCCTCCTTCGGACTTCAATATACCGTCTTGTTAGGTGTCAACTTATATTGACTATATTTAGATGAAAATTACTGAGAATGTATGACTGGACATAGCTCGAACACATGAGATGTATTATATGTTGGAAAACTCTCCCTTGGGTCTAGATGGCTGTGATTTCACCCATCATCGCATCACTCAGATCTATTAGAGTGTATTTGTCACCTATCTAAATAACTCGGGCAGTGGATGGATTTGAAAATGGGATTTTTAAAGAGTGGTAATTTTTCTAATGAATGGGAATATCCATTCCGGTTTAGGAAAATAGTCTTAGAGTTTTCTGACCTACTATATGCTATCCATCAATGAAGTAGTATGGATTTACAAATAAATTATTTATCTCCAATCTGATCTTCTCATGGAATTGGTCCATCATTGGTGTCCCTAAACTAACTCATTACATTTATCTCACAATGAGGATGGAATTATCCTTTGGTAAATCTATCAACTGGGTCAGATACCCCCTCTCTGAGAGACGTATGATGAGTTACTCACCACCATAAATATATCAAATGAACCTTTGAAAAATCCATTATTGTAGAGAGATATGCTCATCATTTTGAATTAAAAGTTATCAAAGTATCTATCTATGATCTATATCATTTTGTTCAAATTTTGGATAAACAATTTTCTTTATCATAGTGGAGATAGGCCAACAGCTATACACACCCATCAGTTCCCATCTCGAAAAGTTCTTGATTGTGATTGTTAGTGTTGGGACATTTTGGAAGATGGGGATCATACTTCATAGGGATACTAAGAGAATCTAGAGATATAACCATGCCTATGGCTGGAAGGCTTCATGGACATATTCCTGAATAGGTGTATTTTCCCATCTGGGGATGTGCATTCAGGAATCCGAGTCAGTACGCTAGTGATGGCAGTGCGGCTAGCAGTGGGACGATGCCTTAATATAGCAGTGTCGTACCATTCACACCATTACCAACTCTTGGTCCATATTAAAAAGGGAAACATCCCATATAGTATTAGTTTTCCCTTCCAATTCTTATTTGAATGGATATTGGTGAATTTATATTGATACGAATACTATAATACCACCAAAATCCTAAGTGTCTTATCTCATCCTAGGTTTCTAATCATATCCAAGGTTGAGTCTATGTCATTAGGATCTGAAAAGGTTACCTATGTGTTCAGTCAATCATATATATTTGACATTATCCCTTATCCTACACCAACTAGGACAATTATTTATAATGAAAGTGTTTCTCTAGATGAAAGGTCATACAAGATCTCCCTTTGGGAGGGGGTTCTTGCAGATATAACACACGAGTTGATTGTATGAAAACCCTATACACCATGTCAGTTTTCTCACTAGTACAAATGCACCAAAATGGTATTCCTCTTCCTTCTACTAGTGTGTAAGGAGTGAGACACCTTAGGATCATCTAGTAGTTTTAGATGATGTTGGCGCATCAAGAAATTGATACTGAGATCATTCTTCTACCTATTGATTCTCCTTCCTTTCTCACTCAGGATTATTCCCGAGCATGGGTAGCATCTTACCTAGATGGTGTGCTAATTCTGTCAGTTCTTCATTTGGATAAACCATTTTTCTCACTAACACCTCTATCTATAGCAATGATGGAGCTAATTCAGAACATATATGAGATTTAAAGAAAGAAACCTCATTTTGGAAATGATCATAAAGAGATCATGACATAATTTTCGAGGGAAATTAGTCCTATATCACAAGAAAAGAATTATATGACTATTGATAGATGATCATATGAGGCTTATTCTCCTATTTCCATGCTAGTTCAGCTAGTTTTTCTTCCTCCAGGTGTACCTAATCCATTGGTCACTGAATTTAGGACATGTCCTCGAATGATCAAGTAGCATATTCATGACCTGGTTACTAAGAATCCAATGGATATGTTACATGACCAAGAGTAATGAATTCATCATCAATTTGATGAATTGGGGTTAGATGGATTTGATCACTATCCACTGTATGAAATCATGAGGAAAATTATCCTGATTCAGAAATATTTAGCCACCAATGAGAAAGGATTGTTCCATCTTGAAGATGTGGCTCCACATGTAAAATATATGAAGGTGGAATTAGATTCATTGGAGTAGATTCATCGGTTTATATATAATTTTCATGACAAAATTTTTTCCTATAACATGAAGATATGAAGATATGATGAAATCATATCTTTCATAAGGTATGAACTTCCAGTGTTATCATCCTCATGGAAAACTGCTAAAAAATTAGTTAAGAGATGACTACATTAGTCTATACACTCTATCCTAGGGTAGAAGTAAAAGGGGTAGGATGAGTGGCACTTTAGCATTCAATTGGTGCTTTAATTCAGACTCTTTCCAACTTGACCATCTCATCTAATCGAATATTATTGAAAATCGATAATTTACATGTATTCTGTTTTTGGAGAGTCTCAAAAATGTGGATATTCATCTAATTTTATTCTATCAATGAATCGATCTGATGAACACTATATGTTGTTGTCTAGTGTTCTTTCATTTATTATGTGCTTGACATTTTATTGATCCTATGTCATATGAATCTCCAATGATACCCATCCTTTTAATAATATCTAGTAATCCTAAATATTTGGATCATGAATGTTATAATTCATAATATATTCTTTTTGATAAGTTATCATAAATTCCAACCAACATAAAATTCTTTACTGATATATATGTTACATATATCTTGAGTTCACCAGATTCACAGAAGGATAATTTTGGGAGAATATATGTCCTTACGGGAGAGCGCACAATCTTTTTTCATGGTTGATAGGATTGGCGAGCGTATCATGATTTTTCTTAAGGCCATATGGTGGTCCTTACAAGATTTTTCATTTTTGTAGACCAATTTTTTTCTTGTGGTTGTTTAGGGGATTTTATATCAAAACATCTATTGTTATTGTTTATAGTCATTAACTTAGACCTCTTATCCCTATAGTTTAGGGTATATTAGCTTTGGCCTTTTATCACAATATTTTCAGATCCTTTACCTCAGAACTTATATCATTGTAGTTTAGGGACATTTAGCTCCGACATTTTATCAATATAGTTTAGCGTATTTTATCATGGACCATAGGATACCATTCAATTTAAAGTCTTAATCTATGCACTTGATCAATGATTGTGGAATATGGTGCAGAAATTCCAGGAATGAACCAAAATTCCCTAGGGTGTTGATTTCTTTTATGGTGTTTCCGAGGCTCATGAGGATTAGATAATGTTTCCTATAAGGATGATAAACCTATGGTTTTTAGGTAAAAGCCATTATATTTCAATAGAATTTTCAAACATAGGTTTCTCTACTCTTTTACAAAGGTCATGTATGTTTTTTGGGGGTAATATCAGTTTAGGGAGAAATACTAACGATGATAGGTCCACCTTGATAGTTTGAATATCAGTGATATAATTCATAACCCAAAATTTAGAGTAACTATGCTTTTAGGGATCACAAGGATTGAAGCTCCATTCTTGAAAGTAGAAGATGAATATGGTTGGTAGGTCAAATCCTGTATGCTTTGATAGCATGGTAAATAAAATAAGAGCTCCACTCCTTTTTGATGACCATGAAATATTCGTAAATAATCAAAAAATCTATATGATGAGGTTGGGCATTAGAGGAGAGTTATACAAGAGGGGTTCTAACACTCTAGGAAAGTTCAACTCTTAATTTTGAAGCTTGATCCCTACAACCATTGGTTTTGAATCATGGGGTTTGTTCCATCAACGGTTTAGTAATGGAGTGTCATATTCTTACATTGACAAAGGGTACAAGACACAGCGACGTAGCGTCAAGGATGTTAAATCCTCTTGAATAGTTTGGCATGAGGATTTAAATCATGTCCAAAGTGATCAATACATGAGGATGGTCTGGGAAAATCATATCAATAATGGACTTGAACACACTGAGGTGTTGACTTCTAACATGGTGATGTTAGGGATCATGGGGATCAAAAATTCCTTTTTCTAGAGTGATGCATTTGGTTGAAGACCATATGCACATATGCAGAAGACATAGGCTTACATGAATATGTAATCAAAGGGTCCAATAAAGACCAGTATCCTTTTCCAAGGGCCAAAGAATATTGTGGTGATCCACGGAACTCAAATAATGAAGTGTGATTTGATGAATTTGTAATATTCAAGAAGGGTTTGAACACCCTAAAGGTTGTGTAACTTCTTAGAAAACATGTTCTCATAATGAGGAGTTGTAACTGACTGAAAATTAGATTTTTTATTATCAAACACTTTTGAAGAGAAAGTGAGAAACCCATAGTTTAAACACAAAAAGAAATAGAAGATTCATTAAAGCACAACTTAAGCCTACCAGATTTTAACTCCCTAAATAACTTCCAGGATATAGTGTTTACCTATGTATCTGTTCCATCCTTTAAAAGATCTTCAAACATTAAAGCCAGCTTGTCCCAGGACTAGATGTACTCTTTTACATTGATCTTCCCATCATTGAATCTTCTTATCATTATAAGATCCTACTTGTCGATCCAAGAACACTGCTCCTCATTAGGTGATACCTTTAATAACCTGATCATCATTCTGTTGGCATCTTCATCAGTTCCTTTAATTGTCCGAACAGAATCCATCATCTCCTTCCTCGAGTCCATATACAATTCCAATGATTTCTCCTGCACTATGATAGGTTCCACCTTTTTACAGAAATCCTTGGGTTCATCTCCCACCAGCATAGCATTCGACTTCTTAGTGGATCCAGTCTCCATAGGTAGTTGCAAATATGAGCAGTCCTTCCTCTCTTTGCGGACACCCATGTGGCTCTTACTTCTTCATGGGCTTGGAAGTCTACTGCCCTATCCATCTTCCTCTGAGTCACTATCTAACTAGCTGGAATGATCATCACTGGACTCATTTTCATGGGCCTTCTTCTCTTATGACCTAGTCAAGAATGTTTCTAACTCCTGCACCAGATCATCATTATCCAAACCTCAAAATGGTTAACCAGTTTGATATCATCCACCTTCATTCTTGGGATTAACCTGATTGAGTCCGAATGGACCACTTCCTGGCCTTCATCAGAGATAGATTTTATAACCAGATTGCCTTAGCAAAAGAAACAGCCAAAGGAGTCTGGAGGATTCCAGAATGCTCCACATGGAATTCCCCAACATATAAATCCTTATTTCCAATTCAGGCATCTCCACCTTGATTCGGAGTGTCCGAATGCTCCACACTTGCAATTGAAGAAGATTTTCCTGTCACTCGATCGCCTGAAGTCACTGCAGCACCCTTAAACATTAAAGGATTTGCAGAATTCCCCACGCCCAGGTCCCTCTTCAATCTGCCAAAAATTCCTGAAACCTTTGGTTCCAGAAGAATGTGCTTGGGATTTGACACCCCTTGGACTGCTACCCCCAAGTCAGCTTCCTGGTTGAGAGGTCGATTGGAGGCTTCACAACCTGATGGCCCACTGACCACCAAGGAATTTCTACTAACAGCATTAGTCTCACTTAGGACCAAGCGTGTCTACTTATCCCTCAGACCAAATTCCTTCTACATCATATTCCCGCACCTACAATCCTCAATCCAATGACCCATTTTCTTGCCCCGGGGACAGAATTCAAACCAGGATCCAATGACCACAAACTGCTTATGACAAAACTCTTCACCTACAACGACCCAAAAGAACTCTACATGCAGCTTAGACATATCAACTTCAACACATATTCTGGAGAAATCGTATGATAGGCAACCCTCGCCCTACTATCCGAGCATAAATAACGGCCCACGAGTTTACCAAGCATACAGAGAATTGATGGATTTTGAAATGGTATCGGAAATTTAGGAAGACATACCCAAACGGCCATTGTAGGAGCGTCGTGTTTTATATGAAATTCATATGACCATTTGAAGAGGATAAATCGTGATCCATTTCAGATTTGAGGAGCAGACGACCATGCCCGTATCAAATCTTCCTCTAAGGCGAACCTAATCATGATGTGTTTGGAGTCGAGGAGCCCTACTGTCGCGTGCTCTTGTAAATTCCAGGAACCAAATATGATGTGATCGACAGCGTTGACCGACGTCCATCAGTGTTTGATCCTTGCAATAAGTGTCTGATGCAACAAGGCAGATGCGTTCGTGAACTCTAGGTTTGTATCTTTTTCTAGCAATTTAAGGTCATTTGATTTGAACCATTATAGGGTAGAGTTTAAGGCCATACATCATTGAACAAAATGTAGGTTGTTTAAGGTCATAATTCACATGGACTTAATATGGAGGATGTTATATAAGAGCCTAATTAGGACACCCAGGGTCAGGAGCACTCCAACATTCTTTTGAGATGGAGATGAAAATTTTGTAAATATGGGATTGAGGTTCTTAGAGCATTAGTAATGATATGGGACAATCATAACAAGAATGGATTAGAACACATTGAGGTGTTGAGTTCTGCTACAATGATGTCAGGGCTCATATGGAATAGAAATCCATTTTTTTAGAGTGACATATTTGATTGATGACCACATGCATGTATATAAGAGCCCTAAGTATACATGCATAGTCAAACAAAGGGTCCCTTGAATCTAGGTATCCATTTAAAAGGCCCATGGTTGGTTTTTATAAACATGAGGTGCTTGAGACATAGAGTTTGATTTATTAATTGAGGTTCTTACAATATGGTTGAAGCACCCCATACTATGGTTGAATGGGGTAAGGCTCTCATGGTCCTTTGATAAAGGATAAAAAATGGGTGATTATCTCCACAGTTTAACATCATGTAGTGGGTACATATTATCCTCTATGTAGTTTAACGTAATGCAGGAAGGGAATTTCCATGCAGTTTATCATCATGTGGAAAAGATGATTTTCTTTCCTTGTATTTAAACATCATGCGGTAAGGAAATTGGAAATGGCATGAAAATTTGTGCATAATATATTGTGTGCACAAGAAATCTAGACATAGATTTGACTCATATGTAGTTAAAATTACTTGGTATGAATCCGCCCCAATGCAGTTTGGGGTTCATTTTCTTCTATTCATTTGTCGTAGTTGGACCCCTGATTTGAGATTTTGGAATCACTATGTATCATGTGATGATAGGAATCAAGCCAGACATAGTTGTTAATGGAAAACTCTCTACGCAGGTCTGACCCATGCGTAGTGGTGGTAATGATTTCATTGATTATTATATTTGGGACTAGGATTGGAGATCTAGGCTTTACAACATATCCTATGATGACAGGAATCAAGTCACATATAGTTCATGAAGAACCATGCAGTTTAACATAATGAGAAAAGGATGTTGGATTCCTAGTGTGAAAATGGGTATTGTGTATAGACCTAAGGATGGAAATATGTGCATCACTATGTATCCTACAATAATAGGAATCAATCAATAAGTAGTTCTTGAATAAGGAACTTCTTGTGAAAGTCTGGCCTATACAGAGAGAGGGGGTATTTTTATATTTGTTACAAATGGAACCAGGATTGAAGATCTGAGAGTAACTTCATATCCTATGATGTTAGTAATCAAGTCACATGTTGTTATATAATGGGAAACACTCTATAGAGGATTGTTTTTTATGTAAAAGGGGACTTATTTGTGTTAATTTTTGTAGTTGGGCATAGGATTAGAGATCTATGAAGAAATATATATCATGTGATGATAGGAATCAAGCCACGTGTATTTCTTGAATAGCGATGTGGTAGGAGTCTAATCAAAAACGATATTGGTCCTCTAATGTGAAGTCTATAGGAATTTGTAGTTTTATATCATGAAAAGGACATAAACAATGCAGTTTAATGTCATGAGGTGAGGAATCAGGGTATGAATTTTAAGGTCTTACATTCAAGACCATGAAGAACCTATCATGATATGTTATTCCTTGATTATGTGAGGAAGCCCTTACTGAAATTAATAAGCTCACATGCGCTATGATCGATATGAGAAATAGGGAATGGAAAGGGTCCCTCTCACCTAGAGGAGGCAATTATTAGAAATAAATAGAAAAAAATATCAATAAATAGAAAAAATAGCAATAATTAGCAATAACAAGAAATAATTATCAATAATTAGAAATAATTGGCGATAATTTGTAATAAATAGAATTAATTAGGAATAATTAAAAATAATTAGAAATAATTAGGAATAATGTGGAATAATAAGAAATAACTATAAATAATTAGGAATAATTAGCAATAATTAAAAATAATTATGAATGAAATAAATTTTAATAAATTGTAACAACTTTCCACAATTTCCAGTGGATTGGCAGTACTCCTTTTTCTCGATGAATCATCTCCTTTCTGCTCTCACTAACTCAAAACATTAAGAAAAATATGATTATACATATTTATATCATGTCTCTTATGAATGAGTTTGGATTTTCATTCATAGGATCAAACATTTTATAATGTTTTCAAGAAGTGATTGTTGAAATAATATGATTCATCGATGAAAAGGGGGCTATTTTTTCCGAAGGCTCATTTTCTTGCATTTTTATCACACTGAAATCACAATGAAGAATATTCTCGAAGATACTCTTAAAAATTATTATATGAATGATAATTTATTTCTATACCTCCAATTAAATTCATCATTGTGATTTTACTACGATAAAGTAACAAGTAAATGAGCCAGCAGAAAATAGAGTAGTCATCAATCCACTGGAAATTGTGTCACCCTTAATTAATCATAATTATTAATAAGTGGTTGTAATTATTTATCTTCTTTTTTTGATTGTGTTTTTCTAATTTCAAATTATTGAAAAATTAAAATGATTTTATATTTTTTATAAAAATTTGGAACAAGGAAGTCGACAAAATTCATTATTAGATGATCGCGTTTGGATAAATCAGTACAGAAATCCAAATGGTTATAGTTAAAATCTTATATATATTGAGGGTGTGAAATATTTCTTATGATTTGAAACATCATAACTAGAATTTGTTTCAGAATGAAAATTTAGGTTTCCATGTAAAAAATGTGCTCTAAGAATGTTTGACTCATTTAATAAGGTTGGGGGACATCTCTTCCATTTTGGTTTTCAACCAGATTATGTTTTTTGGAATCAACATGAATAACGCAGGTCTAGAGAAGATACTAACAATTTGATTCTGGATCCATCACATTTTCAAAATTTTGTACATGATGTTTCAGGTTCATCTGTTCAATAAACTGAAACCCATGATGATATTGAATTAACTCTTGAGTTAGCACTATCCGAATTTTATGAGTTGTTGAGGTCTTCTGAGGATGCATTATATCCTTGTTGAAAGATAAGAAAATTAGAAGTGGTTTAAAAATTTATGGCTATTAAATTAGATAATAAAATGTCAAAAAATTATTTTGAACAGATATTTTCTTCGGTTAAAACACGGTTACCTGATGGAAATTTGTTTCCTACAAATTACTATGAGAGTAGGAGGCTAGTTCGTAATCTGGACCTTAGTTACTATACAATTTGTGCATGTGAAAATGATTGCATCTTATATTATGTTTAAAATATTTCATTGGATAGTTTTCCCACTTGTGGAAAATTAATGTATATTGAAGATCAACTGGGGATGTTTGGATCGATTTTTGTAAAATAGTTGAGATATTTCATGCTTACACCTAGTTTTAACCATTTATTTATGTCTCGGGACATGGTGTCAATGATGTCATGGCACAAAACCATGATTTCAAACGACAAAATATTGAATCATCCATTTGATGGTGATTCATGGAAACATTTTGACCGACTATATCCATCTTTTTCTTTAGAATTTTGGAATGTTCAATTGGGTCTTTCTATTGATGGTTTCTGTCAGTTTGGATATTATGGTAGTCAATATTCATGTTGGCCTATCTTTATAACTCCATACAATTTACCACTGTGGATGTTGATTAAGGAGCCCTATATCTTTTTGAACTTATTAATCCCAACACATCTAAAAAAATATTGATTTTTATTTGATACCATTGATTGATGTTTTAAATTTAATGTGGAGTAATGGTGTTAGTAAATATGATGTCACTGCAAAACAAAATTTCATATTGAATGCTGCATTGATGTGGAATATTAGTGACTTCTGACATATAGAATGTTATCTGGCAGGATTACACATGGTGTAAAATCATTCCCTTACTGTATGAAAGGAAACAAATAATTTATTCTTTTCAATAGAAAAAAACCTTGCAATTTTGACTCTCATTACATATTTCTTCCAACCAATCATCCTTTTTTGAGGACCAAATATCATTTTAGAAAAGGAATAATTGAAAGGGATGAACCTCCAAAAATGAACTGAGTTACAGAGATAAAATATATTGTATTATCATTAACTACCATCAACTTTGTTCCAACAGTAATCCAATATAAAATTCATGGATTTGGGAAAGAACACAAATGGATAAAATGGAACATTTTTGGGATCTTCCATATTGGTCTGATTTGTTGGTCTCAACATGTTGGATTCCATGCATATTGAGATGAACTGTTTTGATAATTTATTTCATATAGTTAATGATACACCAGGTAAGACCAAAGATAATATATAGGCACAATTATATCATTCCTAAATTCTCAGGTGACCAGAACTTCAACTATATCAAAATCTCATATCAAAGAGGTTAATGAAGCCTAATGCAGCTTATACATTTTACAAAGAGAGTCGATTATTAGTTTTTCAGTGGATTATAGATTTGTGACTTCTATATGGAAATGCATCCAATTTGGATTTAGTGGTTTGTTTAATTCTATGATTTGGGATTCGATAATAGGCATATCATATTTTTTTGATAGATTTGTGTGACAAAAATAGACTACGATGAACTAAAAAAACTAGATGAAGATGTTGTTGTTATTATATGTAAACATAAAAAAATATTATCGCTAGCTTTTTTTGACTCAATGGAAAATCTGATATTGTATTTTCCACATGATGCTAAATGTGGAGGTCCAATACAGTTTTGATGGATGCACACATTCAAATGATACAGGAAAAAATTGAAGAAAAAAGTACGTAACAAAGAATCAGTTGAAGGATCAATTGTTGAAGATTATTTTCAAGAGGAAATTGTTTTTTCTGCTCTAATTATTTTTAATCTGAATATATTTAAAAACAAAACTGCATGGGATGGAATGAGTGGAATTTTGAGGAAGAAATGTTAGATCAATTATCAGTTTATAATTAGCCAGATCTTGGATTCGGTGGAGTTCATGAACGATGGATTTCAGATGATGAACATCAAAGTGCTCATACACATATTCCACTCAACTGTGAAGAAATTACATCATTTTTACTATGATTTCTTCTTTTACCAATTCTATAATTTATGTTATAGTAAGTAAACTTATTTTATTTGTAGGTTATATAATAATCATATCAATAAATAGCTTCCACAAATTACAGTAATTCCTCTTGAAGAATGTCGATAGAAAAAAATCAATGGTTTAAAAAACTAGTAATATAAATTATTGATGGTTTAACATATCAATTCAGTTTATTATTTATTATGTTGAAAATTGTTTTATAAATTTTTAGGTGTCTCAACATGCTGATAAAATTGATAAGCGACTATGTATATTTTGTAACCCACCATCCAAAATGGTTATATATTATAATGCATATGTTGCGAATGGTTTTCAGTTTCATACATGCGCATATGGGGAATCAAAAAAACAATGAACAATGGAGTCTTCTTGAGAGGATCACATCATAGAGAAACTGAATTTGACTTTTACATCATGGTGGATGGAATTATAAAACTTTGTTATCAAGGGAAAAATTACATTACAATATTTAAATTTCGGTGGTTGGATACATAGAGAGTCTTGCGTGTTCATCTAATTTATGGAATCATCTATATTAAATATAAAATTATTCTTATAATAAATGAACCATTTTTACATTCTCAATAGGCACATCAAATATATTACGCAAAGTATTGTGCTACATTAGGTGACCTATGTTTTTGGTGGAGCATAATAAAAATGAAATATCAGGAAAATCATTTTACTAAAATTGAATATGGTTCTGCTGATGTGCAAGGAATTGAAATTTTTCAAGAGACTACTCAAAATCCATCTTTTTCATAGAGACCTGAATATCAATGATGGCACCCCATAATTAAGGGTTGATGATGATCATGATGTTAATTATGTAAAAAATGAATTTGAAAAGGAAAGAGATGATGAAAGTAAAACTCATATGGGTATTAATAATGGTAGGGATGAATATGAAAATATTGACATCATCATATATGAAGGTCATGATGAAAGTGAACATTGACATAGTTAAATTCTGGTTATAATCATAACTAATATATATCTATATGTAATTGATATTTTCAACTATCTGCTAACAACAATAATTTTTTGTATCATATGGACCCTAATCTACTTCGTGAGTTGTAGTAGGTTTATCTACCTTTGGATGAAGAGGATTAGAGATCATATGACCCTCAACCTACTAGCAGTTCAGGGGGTATGCAGAGGAGACGTGGTCTTGCGTGACTGGTGATTCCTAACCATATCCCCAAGAAATGTCTACGTCTTGGTTTCGATCCATGCACTCAGAGGTATGTTAGCTTGTGTATTTTACTTATCTTTTAATAATTTATTTATATAATTGTTGATTTATTATTTATTATTTTTCATAGTTTTGAACATATATCTATTGGATAGGGGATTTCTATCTTGTGTAATTATTTTTCTCAGTCGGGGATCACATGGGAACATATTCTCATTGATGTGAAACTCGGTATATTGAATAATTTGCTGATATATAAATAATTAATATTTATTTTGAAATTTATTTCATTAAAAACGTGAAATTTTAAATTATTTTTTGGGTTTATGGTATCCCATAGATGATATCAAGCGTGACTTTATCCACATGACAAGGGATGCGTCTTTGTTTTACCATTTCTATTAGTTTTAGCACAATTTGAGAAGGACGACTATTAAGAAAGTAAAAGTGACAATTTTTGATGAGTCGTGTAGAGCCCACTGAATAGAGAACATTTCATTTCATGTTTTGGATGGATTATGTTCACATTGGTTTAGTGGTGGATTTTAGAGGATATCTTCATTGGGCCGACAGAACTGGGGGAGATAGGAGGTGACACATCAAGCTTGTAGTCATACATACAGTATGAATAGAGAGAATCTGATAAGTATCTTTTTTAAATATTTTATATAAAATTAAAATTAAATAGTTTATTTTATATTCATATAGGCAGTCAAGTAGCCTGATATTATAGAGTATGACGTTTATCGGAGGATTTATAGTGATCTAGCCACTGGAGAGATTAGAGGTGATCGCTAGCATCATATTGTGGTTAGTATTATTTCTTTTTCAGTTTGAAAATTAATTTCATATAATATTTTCACTATTTTAATATCAAATTGGAACTTAAGGAGTCATATTAGGCTACAACCTCTCAGACAAAGGCTGACAGTCTTTCTGAGACGGCTGATTCTACAAGTTTCCACCATTTCTATGAGTCGGCATGGTTGTAGCCGACCCAGTATGCCTTCGAGAAGGGATGAGTAGTAGGTATCGGCTCTCATTTGACTCCTAGGACTTATTATGGTACTTTTTAAATATCAGCGTCTAGATCTAGAGGAGCTTTGAGAGAGGCATCATCTTCTGGATCATAGTATAAAGAGTTGTTGTGAGCTCAAAATGATATAATAGAGAGTTTGTAGAAGCAGTAGGAAGAGATGTGTCAATAGAAGCAGCAGCAGTAGTAGTAAAAAGAGAATATGCGTTGATGGATGTAGTAGTAACAGTCGTAGCATGAGGAGTAGATGCATCGATGGTAGCAGCAGCACGAGCAGATGGAGTACATGTGCCATCTGACTCACAGTTTAGGGATGGAGTTTCCTCCACAATATCCTCCAGCTCCTCCACCTACTCCAGAAGAATATCCCCCCCCCCAGTGTTTTTTTTGTTATGTTAAAAGCATATGAATTCAAAATTTGTTTTGATATGAACTATTTACATTTTTTGTCTTTTATATTTGATTGAATATTACTAAATTTAATTTCATTAATTTTTATTATTTTTAATATTTTATTATTTTATTATTTATTATTAATATTATATTTCTTTAATGATTGATTACATGCTTGGAGAGTGTTTCAAGAGTAAATGGAACATTTCCAGAGGGTGATGCATGATCCAGGATGACATTTCTAGAGGACATCACAATATTTTCCTAGCGTCCTTGGAGGACATCGTAAGAGCTAGTTAACATGCTCAGGTGTTGTCATGAGACTTAGCTTACATATACTGGTGTGGTCATATGAGTAGGGTGACATATCTGAAGGACACTTTAGGGTTTGGATGGTGAGTCTGGAGGGCTTTGTGAGACTTGGGTGTCATGCCCGGGGGCACCATATCACTTGCTTTGATATTTCTAGAGGACTTCTCATGATCCAAATAGTATATCAAAGGAGAATTGAAAGATATGGGTGACATTTGAAAAGTTATGAAGTTCCTCTTTAAATTGTAATTGTGGAGGTTAATGAAGTTGAAATATAATTATATTATAATTTTTTGGTGTGCCTGTTGTTATCATTGGGTTTGTGTGGATCTTTTGATATTATGAAATTTTTTTGTTGACTAGTTTGGGTATGAAATGTGATGGGGAAATGGGGCTATAGTTGGATTGGTATGGGATATATTGAGGTCTTGTTTTTGGTGATTGGTTGATGGATGATGATATATTATGGTTTCGCAATTTGATGGATTTTTCATGGGTTATGTCATTTATTATTATATGATTTTTTTGGTTGTTTTGTGGTGGAAATATCATAGTTTCCATGTAGCTATGGAATATGATTGATAATGATGGAATTAAATAAGTATTGAATGGAATTATAACTTTGGTAATTGATTAATACATTGACTGCTGATAAATATGAATAAACATTGGTGCTGTTTATTATTTTTTGCCATTAAATATGGAATTAAATGGATTAAAATGAATATTTGTTATAAATTAAGAATATATAAAATTTTGACTCTATGAATAAAAAAGGGAATTATAAGTTGTTTTTTGCTGTTTTATATGGTGTGTTTCATTTTGAGGTGTCCTCAAATGGTGGAGGATTTCATGGGGTGATGTGGTAGAATATTGGGAATTATTAGAGATGTTGTTGTCGAACCTTAAGAAAGGTATTTTTCTGACTAGTATCATTGTATCTTCATGTGATTTTTACACATACCCCACTTGATTTGAGTATTTTAAACAAATTCACAAAAAATTTGGGTTTTAGGTGTTTTCCCCCAACATCTAGCCTAGCGAGAGTGGATGGCCAAATATTTCCTCTCCCATTCCTCCCTTTATCTGAGGTGTCTAAAGATGATCACTTAGTTAGTGACAATGCCTAGTATTGATGGATTAGTTGGTGTTGATGTCCTGGGATTAAGTAATATCAAATTTTGATAGTACTTTTAGGTGATGTGTGGTGGGGTTCATGTTGGGGAAAATCCTTACCAACCATAAAAAACTAATCTGGTGTTTTGATAATACCCCTGGATTGTGTCACATTAGTCCACTTTAAGATCACATGAAAGATAATCTACACAATGGAAAAATGATTTCTATAAGTTCCTATATGATTAAGTGCTTTTGAAGTAGGTAGAGTTTGCACCCTACTCACCAGAAAAAATCATCATTGATCTCACACACATAAGGAATCTCAAGAATGTACAAAATACTAAAAATACACTCAATATTAGTACAGGACAAGGAAAAATAAAATGAAATAAAGAACAAAAGATTTTATCATGATTCAAACTATGTTTCATACGTGTATGGAAGAACGTGGTACTTATTTCCTTTTATTATAATCATAATATTTTAGGTGATACAAAAAGATTACAAAATACAAGTAATACTCACAAACTTCATAGCTCTATAATAAATTCTCTGTTGAATCACCCTTTCCTTTTTCTATGTGTGTCATTCTCTTTTCTATGATGGTCCCACACACATATATACTAAGTGTCAACCAGGTAACTTATAATATATTCTCCCCTAAAATCATGGATCACTGAGAATAATTTCCTAAGCTTGGTTACCAACCCAGTGACCCTTCATTATTTCTGAACATCCAGACCTCCAATGCTTCATCATATAACATCAGATCATGAGAACATCCAATGGTCCTATTGTCATTGGAGAATTCTTTTTTTCATATGAATCATGTATATCACACCATTCGATTCATGAAATTATGATTAATATAATTCTAACATATTAACTTTTTGATAAAATGAAATAGACTTCACCTCCCAAAAATCTCCAACTTAAAGTTTCTTTTAGGGAAACCTTGATAAATCTCTAAAATTAGAATGCATTAATGATCCCCATCCTTTATTTCCTTTACTAAATTCCATCTAAATAATGATTCTCCCTTGAAATTTCTTAAACAAACACATTTGGGAATATGTCTACCAAATTTTGGATTCCCAATATCTTTCATAGATATATCTATTTTTCCTCTAAAAAAATTCTACTAAAATTACATTTTAGGTCAACATAATTCATTCATGTACAGATCACCAAACATTTATCCATGTGAATCAGACTTTGGATGTCATAGAAATGTACTAATCATTCCTAAATCCTTCTTAGAACCTTCAAAATTATCTTTAACCCCACCATTTCGTTTCCATATTGTATTGCATCTATATACTCAAATAACATTGAACATAGAGTAATAAGATTTTGAATCATTGATGACCAAATGATAGTCATTACTCTAATGGTAAACACAAACCCAATTATAATTTTCCTAGAATTTTTGTCACCAATAATGTTTGAGTCAAAACCCTTATAAGGAATCATCGGTTACAAATCATAGATCATTATTTTTTTATCCTTTTAAATACCAAATTATTTATTTTGTAACATTTTAGTATACTTTCCCCTGATTCTCCATGTACCAACTCGTAACTGCCACTGCATGGACAATTTTTGGATGATTTAAAACCATTTTCTATATCCATGTTCTAACTATTGTTTCATATGATACTGTAGAGACCCGAAGCCTGGCATACATGGATATTACATTACTTTTGGGGAATACATAGTACATAACAAACACACACACAAGGATCGTAATAGTTTAGTGTCTTTGGAAACTCAGAATATAATCTTCTAGTCGTGGTGAAAGATCTTCAAAATCTCTCATAAAGATCTTTTTTTTTACCTAAAACCAATATTTATATCCTGGGGAAAAGAAAACATAAAAGGGTGAGCTCAAATGCTCAGTAAGGGTAAACAAAATAAATAAGAACATAACATTTTGGAAATCATAACCTGCAAAAGAGAGCATAATTTCATAACATGGGATAAATCATAGTAGTGAAATGAAATCCCAATAATCATAACATAAAACTTGAAACATTGTGGAATACACACATAATCATAGGGAATCATGTCTTATTAGTCAAGACTCATTGCCAAGACTATCTTAGTGGACAAAGTCCCTTTCTGAACCGAGTCACCCTCGTTTCAGTCCTGTTTCACTGAATCGGTATAACCTACCATTCCAGCCTTGTCTATCTCATAAGATATAAAATCTTTACCCAATGCATTGGAGGGAGATATAGGTCCCACCCATCTCATAATTATACCATTCTTATGTGTGCCACAAAATCATAAATCATACATCATTGCATAACCCATGTAATACAAATGGGAATCTTAAACATCATGACATCATAAAACAATTCATAAAGGAATTCATAAATATAATTCCATGACAACATAATCAAATCAATGTAATAATAGGGATAAAACATAACCCTTTATTATCTTAGATGGAAAATAATTTTGATAAAACACTTTAACTCCATTCTGGAGGAAAATATCCTTTAGTCTTAAAAAAGAACATTTTTCCTTTCTTAACATGTCATACAACTTTAAACTAAAAGAAGTTGATTAAAAATAAACTTGAAAACTTGTAACGGATTCTTCTTGGAAATAATGTTTTAAAAATACATTCATGTCGTGTAAGTTAAAAAAACATTCTTCATACTTTTGTCGGAAAAGTCAAAAAGTACCTCGTACGAAAAATGACAAAAGATTCCTTTCATATCCTTTAATAAAAACTCACCGAAGGGTATAATTGGATTCAATAAATTTTAGGTGTATGGAAATGACATTACATATTGAGGAAACATGGATGTGGATGATAAAATACACCCCAGTAAATACTAAAGTATAAACAATCTCGGATAAAAATGAGATTGTGATATTTCCCTTTCCTTAAGTCCGATTTGCTTCGTAAGTGTCCGTACCACCTGTATAATTATTTAAATAATGACATTAACTTATTAAAGAATCATATTCATTGTTATGATATCATATATGGTTCACTTATGACTTTATTTTACCCGTTCTTTTGTAAATTCCATGTTAAAGAAGCGTTTTTGGTAAAATCGTTTCATTTATCGTAGGTGTTCAGACTTCTTGTTCTTGACATTATTATTACTTATATCATGATTTACTTACTTCCAGAATATAAAACATGATTTATATATCATATATATTCAGTATATATATATATTTAATAAATATATAAATGAAATGAAAAACACCGTTCATGGAGACGGTAGTCCGTACGTACGCATGAACGCTGTTTTCCATTCCTCATTGTCTTGAATGGAAGTAAGTAGATGAAATACATATATACATAAATCCAGTATCCTTATAATTTCATATATTTCATTATTATTCCTTATATATACTTTATAATTATTCTTAAATGGTTAACATGGAGAATGAATCTCATCGCGTCGTGGAGACGGTAGTTCGTACGTACGCACGAGCGATGATATCATTCCCATGGTCGTGGAATTGTGTTGAAGTGTATGTATACTATTTCAGTATCAATATCACCGTATAATAATCATATATATTTACTCCTTACACCATTATACCCATCCAATTAAGGAGGTGGCGAAAAATAGATTACACCACGGCGTGGAGACGGTATTCCGTACGTACGCACGCGCGGTGATTTCCTTTTTCCGTAGGATGGATAGATGGTTAATTATAGTTGTTTAATATTTATAATAACATATCAGTATATAAGAAATACTTATTTTATTACTTTATCATGAAACAACTAAAGAAGAAGAAGTTGAAGAAGAAAGAAATTGAAAAAGATCAGTAATGGATATTACCTCTTTTTGACGCGCCTTTTCTTAACCTCCACTTAAATAACTAAGGATGGTCTTTGAAGAAGACCAGGACCTCTAGGATGATACTAGGGAACTGGAGAAGAGATTTTGGCAGTGTTTGGCCGAGCTTGACTGCTCAAATTGGTGTGAGGAGGAGAGGGAGGAGGTGCCCTTTTTTAAGGGAGGAGAGGGGCACCTTAGGAATATCTAAAAATATTATTCTATATTAAGGTCAAAATCGGTTTATAATGGTTCCAAATGGTCTTATTTCGAAGATAAAGTGGGTATGGGTCTAAATACTCTCATCCAATAGGATTTAGACAAGTTTAGGTTATTATTTTAACCTTATCAATTAGATTTAACTCTAAGTTAAATAATTTAACTTTTACCGTGTCTTTTTGTTTTCTTACACTATATGGTTAATAAACTTACTATATCAAGCCAAACTAACCCAAAGTTGTTTATTATTTATCTAAGTAATTTTTCCGAACATTAGATTTTTAGTAATTAAATAACAATTAAAAATATATTATTTGTTTTAAAAACTAATTTATGTCAATTTTGACACTATTAAGTACATGATTTTTATGAAATTTTTAACAGAATGATAAGTTCGAACCAAGTTACTTAAATCAACAATAACATGTCATATTAACCTAGAAAATTAGTTTAAGTCATAAAAAGTCTCAAATTACATTTATTTGGGCATTTATAACATCAATTATGTTAATATTTTCTAAAAAAGGTAATTACTGCATCATTGTTGTGTCATAAATAAATTAAATTATCTAAAGTATAAAAATTACAAATAAAATACCATTATGTAGGAAATCATTTTATATTTCTAATGAATAATTATAGTCGAAATTATATTCTGTATAACCCTATATTAAAAATGTTTTAGTAAATAAACATTGATTTTAACTCTTTTAACTCTTCTTTGAATTAAATAATAATAAATGTCCTAATCTAATCCAATTGGGCCTAAATGATATTATTTTACAGTTAAGGTTGTTTTTGGTCGAGAGACACTTTCCAATAGGATTAGGACATGTGTTATGGTAATATTAATATCATTTTTACCCTTAATTACACTATTTACTTTTAACCGTGGTAAATAAAAGTAAAAAGTTACTATTCACCAAAAATTATTTTCATCTCATTGAACCACATTTTACTTAATGACATCAACCGTGTCTCTCGGATTTTTGAAATTCCATTCACAGAAGCGGTAAAATTAAGATTTATGAAAAAATTAATTTTTTTAACTACCACTTAGTAGTTTCACTATTCATCAAAAATTGAAGTTTTTCAGAAAAATGCCAAAATTTCACCCTAAGCTATATTTGATATTCCGAATTCAAAAATGATTTATATTTTACAAAATTCCGAAAATATAAGTTCCATTAATTAATTTTTATAATTAATTTCTGCTGTCACAACAAATACCGTGTTTTTAAGATATAATAACTATCAAAAGATTAACACTTGTTTATGTCTAGTGTAAATGTAAAATTACATCCAATGACCAACATTGTATTGAATTGTAAAAATATATTCTAAATATACTTTAAAACCACTCAAATTAACAATTTATCACTATTAATTATTTCGATTAAAAAAGTTGTTTTTAATTGAAATTTAGTAATTTTCACTATTCATCAGAAAATAAAAGTTATCCGAAAAGTACCAAAATTTCACCCTAAGCTAATTTCGATATTACGAATCCAAAAATAAAGTCCATTTTGATGAAATAAAATTTACAAAATTTCAAAAAGTGGTTATTACTATTCATAACGACAGTTTTTAATAATATTTTAATAGTATATTGCTGTTTAGTGAAAATCGTTATTGCGTACTACACACACTATCGATGAAGGTCGTGATTGCGTGTAATGGAAGGAAAGTCAGGGATGCGTGTTGTGAAAGATTGTTTTGGTGTAGCTTACAACAAAAGACATTAATGAAATTAAAAAGAATAAAATTTCGGGGTGTTACATTCTACCCCCCTTAAAATGAATTTCGCCCTCGAAATTCGT
The DNA here is from genome assembly GCA_963277665.1 of Viscum album. NCBI lineage: Eukaryota > Viridiplantae > Streptophyta > Magnoliopsida > Santalales > Viscaceae > Viscum > Viscum album. The sequence continues at coordinate 1,895,425,072 of OY728121.1, read as the reverse complement.
CGGGGTTATAAATGGTTTACTATTAGAAAGTTTCTTTAATAGAAAACCACATCGTAAAAAGGAATACCAAAACCAATCTTTAAAAACAAAAGTATGAAATGTAACGGTTACCTAATTAAACTAATCACTGGGTTTCCACACAGGTGAAAATATGGATATGGAAGAGAAATCTAACCATCATGTTCTGATGGAGAGTAGTAGAAAACATGTCTATGGAAAAGCCATCAATCACAAAGCCATAAATTTGTGACGATCTAAGGTACCATCTGATTCATCAGATATAAGAGCACTAGGACAACATTTTTGGTTTTCAAGATCATTTCCCTAAAGTAGATGAAATTTAGAATTAGAAGAAAAACTTTCGTGATTTTGGTATAGTCTCACCGTTTGTCGTTCTTTGGACAATTTCCACTTCATCTCTTAAAGAAATGAAGTTGAATTTGTAATTCGTGAAGTGTTAGCAGATCATGTGATAGAATGACAGGTCATTCCATCCATCTCAAACAAAAGGTTAGCAAAAATTATATACATAAGTCGATCTGTAGTGAGATTAATCATATATGGTTCCTAAAATGGACTTATACTTCATATATCATACTTCTTAATATAATAAAACTATTTTCTACTAAACAGGGACTTCCTGTAGGCCAGTGGTAGGCGATAAAGGCCAGTCGCACTTCGGTTGTGGGTTCGATTCCCACAGCCTTGTCTGAAGCGATGGGCTTTCGCCCGTCCTGCAGGTTGTCCTTTTTCTAAAACTACATTACTATAACATCCCATCAATAATATCGAAAATCTTCTATCCTTAAACAATACTAACTTATGTCCAACATAATCCATTCTAATCTTTAGGCTTATCCATAATACTGCAGTCCACACTCATAATATAGTGAAAACGATTACCATAGATTTAATACTGTCGTTAATCCCCATATATCATAAGATATGTCTTGTTGGTCACATTCCAAACATTCAAAGGCCTTAATCATGTATTCTCTTGAATACCAATTGAACCTTAGTGAAAACATTAATGCAGTTAAAAGTTAACTCTTTCCATATACCAAAATCCAAATATTCTATATACTCAAACCATGATATAACCTTCTCCTTATATCAGTCATGATCTCATGAATACAATGAACCACCTCATTATCTTATTATTCCATCATTATGCGCATATCATCTACTTTCCAAAAAATATCTGAATAACATTTCATGGTTACTAGTACCATTAATCATACACTTTAAAAAATTAGGAAAGACAATAGTGTAACAATCCTTAGATGTCTCTTTATTCCATAGTACCATGAGATTACTTATACAACATTACACTTGTTAAACATGTAATCATTCCACTACCTTCTTAAACCATTGACTGATCTTCAACAATTCTTTCATCTCACATATCATTTGTAGTTTATTCATCATCATCAACATAAATACATACCATATGACCATACTGATTATCTTCATGAGACTTTCCCTTAGGGAATTGGTTTGCATAATGCCTGTACATTCCACATTTAAAACATTTAATCATTGTTGATGTCGTAGCAATACCATTATCCTCATCCATGTTGTTAACTGAACCTTTTCCTCTGCACTTACTTGCTTTGTGTCCTTCTTTTCCACACCCAAAGCATCTTCCAGTTCCATTGAAACATTCTCCATGATGCCTCTTCCCACAGTATTTACATATGGGAAATTGAACTTTCTTTCCTCTATGATCATCATGAAACTCCATCTTTCTCTTATTAGCCGAGTCAGGAAACTTACCAAATTTTACTTTATTTATCATATTATGAGATTGATGATTCGGTATAATAATGATGTTTGGACATCCAAATCCCATTTCATTATGAAGAATATCATTCCATTGTTCATCATATCCTCCATTATCGTGAATCATCTTGTTTCCAGCCATTTTCTAAAACCCAAAAAAAATAGTTTGAGAGGAAAAAATCATGCTAGGGAAAACAACATAATAAAGGTGGAGTATCCTCAATATCTAACATCTTGGGATAAATTCTATGATAGTTACTGTAGTTCTAGGACTGTATCCTATACGTATACTTATCCTTAGGGACATCCCTAGACATATCATATAAATATCTCTAGGGATCTCACTAAAGTTCTCGTATCCTAGTTTCCAAAGGTTGACTAATCCTTTCCTCTAATACCAACTGTAGAGACCCGAATCCTGATGTACATGGATATTACATTACATTTGCGGAATACTTAGTACATAACAAACACACACACAAGGATCATAATAGTTTAGTGTCTTTGGAAACTCAGAATATAAACTTCTAGTCATGGTGAAAGATCTTCAACATCTCCCATAAAGATCTTCCTTTTTTACCTAAAACCTTTATTTATATCCTGGGGAAAAGAAAACATAAAAGGGTGAGCTCAAATGCTCAGTAAAGGTAAACAAAATAAATAAGAACATAACATTTTGGAAATCTTAACCTGCAAAAGAGAGCATAATTTCATAACATGGGATAAATCATAGTAGTGAAATGAAATCCCAATAATCATAACATAAAACATGAAACATTGTGGAATACACATATAATCATATAGAATCATATCTTATTAGTCAAGACTCATTGCCAAGACTATCTTAGTGGACAAAGTCCCTTTCTGAACCGAGTCACCCTCATTTCAGTCCTATTTCACTGAACCGGTATAACCTACCATTCCAGCCATGTCTATATCATGAGATATAAAATCTTTACCCAATGCATTGGAGGGAGATATAGGTCCCACCCATCTCATAATGATACCATTCTTATGTGTTCCACAAAATCATAAATCATACATCATTGCATAACCCATGTAATACAAATGGGAATCTTAAACATCATGACATCATAAAACAATTCATAAAGGAATTCATAAAAATAATTCCATCACAACATAATCAAATCAATGTAATAATAGGGATAAAACAGAACCCTTTATTATCTTAGATGGAAAATAATTTTGATAAAACACTTTAACTCCATTCTTGAGGAAAATATCCTTTCTTCTTAAAAAGAACATTTTTCCTTTCTTAACATGTCATACAACCTTAAACTAAAAGAATTTGATTAAAAGTAAACATGAAAACATTTAAAGGATGCTTCTTGGAAATAATGTTTTAAAAATCCATTCATGTCGTGTATGTTAAAAAAACATTCTCCGTAATTTTGTCGGAAAAGTCAAAAAGTACCTCGTACGAAAAACGACACAAGATTCCTTTCATATCCTTTAATAAAAACTCACCGAAGGGTATAATTGGATTAAAACAATTTTAGGAGGATGGAAATGACATTACATATTGAGGAAACATGGATGTGGATGATAAAATACACCCCATTAAATACTAAAGTATAAACAATCTCGGATAAAAATGAGATTGTGATATTTCCCTAACCTTAAGTCTGATTTGCTTCGTAAGTGTCCGAACCTCCTGTATAATGATTTAAATAATGACATTAACTTATTACAGAATCATATTCATTGTTATGATATCATATATGGTTAACTTATGACTTTATATTACCCGTTCTTTTGTAAATTCCATGTTAAAGAAGCGTTTTGGGTAAAATCGTTTCATTTATCATAGGTGTTTGGACTTGTTGTTCTTGACAATATTATTACTTATATCATGATTTACTTACTTCCAGAATATAAAACATGATTTATATATCATATATATTCAGTATATATATATATTTAATAAATATATAAATGAAATGAAACACACCGTTCATGGAGACGGTAGTCCGTACGTACGCATGAACGTTGTTTTCCTTTCATCATTGTCTTGAATGGAAGTAAGTAGATGACATACATATATATATAAATCCAGTATCCTTATAATGTCATATATTTCATTATTATTGCTTATATATACTTTATAATTATTCTTAAATGGTTAACATGGAGAATGAATGTCACCGCGTCGTGGAGACGGTAGTCCGTACGTACGCATGAGCGATGATATCATTCCCATGGTCGGGGAATTGTGTTGAAGTGTATGTATGCTATTTCAGTATCAATATCACCCTATAATAATCATATATAGTTACTCCTTATACCATTATACCCATCCAATTAAGGAGGTGGCAGAAAATAGATTACACCACGGCGTGGAGACGGTATTTCGTACGTACGCACGCGCGGTGATTTCCTTTTTCCGTAGGATGGATAGAAGGTTAATTAGAGCTGTTTCATATTTATAATAACATATAAGTATATAATAAATACTGATGTTATTACTTTATCATGAAACAACTAAATAACAAGAAGTTGAAGAAGAAAGAAATTGAAATATTACCTCTTTTTGACGTTCCTTTTCTTAACATCCACTTAAAGAACTAAGGATGGTCTTTGAAGAAGACCAGGACCACTAGGATGATACTAGGGAAGTGGAGAAGAGATTTTGGCAGGGTTTGGCCGAGCTTGAATGATCAAATTGGTGTGAGGAGGAGAGGGAGGAGGTGCCCTTTTATAAGGGAGGAGAGGGGCACCTTAGGAATATCTCAAAATATTATTTTATATTAAGGTCAAAATCGGTTTATAATGGTTCCAAATGGACTTATCTCGAAGATAAAGTGGTGATGGGTCGAAATCCTCTCATCCAATAGGATTTAGACAAGTTTAGGTTATTATTTTAACCTTATCAATTAGATTTAACTCTAAGTTAAATAATTTAACTTTTACCGTGTCTTTTTGTTTTCTTACACTATATGGTTAATAAACTTACTATATCAAACCAAAAGAACCCCAAGTTGTTTATTATTAATATATATATCCTTATATAAGTCATTTGGCTGAACCTTATATTTTTAAGAATTAAATAACAATTAATAATATAATATTTGTTTTAAAAAATAATTTATGTCAATTTTGACACTATTTGGTACATGATTTTTATGAATTTTTTAACAGAATGATAAGTTCTAACCAAGTTACATAAATCAACAATAACATGTCATATTAACCTAGAAAATTAGTTTAAGTCATAAAAAGTCTCAAATTACATTTATTTGGGCATTTATAACATCAATTATGTTAATATTTTCTTAAAAAGGTAATTACTGCATCATCATTCTGTCATAAATAAATGAAATTATTTAAAGTATAAAAATTAAAAATAAAATACCATTATGTAGGAAATAGTTTTATATTTCTAATTAATATTTATAGTCGAAATTATATTATGTATAACCCTATATTAAAAATGTTTTAGTAAATAAACTTTGATTTTAACTCTTTTAACTCTTATTTGAATTAAATAATAATAAATGTCCTAATCTAATCCAGGTGGGACTAAATGATAATATTTTACACTTAAGGTTGTTTTTGGTCGATATACACTTGTCCAATAGGATTAGGACATGTGTTAGGGTAATATTAATATCATTTTTACCCTTAATTACCCTATTTATTTTTAACCGTGGTAAATAAAAGTAAAAAGTTACTATTCATCAAAAATTATTTTCATCACATTGAACCACATTATACTTAATGACATCAACCGTGTCTCTCTGATTTTTGAAATTCTATTCACAGAAGCGGTAAAATTAAGATTTATGAAAAAATTAATTTTTTTAACGACCACTTAGTAGTTTCACTATTCATCAAAAATTGAAGTTTTTCAGAAAAATGCCAAAATTTCACGCTAAGCTATAATTGATATTCCGAATTCAAAAATGATTTCTATTTTACAAAATTCCCAACATATAATTTCATTAATTTATTTTATAATTAATTTCCGCTGTCACAACAAATAGAGTGTTTTTAAGAGATAATAATTATCAAAAGATTAACACTTGTTTATGTCTGGTGTAAATGTGAAATTACATCCAATGACCAAAATTGTATTGAATTGTAAAAATATATTCTAAATATACTTTAAAGCCACTCAAATTAATAATTTATCACTATTAATTATTTCGATTAAAAAATGTGTTTTTAATTAAAATTTAGTAATTTTCACTATTCATCAGAAAATAAAAGTTATCCGAAAAGTACCAAAATTTCACCCTAAGCTAATTTCGATATTACGAATCCAAAAATAAATTCCATTTTGATAAAATAAAATTTACAAAATTTGAAAAAGTGGTTATTACTATTCATAACGGCTAGTTTTAATAATATTTTAATAGCATATTGCTGTTTAGTGAAACTCGTTATTGCGTACTACACACGCTATCGAGGAAGGTCGCGATTGCGTGTGATGGAAGGCAAGTCAAGGATGCGTGTTGTGAAAGCTTCTTTTGGTGTAGCGTACAACACAAGACATTAATGAAATTAAAAAGAATAAAATTTCAGGGTGTTACAGATACATTCTCTATTTACTTGGAATAAAATTCTATTTTGGTGCATGTGACATGGATAACACAAAGTGAGAAGTAATTGGTGTTTTGAATGGCTTACATTCATCCATCTCAAACCATTAATTGATCTTTAAAATATAATGCTTCTGAGATATCACCAATGTTCAGGATCTTCTACATCTTTTGATATTTATCCCCAAAATATTCTATGTATTTCCAAGATCATTAATCTTGAATATTTTAGAAAATTCACACTTCAGATTTTGAATTTTACATGCATCAGGTCTATTTATCAAGATTCCATCGACATATTAGAGTAATATAATTAATGCCCCATATTTATGTTTCTTTTGGTAATAGAAATGATCTAAATTTATCCTGCTGAAACCTTCTTCAGACTAAAATGAATTGAATTTCCAATTCCATTATTAAGGGTCTTACTTTATCCTAAAAAGTTTTTTTAAATTACAAAACAAATCCTGGTTCCCTTCTACACATAAACCTATTAGTATTTTCATGTATATTTCTTCCTCAAAATCTCCTTGAATGAAATATGTATTAACATCCATAATCTCTAGATATAGATCTTCTGATACTAATATACCTAGCACTATTTGGATGGTATAATGTTTAACTGATTGTGAGAAGATTTATGAAAAATTCACTCCTTGTTTTTTGAAACCCCTTCCCCATTGTCCGTTCTTTATATCTTTTCTCATAATTTTCCTCTTCCTTAATCTGATAAACAATCTTCTTTCTAGTTTATTTTTACCCTCCAAAATTCCAATCATCACCAAACTTACATTGAACTTTAATTAAGTTATTTCTTTATTCATGGTTGATTCCCACTACATAGTGGCACTAAGAGATGTTTCTTCCTCTTTATTTTCATATTCTTCTGCATCTATGTGGATTATAAAGGTCATATATTCCTTATAACTTTAAACTAGTCTCCGGAAGATTTTTGATACCCATAACTGAATTGGCTGATATAATCAACTCGCATATGGTTTTCCTATCAGTACTTGACCTTCTGGTACCAAGACATTCGAGGCCCGTAATTTCAGTGCTCCCACTCAAGCATCAACCTCCCTTGAACATTCAATATTTATGATTGTCATACTATTTATTTTCCTGTTTCTTCAGGTCCCATATATTTTTTTCTAGTTTTGTTTTAAACTTTTGATACTATACTAAATCTATATTTCTAATTTTTATTATCCTTCAAGTTATTTCTAAACCATGTTCTAGTCCTTCTGTAAAAAATTTTGATCAGATAAAACATTTCTACTTATGATGATTTCTTTTCTTTTACAATCCCATGGTTAGTATATAAAATTTTCATCTCCATGGATAAGGAAAAAAACTCATTTCAAATTTTCATTCATGTTATTCCTTATCCTTATCATTTACATGTACATATACTAAACATACATAGACACTATGGTGACTAAATTCCAGTCATTTTCGAAGGAAGTTCCTGCCCAACCACCAATGATGGAATTTTACAAGTGATATAAGATATCTGGTTGAGTGCCTCTATAATAAACCGACCTGGGATACCCTCCACTGGTACTCAAACCGATATAATACAAAACTGAAGGGTGTTCCTGATATCTGAGGGAAAGAGAATAGCACCCAGGTATCGAACAACAACCAAAAGTAATGATTTTTTCCAACTTGAGAGAAGATACATGGCATATATATATATTATAAAGAACAACCATAAAGATATATGCCATAAATTGTGGAAAACAATGGTAGTGATACCACTTGAATGAAGAAAAAAACTCTGAGGTGTATGTCCAATAACCATAAAGTACCACAAAAATAGGAAATAAAATACTCCAAAGGATATGTGGGAAACAAACCACCATCTCACCACCAGTTACCCATACCCAACTAACATAAACCATGATACCACACTACAGTTCCATGCTTTCCCTATAAAAAAGACAATACAAGGTCTACACATTCCTAAGGGAACATGTAAGGTGTGAGATAAACAAGTATAATATGATCTCACATATGTTTTACATGTTAATCCTCTATAAAAAATCCCAATATTCTCAATTTACATAAACCGTTGCATGATAAGAAGTTAAATAGCTTTATATATAATGTATGGTAATTAGTTACCCTCTTCCACAATTGAAAAATAAGCTATGTAAAATTTCATAAAAGAATAATTATCATAAACATTTATCAAATCATAAAACATTTCATATCAAATATTATACAGTAAAAACTAAATAATAATGGATATATCCCCTAGGATATCATAGGTATGGGCTAGGTAGGTTACGTGTACAATAAAAATCAAGATAAGACCAGTGCACTAAACAAGTCCATGTGATAGACGACCGAGGGAAAAGATTCATTTCCTTGAGTGAACCCCCAAATAGTGTTAGGTAATCAAGTTATAGGAATAGTTGTCCAAGGTAGTAAAGGAAAACCCCATGAGGGAACCCCCTAATAGAAAAGAGGACAAGCCTCATTACTAACTCCACTCTTAAGTACCCATGGATCACATGTTCTCAACAATAAAAATAATTTCAAAGGGCTTATCACATTTGATAACCAATTTCCCAAAAAGCCTTAATCAAACAAAACATTATTTGAAAACCATATTGTAAAACCATTTCACGACGCTTTTAGAAACACCATTCTTTTTACCAAAAAAAATTTAAAACCTTATTTTCTCAGAAAATCATTTACATAGAAAAATAAATCAGTCATTCCAATTTACCTATAAAACAATTTATAAACAAAGAGAAATTACAGTTCATCTAAAATATGCTAGAGAAAGAACCACCTACCTAAAACTCAAGTCACACAACAACCATGATGGGATCCACACACCAAATGAATGAAGGGAAACACATCAGTCAACAAAATAACCAATGGACCATGTTATTACCTTTACAAAGAATCAACAAAACTAATGAATCTCAATCCAATATCCTTCCTTGAATGAATATTGTGGTGAACAAGGAAATTAAAGAGGGAAAATCACCTTAAACCACCAAGGATTAACCTGTCAATATCAGGGTTGAAAGCTAATGGATATGGGCTGAAATACCAATTTGGAACGCACTTGGTCCACCTAAGAACCAAGGGAAAATATGGAAGAGTGATTTAATTAAATGTTATTTGAGTTTTTATGCTTGGTCTAGAAGAAAAAATACTACACCATAGTACCCCATGAACACTATGTATAAATGCTTAAAAAGGGTTAGACCACAGCACAGTGCAAGAGTTTATGCCATAGTAACTTCCAATACTACTAGTTCATGGATCCTTGGTGAAAATCTCATCCAAATCCTATTTACACAAGGTAATTCTAGGACACATTTCACACACCATGCTACAACCACCCTCAAATTGGAATATTTTCCCTACACCCCTCTTACGCTGCATTCCTCCTCTATACTGCAACCATGCCTAAAAAAGTTGTGGCATTAAAAACTCTTTCCCAAGGCTTCATACAAAGGCCACGTCTATACTCTACAGCCATGCTAGAATTATAAGAGGCATCAAAATTCCTTATTCCAAAATCAGTTTTTTCAATACATATGAATTCTCTCCACACCTCATCCATTCTCACTATAATGCATATCCCTATAGAAAAATAGAAATAATGATCCAAAAAATCTAGAAAAGGATATAGAACCACATCCAACAAAAGGTAGTGAAGGTTAGTGGATAAAAGATACTTGAAATATTGTAAAATAATGTTAAAATATCCCCAAAATAAATGCATTATGACCCTGGATATAATATATAGAATAATTTATATTGAATAGATTATGACACATCAATCTCATGAGTGCCTCATGCTCCCAAGTCTCATGAGAATATAATCTGTGTCACCAAATCACTTTGACCAACAAGATTGACTTCCCATAAAATAATTTCGTCTAAGAATCTGTTATCTACATTGGTTTTTCCACAATAAAAACATCTTGTTCTTACTAAATTTCTTCCCAACTAAAAACATGAGAGGGATTGGTATAGTTTTTCCTGAGCTGATATATGTGGAAAACATAATGTAAAACTTTCAACTGGGATAGTAATTCTAACCAATAAGTAACATGATAAATCCTCTCAGTGACCTAAAATGATCAAATTAATATTGAGCTAGATTTCCCTATTTACCAAGATGATGGTGACCCAACTAATAAGTTACATTCAATAAAACCTGGTCACCAATAGAAAACTCCAATGTATGGTGTCGATGATCCACACATGATTCATTCCAACTCTAATTTGTAAAAAAAAAATCGACATATATCCTAAATCATTGAAAAAATATCCTGAATGATACTCGATACCACAAGAGTGGTATCGCCCACCTCTTCCAAACAAAGAGGTTACTTTCATGGGTGAATATACAAATCCTCAAAGGTATCCATTCTAATCTTTTACTTTGGTGGCATCCTTGATCAAAATAAAATGAGAAATTTTCATCAACCGATAAATCAACACCAATATTTCATTATTACCTTGGTGATTACATGTTAATATAATAATGAAATCCATGTAAATATCATCCCATTTACTTATAGGCACTAAAAGAGGTTGTAGTAGACGAAAGACTTAATGCTATCTGCCTTTACCTATTGGTAGGTGTAATAGTGGGTCACATAATCAGCAATGGAACCACCAGAAATGTCTTCCCATGTAATAGTAAATAATTGTAGCACTAGGATGAATGACCCCTGAAGAAATATGAAATTAATGAAAGCCTGATTTCCATATAGATTATGGAACAAAAAACTAATTCCCAATGCATAGAATACCATTATAAGGGAGAGACCAACTAGGGACAGTTTCCCCACCACAAAATGTTTTTCTGATTCCTATGAACTCATCATTCTTGTACTAATCAGGAAAAATAGACACAATGAAATGTGATATTAACTCAACACTGGTCATAACTATACCTAAAACAACCTCATGTCCATCCAGATACAGCGGAGAAAAACCCCCATCGGATTCCACTCTTATTTCTATTCCAAAATAGCTTGTGGTGGAACATTCCAACTGACAGTGTCAGCAACAACATTACCCTTCCCCAAGGTGTTGGCGGTGTCAAAGTATTACATTTGGAGATACTCCACCCATTTCCTCTACATGATATTTATGTCCTTCTGGGAGAATATATAGCTCAAACTCTTATGATTAGAAATGATCGTAGACCTCTCCATATATAATAGTGCTGCCAATTATTAAGTGCATGCATAACTGTGGAAAGTTCCAAATCATGTGTTGGGTAATTATTCTCATTCAGACATAGTTGCAAAGAACCATAGGACACAATGTGATCATCCTGTATAAGAACTCAACATAGAACAACACCATAAGCATCATAGTATAACACATACCCCTTATCAGGCTTGAGTAAGATCAAAATAAGCTCCAATGTCAGATGCTATTTCAACTCACCAAAGAAGTATAACATTATTCATCCCATGTGAACTTCATCCTTCCTTAGTAAGATCATTTAATGTTTATGTATAAATTTGATAAATTAATGATGAACTGATGATTGTATCCAACTAGACCTAGAAATATTCATTTCTAAAAGATGTTTCATGGATCCTCCCATATCAAGACAACCTTCACCTTCAAAGTATTGACTGACAAGCCATGTTCATTAATTACATTCCCCAAGAACTTCACTTCTTGGATTCATAATTTTCATTTGAATACCTTTTCGTAAAGATGGTGAATACTTTGGATTTCCAAAAATAAATTCAATTGGTGCTCATGATCATAGTGGTATTTCAATTAAACCTAAATATCGTCCCTAAAAACCATGAAAAAGTTTTGAGATACAGATGGAATATTGGATTCATCGATCCATTAAAAATTAAAGAGAATTATCCAGACTAAAAGGAATCACAAGATATTCATAATGTTCATGCCTTCTCCTAAAAACATTCTTTGGAATATTATACACTTGAATACTAATGTGATGATAACCCAACTGAAAATCAATTTTTGAAAACCACCTTAACCCTTTAAATGATCAAAAAAGTAATCCATATTGGGTAAATGATTCTTCTTTTTAACAATGACATTGTTTAACTTTTTATAGTACACACACAAAAGTATTTAACCATCAAAATTATTAGAAAAAAACACAGGGGATTCCCACTATGAAACATTGGGTTGAAAAAAAATCTTTCTCAATTAGATCATCCAACTAGATCTTCAGGTATTTCAACTAAAAAGTTCTATATGATAAGATGGTATTGAAATTGGTTGTCTACCTAGAACTAGATCAATTATAAAAATATCCTCCCTCTCTAATGGATGACCATAAAAATCATTAGGGAAGACATCAAGGAATTCCATAACTACCAAGGGAATATTTCCAATATAGGAAAATTCATCAGGGCCAATAGCAACACAAAATAAAAAACTCTTGAGCTCTGAGTGGGAATTTCTTTCATGGATAGACCATGTATACCACTCTCCCTAAATCACCCAAGATCTCCCATAAGTGGTAAAGAATGAATCATGAAAATGCTAATAGTTAATCATAGCATGATATGAAAATATTCAATCAACCTCAATGATGACATCGAACAAATCCAAATTATGAAGTAAGAAATCTCATACCAACTTTGATTCAGGTATATATATAGAAAAATATAGACAATAAAACCCCTTCTCTTCCTCTTTCCAATAGTCATCACCTGTAACACCCCAATATTCCACAGTACGCTTCTCTTTGAATAATACAATATCGCACGTTGTATGCAACAACGAGTTCAAATGCACCAAGACCCATCAAACTAGCCATTTAGAAAGTGGTTATGAATAGTAATAACCACATTTTGAATTTTATATATATCTCATATAATATTAACATTCATATTTTTTGTTTCTTAGACATAATATAAGGGAAAATTCAATTTTTTAGTTAATTGAAGTGTTTTCCAAAAAATGCAGTTTTTCAAACTTTTAATGGAGAACCCTTTCTAAATATAATAATTGACACTTTTATATATTCATATTGATTAAATTAAATTCTTCTTTAGAATCGGGACATTAAAATTTAGTTTTGAAAATTTTGTGGTGTTTTTCTGATAACTTTCATACATTTATGAATAGTGAAAGATAATAATTTTTAATTGAAAACAACTTTTTAAATTAAAATAATTTATAGTATAAAATTATACATTTTAATGGTTTTAAAGTATAATTATATTATATATTTACCATTTAATACAATTTTGATCAATGAATGTAATTTCACTTTTAAACCGGACATCAACACATATCAATATTTTGATATTTTTTATTTCTCAAAAACCCTCTTTCTGGTTTTGACAACATGAAATAATTTTAAATTCTTTAATAAAACCTCTATGTTATGAATTTGGTAAAATATACATCATTTTTGGATTTGTAATATCAAAATTATCTAAGGGTTAATTTTTTGTATTTTACAGAAAACATTCAATTTTTGATGAATAGTGAAAAATACTGAGTTAGTGTTCAAAACCTGACTTTTTATGTATATAATTATTGATATAATTATTATTTTAAGTCAAAATAGATACATAATACCTATAGTAGTTCAAAACAATTCATTTGATTCATTTTATTATAAAAGTATATGTATAAAAGTTTATTTAATTTTTTGATGTCTTTAACTTACATTATAGGCACATTAGAAAATTTGCATAAAATGTAATTTTACTGCTTATGTAAATTGAATTTCAAAAATCTAAGAGACATTATTGACATTATGAAGTAAAATTTGTATCAATAAGATGAAAATAATTTTTGGTGAATAGTAACTTTTGATTTTTATTTTCCACAATTAAAAGTAAATAGGGTAATTAAAGGTAAAAATGATATTATAATTACCCGATAACCTGTCATAATTATATTGGATAAGTGTATTTATACCAAAATAAAATGTAGTAATAAAATATGAAAATTTTGGGTCCACTTGGTTTAGATTAGAACATTATTATTATTTTATTTAAAGAAGAGTTAAAAGTGATAAATTCAAATTCTAATAACTAAAACATTTCTAATCTAGGGTTATACATAAGATAATTTGTACTATAAATATTAATTATAAACCTAAAAATATTTCCTACATCATGGTATTTTATTTATATTTTTTATACTTTAAATAATTAAATTTATTTATGACACAATTATGATGCAGTAATTACCTTATTAATGAAAGCATAAAATGACTGATATTATAAATTTTAAAATAAATGTAAATTGAGACTTTTGATGAATTCTGAAAATTTTCAATTTTAACATTACATGTTATGGTTGATTCAATTTATTTTTTTGAAGAAATCAGATTGATATGACATTCAAAAAAACCAAATACTAAATAATGTCAGAACTTACCTAAAGCAGTTTAAAAAAAATATTATATTATTAAATGATATAATTGTACTAAAACTATAAGTTTTGTCCAAATTACATATATAATAATCTATATGTCATTAATGAACCACTTGGGGTTTCCATTCCATTTTATTTTATGTTTATTGACCAAATAATATAAAAATACACGGAGACGTGGTAAATGTTAAACTATTTAAACAAGAGTTAAATCTAAATGATAAGGTTAATATGGTGACCTAAGCCTGTATAAAACCTATTTATTGAGATATATTTGACCCATAAATACCATATACTCAAAATAAATCCCTTTTTAGCCATTAGAAACCGAATATTATTGTATAATAAAATAATATTTCATGGTTTTCCTAAAGTGACTCTCACCTCTCCTATAAAAGGGTACTTCCCATTCTCTCAAAATAACACCTCCAAAGCCATTTGTCTCGGCCAATACATACTCAATTTTCCTTCCAACTACCCTCACTTAAACCTATAGGCCTTACTTTTATAAAAAATCTATCCTAAGGAGCCCTTTTTATCAAATCAAAAGGAAGAACCAAAAGAAGAGATAATTATTTCATCACCTCGTTCAATGTTCTTTTCTTCTTCCAATTTCTATTTCTTGGTTGTTTCCATACCAAAATAATAAATATAGTACCTTCTACATACTGTGATATTATTATAAAAATGGTACAACCATATTCATTATTCTATCGATCCTATGAATGAAAATGTCACCATACGTGTGTACGTATGACTTACCGTCTCCATGTCGTGGTGTAGTTTGTTATTAAACACTTAATTATTAAAAAGGGTATAATAATGAGTCTGATTGATGTAAAAAATAAATATAAAATTTTAATTATTTGATATTTATGAAATACCATCCAATTAAATATTATTTCACCATCAATGGAATGGTATTGTCGCTCGTGCGTATGGACGGATTACCATCTCCATGAACACAATGAGATTCATTTCCCATAGTAACCATTCAAGAATAAATATCATTTTATGATTGAAAAATAATTTTTAAGAAAATAATATCCTTCTAGATATGACTAAAATACATCCTATCCATAATAAACATTACATATATAATAAAACAAATAAAGAAAAACGAATCAGTTTACACCCGAAACAGTGATATTACTGAAGTATTATTAACAAAATGATATTAAAAGATCATATATAATATCATATTTATGAATATGGTTATTGTATAATTTAATAACAATTACTTCAGAATTATACTGGAGGTTAACTTACCACAACTAAGGAAAAGTACAAGGTAAGGGGTTTTCATCTCACTTTTATTCCCGTGAGATTCATGCTATATTTGCCGATATTACCCTTTATGTGGTGTATGTACTACCCATGATGGTATTATTTGTGTAATATAATTTAATTAATGGGTATTTAAAACATCATTATATGATCCTTATTTTCTAGGGTGTTTGTTTCGTAAGTTACCAAATCGGTAATGGAATTTCAATTTTCAATTTTCACTCAATGGTTTTTACACAAACATCATTGATTATTTTACTCCATGATTATGTGTGAATTCACTATTTATTTAATTATGTAGTAATTTTCACTCCCCTTTATGTGGATATAATTTTGATACACATAATCAATCCATTGATAAATTTTCAAGTCACCTATATGAACTTGATATGAGTATTTTTAACTCAATTTCTATTCATTGAGTTAAACATCCAAGTCATTGGTGTTGTTTTTTCAAGATTATGTGTGATTTTCCAATGATTGATATACACTAAATATTCAATAATAGTGAGTGTATTTACATTTTTAACACATAATAATTTCATTTATATATCCTTAACCTAATGATATGGTCTTTATAAGAGATTTCATCTCAATTACATTCCATTGAGACTTCTTTGTTGTTATGTGTTAATTGTCTTTTATATGGTGTATATACTATACATTGACATATTATATCATGAATACCTATATTCTTGTGATAGTATGATGTTTTTATTACCTCAATTATTTTTATTCAAGCATCTCTCATTAGGTTAGAAACTCTAACTAAAATATCATTTTAAATGCTTTAAAGATTTATTCTTCTAAATATTTCTCATTAATGTCCATGTTTTAAAAATGTTTTTAAGGATTTATTTATATGGAAATTAATTTTTTTAAAATTAAAATTCCTTTTAATAGTTTCAAACTGGTATGGGACACTTTTATTCAAAAATCAATTTTAAAAGAATTCTTGATAAATAGTGGGACTTTTAAATGTTTTCAAGAAAAAGGGGGATATTTCTCTCAAATAGTTTTGATGATTATTTTCATCTATGTCAATATCCTTAATTATTTTTGATTGAGGTTAATTTATTATAATAAAATCATCCATATTGTATTGAATGATTTTTTTTGACTGTGGATGTTCTATTTTTATACCATTTATGGTTTGTGGTTAAATTATTGATATTTTGTATTCTAGTTTTAATAAGAATGTTTAGATTGTGCTTCAACCTTTTTCATATGTAGAATGATTTGGATTGAGTTAGTGACGGGTGGATAACAGTATTGCTCCTAGATGCATCGGTTAGTCTCTTGATACAAAATAGTTTCTTGGAACAAGGCCTTGACAAAATCTAATTTTTAGTCTTGGAACAAGGCCTTGACTATGTGGTTATGATGTTCGGCATTACACATTACATCATTATGAAATTAGCTATTGATATTACATGAAATTATTCGAATAGTATAATATCCTTGTGAATTAGTAAATAGAATTATTTGATTTATATTTTCCATATTATGCTGAAATTTTAGTTTAAAAGAATTGTGTTTTAGTCTTATACATTACCTTAAATGTTTATGCTTATTTATGAAATTTTCCTCTATATTGTTATCCTTCATTAGGATCTGAGATCATCCCTTTATATGTTTTATTCTTCCCAATATGTGAAGATGTATATCATGATTGACCTACCGGAATTGGCTAAGGGATATGAGTGTGTTAAAAGGGGACACAATGTTTTTTTCTTTATTTCATGATGTAATGTAAAACTTATGTATGTATCTAGTACATCTATGGATACTAAACTAACTTATATTTAGAGACTTTATCTCTTGTTATCATTCTAATGATAAGTAATAATTCACCAACTCTGGGTAACTAGGTTTGGGTTGTTACCTTTGGTATTAGAAGAAGTTTAGTGCAAACCTTGGAAAATAGATTTAGAAAAACACTATTTAGAGAACCTTACCCTAAGATAGACTTTGCAGATTAGTATAGATGAACATCCAACATTTTTTGTAATGTAAATATTATGTGGGTTTTCCAAGAAATATTTCCCTCTCTATATACGAGTGTGTATAGGTGGATATGGCATCGAATTACGAAGAGGAAAATCCCAAAAACACCGCTTTGAGCTTGAATCGAATGAGAACTGGTGCACGAAAACTGGCATTACTGCACTCTTGGTTACGACACTCCTAGGGGATATTCTTAGGATAATTAACATTTTCCTAACAAACTGATTTGAAGGTATTTAATATACGATGAGAATAAATAACATTGGTTAATCCTAAGGTGTTTTAGATTGAAAATAAGTTGTCATTATATTCTCTAAATAATTTTATGACAATTGTTACTCACACCATGCTTTCTAGTTTTAGTCAATGGATGGATTCCAATGAATCCATAGTAACATTGTACACGATTAACAAGGTGGGTATGGTGGTGGAAATGAGCAATGAAATTGAATATTGATAGGCGTAAAATAAATTGTGTCCATTCCGAATCCATTTTCCATAAATTTGAACAACAAAATATATATTAACCAACTCTCAGACTCAAAAAAGAAGAGAAAGGTAGTGAATGATAAAATCTCCAACAGTGGAGACTATAGAGAAAATAAAGATCAATTTCAATCGTACATGAAATGTGGAAGGAGACACCCAGGAATGTGTCTTAATGGAACAAATAAATGATTTATGTGTGGGATAGAAGGACATAATGTAAATAATTGTCGAGGGAAAATGAAGAGTACTATGGAAGAAAATAAAAATGAGCCCAAGAATCCATTTATAGTCATTTATCATAAATATAGGGGACCTGGGCATTACCCAAGTCAATTCCCTATTCTATAGGATAACCTCTTGGTCATGGAAGAACCTATGTGGAAATAAATGGATGGATAAATGTTTAAAACTATTTTTGTTAGTTATTGATGGGATTAATTTGGAATACATTTCTCTTGTATTTGTAACACTGCTATTTGTAATTTGAAAATTCTATTTGAGAAATAATTATATTTTCTTTTGTGGATATAGTAATAAATAACCATTTGGGTTGATATGATCCTTGAATTTGGGGAAATTAAAGGTTATAAATTTTTGGGATGAAAATGTGAGGTATTAGATAACATTTTTGGTTAAATTGTGTTATGGTTGGTTTGAGGAATTTATCTCATTTTGAGAATGTTATAAAATATAATTTTTGAAAAAGGACAACGTGCAGACCATGTGAAAACCCATCGTGTCCGATAATGCTATGGGAATAGAACCCACAACCAAAGTGCAACTGGGATTTATCGCCTACCACTAGACTACGTGAAGTCCCTAGATAGTGTTACTAATTCTTTTTAGCCAAATTATTTTATTGATAAATAATAAGTTGATTTGGGATATTATGTTTTATCAAATGAATATCCTTAGTGTAGAAAAAGGATTTGTTGATTAAGTGATAAATACTATTTTAGAAGATGTATGCTCTGTTTTGAACATTATATTCCTAAGGAAAATAGAATACTATGGTATTTCATTTGAGGAGTAATGGCGTATTTTTATCGATTTTTTAATGGGATATATATTGATTTGGGTTATTTATGGAAATAATTAAACTATCAAAGTTAATGTGTGATTAGGTTATTTACTTTTAAGTATGTGACTTTAAGAGTAGTCGATGTTATTTGGAGATACAATTTAAATTGGAAGAATATGTAATAAAATACTTCTGAGATTTGGGTTTCAATATTAGTTTGGATTATATTGAAGGTTTTTAAGAAAAATTGTTTATTGAATAGTATTTATCGAACTTTGGGTATTGCTGGTTTAATTTTAGAAATTATGATTAGTATTTATTTCTCTGAAGGGTTATCCTTTTGTGGATCATCTGATCATGTACTAACCATTTTGGTTTTGTTTATTCTCTAAAGACAAGGGAAATATACAGTTCATTAGTTGTGGATTATGTGGTTCTCTATAAGTTGATTCTAGCACTTCAGGTGTGACTAAGTCATCTTGAATACCCATCATTTGGAATGAAAGATGAGTTTGTTGTAGAAATTATTTAAAGTATGGAACTCTACTTATCATGTATTTGTTCACATACAATGAACAAATTAATTATTAAACCATAGGGAAAGAACCTTAAACCCAAATTTTTTTTATCCAAATACCTTACGTTATTCATCATTGATTTATGTCCTTGAGGCCCTCATTTTTCCATTCACTTGTTTGTGATTGATGACCTCAAACACTCCGTATAAATATTTATGTTTTTCCTCCAATTATATTTTCCACCAATGTTTTCTTATTAAAAATCCTAATTTGGTGGTGACTTTTTCATTTCCCTTTCCATCTTTTTAAAACTAAATTTTATAAACCATATTTCCGATGTGGGTTTTCCGCAAAGGTATTTTCTATTTTTTAACCATTTATTTTCAAAAAACAATTTAAAATTGTGAGGATGCAATTTATTGAAGTATGTAAGAATGTAACACCCCAAGCTTCCACGGTACACTTCTCTTTGAATAATACAATATCGTGTGATGTACGTAACACTGAGTTTAAATGCACCATGACCTATCAAAATAGCCATTTAGAAACAAATTATGAATAGTAATAACCAAATTTTGAATTTTATATATATCCTATATATTTTTAAGATACATCTTTTTTGTTTCTTATACATAAAATAAGGAAAAATTCTATTTTTCATATAATATAAGTATTTTTTAAAAATTGCAGTTTTTCTGCCTTTAAATGGAAACCCCTTTGTAAATAAAATATTTGACACTTTTATATATTAAATTTTATTGAATTGAATTATTATTTAGAATAAGGACATATAAATTTAGTTTGGTTTATTTTTTGGTGTATTTCTGATAACTTACATATTCGATGAATAGTAAAAGATACTAAATTTCAATTGAAAACATCTTTTTTAATCAAAATAATTTATAGTGTTAAATTATAAATTTGAATCGTTTTGATGTATAATTACATTATATTTTTATCATTAAATATAATTTTTTTCATTGGATGTAATTTAACTTTTAAACTGGACATAAACACATATCAATCTATTGATAGTTTTTACTTCTCAAAAACCCGATTTCTGGTTTTGAAAATGGGAATTAATTTCAAATTAATTAATGAAAATTCTATGTTTCCAATTAGGTAAAATATATATCATTTTTTATTTATAATAGCATAATTATCTTAGGGTGAATTTTTGTTATTTTTCTGAAAATAATCAATTTTTGATGAATAGTGAAAAACATTGCGTTATTGTTTAAATAACGACTTTTTATTTAAATAGTTATTTATTTTATTTATATTTTAAGTTCAAATAGGTACATAATACCTATATTATTTCAATTTAATTAATTGGATTCATTTTATAATAAAATTACATGTATAAAATTTTATTTAATTTTTTAAAGTCTTTTACCCACCTTCTAGGAACGTTAACAAATTTATATAAAACGTAATTTTACAACTTACGTGAATTGAATTTAAAAATTCCAAGAGATAATATTGAAATCAGTAACTAAAATGTTGTTCAATAAGATGAAAAAAAATTGTGAATAATAACTTCTGAATTTTATTTACCACTGTTAAAAGTAAAAAGAGTAATTAATGGTAAAAATGATATTATAATTACCCTAAAACATGTCATAATTCTATTTTATAAGTTTATTTATACCAAAATCAACCTCATGAATAAAATATGATCCCTTTGGATCCACATGGTTTATATTAGGATATTTATTATTATTTTATTCAAAGAAGGGTTAAAAGTGTTAAATTAAACTTTTAATAACTAAAACATTTTTAATATAGGGATATACAGAAGTTAATTTCTTCAATAAATATAAATTAAAAAGATAAAATGTTTTCCTAAATCATGGTATTTTATATATAATTTTTAGACATCAAATAATTAAATTTATTTATGACACAATGATAATGCTCTAATTACCTTATTAATGAAATATTAAAATAATTGATACTGTAAATATTAAAATAAGTTTAAATTGATACTTTTGGTGAATTCCACAAATTTTCTAGGTTAATAATACATGTTTTGGTTGATTCAATGTATTGTTTCATAGAATTCATATTTTTATGACTTTCACAAAAACCAAATACTAAATGATTTCAAAACTGACAGAAATGGGTTTTTAAAACAAATATTATATTATTAAATGATATAATAGTTTTAAAAATATATTTTCAAGAAAATGGACTTATATTATAATAAATATTTTATTAATAAACCACTTGTAGTTCTCTTTTAATTTTATTGTATGTTTTTAAATAATGTTATATAAAAATACAAGGAGACATGGTAAATGTTAAACTATTAAACCAAGAGTGAGATCAAAAAGATAAGTTAATATTATGACTTAAACCTGTCTAAAACCAATTGGTTGAGAGGTTCTTGATCCAGAACAACCTTAGCCCCAAACTAAATTCTTTTGGAGCCACTATAAACATAATATTATTGTATAATAAAATAATATTTCAAGGTTTTCCTAAAGTGACCCTCACCTCTCTTATAATAGTGTACATACCATTATCTCAAAGTAAAACTTACAAATCCATTTAGCTTTTCCAAACCCTACTGAAATATTCTCCCAACTACTCTCACATCATCTTAGAGACCTTACATTGATTAGAAAGCTACCCTGAGGAGCCCTTTTGATCAAATCAAAAGGAAGCACCCGAAGAAAAGGTAATTATTTCATCACCCCTTTCAATGTTCTTTTCTTCTTCCACTTCTTCATTCTTTGTTGTTTCCATAAAAAAATAATAACTCCAATAACTTCTACATATTTTGATGTTATTATAAATATGGTATGACCATATTCATTATTAAATCCATCCTATGAATGACAAAGTCACCATACATGCGTACGTACAGCTTACCGTCTCCATGTCGTGGTGTAGTTTGTTATTCAACACATAATTACATGGATAGTTATAATAATGAGTATAATTGATTTAAATAATATATATATTATATTAATAATTATGTATATATGAAATACCATCCAATTGCATACAATTTCACCATCAATAGAATGGTATTGTCTCTCTTGCGTACGTACGGATTATCGTCTCCATGAATGCGACGAGATTCATTACACATCATAACCATTCAAGAATAAATATCATCTTGTGATTAAAAAATAATGTTTAAGAACATAATATCATTATGGATATGAATCAAATACATCCTATCCATAATAATCCAGAATTAGGTAACAAAACATATAAAGAAAAACAAATCAGTTAACACCGGAAACAATGATACTACTGAAGTATTATTAACAAAAAAATATTAAAAGATCATATATTATATCATATTTATGTATATGGTTCTTTTAAAATTTAAAAACAATTATTTCACCATTATAGAAGAGTTTAACTCTCACTCAACTAAGGAAAATTAAATGGTAAGGGGTTTTCATCTCACTTTTATTCCCATGAGATTCATGCTATATTTGCCGCTATTAACATTTGTGTAGTGTATGGACTTCCCATGATTGTATTCTTTGTGTAATATAATTTAATTTATGGGTATTTACATAATAATTTTATGATCATTCATTCATGGGGTGTATGTTTTTTGTGTTTCCAAATCGGTAAAAAAAATTCAAATTTCAATTTCCACTCACTTAGTTTTACGTAAACTTCATTGATTATTTTACTCTATGATTATGAGTAAAATCACTATTTATTTCCTTATTTAGAAATTTTAACTCCCCTTTTTGTGGATGTACTTTTTATACACATAATCACTACATTGAAAAATTCTCAAGTCATTGATATGAACTTGATAAGAGTAATTTTAACTCAACTTCTATTCATTGAGTTAAACATCCAAGTCATTGGTGTTGTTTTTACAAGAATATGTGTGAATGACCTATGATTTATTTACACTAAATATCTAATAATATTGAGTGTATTTATGTTTTTCACACATAATAATGTCATCGATTTATCCTTAAACTATGGATATGGTCTTTATATGGGATTTCATCTCAATTTACATTCCATTGAGACCTTTTTTTTGTTATGCACCAATTCACTTTTATATTGTTTATATACTGTACTTTAACATAGTTTATCATGAATCCCTTTATTCTCATGATATTATAAAATTTTTTTACCTCAATTATTTTTATTCAAGTGTCTCTAATTTGGATAGGACCTCTAACTAAAATATCATTTTGAATGTTTTAAAGATTTATTCTTCTAAATATTTCTCATTTAATTTCCATATTTTAAAAATGGTTTTAAGGATTTATTTATATAGAAATTGATGTTTTAAAATTTAAATTCTATTTAATGGTTTTAAAGTGGTATGGGACACATTGATTCAAAAATATATTTTAAACAACTTCTTGATAAATAGTGATACATTTAAATGTTTCCAAGAAAAAGGGGGATATTTCTCTCAAATAGTTTTTATGATTATTTTAGTCTATGTCAATATCCTTCATTATTCTCAATTAAGGTTAATTTATTATAATACAATAATCCATATTGTATTGAATAAGTTATTTTTTACTGTGGCTGTGATATTTTTATACCATTCATGGTTTGTGGTTAAATTATTGACATTTCATATGCTAGTGTTAATATGAACGTTTAGATTATGTATCAACCTTTTCATATGAGGAATGAAATATACTTAGTAAGTGATGGGCAGAGCTTGGTATAGCTCCTCGATTCATCAGTAGGTCTCATGAGACAAACTAGTGTCTTAGCAGAAGGACTTGATAAATTCTTATTTGTAGTCTTGCCAGGAAGCCTTGACTATGTGGCTATGATGTTCGGCATTATGAATTCCATAATTATGAAATTATCTATTGAAATTAAATTTGATTATTCGACTAGTATAATATCCATGTGAATAAGTAAATGGAATTATTTTATTAATATTTTCTTTATTATACAGAAATTTAATTTTAAAATGATTTTGTTTTAGTCTTATACACTTCCTTAAATGTTTACGCTTATTTATGAATGTTTCATATATATTGTTATCCTTACTGAGAATCTGAGGTAACCCCTTTCTAAATTTTATTTTTCCCAGGATGTGAAGAAGTATATCCTGATTAACAAGCAGGAATATGCTAAAGGATATGAGTGTGTTTAAAGGGGACATAATGTTTTTTTTCATTATTTCATGATGTAGTGTAAAAATTATGTATGTGTCTTGTACTTCCAAAGTATACTAAACTAATCGGTCTTCTGGGACTTGATCTCTTGTGATCATGCCAATGATATGTAATAATCCACCGATTAAGTCTAACTAGGGTCAGGGTGTTACATCGCCATCACCACAAAAAAGTACATGAGCTCTATTAGAAGTTTTAGAATATCAACAAAATGGGATGATATGAATGAGTGGTAGACACATGTATCAATCATAGTGGCAGATATAGAAGTTTAAATAAGAATGGTGACTCTCATTATTAATTGGTCTATGTAGACCTCCATTGGAAACCCATCCACTAATGATGTAACTTCACTCAAGAGGCCTATGGTTAGATCCCAGTAGAAATTAATGCTTCTAACTATAGCATGGAGGAATTTGGATATTAAGATCCCATTTAATAGCGTGGCATAGACATGGCCTAGACAAAAATCTACAAATATTCCTATCATCCACAATAATTACATGATTTTATAGATATATAAAAATTATGGAACGTGTTCCCTAACATTCCACATTGGTAGTAATTAATGTGTACATTACTGGATATTTCCAATGATGTAGAGGAGGCTCACTTCTGAGAAAAACATCCACCGCCCTTCAATTTATTGTTCCACTTCCTCTTATTCCCATGTGTGCCATTGAATCTTCCACTATATGGAAGAGAAGAGTCTATGTAACCATCATTACCGCAATATCCATTTCTTTCATCATATACCTATATATTGTTTATTCATATGTGAAAATATTTAGTATAAATACATGTGATCGAATACCAAGTTGCAAACCCTATAGGTACTTTTGGGCTTCAGCTAATTAGTCATCCCCACCTTTAGAAAAAGGAACCAACTTTTTAAACTGATTGGTGTACTGCAGTACTACACTCTCCCCCTTCTATAGGGAGAGGAACATTAGAGACATTTCCATCCCCAGAGAATCTAGGAATAACTTCTAAAATGGATGTGTATTTAAGCCCTCTAAATACAATCTCATGTGTCTTTTTCATGTACCATTGAATCCCACCACCACTTTCTATGACCCTCATGATTGATTTTTGTTCACATCACCTTGATATCCTCAGGTATCAATAGGAATTTGAATACATGATTTATATTATCCAACTATCGTTACACCTCTTGGGGTTTATTAGAATCCTTAACGGACGGGGGCTTCTCATGTAGGAACTCTCGATCTGAATCTATGCCAACTTCAACTCCTGGTTGTGCCTCAACATCTTGGTTCTGAACTCATATTACATTAGGGTCCTTGGAAAAAACTTCATAAAAGATAGACTCTATAAGACTCTGATCTAGATTAGGATTTCCTAGATGAGATTCTCTCATTGCACCCTCTTATGGATCCCATGTAATACACCATGGAGGCATGTTTCTACACATAATAGTAGATGAAAATGATCAGACAATAGGATAATATCATCTTAAACCAAAACCCATAAGAAAAAATTATGATTAATGTCAAAACACAACACAGAAGACACACATTCCAACATCCCATAGTAACTTGTGGCTTATCACGAAAAGAGTTGTTCAAGAACTCCCTATAACCTACCTCTCAAGTCCCAAAATTCCTATCTTTTTCCTACCAGACATCCCAAGATAATGAAACATGAGGACTGACCTCATCATATATGAAATTTTAATTAAATTACATGAGATACCCTCCACTGTTACTCAAATCGATCCTTTATAGACCCGAAGGGTATTTCAAATCCCCATACGCAAGATAATACCACCCGAGCATCCAACAAAAACCAAAGGGAACAATTTTACCCAACCTAAAACAAGATATAAGGAACATATACATATCATAAGGATATTATGGAAAGAACAACCTTAAATATGTGTTCTATTAATGAAGGAAAATAGTTGTAGTGATACAACATGAAATAGTAAAAACAAACTCCAAGGTATAAGTCCAATAACTATAAAGGATTACTAAAACATGAAACAACTAATCCACATGATATGTGGGAAATTCCCCACTATATCATCACAAAATACCCATACCCAACTAATATAAACCTCATCTCCACACTATGATTCCTTTCATTTTCTGACATCAAAAAACAATACAAGATCTACACATTCCTAAGGGAATGTGTAGGGTGTGAGCTAAACAGAATCATTAGGATCCCACATAGGTGTTTCATTTCAAGGATCTATAGAAAAATCCCAATAATATCGATTTTTATAAAAAATGGCATTGTAAGTGGTTAAGAAATTTCATATCATGGGTATGGTAAATAGTTCCCCTATTTTTACAATTCTAAATAGAGCCAGCTAAAATAGTTTCAAATCAAAATTTTTATAAAAATTTATCAAAGAATAAAATATATCATATCAAATCCAAAATAATACAAAACAAATAAAAATAGATATCACCCCTTGGATATCATAGGCCCAGGCTAGCTAGGTCACTCATACCTCAAAAATTAGGATGAGAATAGTGAACTAAACAATCCCAGGGACACCATGCCCATGGAATAGAGGAACACCACATTATTGAACCCCCTGATGGTGTCATATAATATTTTCCCAAGGAAACTTTTCCTAGGGAGTATAGGAAAACCCCATGGGTGAACCTCCAATAAAAATAAGGATAGGGTCTGGTATTCACCCCCCCCCCCCCCCGGTATAGGAAGCGAAGGCTCCCATGTTCTGAAAAAAATCAAATCATTTCAAAGGGATTATCAGATTTCATAGATAATTTCCAAAGTACACTTTTTCCCTCAAATCATTATTTGAAACCCATCTCATTAATCCATTTTCATGAATCTTTTAAAAACACGTTTCTTTTTACCAAAACATGGGGAAAACCATCATTTTTCAAAAACACATTTATGTACACAAATCAATGAATCATGAAAATTAATTTATAATCAATTTATAAACCAATAAAAATAATGGTTCATCTAACATAGGCTAGATATGGATCCACTTACCTCAAAATCAAGTTGCACAACAACTATGATGGGCTCCACACAACAAAATAATGAAGGGAAACTCCTCGATAAACCTAGAACCCAATGGGACACATAATTCCCTTTCTATTGAATCACTAAAACCAATGAATCCCAAGACAACATCCTTCCACAGATGATGAAAATTGGTGGATAGGTAAACTAAATTGATATAATCCCCTTAAACCACTAAGGATTGATCTCTCAAGGTTGGGGTTGAAAACCAAGGGATAGGGGTAGAAATTCCACATTGGGATGAACTTGGGTCACTCGGGAACCAAGAGAAAATCAAAATGAGTGATTGAATTTGAAGGGATCTTGTTTTTATACACTCTATAAAAAAATGACCATGTTCATGCCCCCCAGGACCACGACATAGAAATTTTGACAAAGGGTTAGAGTGTGGTTTTGTGTAAGAGACAACATGGAAGACACCCCCAGTCCAACTAGTTTCTAGATCAATAGAAAATACCTCTCATTAATCTTATTTACCCAATGTAAGGCTGTGAAATAGACCACATACTATTCCACAGCCACCCTCAAACTAGAACAGGCCTTTGAAAACCCTCCAATGCCAAAAATCACATCTACCCAATATCTATGATCAAAATTTCAATAACATCAAAAACTACTTCATGGGGATACATACCATAAAAAATTCCTTGTGTCGTATCTATGTTAGAATTGGTAGAGGTCTCAAAATTCCTTATATCGCATTTGGGTTTTTCATGTCGCATCCACTGTCTCTATATTGTAGACCCTCTAACAATGACACAGCTCCCTGTAGAAAACCAAAAAGAATACTTGTTAAGGAAATCATTTAAAAAGTTAGGGTCATTCTATTGAGATGCTCTAATTTTCCATTCCACATAAACAATGACTTAGCTCCAAAAAATAGAACTTCAACATCCCTTTGAATCAAATAATCATCAATATGATTTTTTCATAATCCAAAATCCAATGAATCTAAATTACTAATCCAAATCTCCCCTTCCTATGATGTCATGATCGAACTAATATTATTATGATAAAATCATGATCTAAACAACAATATTTGATAACACTTATTAGGGAGAATCCATACTATCCATGAAAATTTGATCCAGGATTCTAACAAAACCACATGATTTTTATATATTAGTCCATTGAAAATCGTACATATGAGACTCTGTATAGTAGAAAACTATTCTATGGAAGTTACACTTTAGATAAGTGCTCTAGAATTAGATAGTCTTGGCACCCTACTCACCACATGAAATAATTTTAATAGTACATAACATGTTTTTTCATTCACTCCATATATATATTTTATCTTTAAAAAATATATTTTCTAAAGGTTTCCATTTCAGATATTAACACATTTTTTAGATTCATGGTTTGTTAAATTAAAATTTTAAAATAATAAATAAATATTTGAAAATATTAAATGGTATAATGATTAAAAAAGGAAAATATATATGGATCAAACACAAATCAATACCTAATTTTTTAATTTAAAAAACAAAACAAAATAAACTAATTTTAAATTCATTTGATTGTTCTCCACCTTTACATAGCATGAAAATGATAGTGAAACCATGCATGTTTTTTCTTGAATGTCTTCCTAAAAGGGAAGGTCCTGTGAATTT
Source organism: Viscum album (assembly GCA_963277665.1). Taxonomy (NCBI): domain Eukaryota; kingdom Viridiplantae; phylum Streptophyta; class Magnoliopsida; order Santalales; family Viscaceae; genus Viscum; species Viscum album. The sequence goes on along the minus strand of OY728121.1, from coordinate 1,895,395,243 downwards.
GAAAAATAACCATATAAAAATATCAATGGGAGATCATGAATTATAAAAACTGATTACTAGTGAAATAAAACACATTGTCTTCCCATTTTTCATTCACTATTATCTCTCTTTGTGATCTGTAAATCACAAAAAGTGGTATCATAAGTACTTTTGGTATAGTAGTGTAAAACAGTAGTGATTTTTCTGTGACCAGAAAGTTGATTTTTCTCAAAATCCTATTTTGAAGGCTTATTAATAAAGCTCATGGAGAGACAATTCCAACAGCGCAAACGATGTAGAGAATGGATCCAAGACGATCTCCCTAGACTTAGTAAAAGTTTTTCCTAAACACAGGTTCTATAGTACCCCTTTTATAGAGAATACTGTTATTTTCCAATGCTGGTGACTTTTCTGGTGAGTTTTTGGAAGCTGTTCTGGCATGCCACTTCAGTGCCACTTCATCACTGAATCATCAGTTAATCTCAGTTATTGATACAGTTTTGATCATATCATGATCAATTGGTGTCTGATCTCGATAATCCATAGGTCAATCCTCCCATTTTTGACTATTTAAGATGAAACAGTGGGCTCCATGTTTTCATATTTTACACTAAATTTTTAATAATTAAAATTCAATTGTGGGATCATCCATAGGAAGGATGAAAATGAGGAATTATTCTAACTACTTCATTTGGAAGTCTTAAATAGAAGATCTCCTCGATGATAAAGATCATTTTAACCCCATTAAGAATGAGAGAGTCAACCCCAATTCCACCAAGGAAGTGGAGTTGAAAAATCTAAACAAGAAGGCTATTGTTCAATTCTGCTAATGGATTGATCACAACATTTACCACCATGTTTCTCAAGATAATGGTGTGTAAAATTTTTTGATAAATTGAAAAATAAATACGAGTCAAAGAACCCTCAAAACAAGATCCTATTTTTGAAGTAGTTGATGAATCTTAGAAAACTGAGTGGAAGCTCTATAGTCGAACACACCAGCAAGTTCCAAATCGTGGTGAACCAGTTGGTGGCTGCTAGAAAGACTCTAAATGATGAAGATCAGGCAAACCACTTACTCTGCGTACTTCCCAATAGCTGGGATATACTTTTTATCTCACATAGAAACTTGGCACTCAGAATAAAACCTACCATGGTTATGGTAAAAGATGAACTATTCAACAAGGTGTACTGAAGGAAGGATGTGAGTTTCAACTCAACAAAAGCAATCGTTATGAAGTAGTGAGGGAGACATCAAGGAATAGGTTGTGGGGTAGGAACTAGATGCCAAATAAAGATTGAAAAAAGGTCTATAGATGGCAGGAGACCAATATGAAAATGATCCCATTGTGGAACAGGGGGACACATGGAGAATAACTGCCCAAAGTTTCTACAATAAAAGGGTCAAAGTAGCAACCGACAAAGAAGAAACGAATACATGCATGTGAGCATCACCAGAGAAGTTATTCTTTTCTAAAAAGAATAAGAATTGACATGCTTTTATACATTAGGCAAATACACATAATGTGTTGTCGATACTATAGCATCGTACCACGTCACTCCACATTGTGAGTATTTCTTTACTTATCAAGCTGGTGACTTTGGTGCGGTCAAGATGGTGAATACCAGTTCAATTTGGATTGTTTTTATGGGTGATATCCAAGTCATGATTAACATTAGATACACAATCACCATGAATGATGTTTGGCATGTTCCAAGTCTTCAACACAGCCTGTTATCAGGTATAGCCTTTGATCGATAAGTCTATGATAACATCTTCCTCAATAGAGCATAAAATATGACAAAAGGAGCCATCATCATTGCATGAGGACACATATGTGGTGTTTTGTACAAAAATAATTTGAATACATGTGTATAAAGCCCCAAAATAGTGGAAATAGTGATGTCATCCAATATGTGGCATAGGAGACTCGAACACATAAGTGAAACAGGGTTATCTACCCTGACGAAGAATAATTACATCAGTACTGATAAGGATTCATCACTTGATCCTTGTAAATACTTCTTTAATGGGAAGAATCATAGAGTCTCAGTCAATAATTCTCTATCAATTAGATCATAGTTGATGGATTTGGTGCACTATTATGTATGCAGGCCCATAGAGGTAGATTAACTTGAAGGTAAAAAAATATTTCTTATCCATTATTGATGACGCATCTCGAAGGGTGTGGGTGTTATTTTGGAAGATGAAGGACCAAGTAATAGACTAAATAAAGATGTTACACATCAAGTTGGAGCATGAAACTAGAAGGAAAATGAAGTGTCTTTATTCTAAAAATGGAGGAGAGTACACATCTAGAGAATTTGATTCCTATTACAGGAGTCAGGGCGTCCGACATGAGAGGAAGGTCCCACACACCCCAAAACACAATGATGTTTTGTAAAGGATGAACAAAACCATCATAGAGAGGTTCAAAAGCATGATTAGTTTGGCTAATCTCCCAAAGCCATTACTGGGAGAAGTTTTTCAGGATTCATGATACCTCATCCACAAATCCCCATCAGTACCGCCGAATTTTAAGATTCCACATAAGATATGGTCGGGTAAAAATCCATACTACTATCATTTATGAGTATTTGGATGTTTGGAATTTTCACATGTACCCAAGGATCTCATGAATAAGATATAGGGGAGATCTAATCCATGCATCTTCATCAGTTATGGAGATGAGGAGTTAGGATACAAGCTTTGGGACCCAACGGAGAATAAGGTGATCAAAAGAAGATATGTCATGTTCCATGACAACCATATGATTGTGGACATTAAAAATCATATAATGTATATAAAGGAAGTGTTGAGGACTCAATGCATGATCCAAAACAAGTACCAACACAACATTTCAATGAACAGGAGGAGGCACAAGAAGACTCATCAGAAGCATACCAAGAGGTAGTGGATGAGGATATTGAGTCGGTGGAGGCTCAATCCACTCCACAAGAAGTTGAAGAACAATCACAGGAGCTAGAAGTGGTAGTGGAGGAGTATATTGATGTTTTTCCTCACAAAACTAACATTTAATAGGTTCTATGATCTTAATGAGGAATGATCCCATCAAAAAAATATTCTGAGTCAATTTACATGTTGTTGGATGATGAGGGTGAGCCAGAAGGATACCAGTAAGTAGTGTCTCATCCTAAAAAATCAAGTGGTTATATGAAATGGAGGATGATATGGATCCTTTGATGAAAAAATAGACAAATGATTTGGTGTAATTACCTAATGTTACGAAGGAAATGATGAAAAAAATTGTATTTGGGATGAATAAGGAAGGAAAAAAGAAGTTATGCAAAAATATCAGTTAGTTGTCAACTGATTCCTTCAAAATAATGGAGATGAATTTGATGAGTTTTTTTCACTTTTGGTGAATATGGATTCAATCTGAGTCATTTTCGGATTAGTGGATAGCTTGGATTTGGAGCTTGAACAGATGGATGTGACAATGGATTTTATTCATGATGTTCTCTCAGAGGAGATCTATATGAAGTATCCTGATGGTTTAAAGGTTTATAGACAAGCAAACCTCAGCTTAAAATTGATGAAGAGCTTGTAGGAACTAATAAAGGAACCCAGATAGTGGTATAAGAAGTTTGAATCATTCATGGTGATTCATGGATACAAAAGGACACAGGATGACCAGTGCGTTTACATATAGATATTATCTAACGTGAAGATTAACCATTTTAAGAAGTATTTATCAAATTAATTTTATATGAAAGACTTTGGAGCACCTAAAAAAATTTTGGGTTGCATATCATTCATGAAAGAAAGAGGATGTTGTTATGATATCTTAGGATAAGTATGTTGAATGTGTTTTGAAATGTTTCAACATGGAAAAATCCAAACCTGCGAGAATTCCTCTTTCCTGTAATTTAATGTTTGGAAATATTTCATGATTTTCATCCATAGATGAAATTGAGATGATAGGGATGATACTATGCTCCATAGTAGTTGTAATCTTGATGTATGCTATGGTGAGTACAATACCAGACATTTCCCATATAGAGGAAATCATGAGCTGATGTCTCTCCATTCTCAATGCAGATGTGGTCATGGATCATGGTTGTAGGAAGTCTACATCTGGATACATCCATAATTTTGTAGGAGGAGTTGTATCATGGTAGTCAAGGTTGCAAAATTGCGTTGATTAATCCACAACAGAAGTAGAGTACATTTTTCTTCAGAAGCTGGCAATGAGATGTTTTGGCTAAAGCATTTTCTCAAAGAGCTTGAATTCCACCAAAATGAGAATATGGATCCTTGAGATAGTCAAATTTCTTTTCACTTGAGTAATAATTCCATGTACCATTACCAAAAAACACATTGAAATTCTATATCATTGGATATGTGAAGTGATGGATCGACAACTAATATGACTTGTGAAGATCCGCATAAAGGAGAACCCAGATGATATGATGAATAATATGGCTGCTTAGAAGAATATAGACCATCATAGATTATCCAGTGAATTGCAGTTAGAGGGGGATAATTGACGGAGGTATTATCCAATATCCTAATTTGGTGGGTAGTGGACTAACCACACCAACCATGGATGACTTATATATTAGGTGCTACATATTTCATATGTACAAAAAAGGTTGTTTTGGAGACCATGGGAGTTGTAAATGGTATAGGTGGATACCATTGTTGAATTCCATGGTTGGTGGGGGAGTTCTGTCAAACATAACACCTCCCACCTTGCCTATTTATGGAAGGCCATGAGATCTTCTAGGATCAGTCAATCTGAGATAATAAGAGCTCATTGCATCTGTAGAGAGATCCGAGAGAGATCCCTACTAGAGAGTGAAAGGTGTAGATATGGAGTTTTGTAAGCTTTGTTATTTGAGAAATAAAAAATATTTTATTCCCATTTTTTATCCATTATTTCTCTTCCTGGTCAGAAAATCATAACACACACCCTATCAACAACAATGGAGTTACTAAAAATTCCTCCACCAATGAATTTTTGATGAAATTATACTTCATGTTGATATTGTTAATTCAATCATGGAACACCATATATTTATGCATGTGAATCACACATTATCTATCAAAGAAAAGCACTTATGGTTTCTAACTCCATCCAAAACCCTTCATCAACATCTTTAAACACACTATTTCTTTCCTAGCATTCATTGCTTCTATATAGTCAGATTATGTTGAACTTAGAGTGAAAATATTTTTGAAATTTTATGACCAAATTATAATCATTCCTTTAATAGTACACCCGATCCTAGTTTTAATTTTCCTAGCATATATGTCACTATTATATTTTGAGTACACAAACACTTATAACTGATAATTGGTTCCAATGTATAGAGTTTGAATTTATGATCCTTTCAAATACCATAGGATCCAATTTTCACCCGCTTAGTGTAATTTCCATGAATTCTACATGTATTGAATCACAACTCCAACTACATTGACAATGTCTGGCTGAGTGAAAACCATTACATACATCATACATTTGAATGTTGATTCATATGGTACTTTATCCATGTACTTGGAATCAACTTCTATTGTTCATTATTGTGACTTTGATGACATAAAGTGAGGAGTAAGAGGGGTTTTGATTGGATTACTTCTAACCATGTCAAAAATTTCATTATACTTCTGGATAAAATGATTCTAAGAGAGAACCAAAGTTCCAAATCAACTATATCTTTCCATCTTCATCCATTATTCCCAATATCATTCATCTATAAACTTTTAGAAAAATCACACTTCATCTTTCATATTTTCCAAGCATTTGGTCTATCTATTAAGAAGAAATCCACATATGAGAGCAATATGATGAATGTCACATATTTCCATTACTTATAGTAATATTAATGATTTTCATTTCCCCCACTGAAAACATATTATAAAATTACGGAATTAAATTTTTGATTCCATTGTTTATGGGATTTTTTTAGATCATAATTTCATTTCTTTATCCTAAAAATAAAATTCTGTATCCCTTTTACTAGTAGAACTATCGGTTGATATATATATGTTTCTTTATCCAAATATTCATAAATGAAAGATTTCTTATCATATATCTACTCCAGATACAGATATTTTGATGCTACCAAACATAGAATTATTTAGATAGTAGAATACTTAACTACCAAGGGGAATGTTTCCAAAACATTTACTCCTTAATTCTATTGTGCCCCATCAAAAACATTCATGATTTTTATATTTTCATATCATCTTCATCTTCTTTAATCAAGTATTCTTTCCTATTTTTATGTCCATGTTTACCCTCTATAATCTCAACCATCTCCCATGATTGAATGAAAATTGAAGAATTAATTTCCTCATTCGTGGATGACTCCCACTACTTAGAGTCACTTAGAGAAGTCGATTTCTCTAGATTTTCATGTTCTCCTACAACTGTTAGAAGTATAAATTTATTATCACCCCAACACCTTAAACCAAACTCTTGATTTTGATTGGTCTTCTTAACTGAATTATTTAATTTGAAAAACTCAGGTTGGCTCTTCTTAATAGTAGTTGAACATCAAGTACCCTAAATTTCAAGGATTATAATTTCGGTGCTCCCAAACAAATTTTATCCATCCATAAACATTTTAGGATTTCTGATGATATTACTATTGAATTTATAGTGTCATTGAGTCCCAAAGATGAGTTCTATAGTTTTTTTGAATTACTAATACTCTAATCAACATGGAACTCTACAGTTAATTCTCCTTCATCTATTTTCTTATAAAAATTCTAGTCCTTGTGCAGAAAATTTTCATCAATGATAACATCTTTACTTCTAATGATTTCTTTTATTTCAACATCCCATAGTTAGTATCTACAATTCTCATCTCCATGGCTAAGGAAAAAATACATTTAGGATTTTGATTTATGTTTTTCCCTATTCTTGATATTTACATTTATATATTATAAACTATTAAAGACTCTAAGGTGGTGAAGTTTTTATTTTTTTCCAGACCATGGAACCTACATAAGATCATTCCTATCCAATGATTCAGAACATCTATTGGTGAGATAACCTACTGTGTTGAGTACCTCTTCCCAAATCACCTTAGGCATCCCAATGTGCAAACTCATACTCATGGATTTCAATATTAGATAATTTTTAATTATTTTATCCACACCATTTATTTTTTTTATTTTGGGAATTTCTTTATCATGTCTTATTTCATCCTTCCAGAACAAGTTATGGAATTTTTATCTGGTGTACTCACCACCATTTTGTATCTGTGTTCACTTCAACATCAATCTATAATCCATTTTCCCTTAATATTTCCATTTAATAAACATCTAAAATTCATCATATTTATACTTAAAGAATTAAATCCACACTTCACTTTTAGAATTATCAATGAGTGTAAGAAGTTAAATTCACCCACTAGAATTAAACATTGGATGTTCCCTAAACATCTGAGCCTACAAGCTCCAACTTTTGGTCCCTGGGATTCTTACCATCTATGTTAAAAGACAATCTTTTCTTGTTTACCAACACAAAACATTCAAAATTTCCAATTTTCAATTGATCAAGATCTAGTATTCCCTTATCCTTCATAACTTTTATGTTATTATCACTAACATGAAAGAACATATAATTCAACAATTTCATATTATTGAAATTTAACCTTCTGACCATTTCAATTATGTCTAAATTTATGGTCAAGTAAAGAGTCACAAGTTTTACTTGTTTTTCAACCACCATGAAATGATGGGTATCATTACATTACCTATTTGAAAAGTTAGCTTCATAACATGAATCTTCCAATTTTATACTTGAAATAATTTTTTTGGGGGCCAGGGATATGGTGAAATTTTATTAACTTCAAGAATACCTTATTTTCCATCTAGATACTGACCTATCCTTTTCCCAAAAAAATCAGGTCTTTACTATAATCTATATAGAATTTAAAAAAATATATTGATACATAGATGACTATGCATCTTTTATCACTAGTTGAATGAAATGATGATCCAGAGTCACTCACCCAAGATTTTACTAGAGTGTTCACACTCAACATGTATCCTATATCATCTTCCATTATGTTAATGGAATATTCACTACAAAAAGTTGATGGTTTTAATATTTTCTCCTAATGATTTTTCCAATCCTTCTTGATGTGTCCTTTCTTCCGATATTTCTAGTAGGTTGAACCAGGAATAACCAAATTACTTTGGCTATTCTCTCACAACTTTTATTATAAATGCTTATTCTGATATACATGTTCCTGATGGGGTGATTTTCCTCATCCATCAGCATTGAGAGAATTTCCAGGTTGTTCTTGGACTTCCCTCTACTAGAATTATTCATTAAGTATCAAGTTTAAAATATCCTTGAAAACCAAATTTATTTTTTCAATAGAGTTACTAATAATATTAACCATTCCATATCAGATCTATTGAAGGGGGGATTATAGTAGTAACAGTCATAAATCATTATCAAATGTAACATTCACATATTGTAGCTACCCATAGATCATGTTGAAGTCATTCACATGATCTTACATTTGACATCCTTTCTACAACCTTAATCCAAACAATTGTCATGACATGAAAATTTTTATAAGTATTTTCAATTTTTCATACATGTAATTCAATTCCTTCAAAAAAAAAATTTTGGTATTCTTCTCATGAATATTGAAATAATAATTCCTTTTTTGGTATATTATTATTCAAACAATGGTATTTTTATCCTAATACTCCCATTTTTCTTTCTTCATCAATACTGGATTTACTCCAGGCAATGGAACTTCCATGTCCTTTTGAATTAGATAATATTCAATCTAAATTGTCTAGAACCCAAAATATGATCCATCAAACTTACTAATTTATATCTTCCCTTCCTCTAATTTCATGTCTTAGATGATACTGGAAATATATTCAATGGTATTACATGAAATGGGAAAATAGAATGTAAGAAAGAATAGAGGATTTTATCATGATTCCGATGATGTGTCTTATTTTAATGGGGGAAACAAATTGTTTCTTGAGATCTATCATAAATGAAAGATTACAGGTGATGAAAACATATTACAAAAGATAATTAATCGTCACCAAATTCTCAGCACCATAATATATGCTCATTTGAATCGCCCTTCCCGTTTTCTCTGTGTTTAGTGCTCTTTTCTCTAAAGGTCTCGTGCACTAATATACTAAGCATCAATCGATAAACCTATGATACCTGATCCCATAAAATCATGGATCCCTATGAATGGAATATTGGTCTTAATTACTAAATAAATGACCCTTCAGTCTTATTGAACTTTTGAACCAACGGAAAATCATCATAAATCCATTGGTAAATAGGAATTCGTGATTTTCCTACTGTTTCTAGAGAAGCCATGTTGTCACTTTTTTCACATCATGTCCAACCCACCATCTGATGCATGAAATTATAGTGAACGTGTTTTCAAAGGATTAATTTCTAGTGAACTAATATAAACTTCACCTTCCAACAGGTCATGAATGGTGGGAGGAGGACACAAGGTTGATTTCATTCATGATCATGATATTTTACTATCCTAGATAGGTGATTTTCATACATGGAAGGTATGGGGAGACATGATGTTTGACATTGTGATGTAAGAGCACCAAAACAGTGGGAAAGCGGTTGTGAGATTCATTATTTATATTCTATTGATATTATTTTACTATCTCGGATGTTTTTTTAGTGAGGGAGTCTATGTGATGTTTTGAAATGAATAGTTTCTTTGTTTTGTAACCTGTTAGTTTTTTTACTCACTAGGGAATTAGAATGTTATTTCCATATATGCGTGAGAGACCTTGGGTATGATCCTTATAAATAAATAGGTTATTTTTACCCTTGTAATATAATCTATATTTTAGGTTTCCAATATAGTTTTAGATATTGAGTTTGATTTTACTAGTTTATAGGATAGAATTAATTTGGAGTTGGTCCCTTAGTATTTTTATTTTTCACACACGGGCCTTTGAAATAATTTTGTTTTATTATTTTATATGGATTTGAAATATTTTGTCAAGGTGTGGGCTAAATCTGATTGAATTTTTGTGTTTTTGCTAATACATTAGTATTTTCGGCGTGGAAGCATTTGGTACCCGGGCAGGGAATAGTCAAAGTTGTGTGTCATCGTAGGGTCACTGTGTGGACTATTTGGAGTTTAAAAAATATATATTATTAATTAATAAATTAACAAAATGAATGATAAAATTAAAACAAATTAAATGTAGAAAAAGAAAATGGTTAAGTATGGTTTTAATGATAATAATAAAATTATTATTATTTATGAAGATTATTACTATTAACTTGTTTAATATTTTATTAATGTATTATTATTATTGTTATTGTTATTATTAGTGATAAGTTATTATTATTTTCATTTTTATTATAAATGTTTTAATTATGTTATTATTATTATTGTTGTTTTTAATGTTTTAATTAATTTATTATTATGGATATCATTAACATTATTATGTTATTATTGTTGATGTTTTAATTTAAGAATATTATTATTATTATTATTATTTGACATTTTTTTAAATTATTGATTTTTTATTTACCTTAGGGTTTCTATCTCCCCTTTGGGGTATCAAAACCCTCTCCCCCTACCCATTCACCTCACACCCCAACTCTCTCCCCCTCTCCTATACGCGACCAGCCCTCCCCACCCCCACCCCCTTCCTCCCTCTTATTGTGAATGGACCCCTTGGCTGGTGAACTCTATACTCGGTGACCCTTGTCCAGTGACCCCCCATGATCCCCTTGTGCTTCCATTTCCTCTAGGTCGACCCACCTTTAGATCCAAAAATCGGTGCACTCCTACTGGTAAAGTCACTTATGGAGTTACACCCCTGCCAGTAGCAGGACCCACTTTCCAACGAAGCCATACCTGGTGCACGCACCTCTATCCAGGTAAGGTTTTGATTTCATTTATTTTGTATTTTAGTTTACTATTGGGTATGGTATTTTATTTAGGGATTAATCTTGTTTGATCATGACATTGTTTTGGTTAAATCATACCTTGTTAGGGTTCACGTGAGGTGCAGTTGCTGTTCCGCACCAATTTTCGGATGTATCTCCACAAGAGGTAGGTGGTTCTATGTCTAAAAATTATTTGGTGAATTATTTTTATTTCTTACATAATTTAGTTGTTTCCTTGATAAATTTTTATAGGGTGAGGTTACTTTTTAAAAGAATTCAATATGTGTTTAATTTTTAAGTAGCATGTTTATATGAAGTGGGGAGTATTTTTTATGTGTTAGTTTCCTTTCTTAATTTCTTTAGTGTGTTCTTTGATTCATATATTGGGTGAGAAAGTTGTTTTTGAAAGAGAATAACATGTGTTTTATTTTTAAATGGCATATTTGGGTGAAATGGGGTGTAATTTTTTTAACCCCATTTGGTATCTCTTGGTAGGTTTTTATTATTTGTGAAGATTATTTATTAATCATGGAAAGGGATGAAAATTATGTTTTGGTATGGTATTAGTGTCTGTTTGATTATAAAATAGGGATTTTGGGATTGTTTTTTATGTTAGGCCATGTGGTGTTTCTTGGGATTGTTTTATAATTTCAAAAAATGGTTTATTGAATGATATAAGAGGTGAAAATGTTTTTGGAAAACAATTATGGTAGGTTTGTGTTTTTAAAATGGTTCTTTTTTATTTTAATGGGTTGTTTGTGATGTGTACCACTTTGTAAATGTCTTATAAAATAGTTTAAATGGCCTATTTAATTTTGAAATAAATGAAAAACATGTCTGTGGAATTTTTTGTGTGAGTATGATGGTTAAATGAAATTTTAATGTCCAAATGGATTTTTAAATCATTTGAAACATGATTGAGAAAAAATGGGAAAGACTTGGTATCTAGGTGGGTGGACTAGGACTAGTATGCTAGTGATTTGGAAGTGTCCTTTTCTTGATTTCACTTAGAAAGATTAATGATGACAACACTAACCAAATAATTATGATTGATTGAAGACCACTAGGTTATGGGTGTCTTCCCTACTAATGAATGATTCACAAGAAGGTAGTTCAATATGGTTCATATGACAACTTTCACTGAGAAATGATGTACCTTGAGTCTCATTGTTTTCTAGTTCCTAGGGGTATTTCCCATGACTATTACTAATTGATTATTTTTTACATGTTTTCAGCATACGGTAGTTTGGGTTGGTAATTTTAAAAGAAATTGTGTTGTCTTTAAACTATCAATATTTGAAACAGATTTATTTAAAAAATTTATTCTTTGAAACTATTTTATATTTTACGTTTCACTCATTCAAAATTATTATACATTAATGTTATTTTGATTAAAAATTGTCCTAAAATTTATTTACTTATAAATCTTGATAGTTTATTTTTTATTTAATGTTTAATTCCTAGAATCTTTTATCCGAGTGGCATCCTATTGGCCTTCTACTCACACCCTGAATACACCTTTGGGTGTATACAGACATTGTTTTCTTTTTGTTTCAGGTTAATGGTAGGCATGTAGTGTTGGAAGGTTGGGTTTCTAGTGGCCTTGGTTGTGGTGACTTGAGGATATTTCTCCTCTTTTTTTCATGGAGTTTTGGAGTGTTTTTTTAGGTTCCCTTTGTTTTATAGTCCTCTTTGGTATTTGTGTATTTTTAAATTTAAAATTTGGAAATTGTTAAAGACACATTTTTTTAAATTTCTTTTATTTGGAATTTTTTTATTTTTTATTTTTATTTTTTTGTTTTGGGTAAATCATTCCCACTAGTTTTATTTGATACCCATGCACTTGTGTCAGCCTATTGGGATTGGGAATGCCCTTCAGGCCTTCCTGCGGACCGGTTTAGGAACCAGGTTGGATGGCGACCCAGGTTTGTTCTTGAAAAAAAGGTATCAAAAGAGGTTCAATCATTTTTGTTTTGTTTCTTGGGAAAGATTCAGGGTAGACTGAAGTTAGGATTATCAGAATTCAATGTTATGGTTTTATGTAAGGTTCCTAGCTTGTACATCTCATAGAAGGACTTGAGTTACCAAGGGAATTCGGTTTTAAGGGAGTCTTTTTGTCCTTTCAATTCATTGATGTTTGGGAAATGAAAAGAGAGTTGGATAAATGGTATACGTGAGTTCTTAGGGCCTAAAAATCCATGTGGAGATGAGGACAGTTCCCTAGAACAATTTCCATTACGATGGTTTGACTGGCGTATGGCCACCAACCATATGTCTAAGTCGCCCATTTACACTAGTTTCCACTTTAATAATCTCATGTCTCTTTGTTTTGGAATTTTGAAAACTTAATTTTAACGTTAACGATGATTCGGATTGGGAAAGATGGAAAATTAGTTTTTGGAATCACTTTAAATTGGATCATAGAAAAGTATGCTTTCATGAATGATTTTGTTGAAAAAAAATGAGTATGAATTCAGTGAGATTTAGTTTTCATAATCAAAGTTTGGGATTTATGGGAAATTGGATATTGGAGAATAGTGTATTAGTTTCAATTTGGTATTGGAAAATTGTTTTAAATAAGAAAAAATTAGTTCTAATTAAATAGTTATTGATAAAAGGGATTTCTGTGAAACTGGGTGTGTTTTGAAGCGGGTGAAACATTTTTGAAATTGATGTGTGGGTTTTGAAAATAAGTTTAATTTGAAATGGTAATGTTGAGGATATGGGTTGAATGTTTGTTTTGAAAAATGGGAAGAATTTCTTTTTGATCCTTTGGTATTTTTTTGGGTGACCATATGCATAGGTTATATGTGTAAGGTGAATTTAGTGTCCGGTTGGCATAACAACATGCATGTGTGAGGCCAGTTGGACACAATTGGTTAATGTGAAACCCACCAACCGTGTTTATCTTAAAAAATGGTTTCTAAAGGAAAAATATGGTGTTTGGTGACCCGTAGTTTTGTGGTATGTTTCTTTATGATTTTGGATTATTACTTACAAGGTGTTTTGAGTTTGATAATACCTCTTACTTGGAAAATGTTTCATGTTGTGTTTTCTCGGTGAATTAGTTTGAAATAATGGTTAGTTATTTCTTTCAATAAGTGTTTTCAGAAGCCTTTGTGATGGTCCACCTCATCTGTTTGGTGTCATTTTTTTGTATGTTGTAGCCAATGGACCATTTTGATTGGGTTCATGTTTTTCCATTATTGGCTAGTTCACGCCCCCAAAAAGTATTGTTGTATATTCAATGTGTGGCCACAAGTTATCCTTCAATGGTAGACCCTCTTGTTGATCAAAGTAAGGAATCCCTTATATTAATTATTTTTCTATTATTTTAGGTTATGTTGGTGTTTTTTGCAGTGAGAGAGCTAATGTGAGAGTATTTTGAAGAACCCTTGTCCTCTTGGGTTTCTAGGGTTTTTGACTATGGATTTCTACATAATTAAGTTTTTATGTCATGTTTGGAAGCAGTCAGGATTTGTCATTGTGGGTTTCTATTTTAAATGTGACTTTGCGTATTTCATTTCTTTTATCTATGTGTGAGATTTTGTTAAGCCACCCGTGTGGAAGATCTAGTTATAAGAGGCGGTTATGGCCTCTTTCAGTAATCGTATGATGTTTGGACTCTGGGTAAAGTCCTATTTGAAATGTCTCTATTGGTTTCATGGGTGGTTTTTAGTGATACTTTTCAGTGTCATGTTCTCACTCGATGAAAGAGGTTAATGTTGAACACAATTTTGAGATCCTTAGTTCTGATAAAATCATGTTTCCTTTCAAAAATCATGAACATCTCTATTCTGAGTGAAGGTGACTTCCATGTGTTCTTTATCCTGTTGTTTCTTATTTGGAGTGAAATGGATGGTGCATGTTCATCTATTATTCACATGTTTTGCTGAAAGTGTCATGTCGGAGCAAGTGGATGTGGTAGTGTTATGTGTCTATTGGTGTTTTCAATATAGTGGTATGGGTGATTTTTGAACTGGTAAGAGGAGTTTCGATCAGAGGTTTTAACCCCTGACTGTGAGGCTGGATATTCTTCAATTAATAGAGCTCTAACCATAGGTCCCAGAGTGAAGCTGTCATGTAGTCAGGAACCCCTAGGATCATAAGGTATCTTTTTCCAATTCATGCCTTCAGTGTTGGTGAATGGGGACAGTTTAATCTTTCAATGTGAAAATATTGTTTCAAGTGGTCCCATGTGGTGGAAAGAGATATGGGGACCTTGTTACTAAATGTTGTGACCTATATAGGTATAGGATTCCCTCAATGGTTATAAGAAGGTGGGGCTGTTTCGTTTTCTTGAACCTCAATTCTAGTACCCTAGTGGGTGTGACTCTCTATGTGGTTGTCCATGTATGAAATGCCTTGTATGTCCATTTAGATTTCGGTTTGGTTGGACTTGTGTGAAAATGGTAATGCATTTGGAAGTGGTAATCCTCATAGTGTATTATGTTTGGTTTGGATTTTCTATGGTTGGTCCCACTTTTAGTCGGAAAATAGGATGTGTGGGAACCTCCCAAGTTATCCCATTCCTTATGGTGGGGATTCTGTGCGGGCTTCCCCATGTTGGTGATCTGGTTGGGGTTCTATTATTGACTTAGAAATGTGGGACCTTGTATGGAGATGCCTCTTTTCAAGTACCTTCCTTGAGTGAATGTAGGGATTGGAGAACACCCAATTGTTTTGATTAATTAAGGTTATGGGATTATCCTTTGGGTTGTGGTTGTCCTTTTTGGCTATTTCAAGTAATTGTGGTTTTTTTGGGGGATGTCTTGGGTTTTTTGGCTCAAGAGGTGGGATTTTATGTTAGTGAAACGTACCATTACTTTTAATGATAAACTGTAGATGTTTAAACTTTTGGGGACTGGTGGCTCATAACAAGGAGTCTATTTCGACCTCTCATGTTCGAATTTTGAACCCCTCTTCTTGTTGGTAGTGTTCTTGTCATCTTTTGGATTATCGTTCATTCGAGAACCTGCTTGTGTTATTACAGAGTACTTGTTATTTCTTTCGAATCAACCTTAGGATGGATTTCTTGGGATGAAAATCATTATGGTGGGGAGAATTATCCGACTCGATATTTTTAAATTATTTTATTTTATTATTTTATCTGGATTTGAACTGTCTTTTCAAGGTTATGGTTGAGCCTGATTGATTTTTTTTTGCTAATACATGAGTATTTTGGGCATTACATCATCCAACACTAGGTCAGGGCATGGTCGATGCCATGCAGCTTCGCAAGGTCACCAGGCGGCCTGCCCGGTGTTCAAAAAAAATATTATTAATTAATTTATTAACAAAATGAATGATAAAATGAAAACAAAATAAATCTAAAAATGAAATGGTTAAGTATCATTTTAATGATAATAATAATGTTATTATTATTTAACAATATTATTATTATCATGTTTAATATTTTATTAAGTTATTATTATTGTTGTTGTCAATATTATTGATTAGTTGTTGTTATTATTATTATTTTTTTTTTAATATTGTAATTATAAATGATTTAATTATGTTATTATTATGAATATCATTAGTGTTTTCATCATTATTAATGTTTTAATTAAGTTATTATTATGGATGTCATTAACATTATTAATTTATTATTGTTGATGTTTTAATTTAAGAATTTTATAATAATAATAATAATTATTTGACGTTTTTTTTTAATTTTTACTTTTTTTATTTCTCTTAGGGTCTTTATCTACCCTTATGTGCATCGAAACCCTCTCCCCTACCCATTCACGTCACTCCCCTGCTCTCTCCCCATCTCGTGTACGTGACCAGTCCCCCCACCCTCCTACCTCTTTTTGTGCATGGACCCCTTGGCTGGTGACCTCGATAGCCAATGAAGCTTGGCCAGAAACCCCCTGGATCCCCTTGCACTTCCCATTCCTCCTAGCTGACCCACCTCTAAATCCATTAATCGGTGCCCTCTTATCGGTGAAGCTGCCACTAGCATGACCCCCCCACCCCCCCATCCTGTCTGCAACGTGACCACCCTTGTCAAGAAAGCCATCCTCAGTGCACGCATCTGCCTCCAGGTAAGGTTTTGATTTCTCTTGATTGGGTTTTCAGGTTTTTAGTGGGTAGTGTATTAGATTTTTGGTTGTGTTTGGTTTGATCATGTTATTTTTGGTTAAATATAGCCTTCACAGGGTTCTCTTGCGGTGCCGTTATAGTTCCGCACCAATTTTCAAATGTCTCTCCGGAAGAGGTCGGTGGTTCTATTCCAACACATTATTTGGTGAATTATTTTTGTTCATTATTTAATTTAGTTGGTTCTTTGATTAATTTTTGTGGTTAGAGGTTAGTTTTTAAAATAATCCATTGTGTTTTTAATTTTTTAGTAGCATCTTTATATGAAGTAGGGTGAATTTTTTGTTGAGTTAGCTTGCTTGCTTAATTTATTTAGCATTTTCTATTATTTATATACTGGGTGAGAAAGTTTTTTTAAAGAAATTAATATGTTTTTTATTTATAAATGGATTGTTTTTGTGAAATGGGGTTTTTTTAGTGTAACCACATTTTTTATCTATTCTTAGTGATTTATAATATCTGAATATTGTTTATTAAATTTGTCAAGGGCTATAAATTCTGTTTTAGTATTGTATTAGTGTGTTTTTTATTTTAAGGGTGATTTTGGGAATGTTTTTAGTGTATGTCCATGTGGTGTTTATTGGGTTTTGTTTAGAAGTTATTAAAATGGTTTATTAAATTGTATAAGAGGTTCAAATCTTGTTGAAAAACTGTTTTGGTGTGTGTATATTTTTAAATTGGTTCTTTTTAAAGTGAAAGTTATTTTTTGGGATGTGAATCACTTTGGAAATGTCTTATAAAATTGTTTAAATGATCTATTGAATTTTGAAAGATATGTAAAACATGTTTTTGGGATATTTGGTCAGGGTATTATGTTTAAATGAAATTTTAATGTGGAAATTGTATTTTATGATTTGTGAAACATGATTGAGCACAAATGGGAAGCTAGGGCATCTATGTGGGAGGACTAGGACTAGTTTTCAAGTGATTCAGTAGTGTCCTTGTCCTAGTTTCACTTAGAAATATTGATAATGAAAACACTAATAAAATAATGATGATTGATAGAAGACCACTAGGTTATGGGTATGTTCCCTACTAGTGGTTTGTGAATGAGAACGTATTTCAATGTGGTTCTTATGCCACATTTCAGAGAGATATGATGTACCTAGTGTCCCATTATTATCTAGTTCCTAGGGTTATTTCCCATGACTAGTGCTCAATGATTATTTTTTACATGTCCTCGGTATACAGTAAGTCAGATTGTAAATTTTAAAATAAAGTATGTTGTCTTCAAAGTGTCATTCATTGAAACTATTTTATTTAAAAATTACATTCTTTGAAACTATTTTATATTTTATGTTTCACTCAATCAAAATTGGTATACTTTAATGTTATTCTCTTTAAATATTGTCCTAGTTTTTCTTTACTTATAAATATTTCATTTTTATTTTTCATTCAATGTTTAATGAACAGAATATTTTTTCTAGGTGGAATTATTCTAGGCTGAGGCTCATTCCCTAAATACACCTTTAGGTGTATAAAAACTTTGTTGTCTTTTTGTTTCAAGTTAATTCAAGGAATTTAGTGTTGGAATGTTGGGTTTTTAGTGGCCTTGGTGGTGGTAGATTGAGGATGTCACTCCTCTTATTACACTGAGTTTTGTGGTGTTGTTTTAGGTCCCCTTTGATTTATTGTCCTTTAGTATTTTGATAGTTGTAAATTTAAAATTTTTAAATTTTTAAAGTCATATTTGATTAAAATTTTCAGATCTAGATTATTGTATTTTTTCAGTTTTTTAATATTTTTGATTTGGTTAAGTCGTTATCACTCGTTCTATGTGATACTCAAGCACTTATTCTATCCCTTGGGGATCAAGGATGTCCTTCTGGCCTTTCTACGGACCATTTCTGGTGTCTGGTTGGATGGCAACCTGGGTTGGTTCATGACATTCTTGGTATTTAATTTTAGAGATTTTTATTTATATTTCTTGACGTGAATTGTGGGATAATGGTTATTTTATATTTATGATATGTTTTTGACTGGTTGTTATTTATATTTTATTCTTGGGGTTATTGAGGGTAATGATTATCATTTTGTATTTTATTCCCCTAGTGCTAGTTTCTAACCCAATGCCTATTAGAGGATGATTTTGGGGGCCACTCCCCCTCTTCATTGTCATACTAGGATGGGTACTAGTGAAGGGGTCATGATAGAGTATCAGACTATTTTTGCAATATATATTTTAAGTATGATGTTAATTTATATTTTTCAGTTATGTTTTATAAATTTATTTCAATAATTATTATTTTATTAGTCTAATGAAACTCCTTGTTGAAATTTTGATGTTGTTGTTGTATTTTTTTGTTGTTGGTGATAGCGGTGGTGTTTTTTCTATTAGTCAATCATTTCTTAACACAAATTAATATATATATATATATATAATTTATTCAAAATAACAGTCATATATTTTTTTATATATGAATATTATTTCGTAAAAATACAATATATATATTACATGAAAAAAAATGATATATATGATGATCATACATGAATTTTTTTTTAAATATTTTTTGAAAAATATATATAATGTTTTCGTAAAATAATTCTCATATATAGTGAAAAATATAACAAATATATATGATAGTTAAAAAACCACCATATACATATATGATGATAAAATATATAACAATGGAAACCCATCCACTACTACAAAATTGGGCTTGGGTGACCGCCTATGGTATTCACAATTTCTTATAATGACTGACTGCCAATGGCGATCACTCCACCTAAAAAAATATCCCCCCATTTCCCACCCACCCACCCCAGCCTTACACGCCCCCCCAATCCTATCCTTCTATGCATACCCCATTCCTCACCCTCCCCACCCACTTCAGAGCCACCGCCCCTCCCCCTCCCCTCACACACCCATTATATCTTCCTCTTTATCTCCCTCACCCTCACCACACCCGATGTCAAATCCTCCACCACCACAACTCACCAATGCATCCTCTACCTTACTCGGTCACCTCACCCCTACCAAAGCCACCACTACCCCTCCCTATCACCACCACTGATCTGGCCGCATCCTCCAATCGTATTCATTCCCTCAGCATAAGGCTTTCCTAGCAGAATCCACCACTGGATCTATCACTTTGTTCTAGATTACTATTGGGTAAACTCTAATTTCGGTCTCTGGTCAGTATTAATTTTGTTTTCCATGATATTGGAACACAAAATTTGAATACCAATTTTCATTTTGTATCTAGGTATAAGCCCTCCAATGTGCGTGTATTTTTGGATCTACTCAAAAATTTCATCTAAAATCCCTAACCATTTTTCCCATGAAGTCATACATATTCTATTTCCTCCTGAAGAAAATAATATCCTTCTGAAGCCCTTCATTTTTTATTCCCTCTTGAATAAGAATTCTATAAATATTTGATTCCCATAAATAATTTTTTATTCAATTAAATATCATCCAGTGTAATTTTTATTTGTTAAATAATTTATTATTACTATGCATATATGATTATTTTGAGTGATTTGATATGCTTTTATTTTTTCAATTCAGTTGTATTGTGATTTTTTGTTCATAATTGTTTTTTATTTGAATCAGTGGTCATAGAAAACAAAACATGCACAACATGGATTTGGGAAACTGAGTTCTAAGTTTGATATCAAATAATCTAGCTTTCTATGGTACAATTATATTTCTAAAATCTTTTTCTCTCTTTGAATTCAATTTTAAATTTTGTTACCATGGGAATAGGTTTCCTTTCATTTCCCTAACACATTATGTTAGATTAATGTTAATATATTCACAAATTTTCCATCTTCATGTAATATGGTATTATCATTAATTTTTTAATTTGAGTGTAACTTTTTTTGGCAAGAAAAGTCTCTAAAACAATTCATTGGCATTTAATTTTATTTGGTAGTCTTTATTTACATTCAAGCAAGAATAGAGGTTAAAATATGTATTGTACTTTCTAGATTTATTGTATTTGTTTATATTTTATAATTTCTCTTATACTCGATGATACAATTTTATTGATTCTATAATTGGTTATACATTTTTTACATCATTTCCACATCTTTTCATATCTCATTTCAGATATCTTGTTAGATACTTGTTCCATTATAATGTATTTTACTTATAATTATCTTATCCTAAAAGAAATATGTATTTCATTTTTTTAGTTGACATCAACACATGATATCATGAAAAAAATTAAAACTTTTTGTCTATGTGTGTATTAATTAGAGGAACCATTAGGCCTAAAACATTTTAATGTCATTATTGTTTACATTAATAAAATTTTGGCTCTATATACTATACATTGTTTGTGGTTTATGAAATTTTTATATAGAATATTGTTCTCAATATATATTCACTAAATTTTACTGATTATGTATACACTTATTGTACTATATCCAAATCCATTTTTGAGAAAATATAATTGTAGTTCATTTAATAATAAATTTATTAAATAAACTGGGTGCATACTGTTTATTGAATAAACTGTATATAGGTTATTAGATGCAATATATATATATGTTGACTATATAAAATAATGTTATTCCAATAAATTTATACATTCAATCATATTTTAAACAATTCAAGTTAATATTTGTTTTGATGTGTATTTCAAAAAATACCACTTTAATCACTTCCAGGAAAAATACTCTTCTCCAATTTATATAAAATTAAAGCTCAATGTTATCTGTTACATTTTCTTTATTTAATATGTATTCCACCATTTGATTCTATTTCTATATTTCTTTTTCCCCATTATAATACTATAATCAGTTCCTCTTTCATCCCTAAATGCATTTTTCATACTTCCTGTTATTAGCCTCACTTACTAAGAAACTTTAAGCCCAATTCCATCTTTCTTCCAATAATTTTTTAAAATAATTATCTTCTAGATATATGTCAATTCATTTTCTCATTTCATGATATGAGTCAATTATTTTGAAACTTTTGAGATATTTTTTATTTATTTCTATTTTCAATTACTTATATTTCAATCATTTTTATGATTACATTTTCTATTAATAATTTTAAATATCATGATTGCGGTATACCCCTTATCAAACTATAATTCCAAATATTTCATGCATGGATGTCTCCTACCAACCCACTTTTATAGAAGTGAGATTAAAAATAAAATTAACAAGGGTTAAAAATAAATATTATGGTTATACATATTTATCAAATTCATTTCATGGTATGCTATAAATATATATGTTTTCTCTTTGTTCATTTATTCATTTACTTCCATTATATTAAATGAAAAGTTTATATACCATATCAATATATTTACATTCAAATATTGTGAAACCATGACATATTGAAATGAATACAATTTCCTCTGCTAATGATGGATTTCAAAATTCCCAATGCATTCCATTATCAACTTCAACATTACATGTTTTTTTCTCACTTTTTTCCTTTTAAATAATTTTATTTCTTTCATTATCATTATCACCAAAACATTAACTCATTTATAATGTAATAAGTAGATTTAGTAGGGTTAACATAGAGTGATTAACCTAGTTGTATGTATTACATTACATAAAAATTTATTTCCAACTGTATTCATATGTTAAATATTTTAATTTGTTATTTTTATTTCGTTTATGTTCTTATAATGATTTTGCTGCAATAACAATCCACACATCATCACGAGAACAACATAAACCAACAATACTTATTAGTGTAATTTTTTTTACCACATAAATCATGTTCGTCATATTTTGTTAAATATATTACTTACATATAATTATATATTTATCATAGTCCTTAATCATTATTGAAGCATTATTAAAAAACAAAAACCTTTCCGCTGGGGGTCTTCTTGATAAATTAAATTCTATTAATTCATCAGGTACACCTTTATTTTAAATTTTCATTAACATATTTATATTTACATGTAAACCATGATAAATTTTTTGATTAAAATTTTAAATTATATTCAACTCTTAATCATTATTAACCTTTTCCCCTTTAATATTTACACATTATTTTTTTATTTTGTATTTTTTTATATGATTCATTAATAGAATTGGGAATTGAAGAAAAATTACAAAAAGTTTTCATATACCTCAGTATAAAATTTCCTTATCCCCAATATCTAGGATTTTATTTGAAAATACATTATTTAGACACATCCGTCACATGATATGTGTCTTCATCTTGTCAAGTAACTGGATTGGAATAAAATTCTAGCATCACCCTTCAGTGATGAATACCTTTTAAATTATAATGACCTAAATTCATCATACTACATATGATTTTTATCACATGTATAAGCCTTTATTAATAAAATACCCTTTGGGTTATGGTTTATCATCTACCTCCAATGATGAGGATCTTTGGACTATAGTGATGAAATGAATACACAAACTGGTCAGTTCATCTTCTGTAGCATATTATTATAAAACTATTACAGGAAAATTTTCATACCAAAATACACACACACCATAATCAACATCTATATTTATATTAATAATTATAGTATTTTGGTAGGAATACATTAGATGAAAATTATATCTTTTATTCCCTGTATTGGACATTCCACCAAATTTTGTATCGAAAACATGTAGTGATGAATCCAATTAATATTGTAGTAATGAAATGAAACTATATCAACCAGTCATGTTTAAAAGAATTATCTAATTTGAGTTACAGTTCAACATCAGATTTCAATGATGAGGCTCCTTTGGACAATATTTATGACTCTCTTAGTCTCTATAGTTCTTAATTCATCTTGTGTAGAATCATTCTCTTATAAAACTCATTCAGGTTTTCATTCATTTAAATACTTGAAGGTTACCTATATTAAGCATGAACACACATTTTTATTGGATTCTATCATCTTGACTATACAATCATTTTCTTGGGAATAATTATAGGGAACCATTATACTAAACCATGTATCCTTAAATTTAAACTTTTGGACCTTATCAAATGGACAACATTAATTATTTCATATGATTCCTTACCTGTATGTCCACATTGATAGGAAATGTATCCTCATCAAAGGAAAGAAATATCTTCATAAAAATTCACTTTGATCATCTATCATGCAATGTTCTCCATTTAAAATTATTGGGCATCCAAAGCCTTTCTCCAATCACATGTAAATTTACCCATCAAATATAATCCTACATCCATAGGAAATACCACATCGGGAATTATTGTCCTATAGAATATATCATGTTCAAGTAATGTTGTGATTCTAAAAAAATATATTTATTTGAAGTAAATTTTTATACATTCCAACTATTGTGCTCTTTAGTGTGAAAAATAATCAATATGTTATTTAAAATTTGTAAAGTATTATCTTTTTATCCATCCATCTCACCATGAACATTAGTTATTATAGATGCTTCGTCATCATTGTAAAGTATTTTAAATTTATTAGATAACTCATCTAGTTTTAAAATTGGTTTTGCCTTTCAATTCAACATTACCATCTAAATATTTCCATAAAAAATATGATTTAAGATATAATAATTTATTTAAAATATCATAGGATAATTTGAATGGTTTTTCTCATGTCATTGGATAACTCAATGTTGTCATATGTAGTATATAGTATAATAATATAAGTTAATGGTACTCATAAATAACCCTTAATAAGGTCTTGTGAAAAAAATTTATATCTCACCCACTTGGTTTCTTGGATTAAATTTTTATAAAACATCCAGGAAAACTATGCACAATTTACCCTATAGAGTCAAATTTTCATTAAATAGATCTCTAACTCATCAAATTTCATGTCATTATCATCTCTTTTCAAAATTATGCACCCAATAATGGAATTTTTACCCTCTCAAAGTCCCAATTCTCTATACTACGATTCAGTTATATATGAAATTTTTATTCAATAACATATTTCTATTATTTATTTGACATAAATTCATAATATCTTCACTAATATGATGTTTACATTCCCAAATGTGTGCAATATTACTTCTTTATTATGTATTATATATTTTTATCCACCTACACATTGCATAAATGTCTTACAATAAAAAAAATTTACAATTTTTATAAATTCAATGATATCTATTACATGTTCTCTCTTAATTATCTATTAGTGTGTTCTTTTATACTTTAAAATTTTAGACAATAAATATCATATTAAATATATAATATTTTAATCAAGTGGTTTTTTGGATTTAGAAAAAATTAAAATTCATGACATGGATGTTGGAAGATA
This sequence comes from Viscum album, assembly GCA_963277665.1. Taxonomy (NCBI): domain Eukaryota; kingdom Viridiplantae; phylum Streptophyta; class Magnoliopsida; order Santalales; family Viscaceae; genus Viscum; species Viscum album. The sequence continues at coordinate 1,895,370,090 of OY728121.1, read as the reverse complement.
AGTATAGATAATATGATTAAAACATTTCATGGTTCATGCATTATTCATTATTTTAATTGAATGGTAGATTCACCAAAAGAGAATGAATTGTTAATGATATGGTATTTTTTTCCATGTCATCATTTGAGTGTCATAATAATGGTGGATTGTTCCCTATATCTATGCCATATAATACCCTTTTCATTATTTTTTATCTTTCATGCATTGGGCTAGTGTAATTACTATTTTATAGTTAGATTATGAAATGGTAATATAATTTTAAGGATTCATAGCAGTATATTGATAAATATTTTCTATTACATAGTTAGTAGTTACATAAAAACTAATAATTATATTTTTTACTAATTCCATTATATCATTTACTTCAAATGTCATGAAATTCATAAATTATTGGTTGAATCGATGAGTTGATGATTGGTTGATTTTTTATTCTCACAATTTTACATTTTTTTATGAGGATTCAATTTCTATATATCAATTCCATGAGATAAATGATGGAGTTTTGTTTATCATTATAAAATATGGGAAACATGTATATTATTTTATTTTTCTACTGGGAAATCATGGGTAGTAACATTGCGTTGTGTTTTAAAATTGTTTCATTATTCCATGTCATAAAAACCATGTACTTTAGCTATTCAAACTGATGCCAGGCATTGGGAAATAATCATATGCCGGAAAATTCAAAGTTCATGGACTTTGATATGATTTAGGTAAAGAGGGTTTTCTATTTATAGTTTTATTTTATATCATATAAGGCAGAAGCAAGGTGATCTTCCTTCAATTGATTGGAATAGTGATATAAGAAGAGGTATTTAATAATCCTATTATTAATTTTATTGTGTATTTCATTTCAATTATTTGGCCTTTAAGAGGGTGGATTTGATGTTGTAGGGGTGGCCTCAAAGAGAAAAGAAAATGCATACCATTTTGTATATTCAATGTACCTACATTGAATAGATGAGTGACATATAAAGTGGTTAGTGGCACTTCATGTATATTTTTATTATTCTATTATTAAGTCTCTTTCCTTTGGGTTATCCTCATCATTGTGATATGATATTGAAGAAGGTGGTTATTGAAATTTCATGTTGAAGGAAGTAATTTTTTATTAGGGATGGGACTGACATTGCCTGAGCATCCTTCCATTATCAAGAAACTATTTCTATAAGTTCAATCAGTCATCGAAAGGAGGTACCTTCTAGATATTCTTCTGTTACACGGAATGAATAAAGTAATGTCATGAATTTTTAAGAATATTTTTGTCATGAACCTTTGAACCTGTCAATAAAAAATAATTCTATTCTACATGCTTGGTTTAAATTATATTATCAAGCTTCAAACCACAATTGGAGTTTCTTCTGGACGAATCATTAATCCAAGTATTATTATCTCGGTATAACCCTCATATAATTAGGTAAAATCCCACCTTACATAATTTTCTGTAACTCATCATGGACATAAAACAATATGTGCCTTCATTTCAGTCAAATGTTGAGAACAACCCACACAAAAATTCAATGTTCACAGGTCATACTCATTTTTTACTTAGAGAATATCATGTAGTACATGTTTTCCTTTAGGAAAAGGTTTTATCATTTTATAAATAATTTATCACCAAAGAATTTTCATTTCTCCTAAAGATCATGAAGTTTCATTTCACATCATGTATCCAAGAAATGAGAACTTCTATGGAAACAATATTCCCCCCTTGTAATATATTATAATGATATACAAATTTTAGGTATAAGATGAGCACTTTTCCAATTAAACTAATCCTTAGTAGCATTAAAGAGTGAGTGGAATGGATATTGAACTTCCTTAACATCACATGATTCATGTTTGTGATTTTCTTCCATGTCACATAGCACTAGTGTCTTAACTATTTAATTTCCATATATATTCTTTATCTGAACATTATATAATTCCTCAATGATTCAAAAATATTCTTCATTAACTGCAAATTCATTCCAGCATCAATCACCATATTTAACAACTGCATGAAATTTACAGGGGGTATAAAACTACTATTGATAAATCTGTACACCTTTCTTAAAATTAAGTGATTCAAAACCCAACATATTCTAGTATCATGTCAATTTAAGATTTGAAACTTTCAAATTCATTTATATCAATGAGTTTCTGATTTCACCCTAATCATATGTAAAGTATGGTTTATGTTAAATGTAAAATTCCCTTTCATCAGAGTGTTCTATGGTCATGTTCTCCCTGACTTCTCTATCTACATAAACACTATTTATGTCCTTGATTTGTCTCTATCTCAACTCAATCTCACGCAATACTTTCTTAAATGGATTGTAAATCTCTCCGTATAGTGATGGTCCCCTTATGTTTGGGCCAAATTTTAGAGGATTTGTTTCCATGTAAAAAAGAAACATTACAACCACTTTATGTGTTTTACACCATCCTAGTAGGTAAGACATGAAACATTATTAACCCCCTCATCATTAATGCCCCTTATTTCATCTTTCACCATCATTTCACCGTCAAAAGGAATTTCTAGAATGAGCTTTTGTTGGAGTGCCTCTTTTCTAGGCTCCAATACATGAAAAATAGCATTGTGCAACTGGTCTATTGTACTACCTCTTATGGAACTATGAGAATCATTACCTTACCCTTCCTCACTATATAATCCTTAAATTGGACTAACTACTACCACAAATAGAGGTGTAGATAAACCCTTGGAAGGATGAACATTAATAACTCATTCAGTGCATGCATGAACTGTGCAACAGGCGGTAACACAATAAGGTATAGTGTTTGTTCCAACATGAACAAAAACATCCATCATGGTTGTTTCTTGATAACTATATATGGTAATTTATATCGACATATTTATTCTTTATATACACCTTATGTATCATGGATATTTATTGTCTTCGAATTTAACCAATCTAGCAATTCTAGACTAGAAACAGTTTCCTCCTTTCCAATATGTTCATGACCAATCTAGTTTACTTATATACATCAATAATCTCCAGACCTCAATATTTACATTCCATTTCTTACACCTATTCTAAATTTTCCCATAGGATTGAGAAACTATAAAAACATTATGGTTTTCTATGCATCTCAATAGGATCATGTACTGAAACAGACATCATCAAAAGAAACTCACCTTGTGGATATATAGGTCTAATAGATTCTTGATATTCCTAAGAACATGTCCACATTTTGAAATCGGATTGATATTCATAGAATATATTATCATAATATGTATTCTTAGACACTGAAACTTCTATCACTATACTTTATTTCTAAAATAGATTATTTTTACTATATCTTCAAGTGGTCTTCAAGGCTAGAACATGGAATTTAACTTCAGATGTGTAGAGTCTATAGGTGCATATTGCAAAGAGGATCCAATGTGATAGTGTGATCATATACAACATCCAAACTATGATAAAAAAATGGACCAAACACATTATTTAAATTTATAGTCTTGAGTAGTAAAAACATCCCTCCTTTAGGGGTTTGAATTGATAATAAGGTAGAAAATAGCTCAGTATCTTCTTTTTCAATTTAAAAGAACACTAAATACACTCTTCAATTGTGCCTTTAGCACTCCACTAAACTAGTCCCCAATCTCCCCATGAAACAATAATTCACCACCATGCCCATGGTTGATAATCAAGCCACCTTAAACTGTACTGATGGATGATCATCCTTGATTTTCATAACTCATTCACACATAGACCAGAAAAAAAACCTAACATATGAAGAATCCCAATATTACAGCACTAGGAAAACTATTAAGATTGAATATATATTTTATTTGTTTAATTTTTTTCTGTATTGTATTTGTAGGTTGATTGACTAAGATGATTTTAAGGGTCTAGAGTTGTATGGATACTATTTTTTGTTTTTTTGTTTGTTTTTTTATTATAGATGGAATATATAAATAGGATACACTATAACTTTACTCTAGATGAATTCTATCCTAATCCAGCGCCTATAACTTTTTTTGGAATCACTGAATGCTAAGCTAATTTTTTGAGTTCTGTTTCCACATGATTTCTCAATCTTTTGTTTGTTTTTTGGAATTTGGGTTGCTTTGACATTTGTTTCATGTGTCCATAATCATTTTCCTGAGGATATTTCCACACATAAAGGATTTTTATCTCATAATTTCACCAAAATATAGATTTCAACATAAATGAGTGATTTTTACAAACCATATGCATGCACTTACACATTAATTAACATGTTGATGTTCCTATAACTCGCATAATAATAAGTTGACCTTTGCTATTTTAGAACAACATAATTGTATCACCCAGAAATTTGATATATGTTTCATGTGGAAATAATCATTCATTATACAACCAAAATGTTCCATTACAACCACTATTTTATGTTTTTTACAATTTTATTTTTTTTCATCATCACTATTTTCATAAGAATTTAAACAAATCACCTCTTAAAAACCCAAAGTAGGTCATACATTGCATGTTATTATGCTAAATAATAATTTATTTTAAAATTTAATATATTGGTAGGTAGTGGGCTCTCTTAATTTATCATGAGAATGATTTATATTCGTGACTATCAAATTAATTAATGAAATTTATTTTTTCAAAAGGTTTTCTTCTTCTATCCTTCCTAATGTGTTTTTGTTTCCAAACATAACTCCAGATATGCAATATTGATTTTGAGGATTCTAACCCCCATAAAATGTGTGGATGGTAGTCAAGGCCTTCTTTAGGTGACCATTACCAATTCAATTTTTCCATTAACTTATATAGAAATGTATTCCATGATGTTGTTAAATGTTTTCCCCCTTCGGGTGGAAGGGCATGATTCTGGTTGTTTTCCTATATCGCAATGACCGGTATGAATCTCTCTGGTTGTTGTTGTCTTCATTGAGTATATTTTTTTTGTGGAAATCCTAATATAAACTATATACATGTGTGTGTGAATTAATAGTGTGTTTTGAGACTAGACATGGCTATGTTCTATGTTATTCTATGATATTAAGGCCATGAGATCCCAAAAGATCTTGTCTCATATCCTATTATTGATTCCAATGTCCCGCCCATTCCTATTGGGGATTGGAGCTTTAGATCTATTTCACAACTTAAAATATCAATATGCATTTGATTTTTAATTATTCATATGCATCATCCATCTGACTGATATATAAATTAATGGATATATTATATTATTATGATTTTAATTTTCATTCCATGTAGGTGATCTGTTGGTCTATATGGCTTACTGATATGATTACCATGGATGCTGATTATTGTTAATAAGATCAACACATAGAGGAGGGTGGGATAAATGGAATCTATGAACCAAAATAATTCCATCTTTTAAATTCCTTCAGTGGTATTACGATATTTCCAAAAGATTTGTCTTTTGATCAATCTATTATAACGGAGGTAAATGTGAATCATGGGTGCATATTTGGATGGTAGATATAATAATGGAATCTTGTTAACCTTTAATATTAATCATTTTTTTCTAGGTTTGGATTTAATTTTTAATGTTTTTCAATCTATTGGCCTTCAATTTATAAAAGAGATACACTCTGACTTTACTCTATATGAGTTTTTTCCTGATCTGGTACCTGAAACTATTTTGGAAGCATTGAACACTAAGGTAACGAGTCAATTTCTCGACCAATTATGTGATCAAGGTTCTATAATTGGGAGAGTATACTACTATATGGCTACTAGATACTAGTTTTATTATTTTTCCTGACATTTTTAATGTAATTTTTTTTAAATCAACAAGATGGAGACTGCCTTTGGCGGTCAGTATTGTTTTTTATGAGCATTAGAAACCCCCATTGGTGGCTGCTATAATGTATAACCTTAGTGTCCACCAATGTTGGTGGCTATAATCTATCGCACTGATTTCCACAATGGCCTTTTGGGGACCTCTATAATGACTTATAATGGCAGTCACTATTTCCTTTTAGTGATGGGGCAACTATACCCGCCAAAAGTGGTCAGATGGAAGTCTCGAAAGAGCTTTAGCGACCTCTTTTATAGTAGTGTTCATATACTTTTAAAAAACATATAATTTTTTTTCTAGCACAAAACATGTTTTTTTCACTTACTTCATATATTTTTTATCTTCAAAAAAATATTTTCAATATTTTTCCATTGATAAAAATAAAAATTATTTGTTTAGATTTATGGGTGATTAAATTAAAATTATAAGATTATAAATAAATTATTGACAAGATTAAATGGTATGATAACGAAAAAATGAAAAATATATATGAGGGAAACTCAAATAAATAATTTATTTTTAAATTAAAAAATAAAACTAAATAAATTAAATTTAAAATCATTTTATATGAGATCTTGAATTAAATGACAAGTGAGAGTGAATACTAGCATTTTTGGAGTTGAAAATATTGCTAAAAATGAAGCGCCTATGAATTTTAAAAATAAAAACAAATAACAATTGCATATCATGAATTAAATGATGAGTGATAATGTTTCATAATGTGTGTGTATAAATTATGAAAGAGGATGCTAGGAGTTGAGCCTCTATTTCCTTCTCCTAGTTATTATAAGGGTAGATTTATGGCTTGGAAATCTGGTTTATATCATACGGAGGAATCTTGAGTAAGGGGAGAGCGTTTCTGATCTAAAAAAGGCAGAATGCATAAGTGTCATCCCTATCTCGTGTAAGTGTAGATCCTAGGTTTTTTGGTGCAGACAATGTATTTTGGAATAGTGAAGGGTAAATGTAGATTCACCCATGGCGTGTGGATGATCTGTGGTATAGAGGATTGAATTGAGGATCTAGTTCTGCGATGTGGTTGATTGATGCGGTGTTGGAGACCTAGAGGTTATATTTTTGTATCTCATTCAATTCTGTGGTAGTTATGGAATGGTTCATGTGTTTTTTATAGCCTTACATTGGGTATATAGGATCTGGAAATTGACTATGATGTTAATTTCATAAGGGATTTAGGTCGGGGTCTATTGTGGCATAACATTTTGTCTTGTGACATGGATTGGGGAGCAATCTTATTTACTACAGCAAGGTTGGGAGTGTTGTACCTTGGTATTATAATTTATCTATTGGGTATAAATTATAGAACTCCATAAAAACTCATCACTCTCCCGTATTTTTTCTCTACTCTTTGATGACCTAGGTAAGTCATTGGGAGGTCTTTCAACCCCTTTTAGAGGATTTTATTCTTGGATTCAAGATATTTTTTATTAGTGATCTCATGTGAGTTCCCTTTCTTTATCTTCTATATTGGCTTCTAATTATTCATTCAAATAAGGTTCTGGTAGTGGTAATGGATAGTTTTGGTGATTTTATGGATAAATATTGATGGGTTATGTTGTGTTTGAGGTTATTGATACCTCTTTGGTGTTGTTCTGGTCTGGTGGGATTTTTTTCTTCACCTTGTCTTTGCACATCGATTTAGAAAGTTTCCAAATCACTATTTATTTTGGGAATCTGTGTGATTAGTGTTAATATTTTTTCTTTTGGTTGATATTATGGATTAAATTAACAAGATAATGGCCCAATATTAAATTAAATTGATGGGAAAGGGGTGGATTAACATATGTTTTCTGGTTCTCTTGTTAGTGTTGCTTGATCTTTCCTTTAAACTTGAAAGTTTTTGTGATTTGTGTGTTTTAGATATTGTAAACTATGAACCCCTAATGTGATTGATTGTTCACCCTCACTATTCATATAAGGTTGAATACATAAACAAGGTAATGTACTGGTTTTCTGTGAATCTAGAAATTATGTGAATATGATTTTGCTAGAGATGACGAAATGTTATGAAAGACCTATTTAAATTAGAATTGTGGAAGTTAATGAAGACAAAATCTATTGATATTATGATTTATTGGATTGTTTGATATTATCTTTATGTTTCTGTGGATCATGTGGGATTGTGCGGTGCTGGTGGTGACCAATTCGAGCGCAGAATTAGCTAGGGCAGTGGGGCTATAGTTGGATTAGTATGGGATATGTTAAGGGATGGTTTTGGAGATTGGTTGATGGATGATGATAAGTGATGGTTGTGTTGTTATGATAGCCTTTTCATGTGATGTAGAATTTTTTATTTCAAGATGGTTGGGATGTTGAGTGGTTTCATTGTTTTTGTTTCTGGTAGCCAGGGAATAAGATTGGTAATGATGGAATTAAATAAGTGTGTGCTGGAATTATAAATGTGGTAATTGATTAACAAACTTAATGTTGATAAATGTGAATAAACACAGGTCGTGGATATTGTGGTTTGTCATTAAATATTGGATTAAATGGCTTAACAAATGAATATTGGTTCGAAATTGGGAATCTGGAAAATGGATGACTCTATAAATGAAAAATAGAATTATGTGTTGTGTGTGGCTGTTTTGTGTAGTGAGTTGCATTTAGAGGTGGAAGAATTTTGTGGAGGATTTCATGGGGTGATGTGGTAGTATATTGGTCTATACTATAGTTTTTTATGAGGAAACATAGGAAGGGTAATTTATGTGACTATTATCATTGAATTATCTTTTTATCTCTATATATAACCCACCTAAGATGAGTATTAAATACAGATTCCCAAAGTTTTGGGTTTTATGTTTTTTCCACAACATATAGGTTGGAAAGAAAAAATTCTCAACCACTCCCTCCCCTCCACTCTACCTTTAGATAAGGTTCATAGATATGATGGCTCAATTGGATGTGATGTCTAGTGTTAATGGCTTAGTTGGTGATGATATCCAAGGATGACGGAATATCATATGGTGATAGTCCTTTGAGGTGATGTGTTGTGGGGGTCTTTTTGGGGACAAGCCTGACAAGCCATGGAAAAAATATTCAAGCTTTCGATAAGACCACTAGATTCTCACACTCTAGTACAATGAAAGATCATATGTAAGAGATTGTGTACAATGGAAAAATTATCTCTGGATGTTCCCCTCAGACTAAGTGCTCTGAAATTGGGTAGGCTTAGTACTCTACTCACCACAAAAAATTGTCTTGGATTGCGCACACAAATTAAAAAAATTGAAAAAATACATTCAACGGTAGTACATTAAATGGAAAATACAAAAAAACAAGAATGAACACAAGATTTTATCATGCTTCAAACTATGTTTCCTATATGCACGGGAGGAACAAATTTATTCTTTAAATTTATTATAAATATATGATTAAATGTTATATCAGTAGATTACAAAAGGAAAGTAATCCTCACTGACATCTTGGATCAATAATAAATTCTCCATTGAATTACCAATCCATTTTTTCTATGTGTCATACTCTTTGCTCTAAAGGTATCACAGACACATATATAAAGGGTAAAATAGTCAACCATATTTCCTACTCCCCTATAATCATGGATCACTAATCATGACTGACTAATATTGATTACTAACCCAGTGACCCTTTAGTCATGAAGAACTTTCAGACCTCCAATGCTTCATCGTACAACCATAATTATATGGGGAATTATAATGGTTCTATTGTCATGGGAGAAGTCATGTTTTCATTATTGGCACCTCACATTTAACTTGGCATCTGGTTTATGATATTCTGGTGAACTTAATTTTGATGGATGGTCTTTAGATAAACATAAATAGTCTTCACCTCTAAATAATCTCCCATATGATTTTTTTCAGGGAAACGTCGAAAACTCTCCAAACATAGCATGAAACAGTGATCCACATCCATTCCATCATTTCACCCATGTCCAACTAAGGAATGATAGTTCCTCATAATTTATTGAACTACTGTATTTTTTAATATATCTATTGGATTTTATCTTCTAGTTATCTTATAGCCATGGTTTCAAACTATGTCTATAAGCCCAAAAACCATGGATATAGGTTATAGACATGGTTCAATGGACCGTGGCTAGTATTGGCGTGGCTATAGGGAAAGACCTATAGCCACGGTTTCAAATTGTGGCTAAAGGCCTATATCCACAGTTCAAACCATGGATAAAGGGCTATAACCACAATTAAAACCCGCGGATAAAGGACTATATACATGGTTTGAAACTATGGCATAACAATAAGCTATACAGGTCCTATTACCATAGTTCAAAATCGTGGATATATAGTTTTAACCAGATTTAAAATTGTGGTAACAAAACTACAGCCACAGTCTGAAACCATGGTTATAGGCCTTCCCATTTCATAAAAAAAATCCCCACAACCCCCCCCCCCCCATGAACACCCCCCTGCACCCCCATGCCCCTGGACACGCCCCCTGCACACCCTTGAATATCCCCCCACACCCCATGTCCCCCATGGACAGCCCCCTTTCTCCCCTTGGACAGCCCACTTGCACCCCCACAGATCCCCATGCCCCCCTAGACAGCCCCCTTGCACCCCCTGGATAGCCCCCTTGAACACCCCCTGCACGTCGTGCCCCCCTGGACCACCCCCTTGCAGCCCCATTGGACCCCCATGCCCCCTGGAGAGCCCCCTTGCACACCATGGACAGCCCCCTTGCAACTCCATAGCCCCCCTGTACAACCCCCTTGCACCCCCACTGGACCCCCATGCCCCCCTACACCCCCTAGACAGCCCCCTGAACCCCCATGCCCCCCCTGGACCGCCCCCTTGCACCCCCACTAGACACCCCCCTCCCCCCTAGACCCCCCTGGACACCCCTCCCACCCCCTAGACACCCCCATGGACCCCCCCCCCCTAGTGCATCAAATATTTCTTGAAATATAGAAACAGATGGCTTGGTTGATGTAGCATGGGATTTCTCCAGACTGTTCAACAACTGTTTACAGCTTGGGTGTGGAAAAAATGCCCAGTTACCCAGTTCTTTTGGGACAGGAAAGAGCTGTTGAATTGGTATTGGATAGAAAATGGGTGTATTGAAGAGTCTCTACAAAGATCCAGAGAACTGAGAGCAGTTCTTGCTGTTGAAAAAGAACTCAACAGAATCCTAGGGTATTTCCAAAGGGACAGATAATGGTTTCACTCAAACACATGTTGTTATAGCCCTGGACACCACCTCCTAGACACCCCACCTGCACCCTCCCCTTTCCCTATAGACTGCCCTACACGCCCCCCCCCCCCTTCCAGGTCCCCCCTGTCCTAGATACCCCTCGTTCACAGAACCTTCACCCTCCCCACTGCCCGACAGACCCCCTGCACACCCCACAAGTATCCCCCATGCTAGGTCCCCCCACCCCTCCTGGACACCCCCCTTACACCACACCTGCACCCTCCCCCTTCCCTGCAAACCCCCCTGTCCCCCACCTAGACACCCCCCTTTCACAACACTTACACCCTCCCCCTGCCCTGCAGACCCCCTCCCCCCTAGACAACCCTCCTAGACACCCCACCTACACCCTCCCCCCTTCCCTGTAGACCCCCCTGCTAGGTCCCCCCTCTTGGACACCCCCTTTCACTACACCTACACCCTCCCCACTGCCCTGCAGACCCCCAACACCCCCCACAAGTATCCCCCTTCCAGGCCCCCCTCCTGGACACCCCACCCCCCTTGAAACGCACCAACACCCTCCCCCTACCTGTAGACCCCCCCCCCCCTTTCACCCCCCTAACAACCGTCCTAGATACCCCACCTACACCCTCCTCCCTCCTAAACACCCACCCCCAACCCTCACCAGTATCCCCCCTACCAAATAATTTTATTCCATCCTCCTCATTCTAGGAAGGATCTATCTTATATGGTCAAATATATTCATTGGTGTTTCACCATGAATTAATGTAATAAAATGATCTCTAACTCAGGTGGTAACTGTAATGACCTGCTTACCCTTATTGGCCTAAGAATACAATAAGTCATTAAAATGCCTTAAGCGACATCCCCAAGGTGCCAAAGGCTGGCAATAAATGACAAACGATTTCAAAAAAATTGGGGGCGATTTACCCTTTAAAGGAAAACAACCTACAACAAAGAAAATTAGATAAACATCTCCAAGAAACCGCTATATGATGCATGATTTAAAACCAAGATAGTTCAGCCATTTATTTTTTAATAAACTAACCAAAGTGCAATAGTGGAAACTAAATCTAAATCATAGTAAACAGCGGAAAGACAACTAGCAAGACTCAAAGACAACAAAGACTCTGAGGCTCCACAAGATCCATGCTCCAACATCACGAAGCAGCCCATGTATCAGGAAGTGGTGCTATAAACATGTGACACATTACATTTCCCAATATCTAGGTATATGACATCTGCAAAAGCACCAACGTGACAAATTAGGGGGTGAGTAATGAAACTCAGTAGGTTTTCCCCAATGACTTCCCAACCCATGCGTCTAGGATAAAACATGTTACCACATTTATATAAAACAATTTATATAAAACAATTCCAAAACAGTTCATGATATAACAAGTTCCATGTCAAAACCATTTCCCAACCAAAAACCATCATTCTAAAGAAATGAAACCATGCAAAGTTTCCAATCAAATTCACATTTCCAATTTGGCATAACCATTCCATTTCACAAATCCACACAACTAACCATTTCAAAACCCATGAAATCCACCGTGCATGCATCGTTATGATAGTTCTATACTCATGAGGGGTTTCTTGTCGATCTACAAATTCGTCAAAATGTAATTATTCCCCATGTTCTATTACTCTTTTGGCACCGAGTACAAGGTCATATTTCAACCAAGACTCATAAATTCAATATTAAAGCACACACCAAGTACGTCCAAAAACCACACCATTCCAACAATGCCAAAACCATTTCAATAAAACAACCCTTTTACTGATTTTTTTTTTCTCACAAACCATTTTCCAAATCCAGAGAATCTATATTTTAAAATCTCCATTTTAAAATCAAGAAACAAAAATTCATTTCACAAACCATTCTTTCAATTTACACAATTCCTTCAAAACACATAAATCATCACTAAAGAAGATTTATAACATGCTTTGCACCAAAATTTACCAATCAAAACCAAGCAATTAAATCAAGTTGAACTAATCCTTCAAGTTCTAAGAATGAGAAATCGATAATGAAGCCACCTCACTCATAGTTTTTGATGAAAACCCTAACAAACGAAGAACGCACGTGAAAACTGGGTTGATTCTCCAAGAACCCTCCTTAGATCTCTTGTCCTAGCACAACCAAGACCAAATATTGTCATATTTGACATCCACACACTTAGATCTACCCAAAAGGGCATATATCTAGGAAACTGAGAGAAGAGGAGAATTAGATCTAATTAGATCTAAGAAACCATTCAAGAACGATCACATACCTCAAAAAACGGCTTCGATTCACCACAAGAAGTGTTTAGATCACCTACAAAATGATGTAAGAACCCTCCTTGACCTTAAGAGAACCAAAATCATGAGTTAGGTCCTCTTAGGAGGAGAAATGATCCACTTAGAGGCAAAAAACGCATGAGATCAACTTTTAAAGGATCTCATTTAATTTTCCGCGCGGTTTGACAAACTGTGCACTAACCGTGCATTAGCTACTGCCTCTTCCACCCTTATCGCATGGTTTGGCCACACGGTTAGGAAAATTGTGCACTGACCATGTGGAAGAAACTACCTATAAGACCTACTATGCATGGTTTGGCCGCACGATTTAGACAAATCGTGCACCTCCCGTGCGACTTCCTCTTAGCCTCAAAACATTATACCAGTTCTCCCAACTCTCCCATTCAACAGCCTTAACTTTATAACCATTAAAACCATCATGAAAGGGTTAAATGTCAAAAACTGAGGGTACTAAATTCTACCAACCATTGGCCTTTCTGTCCCCGGAAAGTAGAAAACCATACTTTTTTTGAAAGAGTTCTGGCCACTGCTCTTTCATTTCTTTCTCGCATTCCCAAGTATCTTCCTGAATCTGACCATGATGCCACAAATCCCACACTAGACTGATGATTTTTTCTCGCAAGACGTTATCATGCCTATCCACAATATGAAATGGGATATGTACCAATGAAGCATCCGGCTCTAGGACAACATGATTCTAGCTAATCACATGGACAGGATCAGACTGATACTTCTTCAGCTGAGATACATAGAACACATTATGCACTGCACTGAACCGTGGTGGTAATGCTAACCAATATACCACCTCGCCAACCTATTCCAGTATCTCAAAATGGAATATATATCTAGGAGATAACATGACCTGTTTCCCAAAATGACGATGTCCAAGCCTTGGATAGATTCTACAAAAGACATGATCACTCACCGCAAATGACAACGGTCTTCGGTGATGATCTGCATAAGATTTCTGATGACTCGGTGTCATCTCCATCCTCTTTTTTATCAACTGAATCTTCTATGTTGTTTCTTGGACAAGGCTTGGACCAACTAGTGAAGTCTCACCAATTTCCACCCAGCATAGTAGAGAATGACAAGGACGCCCATACAATGCTTCAAACGGAGCCATGCGTATCAAGTCTTGACAGCTGTTAATGTATGGGGACTCCACTATGGGTATATTCTCCTTCCATGATCCACCAAAATCCATTACTCAAGCCCACAACATGTCTTTCAACGTCTGTATAGTCCATTCATATTGTCCATCCGTCTGAGGATGATACGCCGTACTCATATTCAACTAAGTTCCCAGTGCATTTTGTAAGGATCGCCAGAAACGAGATGTCAACCTTAGATCTCTGGCTAACAAGATTGAAACTGGTATGCCATGTCTCTTTACCACTTCCTGGATATATATTTTTGAAATATCTTCCACCATATGAGTTTCATGTATATGGATAAAATAGGATGAGATGGTTAGAAGATCCACTATTACCCAAATGGAATAGTGTTTCAGGACTATTCTTGGATGACCTGTAACAAAATCCATTATTATCTGATCCAATTTCCACACTAGAACTGGTAGATACTGCAACATACCCACTAGTCGCGGATGTTCTGCTTTAACTTGCTGACAAGTTAAGAACCTTGAAACAAATTCAGCTACCTTCTGTTTCATGTCGCTCTACCAAAACTGCGCCTTCAAGAGCTTATACATCTTCTGTGTACCTGGGTGTACAGCCCATATTGAATGGTGGTATGCATGAATGAGTTGTTTCTGAGCAGTTAAAGGTACAACCATCTGTTCATGAAACCACAAAACTGAACTCCCATCCAACTTCCATCCCTCAATGGTCTCCCCACCATTAAGTTTTGAACTCACTGTGACATAGTCAACATCAGATGCCTGTGTCTCCTTTTCTATATCCACGAAATCAGGAAAAAACTCAACTTGAAAGAAAACCACAAAATCACCTCGGTCTTCGCATTCCACATGCATGTCGGCTAAGACTGACATCAACTTCCATTCATCTAAAGCTTCATTCGCCAACTGAGCATACGACTTTATGATTAATGCATCGGCCACCAAATTTCCCTTACCCAGTGTATACATCAAGTTAAAGTCGAACATTTGAAGGTACTCCATCCATCTCCTCTTCCTTAGATTCAAATCTCACTGTGAGAAAATGTGTTTCATGTTTTTGTGATCTGTAAACAAAGTAAATTTCTCACCGAAGAGATAATGACACCAAGTATTCAAGTCATGGACAACTGCAGGTAACTCCAAATCTTGTGTTGGGTAGTTCTTTTCTTGGGTTCTTAATTGTCTTGATCCATAAGAAACAACATGGTCTCCTTGCATAAGAACACATCCCAACCCTGATCTTGAAGCATCAGAATACACCACATACGCATGTTCTGATTCAGGCATGATCAAGATGGGTGCTGATGTAAGGAAAAGTTTCAACTCTTGAAAATATCTATGGCATTCCTCAGTCCATTGAAATTCACTTTTTTTATTTTTCAATGTTGTCATCGGTGAAGCTAGTCATGAGAAGTCACGCATAAAGCATCGGTAATAACCTGCTAGACCAAGAAAACTTCGTATTTCAAAGAAATTATTCGACGGTTGCCATGAAATAACAACTTTTATATTTTTTGGATCCACTGAAACACCTTTCTCAGAAACAACATGGCCCAGAAATAATTCCTCTTATATCCAAAAATTGAATTTTTCTAATTTGGCATACAACTGATGGTCTCTCAAGTTTCCCAACACTATCGCTAAGTGTTGCTCATGTTCTTCCATTGTTCTTGAATACACCAATATGTCATCCAAAAACACCATAACAAATGAATCTAGATATGGCTGAAATATCCAATTCATCAAATCCATGAAGATCGCTAGTGCATTTGTAAGACCAAAAGGCATGACTGCATATTCGTAGTGGCATTATCTGCTTCTGAAGGCTGTCTTCGGAATATCCTCCTTCTGAACTCGCAACTGGTGATATGCTGACCACAAGTCAATCTTAGAGAACCACTGAGCTCCCCTCGATTGATCAAACATGTCATTAATTCATGGAAGTGGACATCTATTCTTTATTGTAACTTGTTTTAGTTTATGATAATCCACACATAGCCTCAAAGTTCCTTCTACTTTCTTTACAAACAAAACTGGTGCTTCCCACAGAGACACACTTGGCCGAATAAAAACATTTCTTTCTAGTTCTTCCAACTACACTTTCAATTTCGTTAACTCCATTGGTGTCATCCTATATGATGGAAGTGAAATAGGACTGGTCCCCAGAAGAAGATCAATCATAAACTCCACTTCTCTCACAAGTGGTAACCCCAAGAAGTTTTCAGGGAAAACATCAAGAAATTGATCCACCGCAGATGGAAAACTATTTTCCACAATCTCATCCACCGTTTCCATGTTTAACACAGTCAACTAGTAAGATATTGTTGCCACTAATGGTTGAAACAAGCCCATTGCACCTGCCTTCACCACTCTTTCTTCTCTAAAGAGATGCTCGACGCCATTCGCAGTCATGAAACTGACTGTTCTACTATAACAGTCGATGTGAGCCCTAAACTCTATCAACCAATCCATACCCAGGATTATATCATACACATCCATCTCCAACACAGAGAAATCCCATTTCAGCTCAGCTCCATCAACAGTTATAGAACATGATCTACACATGAAGCCTCTACATTATATTTCACATAGAGGAGTTTGAAGTTTTATCACAGAAGGCACCATTTCAAGTTTTATGTTTAGAAAATCATCAATATGTGAATCAAGAAAAGAATGTGTTGCACCTGTATCGAACAACACTATCATGAGGGTAGAATTCAAAAGAATCGTACCACTCTCCTTAGATGGTCCAGACTGGTCATCCACAATCACATGTTCCACTCTATACAATTGCTTTGTTTCTGCACATTTCTCCTTGTTGCATTGATGAGATTTCCCTGGTTGAGGATCCATGGTATTTTGAGATTCACCATGGATAGCTTTGTTATGCTGATGAGACTGACTCTGCTGTCCTCGTCCTATCGAGGCATACGAAGCTTGCGACGCCTGGAAAGTGTCATGAACACCCGACCGTGGAGCACCGTGACAATATCACTGAAGATGTTCCATGTTGTTTAAATTGTGGAATGCTCTAAGTGGTGTTGTACATTCTCGTTTTATGTGATCAATCACACCACATTGAAAACACCCATCTTTTATCAAGGTTCATGGAAGAAGATTCATTTATCCAACTGTCTGATTCTGATTTGCACTCCCACCTTGGAAGTAGGTGTCCCTCTTCCGCTTGTTCCCAGCATTAGATTTCCCACCCTTTCCCATGGGTATCATCATATTTCCTCCTCCCATAACTCTTGAGATGACTCTTTCATCTACTTTTTCTCTATTTACCATCTCTTTATAATCCGTAATACTAAGTACAGCTATTTTCGAACGAATATACTATCTCAACCCTGATTCAAAGATGTGTGCCATCGGCGACGCACATGCGGAAACTTCCAGTGCAAAGCGTACAAAATTCATGAATTTAGCCGCATACTCCGTGACCGAGAGATTCTCCTGCTTCAGGCTGAAAAAGTCAGTTTTCCTCTTGATCATGAACGTGTGAGGATAGAATTGTTTATTATAAAATTCCTCATATTCCTCCCAGCCTAGGCCTTGATCCACCTTAGCCTACACCACTAGCTCCAACCACTTTTGTGCAAGATCCTCCAGCATATACGTCACCAACATTACATTCAGTTCTTCTAGGGTACCGATGAAGTCGAAGATATGATTCATTCTACTCACCCACACCTCTGCCATTTCTGGTTCAGAATCACCCCGAAAGGTGGGTGGATTATGCTTCTAGAACTGGACAGAATAGTCTACATGCCTTGACTCATCCCCCCGATTCCCCGTGTCCACAGCCTGAAATAGTTTAACTATACTTTGGACTAGCTGCTGGTTCACCTGTGGCTCAGGTGCAACCACATTCTCCACAGCTTCTTCGGGTTGGTTTCTAAAATGCCTAACAGGTTCCATTTTCTATACAAACAATGAACGTCGTTAGTCTCACTTCCTAGCAACTGAAGGCTTAGCATTTCAATTTCTATCTCCTCAACTATCACATCATTGTTTTCCAACCACCAATCTTTTCCACATGATCAACCATTTTTTGAAAACACCCACATAATTTTTGAAAATATACCTGTTTTCAAAATACACCATATATCCACTTTTCAAAATCATTTATTTTAAAATCGATTTTAGAATTTTTAAAAAAATTGCACCTTGCCCAAAATCATAAATCATTCTTCGCAATGAGATGTTCCATCCTAGTGGGAAGTCATTTATCAAATGCATGTCATGCTCATCTCTTTGGCTAAACCCATGACAATGATATTTCCAACATTCTATAAGTATATCAAAAACACTTATGTACCCAACACCCTGGTAACTTGAAGTTCAGTATAAATAGGTTAGATACGTCCTTCTATGATATACATTTCAAGTTCCAAAAATCCTACTCCTCTCTAAGATGACCACCCAAGGAATAGACAATAAGGAATTTCATCTCCAAGACCAAGAACATCAATGACCACTTGTTAGGCAAGGACTGAACAAGCTGATACCATTTGTAATGACCTGTTTACCCTTATTGGATTAAGAATACAAAAAGTCATTACTAGGCCTTAAGAGACATCCCCAATGCACCAAAGGCTGGCAATAAATGCTGAAGGGTTTCAAAACAAATGGGGGACGACTTACCCTTTATAGGAAGACAACCAAAAACAAAGAAAACTAGATAAACATGTCCAAGAAACCACAATATGATGCATGATTTAAAACCAAGATAGTTCAGCAATTTATTTCGTAATAAACTAGCCAAAGTACAATAGTGGAAACCAAAACAAAATCAGAGTAAACAGTAGAAAGACAACTGGCAAGACTCAAAGACAACAAATACTCTGAGGCTCCATGAGGTCCATGCTCCAACATCACAAACTAACCCAAGTATCACGAAATGGTGCAATAAACATGTGATGCTTTACCTTTTCCATCATCCTGGTATATGACATCTGCAAAAGCACCAACATGCCAAAGCAGGGGGTGAGTAATGAAACTCAGTTGGTATTCACCAAAGACTTCCCAACCCATGCCTCTAGGATAAAACATGTTAGCACATTTATATAAAACAATTTATATAAAACAATTCCAAAATAATTCATGATATAACAAGTTCCATGTAAAAACCATTTTCCAACCAAAAACCATCTTTATCAAGAAAAGAAACCAATAAATGTTTCCAATCAAATTCACATTTCCACTTTGGCATAACCATTCCATTTCACAAATCCACACAACCAACCATTTAAAAACCCATGAAATCCACCATGAATGCATCGTTATGATAGTTCCATACTCATGGGTGGTTTCTTGTCAATCTACCAAGTTGTCACAAGGTAATTATTCCCCATGGGAAGTTACACGTTTGGCACCGAGCACAAGGTCATATTTCAACCAAGCCTCGTAAATTCAATATGAACTCACACACCCAGTACGCCCAAAAACCACATCATTCCAACCATGCCAAAACCATTTCAATAAAATAGCCCTTTTATTGAAAACCTTTTTCCCGCAAACCATTTTCCAAATCCACCAAATCCATATTTTTAAATCCCCATTTTAAAATCATGAAACCAAAATGATTTTCAAAAACCATTATTTTAATTTCCACAATTCCATAAAAACCCATAAATCATCACTACAGAAGATTTATAACATGATTTTCATCACAATTTCCCAATAAAAAACCATGAAATTAAATCAATTTGAATTATTCCATCAAGTTATAAGAAAGTGGAATTGAGAATGAATCCACCTATTTCAAAGGTTTTGATGAAAACCCTAACAAATGAAGAACGCACAAGAAAACCAGGTTTATTCACCAAGAACCCTCCATTGATCTCTTCTCTTAGCACAACCAAGACCATATACTATCATATTTGGCATCCACACACTTAGATCTACCCAAAACCGATGTACATATAAGAAATTGAGAGAAGAGGAGAAGTGGATCTAAGTAGATCTAAGAAACCA
This sequence comes from Viscum album, assembly GCA_963277665.1. Taxonomy (NCBI): domain Eukaryota; kingdom Viridiplantae; phylum Streptophyta; class Magnoliopsida; order Santalales; family Viscaceae; genus Viscum; species Viscum album. Next base: position 1,895,349,737 of record OY728121.1, on the reverse strand, counting down.
TTTAAGAATAATCACATATGTCACACACATGACTTTTATATATATTAATATTTCATTTAATTTTCATTCCTGGTTTTTTTGGGGTGTTTATCACTCATTTTAGTGAAAATGGTGGGTTTTGAAAATTTGGGCCAAACCGTGAGCCCAATTCCAGATTTAAAAACTAATTTTTTTACTTCTATAACTCCTTCAATTTTTACTATTTTAAACCCATTCCACTTCCCAATTGGCATAACCTGATATATTAAAACCACCATATCCCTTTGGACCACATATAAATCCAAAATTATGATGGATTTGGGTTTTTGATTTAGGTAATGGGCGTGCTGGTAGGCCCATTTCCTGCTTTAAATAGTTTTTTTTAAAGTTTTCATATCTCATTAATTTTTTACTATTTTCCCGTGATTCCACCTCCCTCGCAAAGCCAATTCCCGGAGGATGGCACCCATTATCGGTTTCTCAATTTTGGAGCTAGGGAGAGCCACGAAATAGGGAAATATTTCATACTCTTTCTCAAATCAACCAGATATGACGAGGTAAAATGAATCTTTCATAACTATTTCAATTTTCATCATTTTTCCCCCATTTCAGTTCCCACATGACCTAATATGACTCCTTCGAACCTACATACCAGTTTTGGGTACTTGGAGATTCATATTTGGGTGGATTGGGGCGGATATCTTCAAGATATTTCAAGTAAGGGAATTCCTTCTTGGTTCCTTCCATCCTATTTTAGTTTTATTTCCTCTTTCTTGAAGTTCCTCATGTCCAGAAGTTGGGGTTCGATCCTAAGGTATGATTTGGTATCTTTTGGATCAATTTTTGGTGGTCTAGGTCTGGATTTATATTTCTTGTGATGCGGCGGTGGTGCGCTTATGGTTTCGCACCATGTTTTGAGGGTTTCGATTCAAAAGGTAGGTGATTCCATGTGTAACCATTTTGTGATGAGTTAGATTGCTTGGTTTATTAATTAATTACGTTTATAATCTGTTTTTTGTGGTTTGAAAACTATTTTTGATGGATTTGGTTAAACAATTAATTTTTAGTTGTATTTTAGCTTGAAATTGGGTACTTTTCATGTGTGACTATTGGGGTAATGTTTGGGTTTAGTTTATAACATATGAAAATGATTTATTAGTTTTGAAAGGGGCTGCCAATTCTATTTTGTTAATTAATTATTTTCATGTTGGCCTTGAAAAGAGGATTTTGAATGAGTTTAAGGTGTAAACCGTGTTGTACTTCTTGAAGCTGATTTATGAAAACGTGTGTTTTTCATGTGTATCTTTGTGGTATTATTTGATATATTTGTATAACACTTGGGGGTGGTTTAATAATTGTTTTAGGTCTGAATGTTCTGTTTTTGATTGGTATTGGTATGATTTTGGTTTTTAATGAGGGTTTTGAAGTGGGTTTAGTGTGCAAACAACGGTTATACCTCTTGGGTTTGTTTTATAAAAATTACAAATGTTTTATTTGGTAAATCAACATTGGGAAAGGTTGTATATATACTATTTTGGTGATTGTGTTCACCTAATGTGGGTTTTTTAATGGTAAAGTGGTGATTTGAGATGTCAAACATTTTTAGAATTTTTTATAAATTGCCGATATGTTTTACTAAATTGTGTTTTGTGTGCGAAACACGGGTGTGGGATGTTTCGTGTGAGTTTATTGATAAAATGAATTGTGAAGGTGAGAAGGGTATTATGTGACATGTGTGTGGGCTATTATGTGATATGAATATCTTATAATGGTTTTATAAAATTGTTAAAAGTATTCGTGGAAGTGTTAAAGAAATGGGAAAATTGTTGTATGCAATTTTGGTGTAAGTTGGATTTCAAAATGCATTTGAATGAAAAGTGGGATTTGTGACTTGTGTGATGTACATGGGGCTGTTTAGTTAACGTTTGATGTGGAAGTGATATTTTCATGTGAAAACTATATTTCTTGTATTGTTGAACTTGTTTGAGCACAAAGGGAAAACCCGGGTATCTAGGTGGGTGGACGTGTACTAGTATGCTAGTGAATCCATGGGGTTTGTCCTCAGTTTCACTTAGCAAGATTGACGCTTACAACTCTAACTAAATTATGATGATGATGATTGGGGACCATTAGGTTATGGTTATGATCCCTACTAGTGGCTCGTGCACGAGAACAGATATTTTTTTGTGGTTACTCTCACCGAGATACGAGGTACCTGGGACCCACAGCTAGCTAGTGCCTAGGGGTTATTTCCTATTACTTGTGCTCATTAGATCCTTTGTACTTACCGTCGGTATACAGTATTGTTGGATGGAAAATTAAGTAGCTTTGTTATTTATTTTAAAATTGTTGGTCCTTTAAAATTATACCACATGAAAACTGTTTTCATTAATTATTGCATCCTTTAGAAAATTGTAATAAGCATTTCTTATTTACAAAACTTGCAATGCTTTTTGTCATGAAATGTTTATCACATGGAATATCTTAGTGGTGGTATACTACTGGGCTTTTTCTCACACCCTACTTACACCTTTGGGTGTACGTAGACTTTCTTATTTTATGTCACAGGTTTGGGTACAGGTTTTATGCCTTTGGTTCAGGTTTCTAGCGGTCCATAGTGATGCAGTGTCGTGGAAATGGCTTGAGGGCGGTGCCTCTATCCATGTGGAGGTTCTTGGGCTTTATTTTCTTGGGTTTGTACCTTTGTAATGGTGTTCAAAAATTGTTTAAAATTGTGTAATTCAGTTCTGAATTTTAGTAAAAGATGTTTTGGTTTGAAAAATCCAGACTTGATTTCTTGGATTCATTTGTTGTTTTAAGTATAAAAACTCGGGTAAATCGTTCCCAATTTTCATTTTTTGATACCCAGGAACTTGTGCTAGCCCGTGGGGATTGGGAACGCCCTTCAGGACTTTCCACAGGTCGGGTCAGGTGCCGGTTTTTGTGGTGACCATATTCGGTTCGTGACAAAATGGTATCAGAGGAGGTTCGCTCTATTTGAATCATGTTATTTGGGAAATAGTCAGGATAGTCTAGAGTTAAAATTTTCAGGACATGAAATTCCGATTATGGGTAGTGTGATTGATCACCACACCTCATGTCGGGATTCAAGTCGCCAAGGGAAGTTGGGATTTATCTATGTCTTGTGGTTTTCTTGGTCTGATGATGGTAAGAGGAAATGAAAAGAGAGTTGGATTAATGGTCTCAGTGAGCTCGCAGGGTCTGGCAAGCCATGTGGAGCCAGGGATATTCCATAGAACACTCTATGTGATGGTGAAGTTAATGGAATATGGCTGCCAACCATATTTCCAACTCACCCACTAAAACTAGTTTCCTCTTGCATTGTTTTGCGCTTTGGTTTTGAAATCGTGGAACTTTGGTTTTAAAGTGACCTGGTTTTAGGAAACGTAAAGTTTTTGTGAAATGATTTTAAAATAAAGAGGGAATGGTTTGATTTATGAAATGTTGGAACTGAATTTTTCGAATTATTTTGATATGGAAAATAGTGTGCCTACACCACTTTTGAAATCATGAACCATATTGAAGTTGGTTTTCAAAAGTGTTTCCAATATAGTTTTCTAAAAAATTAAAGGGTGTTTTAATGGGATGATATGTTTTCAAATTGATATGAATAACTTGAAAGTGAGTTCTTTTCTAAATAGTTGTGTCCTTATGAATAGTTTTGTAAGATGTGAATTGATATTTTGATCTCATTTTTAGCAGTTTTGAGAAAAAGGATGGGTTGGTTGACCGTTTTGTTTTTGAAAAGTTGAAAGAATTTTCATTTTAACCATTGGAATTTACATGAGCGACCACATGCATTGAGTTATATGGGATGATGGATGGTTGATGGAATTACTGGATGAGTGTTGGGATGAATATGAGGAGGGTGTCTAGTGTGGCACATAAACATGCATGTGTGAGGCCAATGGGATACCATTGGTGGATACGCTAACTGCTGAACCATTGGTTTTCAAAGAAATGTTTTTAAAGAAAAACATGATGTCCTGATGAATTGTTTGGGATGGTGAATATTATGTGTTTTTGGAAAATGTTGATGTTGTGGGATGTTTTTAGTCCAAGAACCCCTCCTGTTCGAACTGTGTTTTGGGTTTGTGTTTGGTCGGTAAGCTGGGTAGACGGTCCGGTTAGTAGTCTCCTATGATATATGTTTCGGGACACATTTAAGGTGGTTCCATTAATGAGTTTGGATCTGTTTTGTGGCATTTTTTTACCAATGGACCAGCTTGGTTGGGTCCTTGGGTTCTCTCGTTGGATAAGGTGCGCCCCCATTAAGGTTTAGTGCACAACTAAAGTGAAACCCGGATTTTTTTTTGACATTGGAAAATCCTCCAGTTGATCAATGTAAGGAATCTTTTCTTGAGATTTGTAGAATGATTCAACACCATTTACTATCTTGGTTTTTTTTGGATCCTCTTGTTGTAGAAGAGTTCTCATGGATGGTTGAAAGAGACCTTAGTTTCTTAAGCTACCTGATTCATCGAAGGTGAATGTTGTCTAGGGTTGTCAGTATGGATAGTGTTTAAGAGGGCCTCTAAGTCCTTCGTACTCTCTTCAAATAAGGGGTTTATGTTAAACCACCAGTGTGGTAAATCTGGCCATGAGAGGCTCTTATAGACACTTTATGGAATTTTGTGTTGTTTGGGGTTTTGTGTAAGGCCCCATCCTTGTATTATTCCTTTCAGTCTCTTTGGTCATGTTCGGTGATGCGATTTGATGTCGCGTGCTCGTTTGATTGTAAAGGTGAAGTTTTACAATATTTTGTGAGTCTATTTTTTTCAGAAGTGTTTCTCCTTTTGGGAGATCTTGACATCCTCTATTTTAGAGGAAGGTGTTTATATGTGTCCTTTATTTCTATTGTTTATCACCCGAAGAAACAAGGTGTGATGTGAGTGCATCCTCTAAACCCTTATTTCAGTAAATTTCCAAGTTAGGGTAAAGTGAGTTCTGGAGTATGTTATGTCTTGGTGAACCCATCTGGGATTGTGTGTAGTTGTTTGTAGCGTCGGAAGAATAAATTATATTCCAGGGTTTCCAAATCCTAACTGCGAGGCCAAAGATGCTTCAATCATTCCAGCTCTAGCCATAGGTCCCGGAGAGAAGCCGGCACATAGTCAAAGGAAATCCCAGTGTGGTTTTTAAACTTGTATAAAGAACTATTCTCAGTATGAGATATGGGAATAGTTTAAACATTTGGTGTTGTTATCTTTCTTTTTTTGTTCATGTTCGGTGTATTGAGGTGGAGGGCCTCATCCCCATGTTATCTCCCAATGACTTTCTTTTCCCCTTTGGTTTCCTTTGGGTTTGGGGGAAAGGTTTTGGATTTGTCTAGACATATTGAGTGAACATTTAGTAGTAACCATTCACCAAAAAACCATGAAGGTATAAGGATCCACATGGTTAGAGCACAATTTCCCAAACTATGTGGGATAACCGTGTGGTTGTCCCAACTCTTTATGTTTTGAGTTCTTTCTATGTCGGCCCATATTGGTCAGTTAAGATGGTTGGTTCTTATGGTGGAGAGCCCATTTTTGTATCCTTGTACCAGTAACTGACTTTTGTACTTGGTATTGTCTGGGAAGTAGGTGGTCTCGTTCGGAGCTATATAACCACCTACATCTTCTTTGGGTAAACATAAGGATTGGAGAGTTACCAATGGTTTAGTTATATCAAGGTTAGTGTAACCTTATTCGATGTTCTTGTCTGTTTAGGTAAATTTCTTGATCCTTGTTCAGATAGTGTTTGAAGGGTTTTCTTTTACGATAAATCCGAATGTGCTTGGTAATTTAAGTAAAGATGTGTATGTTTTGGTTGTGAAGTGTTCCTTCCTTAATTGATCACTGGATGTGTTTTGGCCTTTGGGGGCAAAGCTTAGTAAAGGAGTCCATTTCTGCCTTTCGGTTGAGTTTGGTTTTTTTTACTTTGTCCTTGATGTGGCTTTCTGAGGGCATAAAGTTTTATGGAGGGGAGAATTTTCACACACGTGACTTTTTTATATATTAATATTTCATTTAATTTTCATTCCTGAATTTTTTGGGGTGTTTACCACTCATTTTGGTGAAAATGGTGGGTTTTGAAAATTTGGTCCAAACCGTGAGCCCAATTCCAGATTTAAAAACTAATTTTGTTTCTTCTATAACTCCTTCAATTTTTACTATTTTAAACCAATTCCACTTCCCAATTGGAATTACCTGATATATTAAAACCACCATATCCCTTTGGACCACATATAAATCCAAAATTATGATAAATTTGGGTTTTTGATTTAGGTATTGGGCCTGCCCGTAGGCCCATTTCCTACTTTAAATAGTTTTTTTAATGGTTTCATATATCATTCATTTTTTACTATTTTCCTGTGATTCCACCTCCCTCTCAAATCCAATACCGCGAGGATGGCACCCATTATCACTTTCTAAATTTTTGAGCTCAGGAGAGCCGCGAAATGGGAAAATATTTCATAATCTTTCTCAAATCGACCAGATTTGATGAGGTAAAATGAATCTTTCATAACTCCTTCAATTTTCAACATTTTCCCCCATTTCAGTTCCCACATTACCTAATATGACTCCTTCGAACCTAAATACCAGTTTTGGGTACTTGGAGATTCATATTTTGGTGGATTGTGGCCGATTTCATCAAGATATTTCAAGTAAGGGAATTCCTTCTTGGTTTCTTCCATCCTATTTTAGTTTTATTTCCTCTTTATTGAAGTTCCTCATGTCCAGAAGTTGGGGTTCGATCCTATGGTCTGATTTTTTATCTTTTGGGTCAATCTTTGGTGGTCTAGGTCTGGATTTATATTTTTTTGTGGTGTGGCGGTGGTGCGCTTAAGGTTTCGCACCATGTTTTGAGGGTTTCGACTCAAAAGGTTGGTGATTCCTTGTGTAACCATATTGTGATGAGTTAGATTGCTTGGTTTATTAATTAAGTATGTTTATAATCTGGTTTTTTGTGGTTTGAAAACTGTTTTTGATGGATTTGGTTAAACAATTAATTTTTTGTTGTATTTTAGCTTGAAATTGGGTACTTTTCATGTGTGACTATTGGGGTAATGTTTGGGTTTAGTTTATAACATATGAAAATGATTTATTAGTTTTGAAATGGGCTTCCAATTCTAGTATGTTAATTAATTATTTTCATGTTGTCCTTGAAAAGAGGTTTTTGAATGATTTTAAGGTGTAAAACCATGTTGTACTTCTTGAAGGTGATTTATGAAAACGTGTGTTTTTCATGTGTATCTTTGTGGTATTATTTGATGTATTTTTATAACACTTGGGGGTGGTTTAATAATTGTTTTAGGTCTGAAAGTTCTGTTTTTGATTGGTATTGGTATTATTTTGGTTTTTAATGAGGGTTTTGAAGTGGGTTTAGTGTGCAAACAACGGTTATACCTCTTGGGTTTGTTTTATAAAAATTGCAAATGTTTTATTTGGTAAATCAAAGTTGGGAAAGGTTGTATATATACTGTTTTGGTGATTGTGTTCACCTAATGTGGGTTTTTGAATGGTAAAGTGGTGATTTGAGATGTCAAACATTTTTAGATTTTTTTATAAATTGCTGAAATGTTTTACTAAATTGTGTTTTGTGTGCGAAACACGGGTGTGGGATGTTTCGTGTGAGTTTATTGATAAAATGAATTGTGAAGGTGAGAAGGGTATTATGTGACATGTTTGTGGGCTGTTATGTGATATGAATATCTTATAATGGTTTTATAAAATTGTTTAAAGTATTTGTGGAAGTGTTAAAGAAATGGGAAAATTGTTGTAGGCAATTTTGGTGTAAGTTGGATTTGAAAATGCATTTGAATGAAAAGTGGGATTTGTGACTTGTGTGATGTACATGGGGCTGTTTAGATAATGTCTGATTTGGATGTGATATTTTCATGTGAAAACTATATTTCTTGGATTTTTGAACTTGTTTGAGCACAAAGGGATAACCCTGGTATCTAGGTGGGTGGACATGTACTAGTATGCTAGTGAATCCGTGGGGTTTTAGCCTCAGTTTCACTTAGCATGATTGACGCTTACAACTCAAAATAAATTATGATGATGATGATTGGGTACTATTAGGTTATGGTTATGATCCCTAATAGTGGCTCGTGCACGAGAACGGATAATTTTTTTGTGGTTACTCTCACCGAGATACGAGGTACCTGGGACCCACAGCTAGCTAGTGCCTAGGGGTTATTTCCTATTACTTGTGCTCATTAGATCCATTGTAATTACCGTCAGTATACTGTATTGTTGGCTGGAAAATTTAGTAGCTTTGTTATTTATTTTAAAATTGTTGGTGCTTTAAAATTAGACCACATGAAAACTGTTTTCATTTATTATTGCATCCTTTATAAAATTGTAACAAGCATTTCTTATTTACAAAACATGCAATGCTTTTTGTCATGAAATGTTTATCACATGGAATCTCATAGTGGTGGTATACTACTGGGATTTTTCTCACACCCTACTTACACCTTTGGGTGTAATTAGACTTGCTTATTTTATGTCACAGGTTTGGGTACAGGTTTTATGCCTTTGGTTCGGGTTTTTAGCGGTCCATAGTGATGCAGTGTCGTGGAAATGGCTTGAGGGCGGTTCCACATTCCATGTGGAAGTTCTTAGGCTGTATTTTCTTGGGTTTGTACCTTTGTAATGGTGTTCAAACATTGTTTAAAATTTTGTAATTCAGTTCTGAATTTTAGTAAAAGATGTTTTGGTTTGAAAAATCCAGATTTGATTTCTTGGATTCATTTGTTGTTTTAAGTATAAAAACTCGGGTAAATCGTTCCCAATTTTAATTTTTTGATACCCGGGAACTTGTGCCAGCCCGTGGGGATCGGGAACACCCTTCGATACTTGCCACGGGTCGGGTCAGGTGCCGGTTTTGGTGGCGAACATATTCGGTTTGTGATAACATACCTCAAGAAACCGGCTTCAATTTGCCACAAGAATCCTTCGGATCGCCTAGGGAATGATAGGAGAACCCTCCTTGACATTAGGAGAACCAAAATCATGAGTTAGGGCTGCTTAGGAGGAGAAATTATCCACTTAGAGGCAAAAACGTGTGAGAACCACTTTTATAGGATCTCGTTTAAGTAGTCGCATCGTTAGTTTGCACAGTTTGACAAACTGTGCGCTAACCGTGCGTTAGCTACTTCCTCTACCACCATTCTCCTAGGGTTTGGCTGCACGGTTAGGCAAAATGTGCACCGACCGTGTGGAAGCCACTACCTCCAAGAACCACTGCGCACGATTTGGCCGCACGGTTTAGACAAACCGTGCGCCTCCCGTGCGACTTCCTCTAAGCCTCAAAACATCATTCCACGTTCTCCCGACTCTCCCATTCAACACCCTTAACTTTATACCCATTAAAAGCATCATGAAAGGGTTACATACCAGAAACCAAGGGTACTACAGTAAGTCTCTTGGTTCATAAAATATTTCATGAAATTCAAAAATAAAGTATTCTATTTCCTACTAGTTTTCATCCCAATGATGGTTTTTCTTGGAAAAAAAACATTTAAATTTATTTTTCCAAAATAAATACTCAAAAAGAATTATCCATGGGCAGAATGTATTTTTTAGTTATATTGGTATTCGTATATGCTTTTCTCCCCATGTAATCTCGCCACTAAGCCATCCCACATGAACTCCATTGATTTATGTTTCTAATTTTTTAAAAATACAAACAAAATTATTTCCCAATTCATTCAAAGAATCAAATTTGGTCCACCTATTTCAAACACATGATCCTTATTAGGTAAAAACATTATTCATAGTCACCTAAACACCCTTACAGACCCCTGAGAGTACTATCAAATCCTGTCTCCCGGCCCAATTCTGAACTACTTTGTTGGCCTAGCGACTACATTGGAAACCTTGGAAAGATTTTTAGAAATAAATTTTTCACATTTTCCACTATCTAAATGAACCACCACCAAAATATCTAACACATTCAATAATAATTTCATAGAATCAACACCTAATTCCCACATAATCCTGAATTCTAAGGCTGCACTGGCCTCTACTATTTCATCATATCTGAGAGATATTGAACTAGCATAAAAGGGGAAATATGAGATTATATGTTGTGTCTTAGAAGAAGAAAAAGATTCACCCAAATCTATACTAAATAACCTCAAATTATGCATGAAATTAATGTGAATAATATGAAGAAATTTGTAATATTATATATGTTCAACGTGGAGGTGTCCATGAAAAGTGTGGTATGAATTCTTTTAAGATAAATTTGGTATCTCTAAGGATCATGTAAGGTTTAAACACATAACTATGTTTTATGTAAGTAATGGTGAATGGAACTAATGCTTGATTGTGACAATCTAAGAGTATTGTAAGAATGGAAAATTTCATTCCTTATTCACTACACCATGATGGAGATATCATTTCCGAATAATGTGGCACTAATTGAGCTCATATAATATATTCTCATGATAGGTGATGTAATCATAAAAGAAGATCACATGAGAGAAATGTGGCACTAATTGAGCTCATATAATATATTCTCACCCCGCACACCCCCTCCCCCTCCATTTCACATCCCCATGCCCTCTTCCTCAAAAACAACCCCCTCCTTGACACCTCCTCCCCCCTACACACCCACTACAACCCCCCTGCCCTTGTACCGCTCACACCCCTTCCTGGACTGGACACCCCCCCTGCACACCCCACTTCCCTCTTCCCCAGCACCAGCCCCCCTGCCTCCTGCAACCCCCTGCCTCCTGCACACCCCCTACCCCAGTACATTGCACACCCCATCCCAGATTGCACAACCCTTTGTGGACAGCACACCCCCAACCCTCTTCCCCACCACCATCCCCCCTACCTCCTGAAACCCACTGCCTCCTGCACACACCCCCAACCTCCTAGAACACCCCTCCCCTCTTTGAACAACTTCAACTAATGATCTCATATTTCTTACCCATATTCCTAGTTATCCACCTCAATATTCCAATGATTCCACAACACATGAATAAGAGGCATTATCTTCCCTAATTGGACCTTCCTACTCTGATCCATGAAATAAAGTAGACATTACTCAAATAACATGTCCACCTTCAACTCACTATCATCATTTTCAACCACATATGGATGATCTACAACATACTTCAAGTGCTATGATACATGAAATACAGTTTTCATCACATAATGTTACAGAGGAGGTAACCTGTAAAGCATGATTCTGATCTTATCCACAATATTGAATATACCAAAAAATCATGGTTGAAAATTCCCATGTTTCCTAATGTGACCTTTCCCTAAATAAGTTGATAACCATTAGAATACCTAATCACCCTTGGTGAAATATTTAGGTCATTTCCACCATATAACCTATAGGAATTTCCTTCCTTGAGTGGTAACCAGCCACATCTGGATCATATGAACCCTAGACAACCCACCTCGGATAGCCCCACACCTGGACAGCCCCCACCCCTACCGAGTTATACTTAATCACCAAATACATCAATAATAGCTTCACCTTATAGCAGGACTCACATCCTCTAGCTATGAGAAAATACCCCACCTTCCAAATAAAACTGAACTCAAACATAATACAATATATATCATATGAATTCAAAATATCTCAAATATAAACAATATAAAATTTCAATATTAATATCATCATAATAAAAAAGAAATATTTGATAAAATTAAATGTATAAACCAAGTATAAAATTTACATATGATATGTACCTCAATATCAGCATCACCAAAACCATCATGACCTTCATCATATCCAATAAAATCACCAACGTCATTATCACCTCCTCTCAGACCGCCGCCACCACCACCACCTTCATGATCATTCAAATATTCATTATTTTATGCACCTAAATCAGCGGAAGGAGTGATGAATCCTGATAAACATAATGAATACAAATGAGAACACATTTAATTAATGAAAACATTCAATTTTTATATGGTGATTCATATTATATAATTATGATACCAATAAAATACTCTGATAAACATAATGCATACAAATGAAAACACATTTAATTAATGAAAACGTTGAAATATTCTTATGTATGATGATTTGTGAACATAAAATTGAAGAGAAAAAAAGGATGTTTAGAAAGTGTAATAGACCTGTCTGAAATAAGTTGATGACCATCGAATGATATGCTGAATTTATCTATGTGAATATCCTTAACAGCTAACCCAGATGCAAGCAACTTCATTTGAAAAAAAAATAACAACTATTCAATAGTTACAATTGAATTTTTAGTTTTAAATAACAAAATCAAAACAGAATACATGTTTGGTTGATAAACTAAACTAAATTATACAAAAAAATGTATGTTATTTATAAATATTAATATCATTAATAAAAAAATATGAAACATTGCAACTATATATAAAAAATACAATGATATTTTCAATTGAAAGGAAAAAAAATAAGGCATGATCTATTATAGTTATGTTTACTTCAACAATCAAAACTCAAGAATAGTAAAAAAAACTAAAAATGTGTGGATAAATAGGGAATGCACCTCCATGGTGAAACAATCCCTAGAACAATCCTCTCTACACCTCTAGGATTTTTTGGAACCCATATCTACTCAATGCTCGTGAATTTGTGGGTATTGTCAATATAGATTCTGAAATAAATTTTATTTACAATCTCTAATGAAATGTTAAAAAATATATTAGAATTCATATATTCAATCCTTGATGGAAGAAAATAACGAAATATAGTTTCATAAATATAATCTATAGTTGTGAGATTTAACTTTGTGGTGGTGTTTAAATTTTTGGTAACAGCCTGTGGGTGTTTCAAGAAAAGACAAGTTTAAAGATATACAAATGACAGAGAATTCATCTACTGTAAAAGATAATTCATCAAAATGAAAAGGAATTAAAAGAAATAAGATAAATCATGGATGGATGTACCATTTGAAGAATGAAAAGTGTTGTGGTAACACCTAACAAAATTCGAAACACAACCCACTTGGATATTGTAACCATCTCCTTCGATTTTCTGCAAATTGAAACCCAAAATAATGAAATAATTAAAACGGCTAATGATGGATTTAATGTTAATATTACAAAACAAGAAAGGAAGGAATTTTTTCAGAATCTTTCATCCATGTAATCTTTTCATGTTTCCATAGGATACCGTCAAATACTTATATTGAGAATATCTCTTCTAATGAACCTTTTCATGAACCGTAAGGAAGAATAAAGAGGGAGTCTTGATGATAGAGCATTAATGAATTATAGGATTAATGACTTATAGAAAGGAAATCTAAAAACCACAAACAACATATGATACATCTAAATCAGTCAGTAAACTCCTGATATTCATATAACTTTCAGATCACATACCAATCAGTTCAGGAGGAAAGGTATCCTTACTGAGCTCCAAAAAATCCCGAAGGCCAACATGACCACTCTTTTTCTTCAGGTCATTATTTTTTGATAACCATTGTATTTCAGCGTCATGGTTATCTGAAGAGTCATGTCTATTTTCATATTGAACAGAACGATTTTGATAAAATAAAACCTGAAATAATACATATATATTTCACTATCAATACACAATAATGAAAAATAAACAGCATAAATTTAGGGATACCAATATACCTTCTTCTCTAAGGATATCATTTCAAGGTAGGAACATCTCTATATACAATGAATTTCAAAACAAAAACACTTCCAAGGAGAACCCCCGAAGAATTATCCTGTATTTGAAATTGCGAATGAGTTAAACAATTACGTATGAAATCCTTTTAAGCAAGATGAAATATGAAAACACTTATTTATAAGAAATATAAAAAAATTTATGTATAATAAATCTATAAATAATTTCAATTAATAGCCAATTGAAAAAAATAAATGATTTTTATGTTTTAGTTATAGACAAAATGGAAATGAGCACAAAAAATTCATATTTTTCAATTATAATATTTGAATAAAAATAGCAGTCCAATCAAAAGTACATTTATATACCTGAGTGGATGAATATTTAACATACCAATGTTAGTGAGTCCACTATTCATGTGATTGATTACATTTATAAAAAAACAATGATAATGATATGAAATCAACATGATTGTAACTGAAAAAAAATATGTACTGAATCAAATCAGTTCTCCATACCTAAAATGGAGAATGCATTGATGTGGTGGAGGAAATCTATATCAACCATGGAAGAAATTTTAGATGAAAAAATATTGACCAAGAAAAAGAATTACAAGTAGTAATTGGTGAATAAAAATAGGAGATATATTGTATTGATGTTTGAAAAAATCCATATGTAGCTGAAAAAACTAAATCTTGGAGAGAAATGAAATTTTTTCTAGAAACTAATGAGAACCCACCATTTCTAAAGTACTGTATTATATTGAAGCCTACAAAATTAGTATGAACATAGTGAAATTAGAAACTATAAAGAAGAGAAAAATGGTACTGAGATTCTATAGAATAGAAAATTCCATATGCATGATTCATCAGGAGCTAGATGAATCTGCTCTTAGGGAACATTTCTATCCTCTCCTCTATTTCTACAAAGAAACAATAAGATTGATTTTTGAAGAAAGTAGCAGGTTTTGGTGATGGTGAATGGAAATTTGATGTGAGTACAGGGCGTGCTTCACTGAGGTAGATCTCATAGGAGACAGATAATATCGGGAACACCTAGAGGAGAGGAGGGGAACCAGGTGATGGAGGGAGATGTATACTGGGGTAGGCGGGAACTCTAGCTCGACATTAGGTGATAATAGAGAAGGAGGAGAAACCGAGGTAAATCGATACTTGGCATTGATTTGAACAAATTTTGGAGCCCTAAAAGGAAGGTGGTGTCACAGTCAATGGAGGGAATTAGGGTGGATTGATGTGAAGGATGGTATCATAGTACGATGGCAGCAATAGTCTGTGGGAATGAGAGGAGTGGACCGGAACCAGGATTAGGAGGAGGACGATGACTGGGGTCTTTTGGGACCATAGTACGATAGAAGAAAAGGCACAAGCATGGGTAGAAATTGAGGGAAACCACGTGCAGATGAGAGAGTGAGGAAAAAGAAATAGTATGACTTGAAGGAAGTCAAAGAACCCTAGGGTGATAAGAGATGAACCCTGAGCATGAGGAGAATTCGAGGTAAACTATGTGCCGAAGAGGGAGGGATGGAGAGGAAGAGATTGATGAGAACAAGGTATGTGGAAGTCAGGTGGAGAAGAAACATGGGTTTCTGAATGTTGGACACGTGAAATGGGGAGGAACCCAGGATTTGTATAGTTAGTAGATACCATGTCTCCACTATGTTTTATTTCAATAATATTTAGGAAAGTAGTAAATTGAACATGTTGAAGAACCTTAATTCACTATGACATGTTTAGAGGTTTAGTTTCAGAATTATGAAATTACTTATTATTTTTATAAAAAAATTTATATTGTTCTTTATTACTATAGGTAATGAGGAAGATGTAACATTTAAAATTTTCCTAGTGGGATGAATATAATTGGGCCCAGGACATCAAATAATAGCTTCAGTGATGGTAACACCATTATCACTGTTGAGAATTTTAAATCTAATAATGATGAACCACCAAAGAATAATATGTGTATAAATATTTGATTTTATCACTATAGGATCGATCCGTAAATTCTATGTGCTCACCTTTAGCTTGAGAATGATTATAGAACATATATTTTTTTAAAATATAACACCAAAATCTGATCATGATACATCTTGGTCATGTTTTCTCATACCTGAATCCATGAAAAATTAGAATAGAATTAACATTTAATCAATAAAAAACACAATTAAGGGAATATTTATATAGGGAATCAACCATGATAGAAAATAATCATGCTAGAAATAATATACTCTATAAATTGGTATGTTTTTTTTGTAAAGATATAAAAATATAAGAAATAATATGATCACATGAAATCTTGGTTAAAGATGAGAATGTGGAAGTTTAATGTCATTGAAAAACATTCTATGAGGGAATGGTGACAATGTAATGATTTCATCAAGGATAAATTTAACAAATAAGAAATAATTGTCATCTCTAACATAATTAGAAAAAGAAAACAATTTTTCCTTGTGCCATAATATTTCTAACATGAAAATGGATAAATAAATATTGGAAACATCACATTCTCATTTTCCAAAATAAGTCTTCATGAAATCTGAAAAATACCAAAACCTAAAAAAACTAAATATTAAAAAATATTAAAAATAAATAATAATGGAGGTAGAAGAGGAATATTTACCTCTATCCATTTAAAGTTGAATAACCCCATAAGGCATTTTTAGAGGTTTAATCCAAAATAACTATTTTTTAATCCTTAAAAAACATCACCCTTCCCTACATGGTAACCAATCCACCTCCACCGTGTACCTGATGGCCCTTGTAAAAGGCCCACTATAATTTCCAACCCACTGAGTGCCTATTACCCCTCCATCAGGTACCTTATAATGGCTTTAGTTTTTTTACTAACCCATTAAGAGGCAACTAGTTCCTCCCAATCGAATACCCAATGACTTGTGTAGTTTTTTGCGGTTAGACTCCACCCTAATATTGGGAAACCATCCCTCTAAATAACCATTCGCCTCAAATGAAAACACATCCCAAATATGTATTAACTCTTTAAATTCCAATTCTAATCTCAGTTCTCATAAATATTTCTTCTTCATGCAAAAAATTTAATATTTCCTCTAAAATTACCGACCCTCTAATTGCGTGGGTCATTAAAAACTCCCAACCATAAGAATTGAAATTCTTGAGAAGCATCAAGGATGATTCCCTGATTCCCAATTTAATCATCAAAATTTAATAACATCACCTTTTATAAATTACAATTGTCCACAACTCCACTATACAGATTCCCAATCTAGACTAATTTTTTCTTCAGAAAAAACCACTTGTCCCTCACTCCATGCATATAAATTATAATTAGAATAATGTATCTAATTCAATAACTGCTTTACCATACTCAAACATGTGAAACTATTCCAGTTTACATCTACACACTGATATCAAAATAATGAACACATAATTGTTCATAAAAAAGATGAGGAGGATCACTTGGAGGGGGTAGGCTATGTCAGAGGCACACCAAAGTGGGTGGGAAGGAAACCTAGGATTAGAGTCGGCGGGGGAGGTGCAGTTTCTTCCGTTCTGTGGCAGCAGCTCGCGGTGGGGATTCCTTGTTTGATGTCAGAAAGGGGCACCATCACCAGGGGCACCATCGGTGGAGGAGGATCGAGGATAGGAGACATCGCGATGGGTCAAGGAAGGAGGGTCGCGCGCAGTGGATATCAGGGAGGAGGGTGCCTCCATGAGAGACGTTGAGGGTTCAGAGGGTCACGAGGGGCACCATTAGTGGGGGGATTGGGGAGAGGAGAGGTTGTGATGGGTCGGGGAATGAGAGTTGTGAACAGTGAGAGATAACTATAGTTTGGAGGGTCACCGCCATGAGAGACAGAGTTTGGAGGGTAGTGATCAGGAAAGGATGGAGGAGGATGATGTGATTTGAAAAAAAATTGATCGGGGGAGAATAAACGATGAGCCCGATGGGATTTGAAAAAAAATACAGTGAAAATTTTTAGCCACGACAGTATATACTAAATCATTGCTACAAATAAGCTATAGCCACGGATCTATAAAATGGTGTCCATAGATCTATGCCTATAGCTTAAATTTCTAGTAGTGATAGATCATGCTATTTCTCTACCCAGAAATTTTTGATGAAATTATACTTCATGTTGAAATTCTTCATTCATGCATAGAACACCATATTTTTAGAAAAATGAATCATGAATCAAAAATCACAGAAAATCACTACTCATTTCTAACCACTTTTTATTCCCTTTAGTAATATCTTTAACCCCATAATTTCTTTCCCAACATTCGTTTTTGTTGCATACCCATCTTATGTTGAACTTATATTAACAATATTTTACATCTTTGATAACCAGATAATAGGAATTCCTTTAATAGTAAAAGCAAACCCACTTTTTATTTTCCTAGCATTTGTGCCACCAGAAAAGATTTAGTCCACAAATCCTTGAAATAGTCATCATTTCCAATGTTTAAAGATTTATTTTCTTATCCTTTCAAATATTAAAGGATTCACTTTACAACCTCTTAGTGTAATTTCTCTGAATTCTACATATACCAACTCAAAACTCCTAATTCAAGGATATTTTATTGGTGAGTGAAAACCATTACATATATCAAAATTCTAAATGATGATTTATATGGTATATTCTCCATGTACTTTCCATATAATTATATTGTTGGTTCTTGTGACTCGAATAACATAAAGTGATCAGTAAAAGGGGTTTTGATTGGCTTAATTGTTACTATCTCAAACCATTCATTGATATTCCAAATATGATGGTTCTGAGATATATCAAAATTTACATCTCTCTTACCTCTTTCAATCTTCATCTGAAAAATAGTTTTTCATTCCAAAGATCTTTTATCTTGAATCTTTTAGACAAATCACACTTCATCTTTCAGATTTTCTAAGCATATGGTCCAACTATCAAGATGTAATGCACATATAAGAGAAATATGATGAATACCCCATCTTTACATTGCTTCTGGAAATATCAATGAATTTTATTCCTCCCTCTAAAACCTTTTTTAACATATATGAATTGAATTTTTTATTCCATTATTGATGGGATTAATTTAGATCATAAATATTTTTCATTAGCCTACAAATGAAATGTTGGATCCCTTCTACCAGAAAACCTATTGATTGGTGCATGTTGGTTTCTTACTCCAATACTCCATAAATAAAATATTTCTTAATACTTATTTTCCTTAGATACAGATCTTATAATGCTTTCATACACAACACTATTTAGATTTGAGAATATTCAACTATTGATGAGATGATTTCTGAAAATTTTACTCCTTGCTTATATTAAAAACCCTTCACAACCATTCATGCTTTGTCTCTTTTATTATCATAATCTTGTTCTTTAATCCAGTTAACAAACTTATTTTCAATAATATTTTTACCCTCCATAATTACAACCATATCCCATGTTTAGTTAATCTTTAATGAAGTAGTTTCTCCATTCATGGATTACTCCCACTACTTAGAGTCACTAATATAAGTTTCTTCCTCTGGATTTTTAGGATATCCTACATCTATTAGGAGTAGAAATTTTATATCATCCCCAAACCATAAAGTAGTCTCTTGATTCCGATTTGTCTTCTTAATTGAATTATCTGATCTGAACAACTCTGATTAGTCCCTCGTATCAGTTTGTTTTGCATGAAATCTCATGGTCAGTAATTTTAGTGCTCCCAATAATGTTTCAACCAACCTTAAACTTTCTAGTATTTCTGATGATATTACTCTTTAACTTCTATTTCCTTTAGTTCCTATAAATGATTTCTCCATATTTTTCAAATTACCAGTGCTCTAATCAATATGGACATGTATTAATAATTCTCCTTTAAATTCTTTCTCATCCATGTTTTAGTCCTTTTGAAAAACCTTTTTATTCGAATAAAACATCTCTGCTTCAATGATTTATTTTATTTCAGCATCCCACAGTCAGTATCAAAAAATTTCTCCTCCATAGATAAGGAAAAAAACATTTTGGATTTTGATTAAGGTTTGATCCTATTCTTAGTATTTACATGTACAAATAATAAACTACTAAAGACTCTATGGTGGTGAACTTCTAGGTTTTTTTCAGACCATAGAACCAATATATGTTCTTTCCCAATCATTGATGTGATAATTTTGTTGGTGAGATAAGTTATCATGTTGAGTGCC
Source organism: Viscum album (assembly GCA_963277665.1). Lineage (NCBI taxonomy): Eukaryota > Viridiplantae > Streptophyta > Magnoliopsida > Santalales > Viscaceae > Viscum > Viscum album. Next base: position 1,895,329,970 of record OY728121.1, on the reverse strand, counting down.
TCTGCCCAAATCCCCTTAGGCATCCCCAAGTGAAACCTCATACTCCTAGATTTCTATGTTAGATTATTTTTCATTCTTTCATCCAGACCATTTATTTTTGGAGTTATGGGAACCATCTTTTCATGCCTTATTCCATCCTTCTAGAAGAAGTTCTATATGTCATGTCGGGTGTACTCACAACCATTTTCAATTTGGATTCACTTCAACTTCCGACTACATTACCTTTCTAACAAATAACTCTATTGAATAAACATCTAAAATTCATCATATTTATTATTTAATAAGTTAACCCATAGTTTCCTTGTAGCATTATCAATGAAAATAATAAGGCAAAGGCAACCACTATGATTGAACATGTTAAGGTCCCCAAACATCTGACTACACATGTTCCAACATTTAGACCTTGGTCTTATGACCATCTATGTTAAAAGACACACTTTTCATCTTTCTCAGAACACAACATTCAAAATTTACAATTTTCATGTGATCATGCTTTAGTATTCCCTTAGCATTCAGAATTTGTATGTTCTTATAACTAAGGTGACTGAACCAGTAATTTCATAATTTTAGATCATTAAAGGATGATCTTACAACCATTACAATTCTGTAAAAATTTATGCTCAAGTAAATAGTCACATCTTTTACACCTTTTTCAAAAACCATGGAATTTTGGGTAACATTTAATACACAATTTGTAGAGTTAATTTAATATCCTGAATCATCTTACTATATAATGGAAATAATGTTTTTACAGAAACCAAGGACCTGTAGAATTCTGTTAACTTAAAGAATCCCTCATTTTTTATTTATATGTTGTCCTATCCTTTTCCAAAAAATTAAAGGGATTCAATATCTCCTTGATGGACTTTAAAAAACTCCCCTGATACATTTTTGACTATGAATATTTGATCACCATTTGAATGGAAAGAAACTCCAGAGTCAGTCACCAAATATTTTACTAAAGTGTTCACACTTAGAAAGTAACCTTTTGGTCTTCCATTGTGTTAAAGGAATATGAACTACATAATGTTGATGGTCTTAAGGTTTTTTCCTTGTGATGTTTCATTCCTTCATGATGTTTACTATCTTCCAACATTTCGAGAAGGATGGACCAAGACCAACCAACTTACTTAGGCTCTCCTCTCATTAATTAGCTTATAATGTATTCTTTTAATATACCTACTTCTTATAGGGTCAATGTTCTCATCCATCAGTAATGAGGTAATTACTATATGGTGCATGGACTTCCCTCCTCTAGATTTATTCATTAAGTATCAAATTTTTTATATCCTCAAACACCTAGTTTTTGTTTCCACTGGAGTTACTAACATTAGTAACCATTATGCCTTAGCTCTATATATGTGAGGATAATAGTAGCAATTCCCATACATCATTAGAAAATGTGACCTTAACTAATTGGAATTTCCCATAGATCATGTTGAATTCATTCAAATGATATAGCATTGGTCTTCCATTCTACCACCTTAAGTCAAACAACTATCACAATAAGAAAATTTTGTTATGGTTTTTGGGTTTTTCATATATGTCATACAAAGCCTCCATAGCATCCATTGTGGTCTTCTTATCTCGAATGTTTTAATCAATATTCCTTTCCCTGGATATTCTTATTAGAGATAGGTTTTTTCTATCCAGACACTCCCATTTTTCTTTCTTCATCAAAACTTGCTTTATATTAGATAATGTAACGTCAAAGTCCATTTGAAACATATAATATTCAATTTGTATCCTCTAGAACCCAAAATATGATCCATCAAACATGCTAATTTGGATCATCCCCTCCTATGACTCCATTTCTATGATGTTATCAATATGATAACCTCAAGGGATGATCCATAATATTTGATACCACTTATTGGGGACAAGCATGACTAATTGTGAAAATTTGATCCAATATTCTGATGAGACCATAATATTTTTGCACATCATTACTCTGGAAGATCATGTATAGGAAACTTTTTGTAGTGGAAAACTATCTCTATATGTTCCTCTCTAACTAAGTGCTTCTTACGTAGGTAGTCATAGAACCCTACTCTCCAAATGAAGTTTCCTTTGATTGCACACACACAAGTAATCTCACAAATTTACAAAGTATAGAAAATCCATTCAATGGTAGTACGTGCAATAGGAAAACATAAATCAAGAAAGAACAAAAGAGTTTATCAAGATTCTTATGATGTTTCCGATGTGAACGAGTGAAACACACTGTCACATGACTTTTAACAAAAATGGAAGATTACATGTGATGAAAACAAATTAAAAAAGATAAGTAATCATCACCAACTTCTCAGCTCCATAATAAATGCTTAGTTGAATCGCCCTTCCCTTTTTCTATGTGTGTCGTACTCTTTTCTCTGAAGGTATTGTGGACTTACATACTATATGTCAACAAATAAACATATAATACTTACTCCCATGAAATCACAAATCACTAATCATGTCCTCTTGAAAATTATTACCAACTCAGTGACCCATTAATATTGTTGAACATTCGTACCTTCAGCAAATCATTGTACAACCATTAGTAAACAGGAGCTTTTGATGGTCCAATTGTTGTTGTAGAGTCATTTTGTCACTGTTTGTGCATCACGTCTAGCCCACCATCTGGGGCATGAAATTCTGATGAACATAATTTCAATAAATGAACTTATAGTGAATTGAGATAGATTTATCCTTCCAATAAGTCATGCATGGTGGGAGGAGGGCACACGGTTGATTTCATTCAGGTTCATGATATTCTACTTCCCTAAACTGGTGATTGTCTTACATGGAAGGGATGGGGATTCTTGATGTTTAACATTGGGGTGGGACAACACCAAATCAGTGTGGAAGCAGTTGAGAGATGCCTTATTTATATTCTACTGATATTATTTTACTATCTTGAATGTGTTGTTTAGTGAGGGAGTTTTAGTGAGGTTTTGAATTGAATAGTTTACCTGTTTTGGTTCATGATTCATTGTTTATTCACTGGGCCATTAGTATGCTCCTTCCATATTTACACAAGAGATGTTGGGTATGATCCTACTGAATATACATGTCATGCTAACCCCTATTATATAATGTGCATTCCAGGATTTCAACAGGGTTTTAGAGATCAAGTTGGATTTTACTAATTTGGAGGATGGAATTGCTTTGGAGTTGTTTCCTTAGGATTTTTCCTGGTTTTCATTTTAGAGGTTTATATTTGTATTGCATGAAATGAATAGTGGGATAATGGTTATTGAAAATTTAGGATATGGTATTGACTAGGGGTTTTTCATGTTGTATTATTTCGGTTATTGAGGGTATTGCTTCCAATTATGTGTTTTAGTCCCCTGATGCTAGTTCTCAACCCAAGGCTTAATGGAGGTGGGTTTTTTTGGGGCCACTCTCTCTCTCTCTCTCTCTTCATTGACAAATCAGAAAGTGTACTAGTGGAGGGGGGTATGATAGAGTATTAGTATACTGTTGAAATATATATTTTATATTTGAAGTTAATTTATATTTTTTAGATAATTGTTATCATTTTTAATTATGTGATTGTTGTGTTATGAGTCTAACAAAACTCCTTGTTGAAATTTTGATGTTGGTTTGGTTGTTTTTTTTGTGTTTCTTGCGATATCATTGGTGTTTTTTTTCAATTAGTCAAGCATTGCACAACTCAAATTAAAAAATATATATATATAAATATATTCCAAATAACAATCATATATTTTTGGTATATATGAGGATTATTTCCTAAAACATTCATATATATCATACAAGAAAAATGAAAACGATATATATGATGGTTATACATGAAAATTCCATTTATTTAAAGATTTATGGGCTGTATATATAATTTTTTATATAAAATAATTTTCATATAAAATTGGAAACATAAAAAACATATATAACATTTAAAAAACAGCCATATATATATACGACAAAAATATATATAACAATCAAAAACAATCATATGATTTTAAAAACCATCTTATATATTAATATTTTTATTAGTACATAGATGATTTTTTCACTCACTCCATATATTTTTTTTCCTGAAGAAAATTAATTTCCATAGGTTTCCATTGCAAAAAATAACTTTTTTTTAAGATTTATGGGTGTTTAAATTATAATTTTAACATCAAAAATAAATATTTGGCAAGATTAAATGGCATAATTATGAAAAAATAAAAATATATATGAAGGCAACTCAAAAAAATATAATTTAAAATATAAAACAAAATAAACTAAATTTAAAAACATTCGACTCGGGATATTGAATTAAATGACGGGTAATTTTGAAAACCCACATTTTTTGGCTTGAAGATATTCCTAATAATGAAGAATCTATGAATTTTAAAAATGAGAACAGAAATATCCTACTAGAGATCATGAATTTAATGAAGGGTCGGTATGTTTCCTTATGTGTGTGGGTATGTTATGAAAGAGGATCCTGGGAGCTATGGCTCTCTTCTATTCTGGTTTAAAATTCCCTAACTCCCAAATATGAAGGTGCATAAGAGGATGACCAGAATCCGGTGGTGTGGTAGCTTCTCTATAAAATGGAGAATGATGCATATGATGATGCCTTCTTATATAGACGATTCCTATATAGGTGTAGTGTTCTTCAATCGAGCATGGTTGCACCACCGTTCCCGGGATATGAGACGGTGGCTAGAGGCTTTTCTCAGGTGCACAAACCCAATTTGAGAATCTTGGATTCAGATTGGATTTCAAATTACGGCATTCATGGATCAACACCATCTCAATGGAGAGATGTACAGAGCTTTTTTATTTCTTATTTTTCTGCACTTATTTGAATTTCTTCTTCTTTAGTTTTTACAATTCATTCATTAAATTTTGGGCAACTACATGACATGTGTCAATTGGTACCAAATTGGTATTGTGAATAACCTAAAAATGAGGTATTGATAGTCTATTTTTGTTTTTTATTGTTCATTGATCATTGTTATTCCATTCAACTCTTTTTCTCCCCTTCCACTACATGTATTATGGTTTTTTTGTTAAAAAATTATAGATGCTAATAATTATATATACCAAAAAAATATATATGTTGAAATTAAATGTTCTATATCAAAAAATCTATTACCAGTAATAATTATATCATTTTAATATTAAAAAGAAAATTATTATATCATATTAATACTGACACTTGTTTCACCAACAAATGAATCTTCTATTATTAGTTAACATTACTAAAAAATCTCATACGATTAAAAAATTCCATTACAGTAAATCATTTAGTATTGACAAATATTTTATCAACAATTAAATATATATATATATATATACATCATTTACTACTAATACATCATTTTTCAAATATTAAATATGATTATATGATGAATTAGAATATATATAGTTCTCTTGAAGTAATATATAACTATATATAACACAGTATAAAATTATTGATAAATGATTTGAATTTTTTTCAATCCAAACTAAATCAAGGTTATATGTGTAATGTCAAAAAATTAGAATTACGTTATAACCCTACATATAGATGAAATTTTTATTATATATATTTACTACTAAAAAGTTGAACTTTTGTGATGAGTTTTTTGCAAATGACTAGTATGTTACAAATAACCATAAATAATTAATTTTCGTGAGATAAAGTATTATCGGTAGAAAACAAATTGTGGAGGATAATACTTTGTCACTAATGTTAATTTTATCAGGATTTTTTACAATGGATTAACTAATATGTCCCAAAACCCAACTGCCAACACTATTTTATATGTTGATTTAAAATATATAGTAACAAGGTTCCAGGAAATAACATAAAAATATATATAACATACTTTATATAATTATTGATAAATGATTTGAATTCTTAGAGATCTGAACTGAAAAACGGTTATACCTTGTTGAGAGGATGCTGTGAAAGGCAACCCGCCATCAAAATAGTCAGGATCCATGGGGTTCAATTTTGGTTCGTATAATTTCAAATTGCAGAACATAAAGCTAATGTTTATAATAAACCTGAATTTATTCGTATAACAAATTTCAAGAATCCAAGAATTCCAAATGACTGACATAAGTGAACAAGAACACATATTAATGGCTAATACAAAAATTCAAGGATTGGAATTTATTCTCATAAACAATTAATTTTAAAATCATATTTGAAACTAAAAAACATGAAGAAATGAATATATTCAGTGATGTGAAAGTTAAAAAATGTGGAAAAGGAAAATAGTGAAAGGTACAATGAGATTTACATGTTTTGGCCAATTGTCCTATGTGTATGGGACAATCATTACTAGTTTTTATGATGCAATCAATAATGTAGTACAAGAAGCAGCAAGGTAGAAACACAAATGAATCAACCAACAATCATGAATAACAAATCGAAACCCACCTTACTAGGGGTTTTACTTTACCTGGATGAAACCATCATGTTTTTGAAGGCCTCATTGAATCCTCCATAACCGTCTTCTTGAATATTGACACCAGTCTGCACACAGAGGCACTGTTTGAGTTGTTGCCACTGGCTGGTGTTTGACGCCACTCTCAAAATCCGTTGTGGCTAATGCCCAAGAATAGTGTCGATCAAGAAATGGAACCAGAGCCACCATTGTAGTCTAGGGGTTTCATTACTATCCAAGAATAATCAACGATCCAGGTTCAGGAACCAAAACTAACAGCTTCCTTGTGAACAACATTCACACATTGAAACTAGGGATCATTATGGCTCAATGGAGCACCTTCCCAATGAGAATGCCAATGCTAGCTACGACCAATACTGCAAAGTCATGTCATCACTGATTGATGATTTTTCCACCAATTTCTCCATGGATTTAAAAGATGAGATGAATTTTGATCCTATGTTTTCCGACCATAATGAGAAGACCCAACAAAAATACAAGTCGTACCTCTTTTATTGATCTCCCTACCCATTGAGAAAGACAATGTGTCACTGAGTTTCCCTAGTGAGGAAGAATAAAGGAAAATCCAAATCTGACTTGATCATCTCCGCAACAGAACCCACAAATTTGGTCGATGTAAGAATGAATAAGGTGAGGTCGATGCTCATCACAAACCCCCATCGATCTGAAGTCGATTGGTCACACCATTAGAGAAGACCAAGGTGCCTCCATCATGGATGCTCAGCCGATTCATGGTCATAGAACCAAAGTCATGCCAACCCTATCCAGATCTGAACTCCTGTGCTGGATGAGCTCCTCCAAAATCTCGTACTGTAGTAGTACTATAGCAGGTACTGTAGTGGGAACTGTGCAGCACTGTAGCAGTACTGTAGCGGAAATTGTAGCAGGCATGGTTTGGCACTGTAGCAGCCGGGAAATGCCCCCATTTGGGCCTTCAAGCCACCAATTTGGTCCCTGAGTCCTTTAAGGCCTTCGAGCCACCCAGGCCTTCTGGTCAGTATGGCCTGTAGGCCACCTCAAGGCCTTTGGGCCACCTTATGTGCATATGCAAACCAGACAACCAATAAGGAACAATCTCTACAAGTAGGATGAGCAAGGAGCTTTCACCACAGCAGAATCTAAACAGATTTTCAAGAATGAGAGGGTATGGAACTTGCCATCGGGACAAGCCTGTGCATGCATGAGAATTCATAGCCGAATAGCAATGAGAATGTGGAGAGTCAATTTCACGATGAAGATGCTGTGGAGGAGCAGTTCTAACTAGTTAGTATGGGTTGTATGTAATGTTTGAGCCTATGGGCAATGAATTCCTCTAAGGCCTACAGGCCATGTAATACTTAAGCCTACGGGCCTTGTATGGGTTCCACCATATCCCTTGAAAGGTGGATTGTCAAAATCAATAAAAAATAAAGGACTTCCTGCCATTGGAATGAAGGGGTTACAACAAACTTGAAATTGACAGAACAAGTGGACTATGGACAACAGATGGGAGGTGTGCCCTTACCGGCTATGTAACTCACATAAAACAACATATTAAATATACAACATAATTATCCAAATAATAATTTTGAAATTAATATTTACAATTATCCACCGTGGTAATTAAAATGCATAATCAAAGGTCAATATTCAAAAATCTGACAAAACTCCACCTTGAAAATTTTACTCCTAACCACATGAAGATTCTTGACCACCTTCCACCATTAATTCGACAACCACATCCTAAACATGAAAACACCTATAGGGTACGACCCAAACTAACCTCCTAACATGTATCAACATGACACATGCCGCCCAAATTAATGATATTCTAAACTACTGTTAAACATGCTCAAAATTACACAACTCCAAACATAAATAGTACACAAACCTTCACTTACCTGAGCCAACCTCAAAGATCATTCCAATGAGGAAGTCCCAAACTTCTAACTAGAGTCTCGCACTATTAGCTAGTACCTACAACACAAGGTATAATAGAGTAGTACCCATCCTCTAATAGCATGAAAAAATATGGCTAAAAATCATAAAATATAAATTAGAAACAATTATGCAGTCATTGAAATAACATCAATAAATTAAACACTGAGAAACCAAGAATAGAAAAAACAAAACGGGTCTCCACCTGAACTCATTGTGGACTCAGAAGACTCTCCACCTAAAGGGAGACACTACCTAGGAACCTGGAAACATTAAATGTTCATCAACAGCCGAGTATCACTCCAAATCCAATGCATCCCCATGAGTCCTAAGGAAAAACTTTAACCCCATGAGAACACTAGAGATCCAAGGGCAGCCACCTACTGACTAAGAAAACCCATCCCAGTCTAGCTATCCAATGACATCAAGAAACTAATTCCTATGTACCCATCCAAAGTCATAAAAAAGATACCAACAGAACCATCATGAAGTTTTGTGATCATCCAATCATCTACCCATGAACCTACTTCTCGAACCACTACTCAAGTTTAATCACTACTCACAACAGGACAACCCCTATAGAAACCAACCCAAAATCATGACACAAACCTAATGAACAAACCTCAGCTTGTTACTATCTCACTCTCCTAAGGCCAATAAACCGATTGACCCAGCCACATACCTCACTTCTAACCAATAAAATCTCAACTAGGCCAGCCTCACACAAACCCCTCTTACCCCAGAACATGAGACACAAAAAAGACAAGTCTAAGCTGCCTACGGTCTCTGATAGGGCATACAATATTGGGGATACTACAATGGAAATAATAATCAGTAACATATTGAAAATTATATCCAAAGAGAGAAAAAAACCTAGTTGATCAAATCATCAAAGCAAGCTACAGAGTAAAATCCACTAACAAATCATTTAAAGAAACAAATAATCGATTTTAAATTTTGACGACACAAAATTATGCCCAATATGGCTCTGATACCACATGTTGGGGAGGCTGGGATGTGCAAGGTAGTACCCCCATAAAAATAGACAGGATCCACTGTGTTTAATTTTGGTTCATATAATCCCAAAATACGAAATCTAAATACAATGTTTATAATAAACATGGATATATTCGTATACCAAATTCCAAAATTCCAGGAATTCAAAATGACTAAGAAAAGTGACCAACATAACAAGTTAATGGATAATACAACAATTCAGGGATTTCAATTTATTCTCATAAAAAACTCATTTTAAAATCGAATTTGAAATTAAAACTCATGAAGCAAAGGATATGATCAGCAATATACAAGTTGAAGAAATGCAGAAATCAAAAGCGGTAAAAGGGAAAATGTGATTAACATGCTTAATCCAATTGGCCTACATGAATAGGGTAGAGTCACCATGGGTTTTCACTATGCAAACAATAATGAAGTACATCAACACAAATGAATCAACTGACAATCGTGAATACCAAGGTGAAACCCCCTTACAAGGGGTTCAATTTTACTTTTTCAAGCCTGTCATGTTGTTGCAGGCCTCGTTGAATCCTCCAAGACCATCTACTTGAAAATCAACACAAGTCTGTGCAAGAAGGCCTTGTTTAATCCATTTTCATTGGTTGACGTTCGATTCCACTCTTAAAATGAGGTTCCACTACTTTCCAGGATCGATGTCAATTGAGATATTGAAGTAGAACCATCACTGCTGTCTATAGGTGTCGTCACTTTCCAAGAATGATCAACACTCTAGGTTCCCAAACCAAAACCAGCATCTTTCTCGTGAACAACCTTCATATGCTGAAACTAGGAAACATTGTGGCTCAATGTCAGTCCTTCCCAATAAGGATGTCGATGTGGGATATGACCGCTACTGTAAAATCTCATTTCCCCCAATTGGGGATGTCGCCCCTAATTCGTCTGTGGATCTGAAAGCTAAGATCCATTTTGATCTTGAGCTTTTCGAACCCAAGGAGAAGTCCCACCATGAATACAAGATGAATAAATGTGAATCCAAAGCCGGTTTCACCACCACTAAAATCGAAACCACAAATCCGACCGATGTAAGAATGAAGAAGGCGAGGTAAAATCTCATCACTGACCCTCACAGATCTAAAGTCGACCGGTCACACCACTAGAGAAGACCAAGCCACCTCCGTCATGAATTCCCAGATGAAGCTAAAGAATAGCATTAATGTTGTGCCACCCCTATCTAGATCTGAACTCCCATGCCCACTGATCTCCTCCAAAAAGAAGTTGCACTGCCTAAAACCCTATATCCGATGAATGGGTTACAACAAACTTGAAATTGACGACACGCTTGGATGGTGGAGAACAGATGGGCGGTGTGCCCTTGCCAGCTGTGTAACACATTTAAAACAACATATTAAAAAAATACAATTTATTTATCAAAAAAATGGTGAATATAAAATTCCCTTACCCGTAATGTAAAACAAATAGAGAGGTCCAATGAGTCTCCACACCATAGGAGGTACCATCTCTTTTCTGTAGGAATTTCATTCTTGGTTTTCTCATTGATTTTCACCTTCTTATAGTTTTGAAATCAGTGCACATATTTGCATTGGTATATCTCACATCGCCAGATGACTTTTTTCTTCCTTAACTCATCTCATCGTATTCCGATTCAGCAGTGTTGGTATCCTGGATTGTTGGAGCATTTTTTTGTGGATCTACAATCTCATCAATTTTTAGATTAACATGGTGGGAAAGACGAGAAAGCGTCGAACGCGCAAACAATAGAAAAAGAGAACACGCAGCAAAAAAAATTCCCCTCAAATAGAAACAGATGCACAATGACAATATTAAATGTGCAGAAAAATAAATTTGATACCGGAATTTATAGTGTTGCATTCAGATCATCATGGTAAGGGTTTCATTTCTATATTGCATTCAGTCTCCTTTGTTAACAGTTTTTCATCTTTATGTTATCTATAATATGTACGATTGGTTTACATTGGATATTTTTTTATGAAAATCATTTGATTGAACTATTGCAGGATTGGGAACCCCCGCCCAGTCGTATGCTTCATCACCACTCCACCTAATGTCATCTTGATTTTAGTTTCCTATCTAAAACCATTTTAGCCTGCGAGTACGTGAATGAAATCGGAAAAAACAAGTTATCAAGGATGCTTCTCGGTCTCCTATCTAGGCCACTTGGGTGGTCTGAGTCTTCTCTAGAGGGTGTATTTTGATATTATGGTGAAGTCGTTCTCACCTAACCACATCACTATTTTCACCCATCAACCTAGAACATCTGTTTGATGTTTCATTGGATTCCATGGATATCCCTCTCAGTAGGAAAAAACGTCTTTAAATCTTCTCAAGATGCTTCAAATGGCTCTACTTGTTCCTCTTATTGTTGGTAGAAATTTCAATGAGATTCTATTCCAACATGAATAGAAAGGGACACATTCAGGCCCTATGCTCCAATGATAAATTTCCAGTAGGTGATTTGGAGTGTGTGCCTTATTGATCATAGGTACTCTGGAAATCCATTCACATGGTTCCATGGGAAACTTACCTCCATCCATTTTAAAATAGATTCAAACCTACTGACACCTCTTCCAACACTACTACAAAAAAGGATTTAACAACGTTAGAATAGGCCTTTATCTATGATAAAAAACCACTAACATTCAAATCATAGTTAATAACCCTAAGCTTTTATCACCACTAGAAAAGATCTGTTAAAAAGGAATTTGAACATTGCTAAAAAAGTTCTGATAAAGCACCCGTTTATCAGTGCTTTTTTATCGCTATTAAAAAACCATTTTAACAGCATTTTTTTTGTATCATTAAAGGACCCCATTAAGAGTTCTTTTTTAGCACTAAAAAATACTCATTCCTTATTGCCAAAACAATGCACTGTTAAAGGGGGAAAATTATTATTTTTTGGATATCTATAAACTCGACCCCTTTATCATCACTTCCTTGGCACTTAAACATTGCTCCACCTTCCCCTTTATCAGCACTTTTCCCCCAACCACAACTTTATATGCGCTTTTCTAATTTCTATCCTCCTACACCTGCCTGGATTCAAACCCCACACCTCTCCTTTGAAGATGGAACACCTTTACTACTACACCATGTTGTTTTATTGCCTGTTTAATGATATTTTTGTTTATTTATATATATATTTACAAATATATTTTTAGACATATATTTTATATAATTATTTTTAAATACATTTATAAAATGTGTGTGTGTGTGTGTGATATATATACACACACTTATATTTATTTAAATATATTATATATTATATTCATTTACATGTACTACCTTATAATATAAATATATATTCATTTATTAATAAACAAATATAGGTATATATATATACATATGAATGCATTTTTATAAGGTAAATAAAATGGATATTTTTTTACTTTAAGTAAAATGACTAATAAATATTTATTTTATATATTTAAAAATACATTTATAAATATATATGTTGATATATTTATTTATAGAAGTGATTTATTATATGAAAATAGAAGAAAATATACATATATTTAATTATAAATAAAACTACATTATGAAAAATGATAAAATTTCAAAACCATAATTTTAATATGAATATTATCCCTAATATTAAATTCATTCCCCACTGAAAATTGGGAATAATACCCCCTTAAATGAGGCTGAAATCCCATCGAATGTTAAATAATTGAGGTATCCCGACTAAAAACTCAATTTTAGAGGCCTTATGGGCTTCTTTTGACCTCATGAAAATTAATCGTGGTCTACCTTAGGTCAAAAGGGAGTAGGTATTGTCGCCTGCTTCAATTTTATATGTGGTAGAGCCCAAACAGATACCCAGATCAAAATGTATCGTTATTTGATGTTTGAGTTATGTTTTCAACTTATTTTAGATCTTTTATTATTATTTTTATTTTTTATCCTTGAATTGTTTTTATAATACTACTATTCAATAATAATTAGAATAATTATAATTAAAAATATTGTTTAAATTATTTTATAATCTATTTTCACTAAATACCGTTTATATTAAGTGTAAATGTATATTTTTCCTTATCTCAAACCTATTTAAAAAGTATATATAATATTTATATTAATATAAATATTTTTATTTATTAATAAACTATTTTTAATTAAATATTTTTTATAAAATATATAATTTATCAGTGATAGTAAAAAATGGTCTATTAAAGGAGGAGTATTTATCACCGCTTCTAAAAAAACACTGATAAGACCCCCCTTATCAACAATTTTTAGTAGTGTTGATAAGCCCCCCTATCATCATTTTTTCTAGCACTGATAAATAGAACCATTTATCAATTCTTTTTTACTATTACTATTAAAGGGGGGCCTTTATCTGTGATTTTTTACGAACACTGATAATGGTCCCCCTTTAACAACATTTTTTTTCACTATTAAAGACACCTTTTAACAACGCTAAAAAAAGCATTGTTAAAGACCCCCTTTAATATCACTTTTTTAGAACTAATAAAGGGGTTCATTAACAGTACTTTTAGCTAGTGTTGTCAAATTCCAAACATTGGATAAACCTAGTTTTGTAGCAGATAAAAGCCAAATTCTGCCACCCCTTCGTGACAACAACTTCCTTATCCATTTCTTCTTTTAAATGCCTCATGAATCAGGATGATGTTTATTCACCCACAGTTTAGTAATAAACGCGCTTCTAAATAGGGGTGAAATTAGGTTGGGGTGATCATCTTTATCATCTTCTTGAGTGAATGTGTTATACTTTGAGTGTTGAATGTATTTCTCAAGGGTGACTTCTCTTCACTATGGTGATTTTAAAGTTTTTCATTATTCATTTTCTCTCTATCACCTTTCGTATGTGACTCAAGGGATAGTTATAAATGATCTTCAATTTTAACCTCACTATCCTCAAATTTATCCACTTCTTTTATGGAATTTTCTTTTTATTAACCTCAAGAACATGCTTCAATGGTTCTAAATCATATCTACCAAGCAAATGGAGATCAACGAGCATTTTTTCAAAATAAAATTTAAATAAAATGAATATAGAATTATTTTTTCACCTTAATTGTATCAGTTGGAATCTTATGTTCTTTATGAAAATACTATGGGAAACTATGTAGATCGATCAATAGATCATTCATCTTCTCCTCAAGACGTGTTTCCTCTAATATAATCTCATCTTCAACCTCCCAAATAGGCAGTTAAGGAACTAATTGTGTGATGTTAAAACAATAGGAATAAGATTAAAATTCATATTCAATAAAATAATAACAAAATGAATTCATGGTTGATTTATTCCCCTTTTATTCCTTATATTTTATGACCTTTTGTCCATATGTAGCGAATCTTGTTGTAAATCTGTAGGAAGATAATGTGATGGAACTTCTTCCTTAAAATATCAAAACAAATGAACTTTTTCTCTTTTTGATGGAAATTTCACATTGGTGTTCTCCTTATCTAAGTATTATTACTTCATTAGTTGATATAGTTTCCATATTTTATTCTTGTGTCTACCCTCTTCAAAAGGCTCTATGTTTGTTGTTTCATGTTGAAGTTCTTCTTCATGTTCACTCTCACAAACATATCCTGAATTTTAACAACATTTTTTTATTAAATTGATCATTGTGAAAAATTATCCCTTGTATTTTAGTTCCAATAGTTTAATTATTCTTATTTTTTAATTTATTATAAAATTCCAAAATTTGATTCCATAATATTTGAATGTGATCTTTCTACAAATCAAACATTGTAATTAGGTTTCTTATATTTTGTTTCAGACTTAATTGATCTTAATTTTCTATAAAATTTTGATTTTACAAACTTTAAAGGTTATATCATGGATTATTATGGATAGAATTCCTTGTAAGGTTCCTAAAATAGTCACAACAACCACAAAAAAAAACCCTTTTTGATGATTCTAGACATCACAACCTACCATAGTTAATTTTTTAGATAAAAGAGCCTTAAAAAAGAAGTTGATTCATTGATAATACATGGTTCAACACAACTACAATAGTTTTTAGGCTTAAAAAAAAATTTAATGGTAATAAATAGAATATACAATACATAATATAATAAAATAAAGAATAATTTCTATATTTAGTAAGCTTCACACTCCAAAAACAGCACCAAACACAAAAAGGTTTCCATATTTTCAATGAAAATTCAGTGAAGTTAATTATCCCAAAAGATATGCAATTTTTATCTTTTTATAAAGTTTTAATGTGATTTTTTCAGAGTAAATATTATGAGATCATTGAGAATGAAACGTCTACCCAGCAAAGACACCAAATTTTACATAGGTAGCTAGCCAGTAGGATCATCTCTCAAGACGGTAGTGTATCAATCTCAACGTTCTCTTATTTATTGATTTTTTTCCTTTTTGAATATTTTGAAAATAAGATATATCAAGGTCACATGGTAATCTAAGCAAGAAAAAAAATTAAAAAATAGAGGAGGAATAAAATGGAGTAGATTATTTACAGGTTTGTAAGAACAGGTCTAGTAGTCCAAGGGAGATTCAAAAAAATTTGTTTTATTATTGATCTATTTTTAATGATTGTTTTATTTCAAACTCAATCTATTTAAAGAGATATTTATTAATTTTTTACCTATATTTTGACAACTTCTCACTGAAACATCTTCTAGTTTGATGTAATCTCTTCCTTAGAAGGTTGTAGTAATTACCAGGTGTCTTAATGGAAAAAAACTTCCCTATTCATTTCACAACACACTTTTCAAGCAAGGATACTAGTGAACAAGAGTGATGGATTAGGGTGAAAAATAAGAAAATTTTGGGTGGAGATTCATGGGATATCAGCTAACTCCATTAAACATCCACTAAAATCATAGAGAAATAATGGATGAACATCAATTAAAATGATATTTAAAACACAACTCTTCATAATCATCTTCCCTCCATTGGACTAGAGAATCTGATTATCTTTCCATGAATGGAGATATGAGATCAAATTTGAAATGAGAAAATAAATGGAAAAAAATAAGAACAAAAAGAAACACTAAAAAGGGTAAGAAACACACAACACTTTGATAGAATAATTATCACAACATTGGGGGAATAAGAACACAATGCATTGCAATAATTATAATGAAAACTGAATTAGATTACTAATGAAAAATTCAGCAAACTCGTGACCCAACTTCCTTATCCAAGCTCCAAATCCGATTTAAAATAAGGATATTCCAATCGAAGCAAGAAGTGTGTACACAAACCCATGAACCAATATCCTCATCGAAGCTCCAAATCAGATTTAAAATAAGGATCCACCAATCCAAGCATGCACTAAACACAAAGGCCTTCCTCTTCATCTAATATGGGAACCAACTTTTTACTCACAACAATGGACAAGGGTTTCCAACATGAACCCATGGCCAACGCTAAATCTGTATCAACACATAACACTCACTTGATCAATGAACTCTAAAGCTAGTAGTGAACAAAAAATACAGTCACAGGGATAAAATATTTCAAAAAATCTCACCCAAATCTGATTGTGTCCCCAATAATTAATATTTTAAAATTAATTAATAATAAATATCAATTTGAAATTAATTATTAATAAATAATATTAATAAAAATTAAAAAATAATTAAATACTAATAAATAAAATTAATTATTGATAATTTATAATTTATAATTTAATAGTAATTAAATTTAATTGATTACTAATTAATAGTATTAATTGGTAATAATTATTAATTATTAATAAATGACCATGATTCACGGTGCTGAAAGGGCCCCCATGGACCGATTCTGGTGGGCCTATGGGCCGCAGATGGAGTATGTAGGCTGTGAGCCTTTGGGTTTAGAAAATACAAGACTTCATATCCTCAGACCATTCGGCCATCAAATATCGGGCTTTGGCAATTTTTTTTAGTTTCATAGTTTGTAAAGCGTTGGGTGTGTCGGTTATCCCTTTTGGGGCTATGATCTATCCTATCTGCATGTGGGTGCATGTGTGCATGTGTATTTTGTTGTATTGTAATCCCAATAAATAAATGATATTAATAATTATTTTGAAACAATTACTAATAAATATTTAAATTTCATATTCAGTTATTCATTATAAAAAATAATAACTATTTAATTATTTAATTTATTTTTAATTATTAATAAACATTAAAAAGTAACTACAAATTATTAATAATTATTGTTAATTAATTGTAATTAATTAGTAATAAATAAATAAATATTAGTATTTATTTAATAATAATAATTATTAATTAATATTTTTTTAATATTTAATTAATAAATAGTTACAAATTAATTAATATTAATTAAACATTAATAATTAGTAATAATTGGTTAATTATTTAATACTATTTATTAATATTTATTAATTATTTATTTGATTATTAATATTATTTAATTATTGATCAATTAATAAATATTAATTATTAATAGAATTAAAAAATAAACACTAATTAATTTTATTAATTAATAAAGAATTTTTATCAATTGATAAGATAAATAATATAAATTTATTATTAATTATTAATTTTATATATTAAATATTGGGGGGGTACAATTACAACAAAGCACACACACACACACCATATCTTATCCTTATATTAGTATCTCATTAACCCCCAAGGGATGTGTACCTGGTATTTAGAATTTAATTATATATTATATAGGTTCGCAGGCCCCACCCATTTTTTATGTAGCCGGAAGGCCCACAAATCATGGCTTGTAGGCTGACTAATAAACCATCCCGAAGGCCCATTTTTCAACTTAATTGGCCCATAGGCCCACCTAAAGTCATCGCTTAACCATCCTTTGTGCCACCTATGCATGTCCCACCATCGAAAATCCCCTGCCTCAACCACCATTGGTTGAACCCCCCCCCCCCCCCCTCCATTAATCAATATCCAGGCCCCCATGTCTTCCTTATACAATCCCTACACCACCACCACCAAGCCTATACCCAACATTGACTCAAAGATTCATTCTTTTCTACTTCTTTTTTGTTTTTTTAAGATTCATCCATTAAATGTTGGGAAACTACATGACATGTTTCAATTAGTTCCAACTTGATATTGTGAACAAGATAAACAGAGTTCCATAGAGTTTCATCTCTATAGGAGGTCATGTCTCCTCTCCATATGAGTTTGTTTCTCGGTTTTATCCTAGATTTCCCTCCTTCTTATGGTTTGTAAATAGGTACCCTTGTTCTCATTGATATGTTTCATATCTTTAGATGATTTTTTTCTGCCTTAGGTTATTGCATTGTTTTCTAATTCAAAAAATTTTCAATACAGTTGATCATTTGACCCTCATTTTTGTAGATCGATAGTCTCATCGGTTTTTGGATTAGTGGATTGTCGGACAATCATTTTTTGGACCAGTAGTTCAACGGATTTTTGGATCATCTGTGGATCATCATATGTCTTTTAGATCGATATTCTCACCTCCATTTATGGTGTGGCATTAGGATCATATTGGGAATGGTTTCATTCCTAGTTTGTGTTTGGTCTCCTTTGTGAGTGGTTATTCATATATATGTGATCTGTGCTCTGTATGATTGGTTTCCTTTAGATATTTTCATTACAAAAATCCTTTGCTGGAACTATCATGGGCTTAGCAACCCATGCTCGGTACGTAATCTTCAGTGACACTATAACTCATGTTGTCTTGATTTGATTTCCCTGTCTACTAAGGGACAAATAAAATCATATCATAAAAATTCTTTCAAATTTGAAATCATCTGGAAAAAAATGGGAATATGAAGTGGCCATACACTTTTCCTAGAAGGTGGTGGAACCTAATATAGATAAAAATATCCACAAATTTGTATTTAAATTGAAACAATGGAGATATACTAAATTTAACAGTCCAGATATCCACAGTGATAATATTAAAAAGAATCTGAATGAGTTATATTATCACAATCCAAATGATGCATTTCTTCATAGTATTTCTAGACTTGAAAAAGAAATGAAGGTGGCTCTTTAAATTAAGGAGTGCTTTTGGGTGTTACATATGCATGAAATCCATATGAAAGAGGGTATTTCTGATACTTTCTATTTTCACTATAAATCCTTAACAGGAGGAAAAAAATTGAAATCTCTTTCCTAATAAATGATGAAGTTTGTAAAGTGGAAAAAAGAGGTAATTCATAATCATATCATTCATCTTTTCCATGATATTTATATGGAAGGTGAGTCATTAATTTCTTCTAATATTTCCTCTTCCATTGATCTAGTTATCACAGAAATAATGAACTACCTTCTTACATATGATTAACATTTTTATTAAATCATTTTGTACCTTAAACAAATACACCCAACAAAATCCCAAAGACCAAGTGGATTTCACACATTATTTTAAAAAAAATACTGCAACATTATTAGGTGAGATATTATGGGAATCATGAGATATATTTGGACTGGGAAGGCTAACATCGATGCATTGGATCAAAATATAATTACATTCATTCAAAAAACCAAAAAACCATCCTTGGTCTCTAATTTCATGCATATTAGTTAATGCAAAGTGATATAAAAAATTTTCTCCAAGGTTTATGTCAATCATTTGTAACCTTTCATACCCTCCATTATTTAGAAAAATTAATGTTCTTTCATCCACAAAAGTATCCTATCAAATAATTCCATTGTTTCCCATGAAGTATTTCACTCCATGAAAACACATTCATTTTTAAAAAGAAAAATTATGGCATGTAAGCTTTATATGATGAAGGCCTATGATTGGGTTGAATGAACGTTCCTCTAGTTTGTTGTGGAAAAAATGGTATTTTACCCTAAATGGATAGAGATCATTATGTGTTGTGTCTCTTCTATCCATTTTAGGACCAATATCAATAGAACTCTTCCTCAAGTCTTCACACATACTAGGGGGCTCCGATATGGGGACCCTATTTCTTTGTTCCTTTCTATCTTGGTTGTTGACTATTTTGATAATTTAATTTCAACAACTTCTAGTGATATCATTTTTCATGGAGCAATGGTATTCAAGAAAATTCCACCCATTTCCCATCGATTCTTTGATGATGATTTCTTTCTTGTTTCAAGGGCCATCCTAGAAGAATGCATCTCTATTTTCCATCTTATCCATAGATATGAGAAAGCATCTAAACAATTTTTTAATTATTCCAAATCGTAAAATTATTTCAAATCAGGTGCTACTACTAGAAAAAAGGATGATCTATGGAGAACCTTGGATATTTCGGTGGTAGATAAACACAATAAATATTTTAGGCT
Source organism: Viscum album (assembly GCA_963277665.1). Lineage (NCBI taxonomy): Eukaryota > Viridiplantae > Streptophyta > Magnoliopsida > Santalales > Viscaceae > Viscum > Viscum album. Next base: position 1,895,309,430 of record OY728121.1, on the reverse strand, counting down.
CCCAAATATTTTTGGATGATCTAAAAGAAAGATTTTATCATGAATTTTGGACATGTTAGATAAAAAAATACATTACCAGGATTTTAAGAATGTCTCTAAAGTAAGGAAGGAAACACTTAGGTAGTGGCTCAATTGATTCTGACTTATATTATATCCTTATTTAAACTACCTAGCTTTGTGATAGAACAAATTCACCCCTACCGTGCTAATTTCTGGTGGGTTTGAATGATGGTAGAAACAAAGTCCATTGGTTGGATTGGGATAAATTGTGTTTCCCTTAAGCTTGTATGGTATGGGTTTTTGAGAAATGAACATGTTCAACATGGATATTTTGGAAAATAAATTATGAAAGATAATTTATGACCACATTTTACTATGTACTCATATCATTAAATCCAAATATTACCCTCATTTTGGCTTTTGTGGTTTAACCCTTTACCCTCTCCCTAGTTTATCTTGAAGTAACCTCTAGGGTTTGGGTGATATTCTTCAAAATTTTCTTTATTGGCGGATTGAGGATTGATACATTGTCATTATGTAGAGGGTCCCGTGAGTTTTTGATGGAGGTGGGATGATGGACACATAACTTTTTGTTCCTGAATGGGAGGATTCCAAAATTTTCTCCCTTTTTAATGATGCCGGTAATGCCTGGTGCTCTACTAATCTTGATGAATGGTTCAATGAAAGAGATAAGGGGGTTCTTCTGAGAATACCTTGCACAAATTATATGGGACAAGTCATACTATATTGTATTAATGTATGTTATGGATACTATACAGTGAAATATGGATACATGAGAACCCTCAGATTACAGAACCTAGAGAATGATGATTTCTAGTAACATCATTGGAACTTGGTGGTCCCTCCTTGGTCCAATATTTTTGGTGGCAAGCCTTCATGGGAATCATCTCTTGAAAAGAGTTCCTCATGTTATGTCATGTTATTAAGGATCCTTCATGTCCCTTTTTCATAGGTGATGTGGAAACCCTTTACATATGATTTTATACTGTCAAGGATCCATGAACATATAATATGTTTGGAAACCTAATACAGATCATATTGTGGAGATTGAAAATAGTTATGTGTTATATCTATCGAAATGGTATTCTTCCCTCCCTATGGAGATGGTGTAATCATTAAATACCATGGCCTTGATCATCTAGGTAAGAAGAAAAAACATGGTTTTTTACCAGATATAATGACCAAAATCCTTTTGGATTGCATGGGATACATCTTATCTTGATACCAGGAAGGTGTAGGACTAGGCCGAATGCCCAGCCCCATAGAAAATTATTAATAAAAAAAGATAGTACAAACACAGGGAGAGAAAGAAATAAAACAGCAAACCCCAAAGCCTCACAGCCTCATGAACTAGAGCACATCAAACACATCATCACCGCCACCTTCTGAGAACTCATCCGGGTCCGTCGACTCCCATTCAGATTGTGGAGCATATTGACTTAGCATTTGTATATATTGCTCCCTCAGTCGTAGTTTTGCTGGGGACATGGGCTCCTTGCTCTGTCGTCCCTTCTTTTGCTCCGATTCTTTCAGCTTTCCATTTTTGGCAGACGACCTGGTTGCAATGGTCCTTGGTGTGTTGGAGTAATATTTCCTATGTTTCCTCTTCGGTGGAGTAGTGGAAGCTCCATTACTCTCAGCCCTCTTCCCCAATTTTCTGAGAATATCACTATATGACTCTTTCATCACACTCTGTGCTCTGCCTCCTTGATTTTCCTTCCCCTCACCTGCCCCTAAAGAGCCCTCATGCTCCAGAGGGGTTGTAACCTGAACAGATTCCCTGTTACCATCTCTAGGTGTCAAACATGGATACTGGTCCTCATTATTCTGCCTCTTGCAACTTCCCTCTAAGCAGTCCTGCTTGTTCAAAAATGATACCCTGCCATTCTCCCGCTCTGAAATATCAGTATCACCCAATACATCCTCTGAAATTTTCCCAACATCATCTTCAGCCGGCTCCTCCTGTATCAGAAAATCAGGACCCCCATCAGCCAGATCACCGAAGCCCTCAGATACCTAATATGTTTAAGATTAATGTTGTCACGACTATCTCTCGTATTAGATATATTGGCTTGGTTTGTATGGTGTGTGATCATCCATGTCACATTTTTTCTTCTCTCTAGAAATAAATCCATTATTTTTTGTATCCACTAGTGGTTTAAGCCCATGAATTATGAATTGGTTTGAAGCTCGCCATTAAGAGAGGATGAGAATGTGTCATCATGGAATTATAATTTCGTTCCATTATTAATGTTATCAATGCACTAATGTGTGGTCTACAATCCTTTGGAATACTTGTTATGAAAATCTAATCCCTTTCCCACATATCATCCACATGTTCATTCTCCTTCATTAAAATAAAGGGTAATAGGGAAACTCATTTGATTACTTCACACGGTCTCTCTGGTGAGTCATGTCTTTGGTTGGAGGACTTCCCTCCTTGGTTGACAACTATTGAAATTTATGATCATTGATCATCTAATGAAATTACCTTGTTTTTCATAAAAATAGAGTTATGTTATAACACTGTAACTAGATGACATGTACAATTTTTATTAATATAAAAAATTTATTATATGTTTATTTATTTATTTATCTTACTTATTAGAGTTATATTATCATATATTATTCCAAATAAAAGGGGGGAAAATACTCTCCTGAAATTATTCCATCAACATAAATACCCCCCCTCATGTTTTTTCTACATTTGTGGGTGAAAATTTTTACATGAAATTTATTTTTTGATAAAAAATTATAAAATTACAATATAAATAATCAATGGAAATGCACAGTGAAATTTTTTAGTTATCAATATAAATATCATCATAGATATTAATCAATAATTAAAACTCAAAAAAATTAGTGCAAACTTCTATAAAAATTTTATAGTGTAAACTTCTATCTGAAAATTCCTTAGAATACTTCTATCAAGAATTTTCAGTGGAAACTCACAAAAACAATTTCCATAATTAATTTTCACTTAATATTAAATTGAAAATTTATCAATGAAAAAATTAAAAAAAATTAATTTTCATCATAAATTTGCAATGAAAATTTACACAATAAACATTTAGTTTAAATCTCCATTGGAAACTATTCATCCAAATTTATGATGAAAATTTACAATGCATATTTTCTATGCATTTTGTCTATGTGTACACTTATACATATGTGCATATGCATCCTAATATAAAAGTAAAATATATTTTCTGTGGAATTTTATTGTAAAAATTTTCAGGGTATATATACCAAGATACACATTTACACTAATAAAAATATTAGTGTAATTTTCCTGATGGATTTTTTGTGGATATAAACATGCAAGCATATGTAGATTTTTTATTTTTAATTTTAATTTATTTTCATTATTTATGTTGTTTGATTTTGTAAATATGTTTCATTAAAAAAAATTTAAAGGAAATATCAAGTATTATTATTTTAAAAACATTATAAATATATATGTATAGACACTAATAATATAATTTTGTTTGAAATTTCTTCTTATTTGTCATATATATACACTATGATATTATATATATATATATATTAAAATTTTAATTAATAAACAATGTAAAATTTTTATGAAAATTTCAACTTGAAATTTAATGTTTACTAGGTAAATTAATATTAATATTTATTAGTTTTTTGTATTTATTATTAATGTTTTAAATTTATTATAAATTTAATTTTTATTATTATCATTAAATATATGATAATAATTTTTATTATTATATATTAAGTTTTTATTTAATATTTATGAGTTAAATATTTTTTTTATTTCATTACGACCATGAAAAAGGGTATTTAGGTATAACTATTTTAAATGGGTAATTTTTTTTGTGAAATTGATCGAACGCTGATTGAAACTGTGAGAAATTACTAAACTATGAATAAATTATCAATTGAAGGTGATGCATATCATTGAAAAAACATGAATCAAATATTTGTATGACAATGATGATAACAAAATAAAAATATAAGAGAAAAACAAGATGTAGATGGAACACAATGTGAACCCAAAAATTCACCCATTTCTTTAACACATAGTCCTATATATAGAGCACATGTGATATGATCAAATAGTTATGATTATTCTCTATCATATCTAATTCAATGGATGGAATTTAAAAGGATGGAAAATATGGAAGGATGATCCATGTGAAGGGTTTTATTGGGAACCGAGGAGTTATCATCATTCTGACATCTACACATTAATATTTCATAACACCACTTATTAGATATCATAATTTCATGGAATATTATTTAATATCTAATTAAAACCCATATGGTAAAAATAAGTGAATCCAAAGTAATTGTATTTCATGTCTGGTTACATCAGTAAAAACCTTACTAGGAAAACCCAGTGAGAAAAAACATAATGAAGGGAAAATGAGTGTAGTGCATCCAACTCCCCCTGATTATATAATTTAATTATGTCTTCAGGAATACATTTAATATTATTATCTAATTATGAAATTGAAATATGGTAGGAAGTTCATAGTTAATCATTAATGGTCTCATTAAAAATTATGAGTTGTTTGGAAGGCCAACAGTTTCCATTGATTACATATATCCATAATAATTTATAACTCCCTTGGATAACTGTTATGATGTATGATTACCTCATTAAAAACCTTATCAAGGAAACCCCTATTATGGGGAAACCACTAGTAAAGAAAAAAGAGAGAAAAAACATCTGGTCCCTAAAGTGTTTCCTCCTTAAAAAACTTATCAAGAAACCCCAATAGAAAAAACTTAACTAAGGGAAAAAGTGTTCAGTAGTTACATCCCACTCACATAAGTGATCATAACTACATCATTTAACTCATATAATGTTCATGATAAATCTATAGACAAAATATCATGTTTTTAATTTTGGAATAATAATAATTTATGCCCTTTAGATTTCAATAAATAGGGATGAACAATACCTTGCATCATAATATGATTTATTATTGTATTCAAGGTACATATAAACATGTACATACATATCCTCAAGGGATAAATAAAACATGAAAATATAATTAATACTTATGGGATAAGTAAGTTTTTTGTTATCCCCTATTGTATGAAACATATGACTCATGGAAGTAAGAGATTTAATTATTTATTAATGGTAAAATAATTCCAATATTTAATAATTCATCTTTGGAATGATTGATTTAAAATACATGGATATTCATTGTAATTTCATGACCAAATAATTCATTTCTTTTAGAAAACTCATTCATAGTTTTGATGTTTTTTAATAAATCATAATAATATGATGAATATAATGATTTATAAAACCCATGTGACAATAAATTCAATTTCATATTCTTCCTTATCTTAATATAGATACATGAAAAATATCTTATTTATTTCTCCCTATAATTTACCAAATTGGGAGATATGTTCATATATTTTAATATGTTTCAGGCATTTAGCACCATTTAAGAATTCATATGTGTGTTTGTGTGTGTGTTAAAATCAATAAATAGTGACAACATTAATTAACAATATTCAAAACATATATGAATATCTAAATATACAAAGGAAAATATTTTTATGCTAATATTATTGGTGATAAATAGTCTTTATAGCTTCAATAATAAACTAAAAACTTTATATATTGAACATATCATAAGTTTCATTAATAATTTTGGGAAATTCATTTGAAGTAGGCATATATAAAAGTCCATTATCATCAATAAAGTTTGAATGAATTTAAAATTTAAAATATATTATCAACAATATTGAGTGAGATCTCATAATTTATCCGGTACCAATGTCACTTCAGGGACAATATCTAAAAATATATAATGTTGTTGATATATCCATTTTCCCTTCAATTGAAAACATATTTATTGTTTTCTACTCATGATGAACAATTATTTTATATAATATTTTCAACCACACTTCTGGTGTGTATAATCAGAGTACTGATTTTTAACACTTTACATCTATGTATGTGTTGTGGGTATCGTGTCATTGGTTTAACAAGACGATTTAGTGTACAGTATGTGCTGATCAATATTTATTTTAACAAAAATGGATAACAGGAAATGTATTATAGTGATCCCCAACCCAGTTTCCTAGAGCTGTTGGCATATATTAATACATTAGAATAAGATATAAAGAAATTGTTTAACAATCTTGGTAAGATAGATATATAATTGATTCTTACATTACATTTTAATACACAAATTACAACATGATATTTTTTTATTATAAATTTATTCCATCTTGTGTATCCCTATATATCATTCATAATAATCTTTATGGAATTCTAGGGAAATGAAACAAAAATAAAAGTAATCTCAAATGCACAGTAAACGTTATGCGTAGTGGAATATATCATGAATCAATAAACATAATAAATATGGAAAAGCATATAACTGAACACACATGGCATGTAATAAATAAACCAAGAATTAAGTTCATCCATAGATAATATCAATATAGAAATCTCATGGATAAAAATCAATATGGAAAGGTAAATAACTGAAGACACATTCCATTTAATCAATAACCTATCTATCGTAATTATATAAGTAATAATCAATTTGGAAAGGTAAATAGTAGAACCCACATGTCATTTAAATAACTTGATTACATGAATAAATAATGTATAATCAATATGGAAATGTAAATAATTGAAAACACATTCCATTTAATCAATAAGCTAAAAATGAAATTTATCTAGAGATAATATCATAGTGAAAATCTACTGGATAATAATAACTAATCTCTTAAATGAGGAAATGCTTAATTTTTTGATGTCATGGTCTCAGGCATCACGATACCTCTACCATAATGACCTTTCACAAGATGGTTTAAAACTATAGGTAAAACCTTGTTTAATGACAACTTAAATGATTTATCTCATGAGACCTAGTAATGCATTGAGGGGATATATAATGATGGGACCCACATGTTACTGTAATTCTAAATGATTCATCATCTATCAAAAAATCTATTTAATTCGTAAACAATGTTCCTTGTTATCAAATATTCGTATTGAGTAAAGGATACAAATTTATCTATTTTTCCCTATTCAATCAAATAACATTAAAAGTAAAACACCATATGTATAAATGATATACAGTTTATGTAATAAACATATCCATGATAAATAAATTATATAAGGTAAATTTTAATGTCTAATTATAATAGGAAAGTGAATTTTTCAAGGGGAAGTTAATGACTACAAAAATAAATCAAGGAAGTGAATGTTAATACTATCCATGTTAAAGATAATCCTAAACCATCTAGAGGAAGAATTACGATGGTATCAATAAAACAAATCCCCAATGAAGTATATATAAAATAAAGGGTTGTTTTAATTGATTAATATAAATTAAATAAAAAGAACATTAAAAACATTCTTGAGGAAAATATCCTTTCCATTTTGAAAATCACTTTTTAAACCTAAATTTCAAAAAACATTTTTGAAATTATTTTTCTTCGAAAAAAATGTTTGAAACTTATAAAATATTATTTAAAGAATTTAATTGGTCATCATGGTTGGAAATTCTGTTCATGTAGTGCATGTTGAAATAAATCTTCCATTCACATTTTTGGTTAAATCCCAATGAACCTTTGTGATAAATTATTTTAACAAAGTTTTTGTATTTTTTGAAAACTACACTTTTTGTTTAAGAATGTTTTTGTTACTCAAGAATCAAACCTAGTCCAACGTAATATGATTTATATGAAAATTTAGAGTTACTAAAAGAACCAGATCCATTTTCATTGGGTTCATATAATAAAATCAAAAATAATCAACAGTAGAAATTATATCTTGTTGGAAGTTTGCCTTTTTCATAATCAGATAAAGAAATAAGATGTTGTGTGAAGAAGTTTTATTGTCACTGATGATTTTTTACATAATTTTGTGAATTCATGAGTTATAATGTCTTCATACTTTCTAAAGTAAATCATACAATGCTTTTATGGTCATAAATTTCTCACAAATCAAGAGAACCTTCAGGATAAAAGCTTTTGAAGATATGGTGGAGAGGATTAAAGAATTTCAGAATTGTAGTATGGAGAATCTATTATTATGGAAATTACATCGTAATGGTAATTTTATCATTAGGTTAATTCTATCATTATAAGGATTACGTCATAATGGGATGAGAAGGAAACAAAAATCAAAATGAAATGATAAGGAAACAATAATCGTAATAATATGAGAAGGAAACATATTTGTAAAGATATGAGAAGGAAATATAAATCATAATAAGCTGAGAATGAAACATAACCTATAATGAGCTGAGAAGAAAACATAAATCATAATGATCTTAGAAGGAAAGAGATTCATAATGACCTAATAAGGAAATAAAAATCGTAATGTGATGAGAAGGAAATATAAATCTTAATGAGTTGAGAATGAAAAATATTGGTAGTGAGATGAGAAGGAAATAAATTCACAAAAAACTAATTAAGAAGAAGTCTCTTAAAAAAAATCCCAGAAGTTATATGAAGAACTGAAGTGGTCAAAATTGAAATTAATCTTTTCGTAAATCTTGGAGAAATATAAGGAGGATTGAAGAAGTCAAAGTGGGATTTTAAATGCGAGATATTTTTGAAGTTTTGAAATATTAAGAAGTATGGAAATTTTTCAAATTTCCCACTCTTTATTTTCTGAGTTTCCTATAAATACTTTCTCAGATCATTTGTTCATTGGTGAATTTTCACGGAAGATAAAAATATGGATCAATGAAGAAATCAAGTAAAATTAATTTTCAAATAGGGATCACTTGAGGAGGATCAGATATCTTGATGTTTCATTATTGGTTTGAACATTTGATAAGAGTTTGAGTTTTGTAGATTAAAAATGGGTTCATTGAATTTATTCAATTGTATTGAACATTTGAGTAGAGTTTGAGTAATGTAGATTGAAAATTAATTCATAAGACTGAGTGCATTGAATCCAAAATCATCATATTGACATAATTAGATCTAGCATCATCAGATTGGAAAAATTGGATCCATCCAAAATAGGCTAAGGATTCAGACTAAGAAATTGTGGATCAACATTCCAAAAAATATTTATTATTTTATTTGGATCAACTAATTTATAATTAAACATTGTAAACTAATGGGAGTATGTATAATATTTACTATAAGGAGATAAAATGTGCCAAATTGTAGTTTGTTCAAGTTGTATTCACATATTCATAATATTGAATTTCCATAGACACATAAGAGTGGTTGTGGCAACGATGCAGTTTCTGACACTGAGGATGAAACTTTTAAATATTGTGTTCTATAATTAATTTCCTACTTTTTTATGAATGAGTATTTAATAAATGTTGATAATGAAATAAATTTTAGAAGGTTATAAGATATAAGTTTCTTAAAGTTTTGAAACTTATAAAAAGTGAAAAAATGATTAACCCCCCCCCCCGCACTTCTCAATTTATATTTGATCCTTTGTAAATTCAATTTGTATTAGAGGGGAAGGTTCCCTTCTTGAATAATTATCACAGATAATATCATTTCTATCAAAAGTAGATCAATTACCACATTTTACAGGAAAAGCTGTTATGGATGGGAAAATAGTATGATTCCTTGTCTCTTATCTCTCCTCCTAGATGTTGTTGATAATGATACTATTGGTTTTACACCTATTGAGAAATATGTTCCTATGATATTTGCTTATAAGATAAATATAGAAGTCAGTGGAAATGAAATAAATTCAATCCTCATATCCTTATTAGATAATGTTTATTATAAGGTTATGGGACTAAATTCGTCAAAAAGTTTGTGGGAAAATATGGAAAGTATTTTCTAAGGGAATAATAAAGTGAAGGAATCAAACCTATAAATATGATGTAGTAAGTATGAAGAAATCATAATGAGATATAAAGAAACTATTGATGAATATTTTACCAAATTAAATAAAATTTATGATATATAAGAGGATTTGTAGATGAATTGAAATATTCTACAATTTCAAAGAAACTTATGCAAAATTTCCCAGAGTTGTTGGATTCTAAAATTTCTTCTTTAGAAGATAATGATGATTTATCTCTTGATTAATTTCATATATTTCGTTTTTCTTATGAAATAAGGAAATATATAGTGTTTAAAAATAATATGAAAGTTAAAATGTCTTTTGAATCTATGAGAAATATGAAAATCCAAGATGATGAATAATCCGAACCATGTGAGTCTAACGATAAAGAGGATAATGAGTTGAATGAAAAAATATTGTCTCTTATATCCAAGAACTATCAATTATGAAGAGGAAATTTTATTGGTAAACTACATATCAAATGTTTTGAGTGTGGTGGAATCAAACACTTTGATATGAATTTGCCTAAGAAGAATGTTTTATTACATCAAGATGATTCTGGTGAAAAACATCAATAGAAGAAGTGAAATAATGATGATAAAGAAAAAAATCTTCCAATAAATACAAGAAGAATTTTACTAGAAAAAAAGAATTATTTTGAGTAAGAAATTTGAATAGAACTCAATTTTGAACAATTCTTGTTAATATAAAAGGTTATAAAAAATCAGGAACTTTATTGTAAAAGTTGAGAAAACAAAATATTCCTCAAATATCGAATAAGGAGGTGAATAATCTTGTAGAGAGTATCAACATGTAATAGAACATGTTGCATGTATTGAGAAAAAAACTATCAATAAAGAAATTATAGTTATTAATAAATATTGTGAAGAAGTTTCGGATTAAAGAAAAATGTCATCAAGCATGATGAATAATACATCAAGGATATTTTAAGTTACAAATATAGAATTGTTGAATAGAGAAAGATGATTGAATATCTTTGTAAGAAGATATAAGATAATGAATAAGAAGATAAAATTTTTTAATAAAAATTTATTGAGTCCAAAAGTACATTGAGTAAGATGAATGAAAAATTCAACAAACCTCCAGAAGTAAAAGCTGGTACATATAACGTTTTTGAAAAGGCTCAATATGAGAATCAGTTTAAGTCATATCTTACCAAAAATAATGTTTCATATGGTTCTTTTAACATTTCAGGTTTCAAAAAAATTATTGGGAAATCATGGGTGGATAAAGGATGTGACAGACCTTTCAAATCTACAAAATTAGAAATCTCACTCCAAATATTAGATAGTTCACATCCTAAGTATGATAGAGATGAAATATGTTAATATAATCAATAAGGTTTCTACAAAGAAAGATATTTCAGAAATATAAAATCAAGATTTGATGGCTATTGTAGCTGTTGTCGAATCTTGGTAAAAGGGTATATAATTTTTAGCACAAATTATCTCTACTTTTAAGAATATTAGAGAAATGTGAAAGAAATAGTGGAAGTAGAATGTGTAAATTTACTAGCTTATAAAATGTTGAAAAATTGAATTATCAAGATGTTAGAAACATTCCAACAAAAAATAAACTTGATTGTTTGGTATAATTTTTTAGAATATGTGTTCAGACTATTCATCATTCCAATAGATGTATGACACTCCTTTCGGAACATGTTACTTATGATTGAAAAGAAAGGGAAGCTAAAAAGATGAAAGTTGAGGAAAAGTTTTTTTGTTATTGAGATGACTTTGAAAAAAAGTAAAAGAAAAAACCATTTATACTTGATAGTGGTTGTTCTTTACATATGATATGTGATATAAAAATCCTGAAGCATGTTGAAAGATATTATGGGGGAGCAATTACCTTTGGGAATGATAGTTCCTAAAAAATCAGTGAATTCAGAATGGCTAAGATTTAAGCCGAAAAGTTAAAATCTAATGATGTTTTATTTCTTTATGGACAAAAACATAACTTAGTGTAAGTCAAATTTGTGATGATGGAAAATAAGTTGTTTTTAAAAAATACTTTTGTGTCATCATTATCATAAAATATGGAAATGTTATTACAAATGGAGAAAGAACCAGTGGGAATCTCTTTCAAATAGGAGAGTTTAACAACTCATGTTACTTGAGTACTGAAGATGAAAAAAATTGTGGCATTGGATACATGGACACCTTGGGCAGAAAAACATGAATAAACTTTACAAATTTATTTTTTTTCGAATTTTTCAGAATTGAAAATAAGAGAAGAAGATGTTTGTATTAACTTCCAGAAAGAAAATATGACTAACAAAAGTCATAAGAGAATTGAGATTCAGTCTAACATACATATTGAACTTATTCATTCTGATTTATGTGGGTCAGTGATATATCAATAAAAAAATGTAGATTTATACTTTATCACTTTTTTTGATGATTTCACTCGGATGAAAAACATCATGTTTATGAAGCACAATTCAGAGGATTTTGAAATGGTCATATTCTTTAGAAAATATTTTGAGAAATAAATGCGGTTTTCCATAAAAAAATGAGAACTAATAATTGTACTAAATTCACAAAAAATAATTTTGAAATCTATCTGAGAATGTATGGTATCAAAAATTATTATAGTGCTCCCTATACTCAACAAAAACACAGTGTAGCAGAAAGAATTAATTGAAGTTTGGTGGAAATAGGAAGAAGTGTGTTAGAAGAAAACAGACTTTCAAAATTATATTTGAGAGAATTTGTTATTACTAATGTACATGTTCAAAATAGATGCTTCTTAAGACCAGAATCTAAATTCTATGTTTAGTGAAAATAAAAAATCTAGATTTGGGACAGTTTGATGAGAATGTTGAGGAAGGAACTTTTATGGGTTATTAACCAAATTGAAGAAGTTAGAAATGTTGGAAAATTTGTTTAAAAAATTTGGTGGAATCATATGATATAAAGGTAACTAAAAATCAATGTTCATTAACCAAAGTTGTTGAGAATGCTGAGGAGGATAAACTAGAGATTTACAACAACAGTGTAAGTAATTTAAAACATCCTTATCAGGATTTAAAAGAATCATGTGATGAGGAAACTTCAGTTGGGAAATAAACATTTAAATTTCCATACATACAAAAACACATTGAATCCGAAAAAATTATTGGGAATCAGAAGGCTTCGGCTTAGACCAAAAAGAAGTTGAGATTATAAAATCAGACTTCACTTATCTCAAAAGATAGACTAGAATCAATTTCATAGTCAATTCAACATAAATAATCGGTTGATGATAATAATTAAGAGTGGGATGAGATTTAAAAAAAATAAAAAATGGGAACTTGTTCGATGGACAAAAAATAAAAACTTTATCAAAACAAATTGGGTTAATATAAAACAATGGAATGATAAAGGAAAAGTTTCAAGAAACAAATAAAGAATTTTTTTTAAAGGATATGCACATGTGGAAGGTGTGTATTTTGAAGAAACATTTTCCCACATTGTAAGGCTAGAAACTATTCGAAGATTTCTTGTAGTGGATACTCATCAAAAATACAAATTTTATCAGATGGATGTAAAGTCAACTTTCTTAAATAGTGATATTGAGGAAGAAGATTACATTGAACAACCTTGTGGGTTTTCACTTGATGAGTATGAAAATAAAGTTTCTAAATTGAAGAAATATTTTTATGGGTTTAAACAAGCTCCATGTACATGGTATTATAAAAATGATAATTGGTTGAGAATGTTGAACTTTTATAAAGGTAATGTTAATAGAAAATTATATTTGAAAATTTTGACTCCAAAACTCTAATTTTAATTGTTTATGTGTATGATATAATTTTTATTGAGGATGAAGAAATTTTTTTTACAGAATTTTCTAAGTAAATGAAGTAGAATTTTGAAATGTCAATATAGGGAGAGTTAACAATCCTCCTTATCTTACAAATTCAACAAAAATAAAAATTAAATTTCTTATCTCAAGAAAAGTATGATGGGGAATTGTTAATGAATTTTGTGATGGTAGAACCCAAATAAATTTCTACTTCTATTTCTATTAGCACAAACATGAGTAAATATGAGTCCAGAAAAAGTGTAAATCATAAAAACATTCAAAAGCTAATAGGAAGTCTACTTTACCTTACAACCTCAAGGCCTATTATTTTTTAAGTTGTGAATTTGTCTGTCAGGCATAATTGTAATCCAAAATAATCACATATGTTGGTGGAAAAAACAATTTTTAGATATGTCAATGGAACACCTTTACATGGGTTGTTATACAAAAGAAATAGTGAGATGAAGATTCATGGTCATACTGATGTTGATTGGGCAGGATATTATAATGATATAAAATTAGCCTCAGGGGGCACATTTTTCTTAGGTGATTTTTGTGTGAGTTGGAATAGTAAGGAAAAAAAGTTCAGAAACATTGAGAACAACAGAATCTGAATATGTTGCAGCTACTCTCTCTTGTACTCAAATGTGGTGGTTGAAAGTTCTGCTAGAAGATTTGAAAGTAAAAGTTTCTTATCCATTGAAGATTCTTTGTGATAATTAGAGTGCAATTGATCTTTCTAAAAATCCTATCAAACATTCAATATCAAAACAAAATGATATAAAGTTTCACTTTATAAAAGATAAATTTTATGCTGGAGATGTTTTTCTAGAATACATTTCAATAAAGTATCAAATTGATGATATCTTTACAAAAGCAATGTCGAAATAAAGGTTTGAGTAATTGAGGTTTCAAATTCATGTTCAACCTCCTCCTATCACATTCTATCCCTCATAAGAAAATTCCCCCACTGTGCTTTGAATTATGTTGACAATTGGGGAGATAAAGTAACAACATTGTACTTTATAAGAAGTTTTTACTTATCATTATTAAATTAATCTGAAATGTGGTTATCATAAAATGGGGGAGATAAAAAGAAAAGTGATAAATTAGAGGGTAAATGTAAGGAAAGTTTATCTTTACATGGATGAAAAATTTTCTTGTTATCGAGGGATGTAATTCATTAAGAAACGTTACTATATCTAGTGGTGTGGTGTTAGGACAATCTTTTTTGAGAAAGGAAATGTTTTGAAAAAAATTAAAAAATATATATTCTATAATGGTTGAGTTGTGAAACATTTTTTTGAGAGTTGGAAAAGTTGTTAACATGGGGTTTTCAATAAATCCAAATGGGGATATTGAATAACATTTGGGATAAATTATATTAACAAAATTTTTGTATTTGTTGAAAACTAACCTTTTTGGATGACAATTTTTTTGTTATTTAGGAATTGGACTTAATCCATTGTAATGAGATTTATAAGAATGACGAATATTGCTGAAAGAATCAGATCCATATACATAAGATTCAGATCATCAGATCCAAAATAATCAGAGGCATAAGTTATTGTTTGCTGAATATTTTCCTTTGTTGTAATTAGAGAATAAAAGAAGTTGTTGAGTGAAGAAGTTGTATTGTTATTGAAAAATTGTGAAAGAATATTGTGAATTAGGGTGTTAGAATGTTTTCATACATTCTAAACTAAATCAGATGATGATTTTTTGGTCATAAAGTTCTCAAAAATCATGAATAATGTCACAACCCGTCCCCTAGGGCCTGTTCCATGACTACCCCAAGCCCACCTTCCATAGGCTAGGGGTTCGGAACTAGCACAAAAAAGGTGTATCCCTATAATGGGAAGGCATTGCCTTTAAACCTATACAAACACACAAACCAAGAACACAACTTGAAGAAACCACGAAGTAAACTACTATAGTAAAAAGTGTTCTGAAAGTAAAGGTGGAAGAATACACGCCCATCTGAATAGTACAAGTACAGATGAAAATAGAAAATAGATCCTAGATCATCCACCAATGATCCTACCTGAAGGGTATGTACAGATCATCTCCACAACACTCCATGTCAATATGTCTCCTCCATGTACCGCCTAGTCTTGGCTCCCTCAAGTATCAGCCCAGCTACTCGTCATCTTCACATGACACAATAAGGTGCTGGCAGAGCCTGTGAAAGGTTGAGTATAACAATACTCAGTAGGGACCCCAAGACCCCCTAAGGTCTCCCAGAGTTCCACAATGAAAAAACCACAAAGCAATACCTCAATCACATAGCAAGAAGTAATAGTCATCTCACACTATGTATACAACTCAGAGATTAGGAATATAGATTATTAGTCTTAAGTTATATCAGCTTATTACATTTAGAAGTTCGAAAAATAATCCACAAGAAATTATTCTTTTATCAACCCACTCTTGGACATTATTCGTTGTTCTACACTGATCCACTATGAGGTGGGTTCTCATCGGGTCACGCTATTGCTGATCCACATAGGCTATCTAGATGCTGATCCACATAGGGTCGCTAGAATTCTGATCTACCCAGGGTTTCTATGATGTTGATCCACACAGGGTCCCTATGTAGTCGATCCACATAGGGTCTCTAGAAGATGATCCACATAGGGTCGCTAGCGCAGAGGTAGGTATTATTAGTATTATATCTAGATCGTCCTACTCTGATGTTTCTGATGCTAACCCACATTGGTCACTCTTCTACATCATGTCACAACCAGCCAATGGATTCCCACCCATAACATGGTTGATTCTGGGAGAACCTCTCCTCAATCCATCGGTCATATTTCAACTGGTACGAAGACCTGAAAAAAGAATACCCAAGGTACCAACCCATCATAGTGGTCCCAATGTGATAGACAGCGCGTTGTTCGGACGCCTGGTCTGTGAGATATGTGCACTTTTGTAAAAAGAGCCTGGTTGGATTCAAGTCTGATTCAACCCAGGTTGCATGTAAAACTCCATCAAATCTCACATAGAGTAACTCTAAAGGACCACCTTATCACAAGGGTCATTATTCCATAGATGGCGCATCAATCAGACGCCCGGTCTGTTAGTTACATCCCTTTCTATGAAACGAGGGGTGATCGCACCTTGGTCTGTCCTGGCTCGGCTGAGCCTGCCAGAATATTTCAATGGGACCGCTTCCCAAAAGGGGTACCAATGCCACTGACATTGTGTCAAAGAGACATCCAGATCATTAGTTATGAGTGTTTATTTATTCGGGGGCAGGTTGGGTCTCAGCCCGGTCCGACTCGGTCTGACTAGCCCCACACAATGGATCCCAAGGTTGACCCCTCCCTGGTCCATCCTGTTAAGGGTTGGCCTGGTTCACTATGTACGGCCCGTCAGGTTCAGCCCATTGGTGCGCGAGCTCGAGTCGCGGTTGGCCCGGCCCGTCGGGTGGGGCTTGGGCCACCCGCACTGGCCCACTGGGCCGCAGGTCCAGTCCGGCCCGGCCCGCTTGAAGGCATACCGCATTCTCCATTGGCACTACAGGTGTGGGGTTGTTCTGCCTAGCTAGTGGGCACTGCCCCACCGCATGAAATTGTTGGCCATTTGTCCGACCGAGTTCCACCAACACGGCACAGTACGGGGCCACGCCGCACCCTTCTGCCAGGACTACTGTTGTAGGAGACACCTGTGTGTGTTGCCCTTGTCCCACATAGCTGGCTTGGGTCGGCCACCTCTGGCCTCCAGGGCCTAAGATGGCACACCACTTCCCAATGCCCAGAGCTGGTCGCCGCAGGTCTCTTTCAGCCACTGACGGCAGCCGCCGACATGGAGCACCGACGGTTTCTTCCGTGGGTCACTGGACACGCTTTGGTGGTTCATTTTTTGTGTCGTCAGCCCCTATGAGGATCTCGGGTCACCATCACTAGTGCATGTCCTCCAGTTTGATTCTTTCGCTCTGTTTTGAAAACCATTCCTAAAAAAAGAGAAAATTAATGAATAGGTGGAAGGTCCATGCCTTGTTTGTTTGGCCTGTGCCCACCGCGTTAGCATCGTATTAGGAGATCAACAATTTATCTAATAAAGATAAACGTAACAGCAATCCCACAACCAATAAGAGACGTTTTCTATCGATGATCGACATAACTACATCGTCGTTTTCATCGTTTCGTGATTCAGTGGCACTCGTCACCACTCACTGAAATCGTTCACATCTTCCAAGTGACTAGCATTGTGAAACATTACCAGAGCTTTGTCGCTTGGTAAATTCATTCCAACACTCCACCCCGAGCTCCAAATAAATAGGTGAGGGGAAGGGTGAGTAACACACATGGAATTAATGGGGTTCATTTAATTAATGAACCTTCCTAATTCCAACGGTGCGGTTACAAGTATAAAGGGGTGTCAAGCCATTAAATGGATTGAATTTTCGTTTTTCCCACCACCACTGCTCATCCATTGGAGAAAAAGAAAAGAAATAAAATATCATAACATGTTATTTTACTAATATTTCAAAAGTCCGCAAAATTAACGTTTTCACTCGACCTATTGTGGTCAAAGTGAAGCCTCCCTTAATAGAATCCTGAAACTGCAGATTCAATGGTGCCCTCAGATTTTTAACCCGATCACAGGTTCAAAAGATAGAAAACACCACTCATGCATTTATTGAACGTACCTTAAAAAAAGTTCAAAAAATCATTTCGGGCACACCGGGCCTTGGAATCATGTACCGTCAATTTTTTTAGACTCGTAATAATTACATATAATTAAAAACAATTACATGGAAAATCCATGTCTTTATATTATCCCCACCTTAGGGATTTTCATCCCTGAAATGCACAACATTTATTAAGGAAAAAATGGGGGTACTAAGCAGGAATCTAAGCCTCCCACTCTCATGTTCTCTCATGGAGGTTCCAATGCTGCCGATGAATGTGCACCAGAGGGATCAATCATCCATGAAGGACTCGCTCTTGTCAATTCTCAATATCCTCTAGAAACTATATAAATGTCGCCTCATCATCAATGTATTGCTCTCCCTTGTCGATAAGGTGCAATGGATCATGCACGTACTTCTTCAGCTACGACACATGGAAAATGCCATGCACCTAATGCATCTATGTGGGAAGAGCTAGGAAACCCACCACATCATCAAATCTTCTAGGAACCTCAAAAGGGTCGGATGAACCTCGGAGATAGATTTCTACCCAAGCCAAATCTCTGCAAAAATCACTCAGGTGGGACATGTAGGAAGGTATGAAATCCCCCCTCGAACTCCAATGGTCTCCATCTCCTATCACCATAAGACATTTTTCTGCTTTATGCAATCATAATCCACTCCTGGATGATTTGAACCTTGTCAGTGGTAGCCTCTACAAACTCTGGACCCATTTGTGCTAACTCCCCTGGGTCTATCCAGCATAGAGGTGATCTGTATGGTCGAACATACAATGCCTCAAACGGTGTCATGCCGATGGTGGAGTGATAACATTTGTTGTATGTGAACTCCCCCAAGGGCATGTGATCCTCCCAACTACGACCAAAATCTAGGACGCAAACACGAAGCATGTCCTCCAGTGTCTGAATGGTCTGCTCCGTTTAACTGTCTGTTTGTGGGTGAAAGGCAGTGCTCAAACGTAGTTGAGTCCCCAATTCCTCTTATACTCCCTTTTACAACCGAGACATAAATCATGTGTCATTTTCAGATAAAATCGTTGATGGCACCCAATGAAGCCATATAATCTCATGTACGTAGAGGTGTCCCAGACCCTCTACTGATCCCTGCTCTCAGATGGGTAGGAATTCATATGACATGGTGAGTCCCTCAACAATCACCCAGATGGAATCAGGTCACCTGGATGTTTGTGGTAGCATTGTCACAAAGTCAATGGAGATACCGTTCCACTTCCACTCAGGTACCTCTAGTGGTTGCGCTAAGCCTTCTAGAACCTGATGCTCTGACTTCACTTGTTGACAAGTGAGGAATTGTGAAACAAACTCTAATACAACCTTCTTCATCTCTGGACACCAGGGCTGATGCCTAAGGTCATGGTACATCTTCTCCACACCAAGATGTACTGCTATAGGGGACTTATGGAACTCCCTCAACACCTCCTCCCATAGCACCACTGGGACCATAGTGCATTCCATGGAGAGGATGACATGATCCCCAACATCATAAAATCCATCAGGTGCATGTCCTAAAGATATTTGAGAAAATCAGGCCTCATAGTCAATGTCCCCAAGCTGTGCCTCCTAAACTTGCTGAAGAAGTGGGGGAGTGATAGTCATAGAATAGAGGTAAGCTGCTCAATCTCTATCACCAAGAAATATCTGTAATGTGGCTAGCTTCTATGTTGCCTTACTCAACAACTATAGATCAGGCCTCTTGCTGAGTGTATTCGTTACTAAGTTCCCCTTCCCAGGAGTATAGAAAATCACAAAGTCATAGTTATAGAGGAACTCTATCTATCATTGTTGTCACATGTTCAGGTATTTCTGTGAAAAGATATACCTAAGACACTTCTAATCAGAGTAGACTGTAAAACGTTCACCCATAATGTAGTGTCGCGACATCTTCAAGGAGAAGACAACTGCTGCTAACTAATGTTCATGGGTAGAGTAGTTCTACTGATTATGTCTCAGTTGTCATGAACCATAAGCAATCACTGGTCGCTCCTAAAATAGGACACATCCACGTCCGGTCCCTCATGCGTCATAGTATAACACATACCCAACACCCTCTTCTGGTAGCCTCAAGATGGGTGCACTCATCAGTCTCTGTCTCAGCTTCTGAAAACTCTAATGGCATCTATACATCCATATGAAGGGTTATCCCTTCTTCTTCAATGCTGACAAGGGTTACATGACACTGGAAAAATTATATATGAATCTTTGGTAGTACCCAGCCAACCCTAGGAATCTCTGCACCTCAGTCACACTCCTAGGGTGGCTCCCAAGCTAGAACAACCTCTATCTTTTCTGGATCCACTGAAACTCCAGCCTCTGAGATAACATATCCTATAAGGTGGACATCTTGTATCGATAACTAGAACAATGAGAGTTTACTATAAAGATGGTGCTCTGAGAGTGTATCCAGTACTATCTACATAATATTGGCATGCTCCTCCTCAATCACCGAGTATATCAAGATGTCATCTATGATGACCACCACAATGCAATCGACATATGTCTAAAATATCATGTTCATGAGTCCCATTAACACTGCAGGGCATTGGTCACGCTGAATGACATAACCATGAACTCATAGTGGTCGTGCCAACATCTAAAGGTAATCATCTGAACATCATCATCTCGTACCCTGAGCTGATGATAGCCTAATATGAGGTCTATCTTTGAAAACCAATGAGCTCCCATCATCCAAATGGAAATACCATCAATCACCATATGTGGATTCGTGTTATACATGGTCACCTAGTTCTGGTGCTGATAATCCACACAGAGCCTCAAACTCCTATCTGACTTCATGGCGAACAAAATTGGCTCTTCCCATGGAGAAACATTGGGACTTACAAACCCATTCCTCTACAAGTCCTCCAATTGTACTTGTAACTCCCAAATCTCCATGAAAGCCACCCGATATGCTAGTGTAGATATTGGTGTCGTCCTGGGGTATAGGTTGATGTAGAAGTCCACCTCTCCACAAATAGGTTGTCCCAAAACATCATCAGGGAAGACATTGACCTATTGGTCCACCACTACAGGATAGCTCAGACTCTCAACATCAACTTATCTGAGGTTAAGGCAAGCCCAATGATGCATGATCGGTTGCACCCTCCTCCGAGTAAGTCCATCATATTCTTTAAAGGTTCCCTTCTCTCTAGTGAAGGAAAACCTGGTCCCATCCTCACAGAAACACCATAAATTGCACCCAATACAGTCAATATGAGCATGGACTGTGGATAACTAGTCCATACCCAAGATGGCATCATAAGTCCTCGATGCCGCTACTAGAAGATCCCCACTGAATCTCTCACCTCCTAAAACAGTCTCACTCTACCGAAACCAGTGTTTAATCATTATATCTTATCCCGTAGGAGTCTCTAATCACAAGGATCGAGAAAACGGATCCACCGGAATCTTCGAGCTCAAAACAAGAGCCATGGAGATGAAAGAGTGACTGGAACTTGTGTTTATAAGTACTTCTACTAAGGTAGAGTAGGCAAAAATCATGCCTCGAATCATCTCAGGAGTGTCATGGTCATAGGCCTCAACTTCCTGGAGCTGACCTCATCCATGTTCACCTACTCCCTATAGTCGGGGTGGAAAACCTTGGGGTGGTGGTGGTAGCCTTGAATCGTCGTACACCACCTACTTCACGACCTTCTCCTCTACCATATTCTCCACCCTGTGGACCTCCTCGCTTGAATCTCTACCTCTTCCTCGGTGGTCCCTCAACCATCTACTAGTCATCAGTGCAGCTGGCTAGGTAGTAGCGAGTCATGTGACCCCACCCGCCACACATGTAGCACAACCTACTCCTCTGCTGGCCTGATTTACCTTGTGAGCCTCGAACCTCAGACCCTATATCATGGGGTCATCCACCAAATGTTCAGGTCCATTTGGAACTCTATGTTATCTTACTACTACCAACTATAGATGACTTTGTTGTGTGTCACTCGGTGGTTGGTGTCACTATCGGTGTCTTCGTAGTAGGGAAACTCTCCACCAATATTTCACTATCTAGCACTCCAGCATGCGTCAGGATGCTGAGAGACACCATCGAATCTCTGATCTCCCTTCGGAGTCCCTTCTCGAAGGTCTGATCCTTGAATAAAGGGTCTCACACCATGTAGGTAGAGTAGCGTGAGAGGTTAATGAACCTTTCCATGTATAGGGCCACGGTTAAGCTGCCCTGCTGCAAGTGTAGTAGCACCTGTATATGCACAAAGTGTTGAGTCACTAGAAAAAACTCTTCCCTAAAGAGGCCCTTGAAATCTACCCTGGTGAGGGTCACCTCATCATGTATCTCGAGCGTCAGGCTCCACCATCTCCCTCATATTCCCTAGAAATGGCTAGTATATAGGATCACCATTAGATCAGATGGTGTCCCAACCAGGCGAAAAACTCCATCCATAGCCTCCAGCTAGTCCTCAACAGCCTATTGATCTGGTTGCGCCCAAATTTACCCTACTGGTAAAAGCGGTCGATGTAGTACATGTAGGGGTCGAATCCACAGGGACCAAAGAAGTGACCTTGAGATGCTATGATTTGGTGAAGGATGGGCTTTGAAGTAGCCAACTTTGGGTTCGATTATGGATGGTTTAAATAACACTAAGAAACCTACGTGAATTCAATTAAATGAAAATGGGTTGATCTAGGATTATGATCGGGGTGGATTGAATGAATTTTACTTCTTTAAACAATTTTGGTTTTATTAATTTTTGATGAACCCATTCTTCAAAAATAACACTACCTTAATCATTTTCTGGTTTGGTCCTTACTAAACACATTTACTAATCCCCTTTACACATAGAGAACCAAATTCATGATCTCTCCGAGGTATATGGTCATTTAGTAATTGAATTTAGTTTTCTCAAACACAGTAAAGATGAAGAGTAGAAATAACTGAAGAATGGATTTATTAATTTAATTATCCAATTAACAACAATTCGTTCATAAAATAACATTCAATCCATCCTTTGCATCCTCCTATGATCAACCCATTAAAGGGTTAGCCCTCCATTGATGGTATACTATGAATGGTTGGCGGAAGATGACTAACAAGAATTGGATTGAAGAAATTAAAACCGCGGAAATAACGAGCACTCCTCCGTGTGTGTGAATGAAATTCACACCTATGTGTGAACTAATTCACAAAAACACAGAGATATCACTGTGCTTTGTGATAATAACGTTTTAATTAATGAAATGAAAAATATAGAAGATAAAGAAGTTGATTAAGAACATAGAGAAACAATAAAAAGAAACTTACATGGAAATGGAAAACATTACAAAGGAAATTTGAAAGCATAACCTTACAATGAAACAAGCAAATAAAGATGATAAGAAAAATATCCACCCCTATTCCCTTCACCAATAGCTCCTTATATAGGCATATTAGAAGCCTTAGGTACATCCCCCAATAATTAATTCACCCCCAATAATTAATATAGTCAAATGGAGGGTGAATAATCAAAAGGAAATTGATGTTTTGAATTTGACCCGGAAAACTGTCCAGATTCGTCCACCATATTGACGTGTGAATTCGCAATTGAAGAAGGCCGAATCCGTAGGGGTTGTAGAAGCGAAATATCTTTGTCCATGTGTCTTCGAGAAGATCTCCAAATTTCAGGAAATTTGGCTCATCCTTTTGTATGTTATGGTCGAAATGGTGGGACATATTTCTATGCATTAATGTCGAGTCCACCATTTAAATCTCAACTTCAGATCCATTTGTTTGATGGGCCTTAGGCCCATTATGCTTTTTCCAGCAAGTTTCTTCCTTCAGGCGCACAATTATCCATCTTCCATTGGGATTCATCCAGTGGACCTAAAAGATAAAATGTTCCAAAAAAAGTGATCAATCATATCCCAAAATTTCAACTTCAGAAAATGAATATAATATTGTCAACAAACAAATGAATGATTGGGCCCAAATTTGCATTTTAAACATGAATTGCATTTTTTATTAGAAATGAAGTTATATTTATGTAATGCACTAAAAAAATGATTATGGACTTTGGAACAATGAATATAAAGATATTAATAATTAATATTAGCCACTTTCTGTGACTAATCACACCCCCCAACTTGAGTTTTGCTCGTCACGAGAAAAATATATTACAAATATGAAATTCAAATCCCCTTTTCAAAAAACATTTAAATACACATTGCTCTCCCAAATACCTCATACCAAAAAAATTATGGAACCCATTAAAATCATTTAAAACAAGATAGGTCCATAAGCATATCCCAAGCCCAAGCCCATTCTTTTGTTCAAATTCATCACCACATTTCATCCAATTTCAATAAAGCATGATAAAGTGTTGTGCATCACAAAAGATATGGGGCCCATTTTATTGTTCAGGGGAAAAAAATGGAAGCGTAGGTGGGAATCACATTAAACCTTAATATGAGTATCCATTTTTTTATTATTTTTTTATCCACAATAGATATGAAAAGACTAACTCTGGGCAAGACAACTATGGAGTCACGATCCCCAAGTTTCGGACGCCACACATATTGTCAATTTCATGCTCTACAATAGAGATATAAAGCCTAACTCTAGGCAAGACAACTATGGAGTCACGATCCCCAAGTGCCGGACGCCACACATTTGGACAAAACATTGCTCTATGTGGTCATTTTTTTTGTTTTTTTGTTTTTTTTTGGATACTCAAATTAAAATAAAAGTGACCCCAGAACCCTATGATATAATTAAAGGGACCCAAGAACTCAAATTTACACCCACGATCCAGTAGACGTGCATTGTGGCATTTTTATTAAGAGGATGAAATTGTAAACATTGAAAAATAACATCGGACAACCGCACTTTACAAAAAATATGCTCATGAACTTAAACATGCATTAAAATCAGAATCAAGGCATGAAAAATTTATTTGATATCGAATTTTAAAGTTTTCATTGTGTGTTTATCATGTTTATGGTTAATGGAATTTTTCTTTTCATGCATGTTTTTATAAAAAAAATCATTTTTTATGTCCCCCCAACTTAGAAAGACACTGTCCCCAGTGTTTAAAGAAAAGAAAAGTTAGAAGTGGGTAGGAGAGGGGTTCAAAGATGAAATTGAGAATGATAAACATGGAAAAAATTCACCTGGTTTGATGATGATATTGCATGTCATAGTCTCCCTTCAATCCTGGATTTGAGTCTTAGTGGCTTGGATGGTGGTGAATGGATTTTCCTTATGGCTTATGACAAGTCATTTTATTTTTTTTAAAACTATAAGAACATAAAAAAAAACAAAACAAAATAATATGATGATACATTGTCTTCTTTATATTTTATAGGTAAGGTATTACGCAGAGATCACACCACATGACATGGATGAATATGGCGCTCCCCTTTCATACCCATCCTTACTCATAAAATAAGAACAAGTCAACAGCTTATGGTAATTTATTATACGAAATAAAATGATTCAAAATGATTAGAAAACATGAAAACCATGGGTTTCCTCCCATGCAACGCTTTTGTTTAACATCGTTGGCTCGACTTTTACCCCCCAACTTATCCAATTCCAACTTTCAGCATTTTAATTAACCCATCTTGTTCTACTTCAATAAGATTGATATTGATTATTTTTTTGAAATTTGTTTCATGTGAAATCCTTTGTTCTACAATGAGCAGTAAAATCCATGTAATATCAGAAATGGTTGATTGAATTGAATATCTACTATTACCTAAGATATCAATTAACATTCCCAATTTTTTAGTTTCAAGAGGAAAATAAATTTAAATTCCATGGTATTGGTTATCCACATTTAAGAGTGGGGAAGAAAAGAGAAAAAATTTGAGTTCAGGTTGATAAAAATTTACAAAAGAAGAATGGAAATTTGAATCAAAAAATATTTCTTCTCCACGCAATTTATAAATAATTGGTTCCTTTTGAAATCTATATTCCTCCCAAAAATTTTCCTTTTGAATGTCGGGAGTGGGTATAGACTCGATATTTGTTAACTCTCCCAATGGTTCAATGATTTGTGATTCTAAAAAATCATTTTTGTTGCAATATTTTGGACATTCAATCCTTGAAGAATAATTTCCCTCTTGTGAATTCATGAAACCAATTTCATCCTGATTTAAATACCCGTAAACAATTCCTTCATGTTCTTTATCTTGAATTTCAACATTACCTGACCAGATCTCTTCAGTATCCAACACTGTATTCCAAGATTATAATGTGGGTTCTTTACTAAATTCACATGAGTTATTTGGGAAACAAGAGTCTTCTATAAGTGATGTGGAAAGGACATCCTGAGTGGGAATGGGTTCTTCATAAGTCTCAATGTTTTGTATTTCTAATCTCAGTGATGAAACTTCTGAATTCATTTTAACCATTCTTTCACAAAAATGATCAAGAATTTTTTCAGAATTAGGATTGATTGTTGTTTGTACGTCATCAACATCATTAAGTTTGATCTCTTCAATCATCTTTGAGTGGTATGGAAATTGATCCTTTAAAAAATCAGCATCCCATTGATCGTTCATGTTATCGGGTGTGGGGTATTCATTTAATGTTTGATCAAAGTAATTTCCTATGTGAGCGGATTCCCAATGTTGATTTTCTATTCGATTCCAGCCCGATTTTATGAAATGAAATTGTTGATGATACTCCATTGGAGTTTAATGAAATTTGGATTTTGATTTGTTTTTTTGGAAAAATAGACAGGGGAAAAGAAAAGAGAAATAGAGGTGAGAAAAGAGAAGTTAGGTGAGAATAGAATGTGGGTGTCTAAGAAAACATACTTGGGTCCCCGGCAACGACACCAAAATTTGGTTGCGCCCAAATTTACCCTACTGGTAAAAGCGGTCGATGTAGTACATGTAGGGGTCGAATCCACAGGGACCAAAGAAGTAACCTTGAGACGCTATGATTTGGTGAAGAATGGGCTTTGAAGTAGCCAACTTTGGGTTCGATTTTGGATGGTTAAAATAACACTAATAAACCTACCTGAATTCAATTCAATGAAAATGGGTTGATCTAGGATTATGATCATGGTGGATTGAATGAATTTTACTTATTTAAACAATTTTGGGTTTATTAATTTTTGATGAACCCATTCTTCAAAAATAACACTACCTTCATCATTTTCTGGTTTGGTGCTTATTAACACAATTACTAATCCCCTACACACTTAGAGAACCAAATTCATGATCTCTCTGAGGTATATGGTCATTTAGTAATTGAATTTAGTTTTCTCAAACACAGTAAAGATGAAGAGTAGAAATAACTGAAGAATGGATGTCTTAAATTAATTATCCAATTAACAACAATTCATTCATAAAATAACATTCAATCCATCCTTTGCATCCTTCTAAGATCAACCCATTAAAGGTTTAGCCCTCCATTGATGGTATACTCTCAATGGTGGGCGGAAGATGACTATCAAGAATAGGATTGAAGAAATTAAAACCACGGAAATAACGAGCATTCCTCCGTGTGTGTGAATGAAATTCACACCTATGTGTGAACTAATTCACAACAACACAGAGATATCACTATGCTTTGTGATAATAACGTTTTAATTAATGAAATAAAAAATATAGAAGAGAAATAAGTTGATTGAGAACATAGAGATACAAAAAAAAAGAAACTTACATGGAAATGGAAAACATTACAATGGAAATTTGAAAGCATAACCTTACAATGAAACAACCAACAAAAGATGATAAGAAAAATATCCAGCCCTATTCCCTTCACCAATAGCTCCTTATATAGGCATATTAGGAGCCTTAGGTACATCCTCCAACAATTAATTCACCCCCAACAATTAATAGAGTCAAATGGAGGGTGAATAATCAAAAGGAAATTGATGTTTTGAATTTGACCCGGAAAACTGTCCAGATTCGTGCACCATATTGACATGTGAATTCACAATTGAAGAAGGCCGAATCCATAGGGGTTGTAGAAGCGAAATATCTTCGTCCATGTGTCTTCGAGAAGCTCTCCAAATTTCAGGAAATTTGGATCATCCGTTTGGATGTTAAGGTCGACATGGTGGGATGGATTTCTGTGCATTAATGTCGAGTCCACCATTTAAATCTCAACTTCAGATCCATTTGTTTGATGGGCCTTAGGCCCATTATGATTTTTCCAGAAAGTTTCTGCCTTCAGGCGCAAAATTCTCCATCTTCCTTTGGGATTCATCTAGTGGACCAAAAAGATACAATGTTTCATACGAAGTGATCAATCATATCCCAAAATTTCAACTTCAGAAAATGAATATAATATTGTTAACAAACAAATGAATGATTGGGCCCAAATTTTCATTTTAAACATGAATTGCATTTTTGATGAGAAATGATGTTCTATTTATGTAATGAACTAAAAACAATGATTATGGACTTTGGAACAATGAATATAAAGATATTAATAATTAATATTAGCCACTTTCAGTGACTAATCAGGATCCATCTCACATTGAAACCTCAGAGGCCTCTGCCACTGAAACTCTTGAAATGCTCTCATTAGGCATGCACCATCTGCTGGTGGGGCTAGTGGAAATGGATGCTAAACGGGAAGTGGTGGTATTTTTACACTACACAATGGTACTATCACTGTAAGAGGGCCCTACATCAAATCCTCATTGCTCAGCGGGATTTCATTTTTTAATCTCTCTAGTATAATGGATGGTTGTCTATGTGGAAAAATCCTGAAAGGAAATAGGTGTTCCATAGTCAAAAAATTACAGCCCACCAAGCGACGAGGCTTTGGTGTAGGTCCCGTGTTGTGACTACACCACGCCCACCTTCCATAGGTCAGGGGTTGGCGACCACACCGAAAAGGTATATCCCTATAATGGGAAAACATTTCCTTTAAACCTATAAAAACACAAAAACCATAAAAACAACAAGAATCAACCATGAAGTAAACTGTTGTAGTAAAAAGTGTACTGAAAGTTAAGGGGTCGGAATACAAGCCCAACTGAAAAGTATAAGTACAACTGAAAAGAGAAAACATATCCTAGATCATCCACTATGGATTCTAACTAAAGGGTGGGAACATATCATCTCCACAACACCACAAATTAGCTCGTCTTCTCTGTACACCTCCTGGTCTTGGAACCCTCAAGTCTCAGCCCAACTGCTCGTCATCTACACAAGACACAACAAGGTGCAGGTGGAGCTCGTGAAGGGGTGAGTATAATAATATGTAGTAGGGACCTCAAGACCCCCAAAGGACTCCCAGAGTTCCAAAAAGTAAAAACCACAAAGAAATACCTCAATCACAAAGCACGAAGCAATAGTTAGCTCACTCTAGTTATACAACTCAGAGATTGGGAATATAGATGAGTAGTCTTAATCTATATCATCTTATTCCATTTAGAAGTTCCACAAATAATCCATAAGAAGTTGTTCTATTCTAATCCCACTCATGGACATGATTTTTTCTTCAACGACAGGACATTATAAGGTGGGTCCTCTTCAAGTCACACTACTGTTAATCCACATAATTTCTCTAGATGCTGATCCACATAGGGTCACTAGAATATTGATCTACACAGGGTCTCTATAATTCTGATCCACACAGGGTCTCCATGATGTGGATCCACATAGGGTCGCTATGTTGTCACTCCAGACAAGGTCTTTAGATGATGATCCACATAGGGTTTCTAGTACAGAGGTAGGGATGATTAGTCATAGTGAAATATCATCCCCCTCTGGAGTTTCTAATACTGATCGGCATTGGTCACTCTTCTTATTCATGTCACATCCAGCAACTAGATTACCACTCATAACAAAAACGATTCTGGGAAAACTGAACCTCAATCCATCTATCATATTTCAACTAGTACTATTTCCAAAAAAATTATACCTATGTGACAACCTCGTCATATGGGTCCCACAGTGATAGCCAGTGCGTTGTTCAGACGCCCAGTTTGTGAGATATGGAAACTTTTGAAAAAATGGACCAGTTGGATTCTGATCTGATCCAACCCATGTAACATATCAATATCCTTCATAAAACACAGAGTATCTCCAAATACCCTCCTTGTCACAAGGGTCCTTATTCCACAGACGACGTGTCAATCAGACGCTCGATCTGTTAGTTACATCCCTTTCCGTGAAACGAGGGGTGATCGCACCTCAGTCTGGCCCGACTCAGTGAGGCCCAGAAGAATATGAAAAATGGACTGCTTCCCAAAACGGGACCCAAATCCACTGAAGATGTGTCAAACAGACACCTGTTTCATTAGTTAAGAGTGTTTATTTATTCGAGGGTCAGTTGGGTCTGGGCCCTGTCTGACCCATTCTGACTGGCCCGACGCAACGGTTATCGTCGCCTATCTAACCCCACCCAGGTCCGGCCCATTAAGGGTCGGCCCAGTTCACTTGGTCTGGCCAATCGGGTTTGGCCCATTGGTTTGTGGTCCCGGGCCATGGTTGGCCCAGCCTGGTCTTCCAGAAGGCGGACCACCTTCTCCACTGGTTGCATGGTCGTTTCGCCCTGCCGGTGGGCACTTCCCCACCTCATAAAATGGTCAACCATTTGTCCGGATGGTTTCTACCAATGCGGCGTGGTGTGGGGCCGCGCTATGCCCTCCTACCATGGCAACGGCCGCCAGTGGCAGCTGTGAGTGTCGCCCATGTGATGGTGCACAACTTCCCACTGCCTGTGGCCGGTGGCTGTGGGTCACCTCACCTACCGCTGAAATGGCACGATGACAGTTTCTTTCGTGGGCCACCGGACGTGCTCCAGTGGTTCGTTTTTGGTGTCTTCAATTCCAACAAGACTATCAGGACACCATCACCACTGCGTGTCCTTCGATTTCATTCTGCCTCTCCGTTTGTAAAACCGTTCAAAAAAAACAAGACTATTAACGAAGATGCGGAGAATCCTAGCCTTGTTCGTTTGGCCCATTCCCTCCACATTAGCATCATATCAAGCATTCAACAAGTTATCTCATAAATATGAACTTAACAACAATCCCCTTACCTAGAAGAGATGTCCACTATCGATGATTTATAGAACTCCTTCATCGTTGTCTTTGGTTCGTGATTCGGTGGTGCTCATCACCACTCGCTGATTCCGGTCTCATATTCCATGTGGTAGGCATCATGGTACTTTTCCAGATCTTTGTCACTTGGTGAAGTTGTTCCAACACTCCACCCCACGCTCCATATTAATAGGATTGGGTAAGGGTGAGTAACACACATTAAATTAATGGGGTTCATTTAATGAATAAACCTTCCAAATTCCAATGGTGCAGTTACAAGAATAAAGTGGAGTCAAGTCATTTATTGTCTTGATGTGTCATTGGTCCCGCCACTGTCACTCATACATTGTAGAAAAAGAAAATAAATAAAATAGCATAACATGTTATTTTATTAATCTTTCAAAAGTATAAAATATTTACTTTTTTCACCCAACCTACTGCGGTAGAAGTGAATCCTCCCTTAAGCGAATCACAGTGTTGGATATTCAACGGTGCCCTCATATTTTTAATCTAAGCACGAGTTCAAAAGATAGAAAATTCCGCCCATGTGTTTACTGAACACACCTTAATAGAAGATCATAGAATCATTCCAGGCACACCAGAACTCAGAATCACACACCATCAATTTTCACAGACTCGTAATAATTCCATATAATTACGAATAATTACATAGAAAATCGGGTCTTTACAAAAACTCTCATGATAAAAGATTTTGAGGATACGGTGGAGAGTTTTGAAGAATTTCACAGTTGTAGAATGGAGATTCCATCATAATGGGAATTCTGTATTTATGATAATCCCATAGATATGGGGATTCCATCATATTATGCTAATAAGGAAACATAAATCATAATGAACTGAGAATGAAATAGAAATCATAATGACCTAGAAGGAAACAGATTTATATGTAGATAAGAAGGAAACCGAAATTGTAATGAGCTGAGAAGGTAATAGAAATTGTAATGAGATAAGAAGGAAATAAATTCATAATTATATGAGAACAAAATAAGAATCATAATGAGTTAATAAGGAAAAATAAATCGTAATGAACTGATATGAAAACAGATTCACAATGAGCTGAGAAGAAAATTTATTTGTAAGGAGCTAATTTTGAAGAAGGTTCAATAAAATAATTATAGAAGTTATATAAATAATTTAAGTGGTCAAAATGAAATTAAATTTTGGATAAATCTATGAGGAATATAAGAAGGATTTCAAAATTCAATGTTAAGTTTTAAATGTGATATATTTGAGGAGTTTTGAAATCTGAGTAAGAGGGTAAAGTTTTCTGGTTTTCTCCTCTTGATTTTCTATGTCTCCTATAAATACTCGATCATATCATTTATTAATTGTTGAATTTTCACACATGTGGAAAAGGTGGATCACTAAATAAATCAATTGAATGTCATTTCCAGCTAGAGGTCTTAGGAGGATAATCAAACAACTGAATGTTTATTTACAGGTTTGAGAATTTTAGCAGAGTTTGTGTTTTGCAGATTGAGAATGGGTTCAATAAACTGAGTCCATAATATTGAGAATTTGAGTAGATTTTGAGTAATGTGGATTGAGAATGAATTCATCATAATAATTTCATCAGATCCAACATAATTGTATTGAGTGAATCAAATCCAGCATAATCGAGTTAGGAAAATCGGATCCATCCAAATCGGACTGAGGATTCGAACTGAGCAATTGTGGAGCAGTTTTCAACAAAGTCATTATTATTTTAATTGTCTCATTTTTTTTTAGTAAAATTTTTTAAACTAGATGGAGTTAGTATAATATTTCTTATTGAGAGATAAAAGGTGTATAATGGTATTTGGAACAGGTTTAATTCACTTCTTTATAATAGTGAGTTTCCACAGATCCATGAGAGTGGCTGTGGAAAGGATGTAGGTTCTCACATTGAGGTAGAACCACGTAAATATTTTTTTCTTTAATAAATTCCATACTTTTTCATGCATGATTATTTAATAAAATTTTATAAGGAAATAAATCATAATAGGTTTCAAGGGTTTATGTATCTAAAAGTTTTGAAACTTATAAAAAGTGAATAACACATTCATCCCCCCCCCCCTCAATTGGTATTCAGTCCTTTGGATATTCAAATCCAAATGTTCATTGTTTTGGAAACGACATTAGATTCATTTGAAAAATAATTATAGAGTATCAATGGGTTAAAATACCTTTAATAAATCATTTGAAAAGTTTAAAAACATTTTTTAACACATTTTTAAATAACATGGTTTTGAAAGAAACTAAATTTCTGACTGATGATAGAATTGAAGTCAATTTATTTGATGTTCCAAAAAGTGTGAAACTGGTACCATTACATGAAAATATAATGAATAACAAGTGGAATTTAAAATTAAATGCGATTATTATACAATTATCAAATAATTTCCTTCTTTGAAAATACTAGTATAAACAATCTTGATTTCAATGAGATTATGAAATAAACCATTATAATGATCATAATATTGATGTGAGAATTAATTAATGAATATATTATGTGTATCTGATGTAAATGCACATAAAAAAGTGTAAATACATCAATTGATAGTCCAAATTCATTATACACATTATCATATAACATCCAGTATGACGAAGAAGTAATATAACCCCCTAAAAAGAAATTGAGTTATGAAAGTCTTTACGACTTGGTATCTTTTAATTCAAATCCTCTTATATAAAATAATTCAAATTTATACTCAAAATACCATGAATAATGAATTATTCATGATATTAAATGTCAATGTTTCATTATATACACCATATAAAATAAACTAGGTGTATAACATTACAATATGCCTTAATGAAATGTAATTGAGGGAAATCCCTTAACTTATGCTTCTTTTTTTATTGAACATGATGTGGCCTCCTATATAGTGGTTTCAAACATGTTATTAACTTATACCATAACTATATTAATATTTATAATATTATATATGTTCCATTTATAGAATCTTATCACCCACTAGTTAATAATATTTCATCTTTTTTATTGTTTTAGGTGTTAATTGTCTTTGTTTCTCATGTGTGTTCGTCATGCAAGATCCATTTATTGCGCATAATATATAGTTTTGTCATCTCCATAATAATAATAATGAAATAATTATCAGAATTATACATTAATTATCATACATATACATTAATTATACTTTTAAAATAAATTATAAAATATGATTATGAAAAATGAAGTATGTTATGATCATAGTGATGGTAGGTCGTACGTACGCATGAGTAACATTTTCATTTTTCAATGATCATTATAGAAAGGAGGTAAATAATATATTACATTTAAAAAATAATCATGAAATCATAAATACCATATTATTTCTTTATATATATCATCCAGGTGGTGTGATGATGAAAAGATAGTCACATCATTTCGGGAAGGTGGTAGTCCACATGTACATGAACGACGTTATCATCTTTCATTTAGTGAAAAGGTAAGAAAGAAAAAGATACATATTATATTTCTAGAATGATAAATATATAATTAATATCATAATTATTTCATGTATCTCACATATAATAATTAAATTTTGTCCTTATCACATTCCATGTTACATGTTAGTGAAAGACCGATCACATCACTTCACAAGGCAGTAGTCCACCGTACCCACAGACAATGTTATCGTGTACCATAAGAAATGGATAGTAAAAATGGTATATATGATATAATCACTCCAAAGGTATAATAATGTTATAAATATCATATATATAATTTATATTTCTCATCTTACCCAACCTTTAGAGGAGGTAATGAAAAAACAAACAACATCGGTCTGCGAGGTAGATGTCCGTTGTACACACAGATAATGATTTTGTTACCCATTTGATGAAAGAGGGGAAGAAAATAGGTAATCACCTTATTATAATAACATACTACTATATTTTTGATACTTAATTTATTATTTCATCATGGGTTAATAATAATTTAATGACTTTTATAAATAATTAAAATAAAGATGCGTGTTGAAGAACATTACCTCTTCTTCAGGTATTCTCCATAGATTTTCACTAAATCCTTCTTAGGATGAATTTTATCCCAATATAAGGCTTATAGGATTATTGGACGTATGTTTTTAATTGATTTCTCCAGTATTTTATTAACCATAGTGGTTTTAAGGTGTGAAGAGAAGAAGAAATGGGGTATCCTTTTATAAGGGAGATTAGTGGCACACTTGTAATTGTTTGAAAAGAGTTATGTATACAAAAATTTATACCTACCACTAGGATCCCATAATGGACCAAAATAGAACCTATAATGGTCATGGTAAAAATATTTTCATAAAATACTATTTTTACAAGTGTATAGGTCATTTCTAACCAAATATTTTTAGGTTAACCCCCTAAAAAATAAATTTGTACCTTAACTGCAGTAAATAATTTTTAATGTTTTCTCTATTAATTTTGGTAAAAAGTTAAGAATAAATTATTATAAATTATAAATTATTATGATTATAAATATTTAATATTTTTTTCCAAATTAAATTCATAGTAGTGGAAAATTTTAATTTAAAATTAATCCCACAAACCTGACGAGAAAACGGGTTTTTAAAGTGGAAATATTCAAACATTTACAATGTTTTTATATCTTATTCCAATATAAAAATTATTCTAATGACCTAAATTGTATTTATTGGTATAAAATTGAACTAAATTTACTTTAAATAAAATTAAAAATATAAATTAATTTTATAAATTATTTAAACAAAATTAAAGTTTTCAATTAAAATTCAATATTTTTAACTATTCACCAAAAAATGAAATTTTTCATAAAAATAAAAAAGATTAATCCTACGATAATTTTGGTATTGTAATTTGAAAAATTATTTTTATTTTTTTGAATAAATATTCTAAAATTGTTAAAAATTAATTTAAAATTATGCACTCAAAGCACAGATAGACCTCTTTTTAGAAAAAAGTACAGTTCTTCAGAAAAAATTTATTTTTCTTTCAAGTTGTAATTATTTTCATTTATAATTAATTGGTAACCAAGGAATTAATTATAAATCCACTTTTATACAATATTTTTATAATTTAGTCAATAATTTTCCTACCTGCTAATTTAAAAACTATGTTTATACAATATTCTTCATCAACTACAAATTCATTCTTGTATCAATCGCCATATGTAACTACCACATGAAATTTATAGGTGGTATAAAAATAGTGCTGATAACATTTTGTAGCGTTATTGAAATAAAATTATTTTGAGCCCATCATATTATAGTATCATTTAAATTCTATAATTTAATCTTTCTTATTCATTTCTACTGTTGAATTTCTAAATACACCCCAATCATATGTAAATTAGAGTTTATGTTGAATATCGATGTCCCTTTCATCATAGAGTTCTCTAGTCATGTTCTCCCTGAATTCTCTATCAATAGAAATAGAATCTACGTCCTTAAATTGTCTCTAGATCAACTCAGTCCCACTATATCCTTTCTTATATGGATTTTATAGCTTGTCGAATAGTTATGGTCTCCCCGAATTCTGGCCAAATTTTAGAGGTGTTATTACCATGTAAAAAAGAAACATTACAACCAATTCATGTGTTTTACACCTTCTTATGAGGTAAGACATGATACATTATTAATCACATCATCATTTATGCCTCTATGGACATATTTTACCATCATTTCACCATAAAATGGCATTCCATGAATTAGATTTTGTTGTAGTTCCTCTTTTCCAGAATCGGATGCATGCACAATAGAATTGTGCAATTAGTTTATTGTACTTACTCTTATGGAACTATTGTAATTATTTCCTTCACCTTCCTTACTATGTTATAAAATACAGGGACTAATTACCACCACAAATTGAGGTGTAGATGAACCCCAATAAGTATGAACATTAAAAAACTCATTCAACACATGTGTGAATTGTACAACGGGTGGTAACACAATAAGGGACAGTGTTTGTGGCAATGTGAACAGAAACATCCATCATGGTTGTTTATTATTAAGTAGATATGGTAACTTATCTCTATATAATTCCTTTTTATATAAACCTCATGTATCAATTATTGTTATTGTCTTATAATTTACCCAATCTAGCAATTTCGAACTGGAAACAGTTTTCCCCTTGCTAATATTTTTTTAACCAGTCCAGTTTACTTATATACATCAACAATCATCAGACCTCATGATATAATTTCCATTTGTTGCACTTATTCCAAATATACGCATAGGAATGAGAAAAAATAATAACTATATGATAATCTATATATATCAATAGAAGCATGCGGTAAAACTAACATCATCTACAACAACTCACCTTATGGTTGCACAGGTCTAATAGCTTCTTGATCCTACTTGGAAAATGTCCTCTGTTAAAAATATTATTGATATTCAGATAAATTGTTTTCATATTAGGTATTTGTAGACACAATTTATTCCCTCACTACACTTCACTACGAAAATATATTATTTTGACTATATATTTTTGCCTTCTTTAAAGATGGAACCTGAGACTTTAACTTCATATGTGTAAAGGATGGATGTGCATGTTACAAAGATGATTCAATTTTATAGAGAGCTCATATAAAACACTGAAACTATGATAAAACACATGGACCAATTATACTACTAAAATTTATAGTTTTTTGTAGTCAAAATAGCCCTCCTTTATGGAATTTCAATGATAAGAAGGTAGCACATTGCTCCGTCTCTTCTTTTTTCATTCCATACTAACTTCACAGACCCTCTTCAATCATGACTTTGGAACTCCACTGAACTGATCCAAAATATACCCATGAAATAGTAAGTCACCACCATGTATTGGACAACATGAGTAACAATAGTGAACCTTCCTATGGTAGATAATAATGATGCATAAACTTTTACTGATGGATGACCATCCTTGATTTTTATACCTCCTTTACACATAGACTGATAAGAAACATGAAATAGTAAGAACCCCTAGATTGTACCATAGAATGAACTATTAACCTAGAATATATATTTTATTTGTTTAATTTTTTGTATTGTATTTTTAGGATTATTGGGAAACCATATTGGAAGGGTCTGGAGTTTTATGGATACTGTTTTTTTTATTTTGTGGTTTTGTTATTTTGGATGGTGTATATAAAATGAATACAATGAAACTTTACTCTAGATGAGTTCTATCCTGATCTGGTGCCTAGAACTATTTTGTAAGCATTTAAATCTGAGGTAACTGGTTGATTTCTACATCCACTTGATTTCTCTACCTATAACATTCAAATGAATTAATGAAATTTTTGTTTTTAAATTGTTTTCTTCTTCTATCCTTCCTAATGTGTTTTGGTTTCAGGACATAAATCCAAATATGGAATCTCGAGTTGAGGATTCAAACAACATAAAAATCTATGAATGATTTTCAGGTCCTTCTTTTAGTGATCAACACCAAGGTAATTTTTTCATTATCTTGTGACAAAATGTTTTCCATGACGATTTTCAAATGATTTTCACCCTTTGAATGGTTCTGCATGATTATGGAAATTTTCGTATGTTGGAAAGACTGGTAAGAATTTCTTATGATATAGTTGTCTTATTTGGGTTTCATTTTTGTGGAAAACCAAATATAAATTACAAACATGGGAGGGTGAAGGAATAGTTTGTTTCGAGACTAGATGAGTCTATACTTAATTCTATTCTTAGAGATTCAGCCCATGATATCCCAACTGATCTTATCTCATATCCTATTATTGATTCCAAAGTCCTACCCATTCTTAATAGGGAGTTTAGATTTATATCTGGTGAACAACATAAAATCTTTATATTCATTTAATCATTGATGTAGCACATGCATCATCAATTTTACTATTATATAAATTAATGGATATTTTAGATTTTTATGGTTTTATGTTACCTCCCATGAAGGTGAGTTGTTGGTCTAGATGGATTACTGAGATGATTAACATGGATTCTTATTATTATGAAGAAGATCAACACATGGTGAAGGGTGGGATAAATGGAATCTCTAAACTAAATCCTTCTATCTTTTAAATTCCTTGAGTGATATTTTGATATTTCCTAAAGACATGCGTGTTCATCATTATATTATAATAGAGGTAAATATGAAACATGGGTGAATATTTGGAAGGTAGATATAATAATGTAATCATGTTAACCTTTAATATTAATTTTATTTTTATTCACCTGGCTTTATTTTTCATGGTTTTTCAATCTATTGTACTTTCATTAATAAAGAGGACACATTGAAACTTTACTCCATATGAGTCTTATCCTAATCTGGTGCTTGGAATTGTTTTAGAAGCATTGAACGTTGAGGTAACTGGTCACATTTTTTCCTAATTCTATAATAGAGGTTCTATAATTGGGAGGGTCTACCAATATATGGATATTGGATACTAGTTTTATTATTTGTCATGACATTTTTACTGTATTTTTTTCTAAAAAAAAGTCAGCAGGATGGTGACCGCCTTTGATAGTCGGTAATGTTTTTTATGAGCATTAGAGACTACCACTAGTGGCTACTCTAATGTATAGAATTAGTGTATTACAATTATGGACACTAAAACCCTTCCCAATGTCCACAACAAAGGTCATTTAGCGACCTCTATAGTGACAACTAATGGTGATCATTATTTCCCTTTAGTAATAAGGAAACTGCAACCACAAAAACCAGTCAGATGGTGGTAGCTAAAGACTAAAAGTGGCGGATTTTTGCAGTCGATAAAGGCCTGTTAGGTACACTAGGTTAGATACACTAAGAGGGGGGGTGAATCAGGGCAAGACAG
Source organism: Viscum album (assembly GCA_963277665.1). Classification (NCBI taxonomy): domain Eukaryota; kingdom Viridiplantae; phylum Streptophyta; class Magnoliopsida; order Santalales; family Viscaceae; genus Viscum; species Viscum album. The sequence goes on along the minus strand of OY728121.1, from coordinate 1,895,269,430 downwards.
ATTAAAAAAGCTGCACCTGTTGATATTGTTTTTCTATTAATAAAAACTCTCTTCTTTCTATTTCTCTTAGAAAAGTATACATAGAAATTAAATCATTCACATGAAACAGTGATTTTTACTTGGTTCACCATAACGGGGCTACGTACAACGAGCTTACACAGACAATGTTCTAATGTACCAAATTAGCTAAAAGTGCATTGTTGTGTACAATGGTTGAAGCATACTCATTGTCCATTCTGGTTTACAACCAATCACGATATGAAATCTCACTACTCTCTCAACTGAAGTGTGCTCACCAATTCTTCATAAGATATACTCATAGTGTATATACCATTAGGTCTCTCCATTATCACTAATGAAATATGCATCTTTAACTATTTATAGATGCTCTGTTGTCATATAGCTTTCATCCGCAGATGAATCTCTCTTTTCACTAGGTGTACTGGACAACCCCAATTGTTACGTGTAACCTTCACTAGACCTTGTGCGTAATTCCCTACTTTTGCATGAAATACACTTTTCACACAACACCACTTTTACATGCAACCAATTGTTTTCACATAACAAACATCTTTTACATGAGGCCTTTTATTTATGTGTAAATACTTCCTTTTACATGCAACAGTCTTCTTTTACGCACAACCATTACATTGCATGCAACTAATTATTTTACATGCAAACTTGTCATTTACATGAAACTCCCTTGTGTACTCAAATTTCACACACTAGAGCTCAGATACTCTTTATGTCTTGAGATGCTTCGAATGAGGGGGGTCACCTCATATTTATAGGAAAAATTGACCCTGCATGAAAAACCCTTATTGAGTGTGTAATCCTTTTCGAGCACAGAAAACAAATCTTCCATGAAAAATCATTTTTCATGAACTACTCCAATACTTTGTGCACCTCATGCCTTTTCCAATTTTCAAGCTTCTAATCTCTATGCACCTGTTGTGCGAAAAACATACTTCCTCTATTTTGTGCACCACTTTATTTTCCAACACATTGTATCTTCTCTTTTTGTACAACCTCCAGATCATCCATTCCTTTTTCAAGGTTCTTCTGTCAAACATGGATAGCCTACAACATCTCATGAACCCAAAAAATCACCATGTAAACCCTTTTTTCAACAAATTGGACATCGTGGTCTTCTTTCTCAACAATCACAACAAGGAGGCCCACTTTGTCAACAAACACAATTACCTCAAAAATGATTCAATGATTCCTTGATGGATTTTTTCCCCGCAAGCCTGTTTTTTATTAGTGATCATAAACATTTAAAAACCATCATATATAATTATTTTTTTATTAGTACATAGCAGGTTTTTGTTCACTCACTCTATATAATTTTTATCTTTAACAAAATTAATTTATATAGGTTTCCATTTAAAAAATTAATAATTTTTTGATTATATTTATGGGCGGTTAAATTAAAATTTTAATATTATAAATAAATATTTGATAATATTAAAAGGTATGATGATGAAAAAATGAAAATATATATGGAGGTATCTGAAGATCTTGAATTAAATGAGGGGTGAGAGTGAAAAATAGAATTTTTTGGGTTGTAAATATTCCCCTATATGAAGCGCCTATGAATTTTAAAAATACACACACAAATATTTACTGGAGATCTCGAATTTAATTAGGGGTGAGATTGAAAACCCACATTTTTTGGGTTGAAAATATTCATAACAATCAAGCGCCTATGAATTTTAAAAATACATACACAAATATCGACTAGAGATATTGAATTAAATTAAGGGTGATAATTTTTCCTGTTGTGTGTGTATAAATTATGAAAGAAGATGCTGATAGATGAGACTCTATTTTCTTCTCATCATTTTTATAAGGTTATATTTGTGTCTTGGAGCTCTAGTTTATACCGTAGGGAGGAATCTTGAGTAAGGGTAATTCAGTTTTGATCTACAGAAGAGTGAATTGAAAAAGGTTCATACCTATATTGCATAAGTGTAGATCCTATTTTTTATGGTGTAGTCTATGTCTTATGGAATAGTGAATGGTAGAAGGAGATACAACTATGACATGATGATGAGTTTCAGTATAGAGGTTTGACTTTTGGATCTGGTTCTTTAGCGTGGTTGGTTGTTGCGACATTCGGACCTTAGAGTTTATATTTTTGTATCTATATCAATTTGGGGGTAGTTATGGAATGGTTCATGGATTGACTTATAGCATTACACTGGGTATATTGGATCTGGACATTGAATATGATGCGAATTTCATAAGGGAGTTAGACCAGGTTCCATTGTGGCATAACACCATGTAATGTGACATGGATTGGGGAGGAACCTTATTCACCACAACATGGTTAAGAGTGTTGTTCCATGTTATTCTAATTTATATATTGGGTATAAATTATATAACTACTTTAAAACTCATCACTCTACCATATTTTATCTCTACTCTTGAGAGACCTAGGCTCATCCTTGGCAGGTACTTCACCGCTTTTGGAGTATTTCATTCTCAGCTTCAGGAGTTTTTTTATTAGTGATGTCATGTGAGCTCTTTTTCTTTATCTTCTAATTTTTTTTTCTCAATTATTCATTTGAAGAAGGTTTCAGTTGTGGAAATTGCCGGTTTTGGTGATTTTATTCCTAGATATTGATGGAGAATGTTGTGTTCTATGTTGTTGATACCTCTTTAGTGTTGTTCTGGTATTGTAGGATTTTCTTCTTCACCTTTTCTTTTCCCATTAATTTAGAAAGTCTCTAATTAAGGTATGGGATATCATATCTCTCATTATTTTGAGCATCTATAGGGTTAGAATTATTTAATTACTTTGGGTGGATATTATGTATTAACCTGACAAGATAATGAACTGAAAACAAATTAAATTGAAGAGAAAGGGGTGGACTCAGATGATTTTTTATTCTCTTCTTATTGTTTCTAGATCATTCCATAAAACATGAACGTTGTTGTGATGTTTTTGTTTTAGGTGTTGTAATCTATGAACCCCTACTATGATTGATTTTTCATCCTCAACATTCATAAAAGGTTAATTAATGAACTGATTGTGTGTGAATCTGGAAATTCTATGAAAACGTTCATGCTAGAGATGCTGAAATGGTATGAAATCCCTCTTTAAATTTGAATTATGGAAGTAAATAAATATAAAATATGATGATATTATGATTTTCTAGTGTGTTTTAGTTTATCCTTATGTTTATGTGAATCTTGCGATATTGTGCAGTGATGATAGTGTCTGGTTCGAGTGTGGAATGTGATGAGGCAGTGGGACTGCAGTTGGATTGGTGTGGGATATGTTGAGGGTTGGTTTATGGAAATTGGTTTATGGATTATTATATATGATGGTTGTTCTATTATGATGTCCTTGTCATGGGATATAAAATTTTTTATTGTGAGACGGTTGGGATATTGTGTGGTGGCATTGTTGTAGTTTCTTAGTAGTTATAGAATATGATTGGTAGTATTGGAATTAAATAAAGGTGGGTTGGAATTCAAATTGAGGTAATTGATTAATAAATTAATTTCTTATAAATGGGAATGAATTTCTATCAGGGATATGGTGGTTTGTCAACAAATATTATATTAAATGGATTAAAATGAATATTTTTTCAATGTTGGGAATTTTGAAAGTAGATGAATCTATAAATGAAAAATGGATTTATGGATTGTGTGTGGTTGTTTTGTGTGGTGAGTTGCATTTATAGGTGGTGGAAGTTAGTGGAAGATATTGTGGGGTGATGTGGTAGTATTTTTTATATACTATAGTTATTTATGTGGACACATAGGAAGGGTATTTTATGTGACTATTATCCTTGTATTTTCATGTGATCGCTATAGGAAACCCACATGAGTCGAGTATTTGATATTGATGCCCAAAGGTTTTGGGTTTTAGGTGATTTCCCCAATATACAGGTTGAAAATCATAGATGGTTGAGCACTCTATCTCCTCCACTCTTCATTTAGGTAAGGTTCCTACAGATGATGGCTCAGTTGGTGGTGATGCCTAGTGTCGACGACTTTTTTGGTGATGATGCACTGGGATGATGGATTATCAGATGGTGATAGTACATTGAGGTGATGTGTGGTGGGGGCCATGTTGGGGACAAGATTGAACAACCATGAGAAATAGATCCAAGCTTCCGATAATACCAATGGATCTGTATAATGAAAGATCGTACACAAGAGACTCTAAACAATGGAAGACTAATCTATAGAAGTTCCCATCTGACTATGTACTCTGGAAGAAAGTAGAATTAAAACCATACTCACCAAAAAAATTCATCTTTGATCATGCACACACAAGAAATCACACTAATGTACAAATTACCAAAAATACATTCAGTGGTAGTACATGCAATGGGAAATCCAAAAAAGCAAGAAAGAAAACAAGAGTTTATCATGCTTCAAACTATGTTTCCTACATGTATGGGGAAAACACATTTCTTATTACCTTTTATTATAAGTGTAAGATTATAGATAATAGAGACAGATTAAAAAATACAAGTAATCCTCACCAACTTCTTGGATCCATAATAAATTCTTAGTTGAATCACACATCCATTTTCTCTATGTGTCATTATCTTTTCACTAAAGGTCCCACACACTTATATACTAAATGTATAATGGTCTAACAATATTAGTTTCTCCCATTAAAATCATATAGCACTATGAAAGGATATCTAATCATGATTACCAACCCAACAACCCTTTAGTCTTTCTAAACATCCAAAACTCTAATACTTTATTATACAACCATCAGTATATGGGAACTTCTGATGCTTCTACTATCATGGGAGAAGTAATGTTTCCATTTTCTACATATCATGTTTAACCCAAAATATTTTTTATGAAATTTTGGTGAACTTAATTATGATGGATGAAATTTTGATAAAAAATTATACTTTGCCTCTAAATAATCTCCCACATGATGTTTGTTTTAGGGAAACCTTGATAACTCTCCAAACATAGCATGAAACAGTGATCCCCATCCTTTCCTTCATTTCGCCAAAGTCCATTTGAGTCATTATGTTTCCTCGAACATTCTTTAACTACTGTATTTGTGAATATATCTATCGATTTTTTTCATCTTATAACCTTTCGTTGCTTCATCTATTTCTACACCAGAAAATTTCAAATGAAATTATACTTCATGTCTATATAATTCATTCAAACATGGAACACCAGATTTATAGACAAGTGAATCACACTTTGGCTATCGTAGAAAATCGATACTCCTTCCCAACCCCTAATGAGACCCTAAAATAATATCATTACCCGCACCATTTCTTTCCCATATTTCATTAATTCTATATAATCAGCTTACATTGAACTTAGTGTAACAAGCTATTACTTCTTTGATGACCACATGACAGTATTTCCATTAATAGTAAACCCAAACCCATTTTTACTTTTCCTAGAATTCATGTCACCAACAAAGATATAGTTCGCAAACCCTTATAACGGATCATCATTTCCAAATTACAGAGATATATTTTTTGAAATTTTTAATAATAATTGATTCACTCTGTAGACTCTTATTGTAATTTCCCTAAATTCTCCTTATATCGACGCACAACTTCCACTACATGGAAAATGACTATCCGATTGAAAACCATTACATACATAAAACTTTTTAATACTAATTTATATGGAACATTCTCCATTTACTTAGAATCAAATCTTATTTTTATTGCTTGTGACTTGGATGACATAAAGTGACTCATAGGAGGGGTTATGAGTAGATTACTTCCGACCTTCTCAAACATTTCATTTATCATTTGGATATAATACATATGAGATATAATAAAAGTTCCATCTCTCCTATATATTTCTATATTCATCCCAAAAATCTTCTTTGCATGCTCGATATCTTTTATCTTGAATCTTTTAGACAAATCACACTTCAGATTTCAGATTTTCGAACCATCTAGTCTAGCTATCAAGATGAGATCCATGTATAAGATAAATATGATGAATGCCCCTTCTTTCTATTGCTTCTGGTAACACCAATGATTTTCATTTCTCTAGATGAAACCTTCTTCTAACATAAACTAATTGATTTTTTTATTCCATTATTTAGGGGATTTCTTAAAAATGTAAATTCTTTTCTTCAGCCTACACATAAAATTTTGGATCCCTTCTAGCAGTAAAACTATCAATTATTTCATGTAGGTTTCATGCTCCAACTCTCCATAATTTAATTATTTCATAACTTCTATCTGCTCCAGATATAGATCTTCTAATGCTACCATACACAACATTGTTTAGATGGTAAGATATTTAACTACTGATGAGGAGATTTTTGGAAAATTTACTCGTTACTTCTATTAAAACCCCTTCACCAACAGTCATGGTTTGTTTCTTTTCTTATCATCTTCATCTTACTTAATCACGTAAACCAACTTATTTTCATGTGCCTTTTTACCCTATAGGAGTTAAACCATATTTCAATTTCTATTAAACATTAATAAAGTAAGTTCCTCATTCATGGATGAATACCACTACATAGAGTCACTAAGAGAAGCTACTTCCTTTGGATTTTCTGGTTATACTACATTTGTTAGGAGTAGAAAGTTCATATCAGCCCCATACCTTAAAATAGTCTACTATATTTGGTAATTCTCCTTAATTGAATTTTCTGATTTGAAAAAGTTGGAACAGTTCTTCTAATCAGTACATGAACTTATGGTACCTTAAATTTTAAGGCCTATAATTTTGGTGCTCCCAATAAAGTTTCAATAGTCCTTAAATTTCAAGTATTTTTATGATATAAATCATGATCTTAATGTGCCTTCAGTTCCCACATACGAGTTCTCCATCTTTTGTTAATTACCAGTATTCTAATCAATTTGGACTTGTACAGATGATTCTCTTTCAACATCTTTCTCAGCCAAGTTCTAGTCCTTCCACATAACTTTTTCATTGAATACAACATCTATACTTCTAATGATTTGTTTTCTTTCACCCTCCCACAATTAGCATTGAAATTTTTTGTCTCCATAGATAAGGAAAAAAAAAATTTTGGATTTTGATTCATGTTTGGCCCTATTATTAGAATTTAAATGTAAAAATTATAAACTACCAAAGACTCTATGGTGGTGAACTTCTGATTTTTTTTCCAGACCATAGAACCTATGGAAGCTCTTTCCTAACCATTGATCATGAATGTTTTTGTGTGATAAGCAATCATGTTTAGTGCATCTTCCCAAATCACCTTAGGCATCCACAAGTGAAACCTCATACTCCTAGATTTAACTATTATATTATTTTGAATTCGTTCCTATGCTCTATTTATTTTTGGATTTCTGGGCACTGTCTTATCATGTATTATTCCATCCTTATAGCAGAAGTTCTGGAAGTTGGGTCTAGAGTACTCACCACTGTTTTCCATATAGATGCCTTTCAAATTCTGACTGCATTCACATTCATCCAAATATTTCCATTGAGCTACTACTAGTATGCTAACCACATGTGATGAACCATATGCTTTGATACCACTTATTGGGGACAAGCCCAACTAACTGTGAAAAGCCGATCCTAGATTCTAATGGTACCACTATATTTTTCAATGTCATTCCTTTTAAATATCATATGTAGGAGACTCGGCATAGATAAAAAATGATATCTATAAGTTTTTCTCTAAGTGCTTCGAAAGTTGGTAGTCTTAGCACCCTACTCACCACATGAAGTTTTCCTTGATCACACACACATAAGAAATATCACAAATATATAGAGTACCAATAATACATTCAATGGTAGTACATGCAACGGGAAAATTGAAAGCAAGAAAGAATAGAGGAGTTTATCATTCTTCAGATGATGTGTCCTATGTTCAGGAGGGAAACACACTGTTTCTTTCCTTTTAACACAACTAGAAGATTATAGGTGATTCAAACATATTAAAAAAGATATGTAATCATCACCAACTTCTAAGCTCCAAAAAAAATGTGCAGTTGAATCATGCTTCCCATTTTCTCTGTGTGTCATGCACTTTTCTCTAATTCCCATGCACATATATACTAAGCGTCAACCGTTCAACCTATAATACCTACTCCAATGAAATCAAAGATCACTAATCATGGACGCTTGAGCTTTATTACCAACTTGGTGACCCTTTAGTCTTGTTGAAATTCTAGACCTCTCGTAGATCGTCATAAAACCATTGGTAAATGGTAACTTCTGGTGGTCCTATTGTTGTTGTAGAAGTCTTATTGCACATCACTTTCATCCCACCATATAGTGCACGAAATTCTAGTGAATGTAATTTTGAGGGATAAACTTCTAGTGAAATGGGATAGGCTTCACCTTCCAATTGGATATTCATGGTGGAAGGAGGGAACAAGGTTGATGTCATTCATGTTCATGATATTCTACTAACCTAGATTGGTGATTGTCATACATGGAAGGGATGGTGAGACATGATGTTTGGAATTGGGGTATGAGAGCACCAAACCAGTGGGGAAGAAGTTAAGGGGTGTCTTATTTATTTTCTACTGATATTATTTTACTATATTTGATGCATTGTTTAGTGTGGGAGTCTTGGTGAGGATTTGAATTGAAATGTGGACCTGTTTGGGTTCCTATTTGTTTCATTGTTTATTCCTTGAGGAATTAGTATACTCTTTCCACATTTGTATGAGAGGCATTTGGTATGATCCTACTAAATATAAATGTTATGTTAACCCATATTATATAATCTTCATTTTTTAGGATTCCAAATGGGTTTCAAAGTATAATTTGGACATTACTACTTTGGAGGCCGAAATTGCTTTGGAGTTAGAACCTTAGGATTTTTCTTGGTATTTAATTTTAGGGGTTTTTATTTTTATTTCTTGACATGAATTGTGGGATAATGGTTATTTTAAATTTATGACATGGTGGTGACTGGTGAGTATTTATATTTTATTCTTCAGGTTATTGATGGTAATTATTCTTACGGTGTGTTTTATGCCCATGGTACTAGTTTCCAAACCTAGGCCTATTGGATGTGGGTTTTGGTAGCCGCTCCCCCTCTTCATTGTGAGCCTAGGATGGGTACTAGTAGAGGGGAATCATGACAAAGTATCGACCTATTGTTGTAATATATATTTAATGTATGAAATTTATTTATATTTGTTATATAATTTTTATCATTTGAATTCAGTAATTATTGTGTTATTATTCTAATGAAACTCCTTGTTGAAATTTTGATGTTGTTGTCATCGTATTTTTTGTGTTGTTCGTGATAACAGTGTTGTTGTTTTTTCTATTAGTCTATAATTTCACAACTCAAATTGAAAAAACTATAAATATATGACATTTATTGAAATGAACAATCATATATTTTTGTATATATGAATATTATTTCTTAAAACTATCATATATATCATACAAGGAAAACAAAAACGACATATATGATGGTCATATATAAAAAAATATTTTTTTAAAACATTATGAACCATATATATATTTATTGAACATGGGGTATATCTACCAATGACAGCACACAATGCTACAACGAAACCAATAGAAATAAACTGGTCTGGGGACTTTACCCCCCAACCTTCACCCCCAACCCCTCCCTCCCAGGCCACCTTAGCCGTGTGCAGAGGCATATTGACCATATATAAAATGTTGAATTAATATAATTTTGATGTGTAATGGAAAACATAAAATGGATAAAAAATCATCATATATATGATAAAAGTATATATAACAATCTAAAACCATCATATCATTTTAAAAATAACCATATGTAATTATTTTTTTAGCAGCTCTTTTTTACACTCGCTTCATATATTTGTTATGTTTAAAAAATTTATTTTTTTGACGTTTCCATTGAAAAAATTAACACTTTTTTATTAAGATTTATGTGTGGTTAAATTAAAATTTTAATGTTATAACTACGTGATGAAATATATATGGAGACAACTCAAATCAATTGTGAATTTTATAAATAAAAAATTAAAACAAAGCAAACCAAATTTAAAATCATTCACTTAGAGATATTGAATTAAATGAGGGGTGAGAATGATTCCTAATGTGTGTGTATATAAGTTACTAAAGAAGAGGGAACCCGAAGCTACACCTATTTTTTCTCATGGTTTTAAATTCACCACTGCTAGAGAATATCGAAGCTACCGAAGAAGATGATTAGAATCTAGTAGAGGTCATGGTGTGGATGCTTCTCTTCAAAAAAGGATAATTGTGCATATGACAATTCCTTATTCTATAGACGACTCCCATACATGTCTCTAGGGACTTCAGTGAACTTATTTCAATTCTCCTACAAATGGACTTTTCCTGAGAAACCCTACAAGGAACCCCGTCCATTCACCCCCTTCATCTGGGAATACTCCCTTGGGACATCCAAATACCCACATCCTATAACAACCTTATCCCCACACCCATTGGGGACTTCTTCAATCCAACATGTCTCTGCCATTCCTAGACCTCTAACCTCCTCACAAACCATCAATAATGATGAATACGCTGACAATCACTCCTTGGGGAGACTAGAGCGTTACCGACCCACTCTACACATCCTGAGATTATCATCTTCAAAATCATCGATGGTGGTATGCGGATGGCATAAGGGTTATGATTAGGGCCCTAGTCCATTTGTCTTCTTTCCCCTAGAGAGACCCCGACACAGTGATCCAAGAAGGACGACAAACGATCATCCACCGACAACCCATCCACCTCTGATGCCTTCAACGGTACACACCATCGCCATTCCCCGATCTTGACCCATCAACAAAAACGAAGATGCCAGGAATGCCTCCTCTGGGAATCCTATTACACCCGATTCTCGATGGTCAATTATGTGTGTGAGTGTCGATTCTAATGTAGGCCACCATACCCTCCAACAGGGATCCCCTGGTAGCCCTTAGACCGGTACTATGTTCTTCAACTGAGTCTGGTTGTGCCATCGTTCCCCGGAATGGATATGGAGACTAGAGGTGGGGCTCCAGTGAACATCCCTAATTTGAGAATCTTGGATTCGAATTGGATTTCAAATTAGGGAATTCTTGAATCAACACTATATCAAGGAAGATAAGCCCACAATTTTTGTAGTTGGTATTTTTCTGCTCTTATTTTCCTTTCTTATTTTTTGGTTTTTACATTTAATTTTTTAAATTTTGTTACACTACATGACCTTGGTAAATTGGTGCCCACTTGATATCATGTACAAGTTGAAAAATGAAGTATTGAGATTCATTTTTGTTTTTTATCCTAATCATTGATATTTTTTCATCCATTTAATTATATTTCCCCCCTTCCACTAAATATATTTATTATTTATAGATACTAATAATTATTTGTATGAAAATATATATTCGTTATTATATCATATTAATACTAACACTTGTTTTTATCAAAAAATTAATCTAAAATTATTAGGTGACATTACTAACAAATTTTTTACTATTAAGAATTCCATTGTAATAAATTTTTTAGTAATAATAGATATTTTATCAATAATTGCATATATATATATATATATGCATGATTTAGTTCCAATACATCATTTGTCAAAAATATATATGATTATATGTTAAATTAAAATATATTTAGTTTGACAAGGTTTCAAGAAATAATATATAACTACATATAACATACTTTATAAAATCATTGATTAATGATTCGAATTTTTAGAAACCTGAACCGAATCAAGGTTATTACAGAAATTAATGGATCGAACTGGGCCAACCCATGAGACAATTCATGGGGGCTATGAATTTAATAGAATGGACTAGCCTAATCCTCATAAAATGTAAAACACAGAATAAAGGCCCTAACCCTACCCTAACAGGACCCAAGGACTTGAGGATCGTCTCATAGGCCTATATATATATATATAACTTGATAAAAACATTAATGGATGATTAATAACTAAAATTCCATATGAACATCAAATGGTTTAAAAAGCACTCACATCAAAAGTCTAATGTGAAAACGAATTATCAATAATAATATTTACTCATTCCATAATTTTTATAAAAATATATCACTGATTCATATTTTTGTTCAACATTAATAGGATAATGAAATAGTCATATAAACACATCCACCAACAGAATGATGACAAAAATCAACCTTTGAACTCACATTGGATAACTAAATCGTCAATGTGCACCTCATTCCATTCAAATCAAATAAAATGAATGAGTGTACATTTCTAAATTTTTTTGAGAAGCACTGCAAAACTCACTCCAGCAGATCACCACTATGATTCTAAGTTATACTCCCTCTTCATCCTCTAAATTATAAGAAACAAGAATCCCCAAGAAGAATTATTCGTGGGGATATATTTCTTGAGAGAGCTTCCAAATACATGAAAAAGAAAAAAAATTAAATCCATTAATTCAGAATCTCAGAATAATCTTGACATATATTATCATTATTTCAGGAGTCAAGGGATGACTTGAATATAAATATTAGCCCCACAATAAAGCCATCAAGAGTCCAAAAAAACCATGCAACATCAAGATACAAAACAACAATCACAAAAGGGGAATCATATTGCATTCTTCAAGATAAAATTAACAATCAAATTTAGGACCTATTTTTAATGATAAAAACAAAAAACTTTTTGAATCATACACATATTATTATGTCACCTTATAGAAACACCAAACAACTTATCAAAGTGCCACACCCAATATCTCTCATCTTCCAATCCATTTTTATCTAACACAACTTGGAATTCGAAAAATAAAACCACAGGTGAAACCATTTCACAATAATGAAATATACCATTTATTGTAGAACTTGATGGAGTGAAATGAATTCACCTCTTCAGATAGAATAATGATTAAAATTGAATGAAATTTGACTGTTAAATTCATATCTTGAATAGAAATAAAGAATATTATTTAGTGAAAAATGAAATATGATGTCAAAATTATGTTTTCTCACCATCATTATTTCTTTCATTTTTCGAATTTAAAATATATTTAACATACTAAATTATAAACTACCAATTTTCAATATAAAAAATAAAAATATATTCAAATAAAGAAAATATGAAATATTAACAAAAATATTAACTTAAAATTGATAGATTTCATATCATTATCTCCTACATGGATATCTATACAATTTGACTTTTATTTGGACACACCATCATCCTCGATATCATGATAATAATTTTCAATGGTTGTAAAAACAATTATTATTAATTATTAAAATGAAATAAAAGTATAATTAATATATTAAAATTAAAAAAATTGTGACATATATATAAATTTTTCAAATGATTGAAATCCATTTAACTAATTTCAAAAACATATGAGAGTTTTAATATGATTCTAAAACACTGAAAACTGATACTTGTTAAAAATGTAGGATCTGGCCACATCATAAGTGTAGGATGGGCATGTAACCAACTTTGCAAATTTTTATCATCGATGATTAATCTGTGATCAATACGAAGATGAACACCAGAATCCACAAAATTGAATCCAATATAAAATAAAAAGGAGAGAACCTGAATCCAAGAATAGAGGATTGACATATTTATTTATAAATAATTTAATTACATTACATAATTACCTCCAAGGTGATTACTTCTTCATTGTTGGGTCCGGCCACAGGTCTGAGGTTCCACTTCATTGTGTTGTATAATCCAAGGATAGGTATCTTTTAGTGGTGATTCAAAAATGCTCCACATATCTCTGGATGTCACTGAAGGAGTCTTCGGGTGCTAGCACGGATGATCCTTGTGCTTGTAATGTCTACCTTCGATCGCCTTGAGAATCACCTAGAATTGATTTTCCTTGATCTGATGGAGGAGGATCTCTCTTGTTCTTGAGAGTGTTCTTGGAGAGGGAAGAGTTCTTTAGTATTGAGAGATTTTATCCAAGGATGTTATTCCCAAAATGATTGGTTAGCCATTCAAATAACCCCTTGGATAATATATAGAATAATAACATAACAGGGAATTTAATTCACCAGGTAAAAATAAATAATTAGTATAGGTGCTATTACTTAATTTATTATTCCATGTGAAACCCCATGTCAAATAATAATACAATGATATTATTTCAATGACATGTGCTTAACATTCACATTATATTTAAATATTATTAAACTAAAAAATATTTAATATTATTTCTCACCAGACCCATAACTTGGTCCACCAATATTCCTCAATATTTATTGATCCTTGAATAATGACTATTTATTTATTAAATAAATATTACAGAATTATTCATAGATAAATAAATATTCCCCCACAATATATTATCTCGAATCACTAGCGACGTAATAAATGTTATTAGTCATACTTGAATAATTATTAAAACAAAACCAGGAATAATATTTATAATTTTTTTTAAATAAATTAAATTATTTAACTGAGTTATTGGATACAATTATTGTTTGACAATCTAGGACTCTTTCCCGTTGGTATTATGTAGGCTTGCTAAAATTCCAAGATTACTATCTAGCAATGGGTCATGGCACCCAAGGGAAAGAAGTTGATGTTGGAATGATATGTCACCTCATATGAACACTTACTCTGTAATATAATCCCTTTTTCCTGATATCTCCAATCAAGAAGGTTGCATGAAACTTCCATCAACCCATGTGCTCGATTTCTCATTCTTTGAAATCCCGGAATTGAACTTTCCTAGAGAAAACCATGTCCATGGATTTAGTTAGGTTATATCATTTCCATCAAAGGTCCTGAGATATCTACTTCTGTATAAGTGGAAAATCCTTTCTTAAATTATTCATTAATGTAATATTACTAATGATGCACCCAACATATCCTACCTCTCCGTGAACATATGTCATCACGGTTTTCATCAATATATCTATGTGCACAAGTCATAATGCCAATTAATAATAATCATAAAGTCTAAGGACCGATACACATATCCATAGATAGGAACATCCAATGACACATATGAATGTGTATTTCCTATTGGCGGGTCTTATTCTCATAATATCCTCATGGACATTACCAAGGGAACACACTATGAGAAAGAACCTCAATGTTTCATGAGACTCACCCCTGATAGCCTATATCATTTTGTCCCTTAAAATGATATCAATAAGACATAGAACATCTATTCAATAATAGTTTCATGGAACTTATAGGTTATCATCATATCATCGATCGTCTATGACCTTTTAGTGTCACAGTTATTCTTAGGACATTATCATATACTATGTCACGTGGAAGTACAATCATGATGTGATAAGGAGTTTATTAATATTCATCCAATGAATAATGGTTTATCATAATGTACAAAAATTTTGGTTTCTAGGGAACCAACTCCAATAGACTCCCACTTGCATTAGAGACAAATGCTAACAACCTTCATTCCACTAGATCTCACATGATATTCATGATTCTGATGAGATAGACCTTTAATCAATGGGTCTTTTGTGTTCTCTTTTGTGGACACTCTGATCACTGCAACTTCACCCCGTTGATATAAATCCCTAAAGAGGTGATATTTCCAGAGAATGTGCTTTGTCCATTGATGTGGCCTTGGATATTTTTCAATAACCACCACTAGAGTATTATTACAATAAAATATAATGAGATCTTTACTGCTACGAACCACATAAAAATCTTGGAAAAAATTATAAATCCAAACAACATCCTTGGATGCATCACATGCCACTATATATTCAGAATCCTCTATAGAGTCAGCATCAACTGGATGACTTAAAATCTTCCAACTTATAGCTCCTCCTTTGAGATAGAACACATATCCTGATTTTGACTTCAGATCCTTCTGAACTATCTGAAAATAAACATCATTATACCATCTGATGACAAGCTCCTCATCTCATCCAAACACCAGGAACATATCCTTAGTTCTTATTAGATACTTAAGGACAGTCTTGACAGTAGTCCAATATTGTTCTCCTGGATATTCTTGATATCTTCATACAATGATTAGTGTATAGGAAACATCAAGTCTGGTACATAACATGACATACATGATAGATCCTATTAATGAATCATATCGAATATTACTCATCATATCTCTCTCATGTTGTGTTTGGGGACACATTTTCTTAGAAATATGTATACCATGTGACACTGGAACCAATACCCTATTGAATTGTTCCATAATAAATCTCATTAGTATATGGTCAATGTATTTACATTGACTTAATCCATGAAACGTATTGGATCTATCATTAATGATCTTGATCCCTAGAATGTAGGTTGCTTCGCCTAAGTCATTCATAGAGAAGCATTTGTTCAACCAATCCTTGACTGACTGCAAGACTGTTATGTCTTTTCCAATAAGCAACATATCTTCAAAATAAACTTAATTGATATTGAACAAATTCCCATTAATCCACTTGTAAACACATGGCTAACATTTATTCTTAAGGAAACCAAATTATCTTATGGCTTCATCAAATTGAATGTTCCATGACCTGGGTTTTTTCTTTAATCCATACATAAATCTCTGCAACCTGCACACCCTTTTAGCATCACCTAGTGTCACAAAACCTTTTGGTTGTGTCATATAGACATCTTCCTAAAGGTTCCCATTATGGAATGCAGTTTTGAAATCCATCTGTCAAATCTCAAAGTCATGGAAAATTGTTATGGCATGTATGATTCTTATGGATTTAAACATGGAAACTGTAAAAAATGTTTCATCACTGTCAATTATTCGATGTAGTTTAAAACCCTTAGCCACTAAACTTTGTTTATAGGTACTAACATGACCTTCCATGTCTAGTTTCTTCTTGAATACCCATTTACACCCAATATGATTTATATCTACTGAAATATCATCCAAAACCCAGAATTGGTTCTAATACATGGAATCCAACCAAGAATTCATAGCTTCTAGCCATCTTGTAGCTTTTGAGATTTTTACTTATTCTTTGTAGGAGATCAGTTCATCATTGTCCAACAATAATGAGTCACCATACCCAGTGATAAGGAAACCATATTTCTCTAGTTTCCTTACCTCTCTTGTACTTTTATTCAATACTTGTGTTTTATGAACTACCTCTTCCACAGGGACCTGTGGAACTTATTTTTGTGCCCAATCCTATGTATATTGGTCATCAACTTCATCAAAGTCAATATTTATCCCACTATCCTTTTCAAGGATGTGATCCCTCTCAAGAAATATGGCATGTTAAGAAACAATCACTTTCTTTTCTGATATTTTGTATTGGTAGTATCGCTTCGTTTCCTTTAGATACCCTATAAATATACACATCATGCCTTGGGATTCTAGTTTGTTGCCTCATAAAGCCTTAAAACACCTCACATATCCATACACGTTTATGCGATGAAGTGGATTTATTTCCACTCCATAGCTCAACGAGAATCTCATTTTCCAGCTCAGTTGGTACTTGGTCTAATGTTTATGCCTTAGTATGCAATGCATGTCGCCAATAGGATAAGGGAAGATCTGCATGACTCATCATTAAACTTACCATGTACAACAAGGTATGGTTCCTAATTTAACTAATACCACTACACTGTGGTGTATAATGTGGAGTTAGTTGATATAGAATCTCAGACTCTGGAAAAAGGTTAATGAACTCTTGGTTAAGATATTCTTCACCTCGATCTAATTGATGCGTCTTTATCTTCTTACCAAGAGGATTCACTACTTTATTCTTGCACTCCTTGAATCTATCAAAGGACATAGACTTATACCTCATTAATTGGACATATACATATCTACTCATGTCATCAGTAAAAGTAATTAAGTAAGATTGTCCACCTATACCTTCTACTAGAAAAGGTCCACACACATCAGTGTGTACTAATCCTAGAATATTTGTGGCCTTTAACCCTTTGCACAAATTGGTGGTTTGGTTATTTTTCCATTATAAAAAAGTGTGACATCTATCATGTGGTTATATCTTAGAAGAGTCTAAATAACCATCTTAGTATAGCTTTGTCAGGTGCTTCTCATTTACATGACCAAGTTGGTGATTCCAACTAGGTGTTGTATGAGTCATGTGAGCTTGGTTCGTTATCAATTTATAATACTTGGTTCTTGTAATTTAATACATACAGACTGATATTTAAATGTGTCATACCATAACATATGTTGTCCTTATAAAAGTAAAAACATTTATTTCCAAACATGAAAATAAATCCATCTTTATCTAAACTTGATACATAAATTATGTTCTTGGTAACATTAGGAACATAATAATAGACATATAAAACAAAAATCATTCCAGTCGGCAATGTGAGGTGGTTGTCACCAATGGTAAGAGCATCCATCCTCACACCATTGGCAACTCGCAGATCCACCTCTCCTATAGCAATTTTCTAGAATCCACTTTGTTCTTACATTTTAATACAAATGTGACCCCCAAAGCTATATCTAATACCCAATTTGTAGAAATGGAATGATTGAACTTGATAACGAACTCACATTTGGCTTCCCCTTTCCTCTAGTTGAAGTTCCTCTTCTAGTGGCCTAACTTTCCACAGGAAAAGTATAATGCCTCCTTTTCCTTACCCTTCCTCTATTTCTTCATCTTCTTGGTCAGATAGTGCTCAGAGGATTTATATTATTTAAAAATATTTGGCCCCTTTTCCTTGTCCTTCCTCTTCATATTGACCATAATGGCTATGGATTTTTGATGTCTCATGTCCTTATCAACATGGTGAATCTACGTAAGAATCTTAAATAGACTCTTCTAATTATTTCTCATATTATAATTCACAAAAATACTAGAGATGGATTTAAGCAGAGATGATAGTATGAGATCTATACGAAACTCATCTGAGAATTTAATCCCTAAGATGTCCATATGCACAATATACCCAATAATCTTGACTATATTTGGTCTAACTGGCACAAACTCTCCAATCGTAGTAGTGAACAATGTTTTGGAGATATCATACCTCTCCTCTCTCTCCTTCTCTTGATAGGGATCCCTAAGGAAAGACATCAGGATATAAGCATCCATTTAATCATGATGCTTCAAGAGCTCATTGGTCATGGATGATAGCAAGGGGTACTAACCATTCATAGCATCATTCAAATGTTTCTAACACACTGAGATTTCATAATCACCCACCTCATTTCCAAATGAAACTAGTAAAGTCTCTTCCAGCACATAATGTTTCCTTTCACGTTGAAGGATATCCTGAACGTGCCTTTCCTACTCGTGGAAATTAGTTCTGGGGAGAATGTTTTCCTTCTTTAGTATGGATCGTAATGATATGTTTGATGTAATTTTGATTTTTGTTACTAAAAATTAAGATGAACAGAGTTTTAGTACATTATCTTGATAAATATAGGAAAATAGATGACTGAATATCTATCAGTCTCCCATGATTTTGTTGAAACCCAATACCCTCGCCATTTTCTTTATAATATCCCATTTCATGGACATTTTAGTGTTATGGATCCATATTTCTCTTCAAATTACCTCAATTAGGGTTGTTAATACAACATAAATAGTTTTAGGTAGGCATTCCAAATTCCACCTACATTAAATCACAGCTCCTTGATATGTTGAGTTGACTCCCCAATCCTAAAATCCTTAATTTTGGATTTCCCCAACCTTTGCCTCTCAATTACACCAAATCCTGCTAGGGAAGTAAACCCTTTATGTAAACTATGTTCAGTCAATCTAAAACATAAAATTATAATTCTAAGATAATTTAAATCACCCAAACTAGGGTTGTTCAAGAACTTTTAACTGTGGTTTGATTCTAACCGTTGTAATGGAAGGCTATACCGACTTAATATTTAATTGAGGGATTTTATCCTTTATTCTTAAATTTCCACTTATTATCTTTTCACATTCTTGCTAATGTTATGTGGGATATAGTTAAGTGATTAAACATGTATAGATAATATTTACGCATAAGCCATTTTTATTTTAGTTCTATCTTGTGTGATTTTTAGTTCATTAATTATGTGATCACGTCAAACATCCATAATAAATAACCATACAACTAACCAAAATAAAATTAAGGGTATGATTATGAGTATTACTATTGGTTAGTTTATCTAGTTCTTGATAAAAAAACCCTGACCTAGGGGAGAAACACATTGAACCATTTATGTTTCATGTTTATAGCTTTCCATCTATCCACCATTGTATCTCCTTGGATTGGATTCACCTCAGCTCTTAACTTGAACAACCTCCACTAGCTTAGGAGCTCCATCCATTTCATATGCTTGTAACTCACATATAGGTGAGGGGTAAAGGGGGGTTTACATAAAAGAAACCATGGGCATGCACACCTTACATATTAATGAAGAGAAGGCACACATGCCAACAATTTTTAATAAATTAATAGGGAACCAATCACATAATAAGTTCTAGACTATCTCCTGATCATCCACATACATGCAATTAATTACACATTTAAAAAAACTAGAATTCAATTATTTTATCATTATTATTAAGATAAATTACACGTGAATTGATTAATTATTACCTCTAATTAATCAATCCATTTTTATCTTAATCCTTTCCTGAATTTCCTTGAGATTATCATCCATAAAATTGTATATTACTTATTCCTTAGAAGAAACCTGGTTAATACCCTTCCAAAACTACATATAATGTATTTATACTTGTATACACAATATTCTTTGGGACATGTATCATGAACACATAATTATAATTTTAATACAACTCATACATTATGTTTAGATCTTTGAACATTACCCAGAAGGTAATTAAACACACACACACACACACACACACACACACACACAGATATATATATATATAACACATATCACATTTTGTGTCCTAGCTTTACTCCTACACGAAGGTACATGTCTCAAGGTTTACATAATATAATAATAATTTTTTTAATCTGCATAATTTGGAAACAGTACACTGCTTGTAGATCTGACTACACAATGTGCACTCCCCACACTATCCATCTGAAGTACAAACATGGGGAAATGACAATTGAGGTGTAATTTGGAAATATTTGGAGTACACGATGTGTCTGGTGGGCCACACACCATGTAGACCCCATGTTACATGGTCACCATCTTGGGAATTCATGTATGGGATACACGACTTGACCCTGACCCGAAGGGACTACATGTCATGTCCAGTGGGCCACACAACATGTAGTATGGCTGACCGTATTCTAGTATATCCTGGTCAACATGTAGTGTAAAAATTAACTACAACGCGTGTCATTAATGAACGAAACTTGAGTAATTTCTGAATTACTTCTGATTCATTGAAAAAAAATAAAAGACATATAGATACGACTACAAGGTGTGTATTCTTGTGTTATTTAGTCAGAACCATCAGTTCCACCTGATGAGATCCTCTATTTAATTTTAACTATAAAATTATTCATTTCTGTAGATCTGTGGGAAATGATAATGGATGAATAGATCTAGAAATTATAATATTAATAACGATTAAATACGAATTTAAAAACTAAATTATTAAAGTGTAAATCATTAAATAATTATTTAAATAATTATAAACGAAAATATGACGCCTTTGATACCACTTTTAGGTTTCGGGCGCAGCGGAAGCACAAGATGGGTGTGTACCCAATTTTTCAAATTTCCATGATTATTGATTAATCTAGGATCAATACAATGATGAATGTTGGTATCCACGGAATTGAATCAAAGATAAAATAAAAAGGAGATAGCTCATAATCGAGAAGAGAGTATCGATATATTTTATTTATAATTAAATTAATTAAATTATAGAGTTACCTCTAAAATAATTCTTTCTTCATTGATGTGTCTGACCATGGATCCAAGGTGTGGATTCATTATAATGTAGAATCCAAGGATAAGAATCATCTGGCAATGATCCACACATTCTCCACATATCTTTGAATATCACTAAAGGAGTCTCTAGGTTCTAGCATAGATGATCCTTGGTCTTATGATGTCTACCTTTGATTTCCTTAAGATTCACTTCCAGAGAATTCTCTTTGATCTGGTGGATGAGGATCTATCTCGTTCTTGAGATTTTCCTTGGGGAGGGAAGAGTTCTCTTGGATCGAGAGCTTTTCTCCAAGGTTGTTGTGCACACAACGATTGGTTAGCTGGTTGAATATCTCTATGGCTACTATAGAGAATAATCATATAACAAGGAATGTAATTTACCAGGTAATAATAAATAATTAGCATAGGTATCGTTACTTAATTTATTATTCCATGTGAAACCTTATGTCAAATAATAATAGCAATGATATTATTTCCATGACATGTACTTAACTTACTCATTATATTTAAATATCATTTTACCAAATAATATTTTATATTATTTCTCAGCGGACCCATAACATGGTAATCCAATCCCCAACAATATTTATCGGGCCTTGAATAATGACTATTTATTTATTAAATAAATATAACTGTATTATTTTTTAATAACTAAATATTATGTCCGCAATATATTCTCTCTAATAAATAGAGACTAAATAAATTTGATCAAACATAATTGAAAAATTATTAAAACACAACCGAGAATAATATTTATTCAATTTTTTAAATAAATTAAATTATTTAACTATGATAATGGCTATACATAGTGTGTTACCATTTAGGCCTCTTTCTCATTGGCATTAGGTAGGTTTCCTAAAGTCCAAGATTATTGTCTAGCAAAGGTTCAAGGTAACCAAGATAAATAATTTTATTTCACAATGACATGTATCCTCATATGAACTGTTACTGTGTAACAGAATCCCTTTTTCCTGATATCTCCAATAGAGTGGTTTGTCTGAAAGTACCATCAACCCATGTGATCGATTTCTCATTCTTTGACTTCCCGTAATTGAACATTCTGAGAGAACAACATGGACATGGATTTACTTAGGCTTTATCATTTCCATCAAAGGGCCTAAGATATCTACTTTTGTAGATGTGACAAATAATTTCCCTCATTATTCATTAATGCAGTATTACTTGTAATGAACTTAATATATATTACCTCTCCAGGAACATATGTTGTCACATTATTCATCAATAAATATTAATAAGTTAGTCATAATACCTATTAATAATAATCTTAAATTAGAAGGACTGATACACATATCCATTAATAGGAACATCCAATGACACTTATTAATGTGTATTTCCTACTGGCTTGTTCTCATAATATCCTCCTTGATATTACCAAGGGAGCACACCATGAGAATGTTCCTAAAAGTTTCATGAGTCCCACCCCTAATAGACTGTTTCATTTGTGCCCCTTAAAATGATATCATTCATCTATAGAACATCTATTCAATAATAGTGTAATGGCACTTCTGGGTTTTCATCATAGCAAGGATCCGCTATGACAATTTAGTTTAACAACATTTCTTTGGACATTATCATGTACCATGTCATGCAAAAGAACAATCATGAAATGATAATGAGATTATTAATATTCGTCAAATGAATATATGTTTATCATTATGTACATAGAAGGTGATTTTTAGGGCACCAACTCCAACAAAAAATATGACCACCAATACTAAAATAATATTCAGAAGAAACTATTGTAATTGGAATGCTTAAAATATCAAATGACATGTTTGAAAATGCTCCAAAGTGATTCTTGTGATCATTACAATATTGATGCACATCCAAATCCTCAAAATGGTTAATTTGTAATTTTGGTTCATCTAAATAAATATCTAAATGAGACTTTGTAGTTTTTGTTTCATGTTAACTCTCATATTGAAGATATTATTATATCATAAAAATGTATATGATTAAAAACAAATAAATTTATAAATTTATAATAATATAATTTATATAATACTTACATAATATAATTCCAACCCAATTTCAAATCCTTCCTTGGAATGTTTAGAGGAATATGTAGATTCTTGAACTTCAATACCATCACTTGTTTCATTATTAGAATCCCTTTTTCATAATTTTCATACAACATATAAAACCACTTCTTTACACATTCAAATTTTTCTTCACATGTAAATAGATTATGTCTTAAATAAAAAAACCATAATAAATTTATAAATTTATAAGAATGGTGTATTTCTCTCCCAGCCTCTCTTCCTCTTTCTTTTCCTAGGGTTTCCTCCTTGAAATCCCACAGCATGGAATCAGTGATAGTCCTGAGCACCCTTTCTTCTTCCCACCTTCCCTTCGTCCTCTTTTCACCACATACATCTTTCTTCCTTCCCCTTGATATGCTCATCTTCATCCATGGTAGTATGATTTTCTTGGTGTTTTTCCTTTAGGGAGGATCTGTTTTTCCCAACAAAGGTGATCGTTGTTGAATCCCCTAGCTACTTCAACCTTTCTTTGACCTCATGTTCTACCACATCTCTCCATTTTGGATATAGAGTGATGATAACATAGTGGTTTTGGGTTAAGTCGTACGGTGTTTGAGGGTTTTTAGGTGCTCTTTTTTCATCTCATTCTTGTTTTTGTCTTCTGGGTTCATTTTCACCATGGGGTTGACTTCTAGATTCTTTGGTTGTTCTTATATCAACACTGAACTCAAGTACCTATTCCCCTATTCATGTTAGATCTGGAGTAGTGGTTTCTCCAAGGTTTTGTGAGGTGGGGTTTGGCGACCAAAGGTGCTGCCTGTGTGGCCCGATTCGGTTTTCTTCTTTGTATTTGTTATAGTGTATCTTACTATTTTCTGAGGGAGTATTTCAAAGGTTACATTAGTTATGGTGGAGGGTGTTGGTGTGGTTCATGGAAGTGGCATGTAGATGATTTATCATTTTTATGAGGTATGTTTGATCTGTGGTGTTTTGACTATTTATAGTTCATGACGACATGGTGCTGGTGATTTTCAATAGTCTTTGACGACTGGTGTGGTTCTCGGATGGTGGCAATGATTGTGGTGAGGATGAAGATGATGATGATGGAATCTCATGATAGTGATTATGGATGGGGATGGGATTAGCTGATGTGGTTTTTGATGAAAACATATTTAATGGGAATGATGGCTGATGGATGCTGCAGTCCTGACCTGAAATAGTAGATAAAGCACGTCTCAGATCTCGTGGCACATTGAGTTTTTGAAATTTAGAATTTCATGATTTTGGGTGTTATTATTTTAAATTTTGAACTCATTTTCATGATGGTTGTTTTTGAATTGTTGTATATGCTATTCTATGGTTTGGATTTTAGTATGTCTGGTTTCCACTAACCCATAAAGCGGGTTTTTTCAGAAAATAAAAAAATGGATTAGAGAAGTCATGTTTTCACTATATACACATCAAGTTTAACCTAGCATATTGTGTATGTAATTCCTGTGAACATGATTATGATGGATGCAATTTTGATAAGAAAAAATAGTCTTCACCTCCAAATAATCTCCCACATGAATTTTGTTTCATAGAAACCTTGAAAACTCTCCAAAAATATCATGCAATAATGATCCCCTCCAATGGCCCAAAGGCCTTCATTTTTTATTTATTTTTTAGAATATATCTTTCTAGGGTTGAGGTGTAACCCTTACAAGGCCCGCAAGTATATGTATTACATGTCCCATAGGCCTTAGAGGAATTCATTTCCCTTAGTCTTCAAACATTACATACAACCCAGACTAACTACTTGGATCTGCTCCTCCCCCAGCATCTTCATCGTGAAATCAGCTCTCCACCTTCACATAGCTTTTCAGCTAGGTTTTCCCGTGCATGCATTGGCTTGTCCCGATGGCAGGTGCCATACCCTCTCATTCTTGCAATCCATTTTGCTTCTGCTATGGTGAAATCTCCTTGCTCCTCCTCTTTCTGAAGCTTGTTCCTGATAGGTTTTCTGGGTTGCATCTTCACTGAAGGTGTCCTAAAGGCCTTGAGGTGTCCCGAAGGACATACTAACCTGAAGGACTGGGTGGCCTAAAGGCCTAAAAGGACTCTGGGACCAAATTGGTGGCCTGAAGCCCCAAATGAGGGAATATTCCAATCTACTACAGTTCTCGCTACAGTACCTGCTACAGTTCTGCACAGTTCCTGCTATAATACCGGAAACTAGCCTCTTCCTGGATTTAATCTCGAGTCTCCTAGATGCACTTAAGGAGTCATTCCTTTCACCCAAGTCCAACTAAGTCATGATGTTTCCTTATACTTTTTTGAATGTTTGTATTTATGAATATATCTATAATATTTTGGCTTCTTTCAATCTTTTTTAGATTTATCTATTTCTCCATCCACAATTTTCTGATGAAATGATACTTCATATCGATATGATTTGTTTCATCGTGGAACACCATATTTTTAGACAAGTGAATCGCACTTTGGTTTTCATAGAAAGGAACCACTCATTCCTAACCCCTATTGAGACCCATTAGTAATATCTTTAACCACACTATTTTGTTCCCATATTTCATTTCTTTTACAAACTCAGCTTTTGTTGAACGTAGAATAATAATATTTTGAAACTTTTATGACTAGTTGATAGTTGTTCCATTAATAGTATAAACAAACCCGATTTTACATTTCCTAAAATCTGTGTCACCAGCAAAGATTTAGTCCACAAACCCTTATAATGGATCATCATTTCCAAAGTATAGAGCTTGATTTTATGATCCTTTCAAATACCGAAGGATTTACATTGCAACTACATAGTGTAATTTCCCTAAATTCTCCATGTATCAACTCACAACTACCACTGAATTGACAATTCATGGAAAAGTGAAAGTCATTGTATATATCAAACTTTTTAATACTGATTTATATGGTATTTTAGCCATTTAGTTGACATTAAATTCTATTGTTGGTGATTGTGACTTGGATAACTTAAAGTGATTAGTAAGATGGTTTGTGACTATCTTATTTATCACCATCTCAAACCATTCATTGATCTTCCAGATATAATACTTCTATGATAGAATAAAAGTTCCATCTCTTCTATCTATTTCTATCATCATCCCAAAAATCCACTTTGCATGCCCAAGATATTTTTTCTTTAATATTTTTGGCAAATCACACTTCAAAATGCATATCTTCTAACCATCTCATCTAGCTATCAAGATGAATTCCACATATAAGATAAATATGATGAATTTTCCATATTTACATTACTTCTACTAACACCAATGATTTCTATTCCTCTAGATGAATCCTTCTTCTATCATAAATGAGGGGATTGCTTTATATTTTTAAATTATTTTCTTCGTCCTATAAATAAAATTATGGATCCCTTGCACTAGTAAACCTATTGATTATTGCATGTATGTTATTTGCACTAACTCTTCATAAATGTAGTATTTTTTAACATTTATCTCCAGATAAAAATATTCTAATTATACCATACAAAAAATTATTTAGATGGTAGAATATTTAACTACCAATGAGAATATTTCCATAAAATTTACTCCTTACTTATATTAAAACCACTTCACCACCACTCATTATTTTTATCTTTTTTATCATATT
Source organism: Viscum album (assembly GCA_963277665.1). Classification (NCBI taxonomy): domain Eukaryota; kingdom Viridiplantae; phylum Streptophyta; class Magnoliopsida; order Santalales; family Viscaceae; genus Viscum; species Viscum album. The sequence goes on along the minus strand of OY728121.1, from coordinate 1,895,242,132 downwards.
TTTCTTCCTTAATCAAGTAAACCCACTTATTTTTAATTCACATTTTACCCTCTTGGATTTTAACCATATCCCAAGTTATTTTGAACATTAATGAAGTAATTTCCTCATTCATGGTTGACTCCCACTGCTCAATGTCACTAAGAGAAACTGCTTCCTCTAGATTTTCAGGTTATCCTACATCTGTTAGGAGTAGAAAGTTCATATTAGTCCCATACCCTAAAATAGACTCCCAATTCTGGTTAGTATCCTTAATTAATTTATCTGATCTGAACAACTCGGACCAGTTCTTCCAATTAGTACTTAAACTTATGGAACCTAAAATTTCAAGTCCAGTAATTTTGGTGCTCTTAATCATGTTTCAACTAGCCTTAAACATTCTAGTATTTCTGATGATATTAATGTTGAACTTCCAGTGCCTTCAGTTCCCACATAAGAGTTATCTATATTTTTTAAATTACCAGTACTCTAATCAATTTGATATTGTACAATTTATTCTCCTTCAACTACCTTCTCAACCATGTTTTATTCTTTCTACATAACATTTTCATCAAATACAATATTTCTACTTCTAATGATTTTTTTTCATTCACCATACCACTGTTAGTATATAAAATTTTCATCTCCATAGCTATGGAAGGAACTCATTTTGGATTTTGATTCAAGGTTGTCCCTATTCTTAGTATCTACATGTACAAATAAAAAACTATCTAAGATTCTTAGGTGGTGAACATCCAGTTTTTTTTCTAGAAAATAGCACCTACGGATGTTCTTGCATAATCGTTGATGCATGACTGTTAATGGTGTGGTAAGATATCATTTTGGGTGGCGCTACCCAAATCACATTAGGCATCCCCACGTGCAACCTCATAATCCTAGATTTCCGTATTATATTATTTTTCATTCTTTTATCGAATCCATTTATTTTTGGACTTTTGGCCACTATCTTATCATGTCTTATTATATCCTTTTGGAAGAATTTGTATATGTTTTATCTAGTTTACTAACCATCATTTTCCCCCTATATGAACTTCAAATTTTGATTTCATTCCCTTTATACCAAATATTCCCATTGACCTGCAACTAGTATACTAACCTCGAGGGCTGAACTATAAGATTTGATAAAACTTATTGGGGAAAATCCCAACTGACCATGAAAAGTCAATCTAACATTCTGATGAGACCACTAGATTTTTGCACAACATTACAATGAAAGATCATATGAATGAGACTCTTTGTAGTGGAAAACTTATCTATGGAAGTTACTCTATAATTATATTCTTTATATGTTGGTAGACTTATCACCCTACTCACCACATGATTTTGTCCTTGATTTCACACACACAAGAAATCTCACAAATGCATAGAGTACCAAAAATATATTCAATGGTATTACATGAAACAGGGAAATAGAAAAAAGAAAGAAAATATTATTTTATCATGATTTAAATGATTTTTCCTATGTCCATGAGGGTAACACACTATTTATTACCTTTTAACATAATTGGAATATTATAGGTAATGAAAACATATTACAAAAGATAATTAATCATCACCAACTTCTCAAATCCAAAATAAATACTCACTTGAATTTCCCTTCCTTTTGGGTTCTTGTGTTGCACTCTTTTCTCTGAATGTCTTGGGAACTTATATACTTAGCATCAACTGATCATCCAATAATATTTTCTCCCACGAAATAATAAATCACTAATAACGGATGCTTAATCATGATCACCAACTTAGTGAGCCTTCAGTATTTTTGAAAATTCAAACATCTGACAGATCATCATACAAACATTGGTAAATGGGAACTTCTGATGGTCCTAGTGATGTTGGAGATGTCATTTTGTCACTGTTTTAACACCACTTCTATACCACCATTTGGTGCAAGAAATTATACTGAATGAAATTTTTACGGATTAACTTCTAGTGAACTGAGATAGACTTTATCGTCCAAATGATCATGCATGGTGGGAGGAGGGCATAGGGTTGATGTCATTCATGTTCATGATATTCTACATCTCTAGACTGGTGATTTTCACACATGGAAGGGATGGTGTGACATGACATTTGATGTTGGGGAAATAGAGTTCCAAACTAGTGGGGGAGAAACTAAGGGATTCCTTATTTATATTCTACTGATATTATTTTACTATCCTATAAGCATAATTTAGTGTGGGGGTCTTGGTGAGGTTTTGAATTGAATTGTTGACCTGTTTGGGTTCTTTTTGGTTTTATTGTTTATTCACTGGGGAATTAGTATGCTATTTCCACATTTATATGAGAGACCTTAGGTATAATCCAACTGAATATCCATGTTATGCTCACCCCTCTTATATAATCTACATTGCAGGTTTCCAAAAGGTTTTCAAAGGCCGATTTGGACATTACTAGTTTGGAGGTTGGGATTTTATTGGAGTTGGTGCCTTATAATTTTTATCGGTATTTCATTTTTGAGGTTTTTATTTTTATTTCTTTACATGCATTTTGGGATAATGATTATTTTAAATTTATGATATGGTATTGACCAATGGTTTTTTATATAGTATTCATATGGTTATTGAGGGCAATGATTCCTATTGTGTGTTTTATGCTAATGGTGCTAGTTGCTAACCCGAGGTCTATTGGAGGTACATTTCGGGGGTCAATCCCCCTCTTCATTGTCAGCTGATGACGGGTCGTCGTGGAGGGAGGATCATGATAGATTATCGGTCTATTTTTGCAATATATATTTTATGTACGAAGTTAATTTATATTTTTTAGATAATTTTTATCATTTGAATGTGGTAATTGGTGTTTTATTAGTCTAATAAAACTCCTTGTAGAAATTTTGATGGTGTTCTTTTTTTGAATTTTTCTGTGTTTTTGGTGATAATAGTGTTGTTTTTTTCTATTGGTCGTAACTCAAATTAAAAAATTATAAATATATGGAACTTATTCAAATGATCATTATATATATTTTCATATATGAAAATTATTTCTTACAATTACCGTATATATGTTACAATAAGATTGACAACGAAATATATGATGGTCATATATTTAAACCTCATTTTTTTAAAAACATTATGAACAATATATATAATATTGATTGAAAATAATATTGATATGCAGTGGAAAACATACAATAGATAAATAACCATATATGATGATAGTATATATAACAATCCAAAACCATCATACAGTTTTAAAAACCATTATATATAATTATTTTTAGTAGTTCACTCTCATCATATATTTTTTATCTTTAAAAATATTCTATTGGTTTCCTTTGCAAAAAAAATAATTTTTTTTTTGAGATTAATGGGTGGTTAAATAAAAACATTAAGATTATAAATAAATATTTGACAAGATTAAATGGTATGATGATATATGGAGGGAACTCAAATAATTAATTAATTTTGAAATTAAAAAAATGAATGAAATTAAATTTAAAATCATTCAATTGGAGATGTTGGATTAAATAACTAGTGAGAGTGAACCATTGATGAATTTTAAAAATACATACACAAATATCGATTGTAGATATTGAATTAAATGAGGGGTGATAATGATTCCTAATGTATGTGTATATACATTATGAAATAAGAGGATTCCAGAAGCTGTACCTTTTTTTCCTCATCTTTTGAAATTCCCCATCACCCGAGAATGTCGAAGCTACTAAAGAAGATGACTGAAATCTGGTGGAAGTCATGGTGCGTCTATTTCTATTCAAAAAATGAAAATGGTGTATATGATGATTCCTTATTCTACAAAATACACCCATACATATCTCTCGGGACATCCTCAAAATTATCCTACGAATTCCTTTTTCAGGACATACCATACTAGGAACCTATTGGGGATAGGATCTCAACACTATAGTGGAAGCAGTTTCACAAATATGAAAGAGAAGATTCGCCCGAAGGCCTTTTATCACCCAAATGCATTTTATCATACCACAGCCAAATGAATTTGTACACCTCACCCGAAGGCATTTTACAATGCACCCGAAGGATTTATCTCTCTTGACACACTAACACCCATGAACATAACATTTTTGGTGTACCACTAATCGTCACAACTAGGACACACCGCTTGATCTCTAAAACCAAGAGAAATTTTGATAAATGAAACCATCATGAATATATTTTAATGTTGTCGTTGAATATTCTCTCTCCATCATTTCATGTCATCATATTCATCATCTTGTTGTCTGCCATCATCGACACTTGGGAAACCACAATGGTGGAACACCCTTCCTCATTCACTCTTGGTAGCTACATCCTTGTTGGCCCACCTTTTTCACTGGTTACCGCAAAGGTGACAACCCCTTATTGATTCTATCTTGCACCGGCTACATCCTTCCAAATATATATTTTCAAACATGCTTCTTCATCCTCATATATAGACATCATGTTCATATCTCCGTTAATGTGGTAAAAATTCATTATTATATACATTAATATTTAGAATAATTCTTCATTAATGTTGGGAGAAAATCCTTCATTAATGTTGAGATAAATCACTCCACTAATAATTTTCTCTCTCCTAAATATTTAAATTTTAATAAAAAAATCCCAAAAATCTCCACCTTGATTTAAAAATCAAATACTCTACATTCATCTCCACCATCTGAGTCAATGTGATCGTCGGCTCCACCAATATCCAAATGTCACCCAATGAACAGAACATGTTTCATGACACCTACGACTAGGAAGACATTTGATATTCTAGCAAAGCCAATGATACCACCATAATTTCCCAATAACATTCTTCCAAACACATAATAGAGAACCTAACCCAAGGAACATCAGCAGTATTCCACCAAAATCTAACCATCACAAACAATGGAACACACCTTATGAATATAGTTGGTCAATCATACTTTCGTTATCCCAGAATCACCCCTGGTATCGTCACTGTCTTTCAATAACATCCTTCAATCCATGATGATCTGATCCACCAGATTCCTTCCACTGTGTTTTGAAACTTGGAAATTCAACCAATCCCTTTGATACAACTATTGGGGATCAGATCTTAACATTTAAGTGGATGTATTCACACAAACACAGAAGAGAAGATTCACCTGAAGGCCTTCTATCAACCGAATTCATTTTATCACACCACAGCCGAAGGAATTTTTACACCACAACTAAAGGTATTTTACAACAGACCCAAATGATTTATCTCTGTTGACACAGTAAAACCCATGAATGTACCATTTATTAGTACCTCTGATCATCAAAACTAGTACATGCCTCCTAATCTCCGCAACCAATAGGACTATCGATACATGGCACCATCATGAATCTCTTTGTATGTCGTTGTCTATGATTCTCTCTCCATTACTGCACGTCATCATCTTCATCATCTCATTTTCCTCCATCTTTGGCACTTGGGAAACCATAATTGAGGAACCCCATTTCTCATTCTCTCTTGGAGACTACATATTTGTCGGCCCACCTTTCGCACTGGTTACCATAAAAACAACAACCCCTTCCTGATTCTCTAATGCACTGAATACAACCGTATCCCTACACCCATTGGGGATGTCTTCAATCGAACATATAACCACTATTCCAAGACCTATAACCTACTCACACACCATAAATAATGATGAATAAACTAGAAATTTCTCCTCGAGGAGATTTGAGTACAGCCGACCCACTCTATGTGTCCCGATATTCTCATCTTAAAAAGATTCGACGATGGCATGTGGATGACAGAAGGATTATGATGAGGGGCCTCATCTGATCATATTTTTTCCCCTAGAGTGGCCATGACACAACATTCCAAGATGGATGCTATAGATGTAGCCACCGGTAACCATTCCACCCCTGATGCCTTCAATTGGATACGCCACTGCCATTCCCTAATCCATTTGATTATCATGTAGGCCATCATCCCCTTTGATAGGGAGCCACCATCAACCCCCGAACAGGTGTTATATTCTTCAATTGAGCCATGTTTCCCCACTATTCCTTAAAAAGGAGATGGTGGCCAGAGGTGGGGTATCAGTGCACACACCTAATTTGAGAATCTTTGATTTATATTGGATATCAAATTAGGGCCTTCTTGAATCAACTCCTTCTCAAGGGAGAGATGGAAAATGTTTTCCAGTTCTTATTTATTCTCTTATATTCCTTTCTTATTTTTTGGTTTTTACAATTCATTCATTAAATTTTAAGCAGCTATATGACATGTGTCAATAGGTGCCCAATTTATAATGTGTACAAGTTAAAAAATTATGTATTAAGATGTAGTTTACTTTTTGACATAATTGGTCATTGTTCATCCATTTAATTCAATTTCACCCCTTCCACTGCATATATTTATTAGTTATAGATACTACAAATTATTGGTATAAAAATATATATTTGTTATTATATAATATTAATACTAACACTTTTTTTACCAATAATTGAATCCATTATTATTGGGTGACATTTCTAACTGACCTCTTACCATTAAAAAATTCCATTGCAATAAATTATTTTGTAATAATAAATATTTTATCAACAATTTAATATATATAAATATATATATATCCATGATTTAGTGCCAATACATCGTTTGTCAAAAATATATATGATTATATGTTAAATTAAAATATAAATAGTTTAATAAGGTTCCATGAAATAATATATAACTACATATAACATAATTTATAAAATTATTGATAGATTATTTGAATTTTTAGCAATCTTAACCGAATCAAGGTTATTATAGTCGTTAACTAACCGAACAAGGCCCACCACTAAGGAAGTTCATGCGATCTATGAATTTAATAGAATGGACTATCATAATCCTCATAAAAGGTGAGCCATAGAATAAAGACCCTAACGCTACCTTAACAGGACCCAAGGACTTGTGGATTTGCTCATAGGCCTAAAATATTATATATATATATATATATATATATGTGTACATATATATATATATATATAACTACTACAAATGTGGGCAAGGGAAGTGCTCGGGTTTTATTAGTGATAATCAAAAAGTGCTGATAAAAAGGGTACTTTTATAATCACTAGAAAAAAATTATTGATAAATATACCCTTTATCAATGCTATTATTAGTGCTGATAAAGTCCTCCCTTTATCAGCACTAACGAAAAGCGCTGATACAAAGGAGACTTTAGCAGTGCTAATAATAGCACTAATAAATGTTTTTCAGAGAAAATATTATTAATTTTTATAAAAATATTTTAATTATATTAAAAAATAATGTTTATATGAATACATTAAATAAAAACACATGTTTATTATGATTATTATGCTTATATTTTATTTATGATTATTATATTTATTAGTTTTAGTTATATATTTATTATATATTTATTATACAATATATTTATAATATTATATATAAATAATTTTTAATATATATATACAAATAATTAGTACATATATATATATATATATATATATATATATATATATATATATTTAAATAAATTTATGTTTCCAAATGAATGTGTCAATTGATGAGTATGTTCATATTCTCATAAATATGTTCATTTTTTATCCTAATGTGGGCCATATATACTATAGTATTATACATGGTGTATTCATTCATTTCCTATATATATAAAGCTTTATCTTCTCATAAGTTCTTAAAGTCATGATAATATATTTAAATAAATAATAAATATATTTATTATATTAAAAAATACCAATATTTAGTTATATATAATTATATAATTTTTAAATATATTGTATATAATTATAAATATATATAACTAATTAAATGTAAATATGTTTAAATAATTATAAAATTACAAAATATTTTATTAAATGACAAATATATATTTATGAATACATTTTGAATATATTTATTTATAAGTATATGTCTTTAATGAATATATCCACAGATAGAGAAATATATATATATATATTTAAATACTTATGAAATTAAAATTAAAATTAATAGATCAACTTATATTTATATATTTATATATATTTAATTATAATTTAAATTATAAAATTATATATATTTAATTGTAATTTATACATAGATAGAAACATACATATATATATTTAATTATAATTTAAATTATTAAATTATAATAAATATATTAATTATATATAGTTATAAAATTATAAATGTAATAAATATATTGGTTTTAATTTTATAATTATGAATAAATGGTATGATTTATCAGCGCAAATTAAAAGCGCTGATAAAACATCCATTTATCAGTGGTTTTTTAGAGCTGATAAAGGCATGTTTTATCACTGCTTTCAATTTTAGCGCTCATAAAACATAATTTTATCAGATCTTTTTATCTATCACTCATGAACGTGTCTCTAGTTTTTATAAATAAACCCTAACTTTCTCCTCCATCCTCGCACCCCTCATGCTCTCGCGAAAGCCAATCCCTACCACCATTTCCGCTTCCTATCCTCCCTCCTCTCCTACTTTATCCTCCTCCTCTGCCACTGACTCCTCCGACACCATGAACTGAACTTCATCGTGCAGCTCTACTCCACTAGTGGCTCTCCTCCACCACGCATCTCCGTCATTTCGGCTCTCCTCTGCCATTTCCTCTCCTCCGTTAGCCTCTCCTCCGTCATGCATCTCCTATACCACAAATTCACCTCCACCGAAAGCTAAACCACACCTCCACGATTAGTTTTCTACTCCTCATTGGATTCACTTATTCCAGTTTGATATTGATGGTGTTGTTTTGAATTTTATGGGCTAAACGCCCTGCTGAAAATTGTTTCCGTTGTTGGTCCTTGTTTGGTCACTAAATGAAAATATGATATATTATATCATTAATTAATTATTCATTCATGGTGTCATATGTTATGTTTTTTGACTATTATCCTTCAAGACTTTTGATTTATATGTTTTATGACCCATAAGGATTTATTTTCAACATCCTTCCAAAAAGTGTTACCTCTCAAATTTGATATTCAATATGGGGAATTAGATTACTCTTTAATTCAAAATACTCTAGAATTATCTTATCCTATAGTTATATTTGGTAAAATTCAAGTTTCTTATACCATATTTTGAATTGGTTTATTTAAAAATCTTTAATGTGATGTGGGTTTTCATCATGGTTATTTCAAAAAATTGAAAATATTATTCCATACATTCAAAAATAAAATTTCTACCATCCACTCATATTTTTTTATTACTCTTATATATTTTTCATGATTTCATTTTTAAATAATCATTTTAAAATTAAATGTCTTCATTGTTTTCCCACTTATTTTATATAAAAATTTACATATTTTTTATGTTTCTATTATAAAAATTATTTTTAAAAGTAAAAGCCTTAAAATTATTTCAAATTCATAAACTAAAAATGTTATACATTTCTCAAGTTTCCATTATCAATGAATGTTTTTAAATGTAAAATTTACCATTTTATTTTTACTTCATTTATTTAATACATTATATATTTTTCAAGTTTTAATTTTTACTGATTCTTTTAAAAGAAAAAATTTTTAAAGTATTTTTACTTCGCATTTTTAAAACCATTATATCTATTTAATAACTTTTTATTAAGAACACTTTGTAATAATGTTTTCAATAGTAATCTATTTCCCTTCTAAAAATTGAAATATAATTTTCACATCAATGTTTTAAAAATTTGTTGTGAAAAAGTTTGTATTTTTACATATATTTATTTTCTAAAGATTGTTTTCCATGTAGTGATATTTTAGTCACAACTTTTATGTTATTATGATATGATTTATTTTGGAACATGAGAATTATAATATTCTATGATTACTTAAGTTCGTTTTAATGTATTTTTTTGAATTATTTAAGAAAAATTTATTTTTCCATTCTAAGAATTCCTCCCACTTTGTACACTTTATCTCCCCCATCCCTCGTATCTTATATTTCCCATTGGTTTCTACTTCTCTAAAAAACTAAAATTCATTTTTAATGAGTAATTTGGGATTTAGGTTTTTTAGTTTTTTCATGTATGGTGACATGTTGTTTATTGGTTACCATTCGATTTAAAGTAGAAGTTTATTTTCCCTTAATTTATTTTATAATTCATGGAATGTGTATACATTATAAATTTATTTTCAATTAATGTATACTAATGTGTTGGTTCTTAGGTGAAATTATAAATTTTTTTCTTAAATTCTTGGCTTGGCATAAGGGGTTTTTCTTTAGAATTTCATGTAATATTTTTAAATTATATTTATTCTCATGAAAATCATATTTGAAAAGGTTAATAGTGCCATTTAATATTTTTTATAGAAAATTTTTGTATTATTAGTTTTTTAGTTTTTCAAAGGAATTTTCCATGTTCTTGGAGAATATTTTTGAATGAAAAATGCATTTTTTTAATTGATTCCAAAATCATTTAAATGATGATACTTTAAAAAATGGGAGTTATACTCTACATACTAATTTGGTTTTCATGTGATGATCCATTTTTTACTTCAAAAGGTAAATGGTTTATTTCTCATGTGACCTTCAATGATTTCCTCAATAATTGTTTCACCAGTTATGGGTTATTGATTATTTATATGATGGATATATGATTTGAAAAGGGGATGTTATTTATAATGGTGTTAAAGGTGAGGTGTGATACATTTTTTCGGTAATTATCTTAATTTCTTTCTCACCTCCATGGTTGTTTGTTTATAGTAACTTCAGTGTCTGGGTGGGAGGTTTTCATTCATGCTACCCTAGTTGGTGTACACATTTTTATGGTTCTCCTAGTTGTTATTAAGACAATGCAAGTTAGAAGGTTCCAATATGATGAGTTAAGTATGGTTTAATTGGGTGGATCAAGTTATTGATGGAAGAAACATATATCAGATGTTGGTACAGGTAGTTATAGTGCCGTTTTGGATCATCACACACTAGTACCTAGGGTATATCCCATGAAATTTTGTTCCTTGATCGGTGGTTCTATATATAGGATTAAATTATTATATTGTTTAAACCCCCCTTATAATTGTTTTATTAGTGTAACTATTAATATTATATTTATTTACTATTATATTGTTCCTTGATCACATGTTTCCCTTCTTCATTGTGAATTTATTTTCTCCAGTTGATATGGGTTCTTTAAGTGATAATGAATGATTTATTTTCAAGTGGGAAAAAAATTAATGTATTATGATCTGGGTAGTACCTATATTTCCCACCAATTAATTGGGTCAAAGATTATATATTATGATATATAAATGTTATGTGAATAGGTTAGTAAGTTTATAGGATCAAAAAGGGTGAGTGTGATTACGTTAAGCTCTACTCATAATAATACATGTGAATATGTTAGAAAGTTTCTATGTTCATGGGTGAGTGTGATGGTGTTAATCACTAATCATAAATTTAAAATTTGGATACGGTTTTGAGTATCCAGGGGGTGGGTTAGAACACTGGAAAAGGAGTTCACCCACCAATGATGGGTTGGCCAGTCCATATGGGTGATTGGAGGAACACCAAAAATTAGAGATCCGAGCTAGATAGGGGTTTCATGATACATATAAGGTGTGAATCCATAAATTATTTTCATTGTCTAGATAGAGGGAAGTGAAAATGACATCTAGTTACTTTGTTTGGGGTACAATTTTAAAATGATTCACATGTTTTAAAATGTTTCTTATAAAATTATATGGGTTCAACATACCCTTTTATGGTTTTAAATTTCTTTAAAATGGATTAAAAAAGAATTGGGGTTTTTAGAAATGATGTTTGGAACAAATTGGTTTATTTTAAAAAAAGGTTTGTTATTTTAAAGAGTAATTTGTGTAAATAGTTGATCTTTTAATGGTATTTCATCTATTATTATATAAATAGGTTTAAGAGGAGATTTAAAGTCTATAACTTTTTTATCATTGGGTAATTTTTATATCAACGTTCTGTGTATTTATTTTGTTAAATATTAATATCACCGAATCAAATAGGATGGATATGAATAAAGAATGGATGGATGCCAATCGTCAGAAAAAAGAGTACGAGGATGGGCTGAAATAGTTCATCATGTTTGAAAAAGATCATGCATATGATCCTTATCAAATCATGTGTCCATGTTTATGATGTTGTTATTCAAGACATGTTATTCTAGAGGATTTTAAAGAACACATGATATATCACAGAATAGATCAAAGTTATAAATTTTGAAATAACCATATAGAAAAAGAGACTGTAGCTATTGATTAGGATATCACTGCATTTTATGGATCATTTGAAAAGATTACAAGTGTGGATAGTAAAGAATATCATCTCGAGGATGTGATTACAGATGTGCATGATGAGAAATATCATATTGAGGAAATGACAAGGACATTTGAAGATGAAATTCATGATTTCCAAAAATTGATTGAGCAATTAATGAGTTGCACAAAGATGCCATTTTATGATGGTTGCACTTAATATATAGCACTGACATCCATTTTGAAGCTGTATGATTTGAATGAAGGAAACAGATGGAGTGATGCCAGTTTTACAGAATTACTTGCTCTCTTGAATGACATGCTCCAAGAAGATAATGTGCTCCCAATCTGAACATATGATACCAAAAGAATGATACACTCGGTGGGTATGATATCTAAAAGAATACATGCCTACCCGAATAAATTTATACTATTTTCCAAGGACCACAAATCACTTAGATAATTCCCAATGTGTGGTTTTTCTCGATACAATAAAGATGAATCTGGTCCTAGGAAAGTTTCATGGTACTTTGCAATCATTCAAAGGTTTAGGAACCTATATTGAAGTGAGGAGACTGTAGGGAAATAGATGGTGCATGCAGACAGAATAAAAAAATATGGAAAAATAAAGTACTTGACAGACTCTCCTTAGTGGAAGAGAATTTATCATTAGTATCCTAACTTTGTAAATGAGGCAAGAAACCATCATTACGCGTTATCTACAGATGGAATGAATCCTTTTAGTTTTCAAAGAGACACTCACAGTACATGGATATTTATGTTGGTAAATTATAACTTGACATCAGGGTTATGCATGAATTGAAAACACATCATATTATCTATGCTTATATCAGGAACAGAACAACTAGGTAATGATATTGATTGTTATTTGGATCCATTGATAGAGGATTTGAAATTATTATGGGATTCAGGTGTTACGATGTATGATGCTTACATAAATAAATATTTCACATTGAGATACATATTGTATGGGACAATAAATGAATTTCTTTCTTATATAAATTTTTCAGGATATATCATTAAAGGAACTCTTTGGTTTCCCATATACGAACAAGGCACACAATCTATTAGGTTGAAACATTCATAGAAAATAGTGTTTCTTGGACATTGTAGATTTATACCCCAATTACATAAGTACTGATCATGGTCAATGTCATTTGATAGAAGTTTAGAAGAACGTACAACATTTTCTCCACTAACTGGTGATCGACTATTTGAGAAAGTAAATGATGTGGAAACTACTTTTGGTAAACCATTTTAAAAAAACCATATGAAAACCGGTTGGAAAAATAAATCACGTTTTTTTGAATTATCATACTATAATTGTCTATACGTTAGTTATTTTCTTGATGTTATACATGTTGAAAAAAATTTATCTGATAGTGTCATCGGCACATTGCTAAATGCACCCATCAAAACAAATAATGAAATTAAGGCTAGGTTGCACATGGATGACATGGAAATATGAGAATATTTGAAACTAGTGAAGGGTCAAAAAAGAACATTTTTTCCTCCTGGTTCTTACACTCATTCCATGCAGAAGAGATATCGGTTTTTCGACATCTTAAATGATGTAATGGTTCCAGAGGGGTATTAATAGAATATCAAGAACATCGTTTCAATGAAAAATTTAAAGTTAAAAGCTCTAAAACCACATGACTTCCATGTTTTGATGCAAAGCTGAATTCATATATCTCTATGTTGAATTTTTTCCAAGAATGTGAGTCATACATTAACAAAGCCCTTTTTCTTCCTCAAAGAAATATGTAGCAATGTTATAGACCCAGTGAAATTACATACTATGGAAAGATAAATATGTGTCATATTATGTGAATTGTAAATGTTTTTCCTACTGACATTCTTTGATATGAGAGTTAATATGATAGTTCACTTGGTGAGAGAGATTCAACTATGTGGTCCTCTGAAATATAGATTTATGTACCCCATTGAACAGTATATATTGATTTTGAAAGTGTATGTAAAAATTCAAATTCGAATAGAAGGTTTTATTGCTGAGCGATATATTGTTGAGGAAGTTGTCTAATTATGTAACAAATACTTGTTCAGTGTGCTAAGAATTGGTCTGACGAAATCTCATCACACTGGGTGACTTACGTGTGAAGGAATTTCTGGAAAGGAGGTCGTCACATCAATATTATAGATTGGTATCAAACCCAACTTTACATTTTGCATAATAGTTTGGACATTGACACATATGTTAAAACCCCCAAAGAAATTATTAGGAATTCAATTCCATCAAGGTATGAAAATGGATATCAAAAAAATATAATCAATCGATTATAATATGGTTTTAGGACAATATTTTTAAGGTGTCATATGAAAATATAGAATCAATTTCAGAATGAATTTGATAGCTAGACGGAGGACCAAGTGTGTATTTATTATCTTACAATGCTTATGTGATTAATGGTTATACATTCTATACTAATGGACATGACCAAGACAGTACCCGACAAAATAGTGGAGTTACACTTGTGGATGAATGGATGCATGATTCTAGTCTTAAGGACAGAAATACAATTTATGTGAATATATCTTACTTTGGAATCATTAAAAAAATATGGGAGTTGGATTATATGATATTCCAAGTGTGGATTTTTTAATGAAAGTGGGTTAATGACATAAGTGTTGTTAAAATAAATGAGTTGGAATTTTTCAAGGTTGAATTCAGTAGGGAATGGTATAAAGAGGCACCTCATATAATGGAATCACAGATACTATAAGTATTTTATATTCCAGATCCCACAAACCAAAACTGGTCAATTTCTCTGTTTTCGACCAAAACCACTAAAGAGTTTTATGAAAATTCAACAAAGGATAACCCATTCATTGGGATGTTGCTATAATTTTATAGTGGTACCAGTGTAGAAGTAATTTTTTATATTAGAGGATACTGCAATGAAGGTATTTGGTTAGTCAATAGAGGGTACAAATCCCTTCAACCACTAAAAAATGAGTTCAATAATCAGGTTATATTTTTTTCTAATATACATCGTGTTACTTTATGTTTATATCTATTCATTGATGCTTTTATATTATCTAAATTAAATATTAAACCAATTTTTTAGATAATGACTTTTGTAAGAACCCGGATCTTCGTTTTTAGGTATGTCTTTTCTTTTCCTGGAGTTTTTGAGAAAAAAGGGGTTTCTAGAAATTTTTGAAGTACATGGCATGTACTTTTTGAGTACACGCCGTGTACTCCTCTGCTGCTCGAAGCCGTGTGTTGGCCGTGTCAGGGCCACACACACGATGTGTACGGGTGAAGTGGAGGCCGATTAAAGTGAAGTATAGAAAAACAGAGTACACGCTGTGTACCCCAAAAGTACACGTCATGTATTTTTTTTCATTAAATGGACCGGGGTCACGTGTAATCGCCAGAACAACATTCTTCTAGGTCCTGTTCGGCTGAGAGCTCCTGTATGGCCGTGTTTCTTCACCGAGCCCTCGTGCCTCCTTCTGATCTCTGTTTTAGCCGTCGTCGATTACGTTGGATCCGTAGCGGTGATTTCTTTGTTCTCCTTGAGTCTTGTTTTCCAATTACTTATCTTTCTCAAGATATTGTGGGTTGATCGTTTTTTATGTTTTCTCATATCTTCGATGTTCTATGAAGTATCAATCATCATGGTTCACGTATATAGATCTCCTAGCATCAAGGTAGGTGGTTTGTGCCTTTCTGTAGGATTTTTGTGAGTATTTTGTGCAATTCCACCAATTCCCATGAACAGAGAATTGTGTGTGTCCATATTTTTCCCCTATTGTTTGCCTGCTATGCTTGATTTCTTGAGTAGAGGTAATTGCTTGTGAATAAGATGTTTTTTACTGTACTCTGGATGTTTTTCCATGATTGTTTTCATGTTAGGTGTTTTTTCAGTTTCCATGCCAAGTTGTAGGATAGTGGAATTGTTGTACTGTTATGCCGTTATGCCTTAGAATGATAGACAAGTAGTTATTTAGGTTTACTTGGGCTGATACGCGTGCTATGCATGTTTGTTTTACACAGGGAGGTGAAAACCTAGTGTGACGGTCCACAGGGAGAATGGAGGTAAGGGCTTGTCCAGAGTGTCCTTAATTTATAATGTGATACTACAGAGGGAATTGACGTTTAGTTCTTCCCCAAAAAGTCTGTAATGCCACGACATGGGCCACAGGGATAATTGACGTTGACTGCTTCCCCAGAGAGCCTTTAGCATGATACGAGACTATATGGGTAATTGACGGTGAGTGCTTCCCCAGAGAGTCTATTATTTAGCTGAACCAGAGGGGTGAGACTGTGTGTGCTTCTCAGAGGGTTTCTAGTACTTGTAGGTTGAACCTTTGGGGTTAGGCTGTGAGAACTACCCAGAGGTTACCTTTTTTTTCTTCTTGATTGAGTGGTTGTTTCTTTTGTACTTTATATGTTAGAACTGTGGATTGTAGCTGCTGTGTGCTTCCCTGTTTACTGCTTCCTGTTTTATTACTGTTATGTATTCACTTACTATTAGGCACAGATCTTTGGGTGGTTTCCAACTGGGACATTGTATCATTCCCTGTTTGGGGATTGCTTTTGGGCTCTAACAGATTATATTGTTGTAGGTGTAGATAAGGGAAAGCACCCTTCTTCTTCAGGTACATGACTTGTTGTGGAGCTGGAGAGCATGGGACCAAGCTATGGCTTGCGATGCTGAGGAGTTTAATTGTTCTCTTTGCACTTTGGTTTAGTATTTTATTCAACATTTTGACTTGTTTGGCTAATTTCTTATACATATGTATCATGCATCATTTTATATACATGTCTGTGTGCTCCTGATTTTTACTGTTAGTCTTCCGCTGTTTATCATTTACTCTTGTATGGATGGTTATGGTTTCTTCTGTTATCTATTTATTTTTCTTCCACTGTGTACTCTTCCAATGAGGGAATAGTTTCCCCACTATCACACCCAAGTCCCTTGCTACTAGTTGGTAGCCTCTGGTGTTTGGGTAAATGCGTTTGAGGCCAGGTGACCAACCGGGTACAGGGCGCGTCTGGTTGGCTTCGGGAACCGGGACATTACAAAATGTTATCAGAGGGTTTTTTTTCTCTTGATTTACTGTTTGGAGCCTTTATCCAGGGATAGTATGAATTCGGTACTTGGTAATAAGCGGTGCCCAGGAGTAGCTAACCCGTGTACCGGGAAAATCCATACTACCTCGATTATTGCAGTTTTCTGGTTTTGAGATTTTACGGATGATATGATTTCACCTAGAGTGATTCATAGGAATTGTATTGTTATTGTTGTTAATATTGTGGTTCTATTTCTGTCTCAACCCAATGAGATGAGGCTATGCCATCTCATGCATCATATAGGCACTTGATAGAAATCACATGCCATGCATTTTTTCCATGCCATCTAGGGTGCATTAGCAATTACATGTTGTTGTGATAGGCCTTGTGTATATTATTCATGTTATTGTGATATATGCTTGATATAATCCATGAAGTTTGGTTGTTTTTTTAAATTTTCTTTAATGAACACCAATTTTTGGTTCTTGAGGTGTTATGGGCCCTCAAGAATCGATCATTGGCACCTTTATACTAATTTTTTAGTGTTTTCTGTGCTTCGGTGCAGTTTCAGAGCTACTGCCCGGAAAAACCTAGAATACATGACGTGTTTTTTATATATACATGCCGTGTAGTTTTAAACCGGGTCACTGACTGTGTGAGTAGAAACACGGGTTGGGGAAAATCCTTAAGAACACGCTGTGTACGAAAGGTACACGCCGTGTAGTAGTGAGCTGTGTATCTGGTCGTGTCAGTAACAACACGGATCGGGGAAGCTCGTATAATATACACCATGTTTTGTATAAACATGACATGTAGACTTGTTCGGTGTACCCGACCATGTAACTAACAACACAGGTTGGGGAGGCTATGTCCTATATGCCGTGTGTTGTATAAACACGCCGTTTATCTTTGTTTCCTATACCCTACCATGTCGCCAACAACACGGTTCGAGAAAAGACTTCAAGTACATGCTGTGTTTTTTCGTAAAATGCTGTGTAGTCTCAGCCATGTAACTAAAAACACCGGTCGTGAGACTTTTTCTACTACACGTTGTGTCCACCAGGAACACGCAATGTAGTCTCAATTTAAGAAGACCGTGTGGTTTAGCCATGAAAAAAGTCACGGGCAGGGGAATAGAGTTAAGTACATGTCGTGTAGAGTTTATACACTCCATGTAGTCTTGTTTTGTAACACATTAGTGTTTCTTTCTCCTATTTCCATTTTGTACTCCTTTGTTCTCTGTCCTTGTTTTCCTGATTTAAGGTATTATTTTGATCATTCAGAGCTATGCCTCTGAGACATTCTCCGGTTGTATGTCAGTTTCCAGTCAATGATCAAAAACTAGATATGGCTGATCAGGGACTCTCGGTCGATCCTCCAGTCGGACCAGCCTTGGCACTGGCTATCATACCTGTTGCAGGCACCGATGCATACTTCAGGGAAGGATTTATGAGCATGATGCAGAACTTTCATGGAGCACCTCCTCCTACCATTCCTATGGTAGACTTGACGCGGGTTTTCTAGCAATAACATCCTTTTACTTTTTCGGGGGAAAGAGGACCATATGATATAGAGCCATGGCTGGAAGCCGAGCTGACTATCATTGAGCATCTGGAAACATCTCCAGAGAGGCGGGTCAAGTTCACTACCTATATTCTTCGAGATTCCACCAAGAGGTGGTGGAAAGTGATCTCACAGGCGGTCCATCAGTAGGTAATGGCTTGGGAGGAGTTCCAGTGCACGTTTTACAACTACTTCTACCCAAAGACCCTGAGGGCTGATCGAGCCTAGGAGTTCATGAGTCTAGAGAAAGGTACTCTTTCTGTTATGGAGTATTCCTCTCGTTTCACCGAGATGCAGCATTTCACACACCTCTGAGATGGAAATGGGGTGTTATTATCAAGGAAGTTTGAGGATGGTCTTAGGTAGGAGATCCGCTTGCAAGTGAATATCATTCAGTTGAATTCTATCCCTTCTATCTTAAACCGGGCCCTGATTGCGAAGCGCAATCTGGGAGACTCCGGACCTGCGAGCCAAGGCGGTTCTGCTTCAAGAGCTAGTGTTCCTCCAGTTGACAATTGGAAGCTCCATAGAGAGCCTATGCGTGGTGATCCGTGGAGGAGGGATACATGTTCAGGTAGCCAGGTAGTATGATATAAGTGTGGAAGGGCAAGGCACATGAGGTCGTAGTTCCAAAGAGACCTAGTGGAGTGTCGATCATGTAGAAATATGGGTCACCTTCAGTGTTTCTGTCAGGTTTTCTCACCAGTAGCTGGGGAAGAGGGTTCTTCCTTGAGCCCTCGTTTAGGAGAAGCACCACTGGTTTCTCACCAGTCGGGGAACTGGATTTCTCATGCTCGTTCAGGCTGAGGTAGAGGTCGAGGCCGGGGCAGTCAGTCACCAATCGTTCAACGTCAGTAGGGGGAATCAGCTTAGGGTGATCAGGTAGGGTCACAAGGCCATGGTGCAGGCCTGACTTTTGTAGTGGAGTAGACCTATCAGGAGAAGGATCCCAGACCTTCTACAGTTTGAGGTATGATTTTGGTAGCCTCAGTTTTATCTTCATCTATTTTTGATATTAGTGCTACGCATAGCTTTATCTCTATTGTTGTTATCGAGAGCCTTGGGCTCTGTATCTTTTCTTCTACCAACTTGTTGACACTAGAAACACTTTTGGGGACTAGGAAATCTAGTGTACATCAGTACAGAGAGTGCCCTCTCGGGGTTGCAGGGTATCATTTCATATGGGATATCTATATCCTAGAGATTAAAGGCTATAATATCATTCTCAGGATGGACTGGTTGGTTCCCTTACATGCATTCATCGACTGTTATTGCCACAGGGTGAGTTTCATTTCCCCAAAGGGTGATCCTTTTCTTCATAAAGGTGTGTGGGATGTTCGAGTGAGTCAAGAAGGACTCGAGCATCATGGGCTAGGAAGGGTGACAACCCAGATTTCTAGTCTTTATCTAGATGACCAGGGGACTCCGCAGTAAGACATTCCTCCTGTGGTGGATCGTTTCAAGGATGTCTTTCCAGAGGACTTTTCAGGTTTGACTCCAGAGTGTGAGGTAGACTTCTCTATTAAGTTCGTGCTAGTGGTGGCACCTGTGTCCATTCCTCCCTATAGGATGGCTACACCTGAGTTTAAGGAGCTCAAGAAGAAGTTGGAGGAGGTGGAGGAAAATGGTTTCATCCGACCCAGTACATTTCATTGGGGTTCTCCTGTCCTGTTTTTAAATAAGGAAGATGGTACCCTTTGGCTATGTGTGGATTATCGAAAGCTGAACCATTTGAAGGTCAAGAACCAATATCCCTTTCTAGGGATTGATGATCTACTCGATCAGCTTCGAGGAGCCCAGGTGTTCTTGACGATTGATTTGAGATCTGGTTATTATTATTTGGGCATTAGATCATTGGATATACCTCTGACAGCCTTCAAGAGAAGTTATGGTCTCTACGAGTATACGGTTATGTTGTTCGATCTCATGAATGCGCTAGTTGTTTTCATGGAGCTAATGAACCGAGTCTTCCATCCGTACTTGGATTCCTTCATCGTGGTCTTCGTGGATGATATCTTGGTGTACTCTCACACTAGACACGACCATGTTGACCATCTTGAGATCGTTCTGGGTACACTAAGAGAGCATCAGCTTTATGCTAAACTCTCGAAGTGCCACTTTTGGATGGATCAGATTCACTTCTTGGGTCACGTCATCTTAGAGTCAGGAGTATATATGGACCCATAGAAAGTGAGAGTTGTAGTTTCCTAGGAGCAGCCAAAGAACGTTTTGGAGGTAAAGAGTTTCCTAGTGCTGGATGGATACTGTAGACGCTTCATCCAAGACTTTTGACACCTAACATCACCTTTGACAGGTATGACCAAGAAGGGGGCGAAGTTCTTATGGCCATATTGTTATGATTCAGCCATTCATGAGCTGAAGTGGAGTTTGACATCGGCACCGATACTAGTCTTTCCAGAGCCAGGAAAGAGCAATACTATTTATTTTGATGCTTCAGGTATTAGGCTAGGCGCTTTTCTTATGTAGGGAGATGGAGTCATTGCGTACAGGTCTCGACAGTTGAGGCAACATGAGAGGAACTCCCTGAGGCACGACCTAGAGTTGGCAGTTGTTGTTCATGCCTTATGTTGTTGGAGACATTACCTTCTGGGATAGCACATTGTGGTTTTCACCGACCACAAGAGTCTCAAGTACATCTTCAGTCAGCATGATCTGAATCTGAGAAAGCGCAGGTGGGTATTGTATCTTCAGTATTTTGATTTCAAGATCGCCTATATGCCGTGAAAGGGCAACGCAGTGGTAGATGCGTTGAGTATGAGAACTCAGATTCAGGCAGTTCAGAAGGTCAGTAGTGAGTGGAAGCTTATGGCTCTATTCTCTAAGATGCATCTGGAGGTGCATAATAGACATGGAATGACTTTCTTATCTTCTATATCTATTACCTATACACTTCTTGATCAGGTACGGATGAGGTAGCTATCAGACTCATAAGTCTTAGTCCTACGGGATAGTACTTCAGGAGAGGACCCTCTTCATGGATGGAAAGTGGGTGAGGATGAGATATTGCATTTCCAGGGACGTGTATGGGTGCCAACAGACATATGCGATGAGCTGATTTGGGATTTTTATTCCTCATTTTGGGCAGTTCATCCTGGTGTCAACAAAATGTATCAGGATCTTCATCGCCAGTACTGGTGGCCTGGTATGAAGAGATATTTTTCTGGTTTCTTCTTGAGATGTTTTACTTTTCAGCAGGTGAAGGAAGAGCATCAACGATGAGAAAGCCTTTTATAGAAGATAGACATTCCTGATTAGAAATGGAAAGATGACGTGATGGACTTTGTTACCTGATTTCCGAGGTCTCCTCGAGGGAACGATGTTGTTTGGGTTGTCATCGACATGCTTATGAAGGTTTCTCACTTCTTACCGATCAAGGAGACCTTCAGTGTTAATGATCTGGGACGACTTTACATCTGAGAGATTGTGCGTCTGTATTGAGTTCCACACTCCATTGTTTCAGACAGGGATGCACGCTTTACTTCTCGGTTCTAGCAGGGGATTTAGAGGGATTTGGGTATATAGTTACTTTTAAGTACAGCATACCACCCCCAGACAGATGGCCAGTCCGAGCGTATGATCCAGGTGCTTGAGGATATGCTCTGAGCTTGCATTAAAGACTTTGGTGGTTCTTGGGAGAATCATATTCCTCTGGTGGAGTTCACCGACAACAACAGTTTTTAGGCGACTATTAAGATGGAACCTTACGAGGCTTTGTATGGTAGGCCATACCGATCAACCTTATGCTGGCTAGAGGAAGGAGAGGTAGCTTTGCTGGGACCTCGTATTGTTCAGGAGACCTCAAAACAGATAGAGTTGATTCAGAAGAGGATGGCTACAACATAGTATCGACAGAAGTCTTATGCTGGTCAACAGAGACGACCTCTAGTGTTCGAGGTCAGGGATAAGGTTTTCCTGCATGTTGCACTGATGTTGGGACACGAGAGGATTTATAGAAAGGGTAAGATTTCACCGTGGTAAGTCGGGCCGTTTGAGGTATTGGAGAGTGTTGGTCCAATTTACTATCGGTTATAGTTACCTCTGAGGTACTGGTCCATACACGACGTCTTCCACGTCTCTCAACTATGACATTACTTTTCAGACTCGTCTCATTTATTTCAGCCCGAGGAGGTTAAGTTCGAAGTGGATGCATCATTTGAGGAGCATCTTATCCGTATTGTCGATCGCAGTATGAAGGTTTTCCGTGGGCGGTCTGTTCCTCTAGTACAGGTGCTATGGAAGCACGGATGAGTACATGATGAGACCTAGGAGAGGGAGGCCGATTTACGATTGCAATGGCAGGAGTTGTTCGAGGGTTCTTCTCCTACGACTCGTTTGGTAAATTCGGGGATTATTTTCTATAAGGGGGGAAATTTGTAAGAACATGAATCTTTGTTTTCAGGTATGTCTTTTCTTTTCCTTGATTTTTTGAGAAAAAAGGGGTTTCATGAAATTTTTGAAGTAAACGTCATGTACTTTCTGAGTACACGTTGTGTAATCCTATGTCGCTCGAAGCCGTGTGATGGCCGTGTCAGGGCCACACACACGGTGTGTATGGGTGAAGTGGATTCTGCTAAAAGCAGAGTACGGAAAAACAGAGTACACGTCGTGTACCCTAGAAGTACACGCCATGTATTTTTTTCATTAAACGGACTGGGGTCGTGTTTAATCGCCAGAACACCCTTCTTCTATGTCTCGTTTGGCCGAGAGCTCCCGTACAGTCATGTTTCTTCTCCGAGCCCCTGTGCCTCCGTCTGATCTCCGTTTCAGCCGTCGTCAATCGTGTTGGATCTGAAGCGGTGAGTTATTCCTTCTCCTTGAGTCTTTTTTTCAAATTCCTTCTCTTTATCAAGATATCGCGGGTTGAGTGTTTTTGACATTTTCTCAGATCTTTGATATTCTATGGAGAATCAATCATCGTGGTTCATGTATATAGATCTCCTAGCATCAAGGTAGGTGGTTTGTGCCTTTTTATAAGAATTCTGTGAGAATTTTGTGCAATTCCGCCAATTCCTCTGAACGGGGAATTGTGTGTGTTCCTATTTTTCCCCTATTGTTTTCCTTCTATGATTGATTTCTTGAGTAGAGGTAATTTCTTGTGAATAGGTTAGTTTTTACTGTACTCTTGATGTTTTTCCATGCATGTTTTCCTGTTAGGCATTTTTCCAGTTGCCATGCCGAGTTGTAGGATAGTGGAACTGTTATACTGTTATGATGTTATTCCTTATAATGATAGTCAAGTGTTTCATTAGGTTTACTTAGGCCGATATGTGCGCTATGCATGTTTGTTTTACACAGGGCTATGAGAACCTAGTGTAATCGACCATAGGGAGAATGGACGTAAGGGCATCTCCAGAGTTTCCTCAATTTACAATGCGAGACCACATGGGTAATTGACGTTGAGTGCTTCCCCAGAGAGTCTGTAATTCCACAACATGGGCCACATGGGAAATTGACATTGAGTGCTTTCCCAGAGAGCCTTTAGCACGATACGAGACTATAGGGGGAATTGACGGTGAGTGTTTTCCTAGAGAGACTATTATTTTTCTAAACCAGAGGTGAGAGACTGTCTGTGCTTCCCAGAGGGATGCTAGTACTTGTAGGTTGAACATTATGGCTTAGGCTGTGAGAAATACCAAGAGGTAACCTTTTTGTTCTGCTTGCTTGAGTGACTATTTCTTGTGTACTTTATATGTTAGAACTGTGGATTGTAGCTGTTGTGTGCTTCCCTGTTTACTGCTTCCTGTTTTTTTACTGCCATTTATTCACTGACTGTTAGGTACAGATCAGTGGGTGGTTTCCTAATGGGACCTTGCCTCACACCCTGTTTGGGCCATATTTTTGGGCCCAAACAGATTATATTGTTGCAGGTGTAGATAAGGGCAAGCACCCTTCTTCTTCAGGTTCTTGACTTGCTATGGAGGTGGAGAGCATGGGACCAAGCTATGGCTTGCGATGCTGAGGATATTACTTGTTTTATTTTTCACGGTTTTTTAGTATTGTATTCAACATTGTGACTTCTTTGGCTGCTTTCTTAGACATATGTATCATGCATCATTTTATATACATGTGTTTGTTCTCCAGTTGTTTAATGTTAGTCTTCCGCTATTTATCATTTACTCTTATATGGATGGTTATGGTTTTTGCTGTTATCTATTTTTTTTCTTCCGCTGTGTACTCTGCCAATGAGGGCATATTTTCCCCACTATCACACCTAAGGCCCTCACTGCTAGTTGGCAGCCTCTGGGATTTGGGGAAATGCGCTTGAGGCCATGTGACCAATCAGGTACGGGGCACCTCTGGGTGGCTTCCGGAACCGGGATGTTACAAATTCTATATGTGATGATGCTCCCAATCCCCAGGAACAATAGGTTTCTCAACCAGTAGCTGTTCACAGTATAGATGAACATCATGTTTCTCAAGCTGTTGCCTTTTGTTAATATATATTTGATACTAATTTTTTGTTATCTAAATTAAATGATAAACCGAATTTGTAGATAATGACTTCTTCACATGATAATGCTCCCAATACACAGGAACAATAAGTTTCTCTACCTGCTGCTGCTCGTAGTGCAAACAAACAACAGGTTTCTCAACCTGTTGCTGCTCCAAGTGAAGAGGTACAACCACCATATACACATGCCAATGCTAACATTCTAGATCCGGATGAACATATTAATGATATTGGATTTGTGGTAATAAAAGTTGAAGAAACACCAGTGGTGTCGAAAAAATAGGAGTGTTGTAGATTTATGGTTTCAGAAAAAATCATTAAGGATAAAGAAAAAGGAATAAAATACGAGATTATATCGAATAAGAGAGGCAAACATGTTAACCGCAACAAGTCCATGTTTAGTAGTTACATTGGAATCGTCACTCAACAACGTGTGATGATTTATGTAACTTCATGGAACTATGTTGTGGCTGAGATTATGAAACTAATGTGGGGATATAATATGGTACCACTATGATATCATTTTTTTAATTTACTAAAAGTTTAATAATGAAACATTTAATTATACTTCATCATATCTTAAAGAGTGTATTTATAGTAGATGAATCACACAATGACTATGTATTAAGGGTTTCTTGAAGGATTCATAGGGGTTTTTGAACAATTTTAAAGAAACATCATCTTAAAGATATTGAATGGAAAATAAAACCACACAGACCTTTTATTTATGCACACCTTATAAACTAAGCATTGTTTGATGCATTAACTGGCCTTCGTACGAAGCAGTCATTTTATTTACATTGTATCTAGTAATATGTTGTTTGATGGTATGCGTATTCATCACATTTATTGATAGTGTTTTATTTAGAAAACAACAACTGATTTCTAAAAATAATCAACGAGCATAAAAACCAGTGTACCTCTACCATGAAGTAAGGATGGGGTACACATCACTTGAAAAAATTTTGGCACATATTTTAATTCTACCATAATACTTTTAGGTGACATAAAACAACACAATAACTATGTTATTTTGTTTATATGCATCTTGAAGAGTCCAAATCCAAAGTCACTCCCATCCCACGCCATGTGCTATGGAGGAAGTCACATGTATCTAATGATGGAAAACTAATAGATGAAAACTTGCAAAAAAAGTGTGGGAAATATGTGTAAGTATGAAATAATAAAAATTTGTTTTGATATAAATTGTAATTAAATAACAATGATTAATTATTTTTCCATATTATATATCTAAAATTTTCATAATAATCAACAACACCATCACCGGATGAATACATACTTTCAATGGTCATGAAGCATCCAGAAAAGTATGGTCGTATCAGAGGTGTGGGTTTTGGGGTGAGAACCCAAACATATTTTCTGAAAAAAAAACAAGTGAAGGATCAAATTGAGGAAATGAAAAAGATGAGAGAAATATTATCTATGTTTGAAGATGAATTAAAATTCTAGAGAGATCTAATAGTAAGTTTGATGAGGAAGGCAAAGAGAAGAAATAAATCCATAACAACCCACGCATGAAGATCCCACCCCACCCCCACTAGTTTTTAGGTAAGTCATTACCCAAAAAAATCTTAACTGAGGTAGTCAAGTTTCTAATAATTGTTTATGTTAAATGTGAATCAGATAGAAACTAGAAACTAATACCTTTCCTGTTTTGATATTCTATAGGGTGAAAATAATTTTTATTTATATATATCCAAACCCACCCATCGTCTTATAGTGATGGATACTTTTTTCAATATCCAGAACACCATGCTACACAATAGACCATTTCTGACACGTCATGTCACAGTGTCAATTACTGTAGCCCTAGAGTTGAGCATCGAGCTACCTATTCCTATTGATGAGGCAGATATTCAAATGGTTGAAAAAGATCAGGGAACATTTATCACATGTCTATCACATATTGTAAAAAAATCATGTTGACAATGAGGTATTCATTTCCAATTTGTTTACAAGCTAAACCTTAAATATGTAATGAAAAAATGTATGAAGTGATTAATGTTATTACAGATGGAAAAAGGTAATTGGAGAAATGAAAGACTAGTTCAAAACCATCTTAAAGATAAACCAACTGATCAAAACTATCTTCCAGAAGCACCTTAACCCCCCCATTTAATATCCACAGTTATTATCATTGAACGGTCATGTGGATACAAAGATGAATGAAGGTGGTACTCACGCAATTTAATTTGAAGTAAGTATTTTTTTGATGGGATGATCCAGAAATCCTTAGTTTTGAGAGTATAACTAAAATATTAAACTATGAATGGTTAGGTGGCTCAGTTTTATATATATATATATGAGGTATGTTTTCATGAATTTATTTTCTAAAAGCTGATATACTATGTTAATTATTATTAAAAACATTTCATATTTTTCATAGGTGTATATATGAAAGAAAAATGAAGGGATTTCCCCATGAACATAAATTTTCCCTCATTAGTCCTCACATCACCTCTACAGTACAACAATATATAAATTCCAAGAAAGAGGGTGAAATAGGGGCCGGACTGCTCAAATAATTTAACATCAAAATTACGGATGATAGACTCTTCTTAATACAAATGATACAGGGGTAAAACTCTATAATTTTATCATATCAAACATATTTTAATATCTTTTATTACTTATTATTTTTTGTGTTCTTAGGCATCATTGGATGCTCATTGCGGTCAATTTGGATACTCCAAAGATTAATTTTATTAATTAAATGCATGCATATCCAACAAATTGATCACACGTGATGGCGTTTTTTAAATTTTTATACACTAAATTCAACATTTTAGAACTAAACATCCAGTTATATAATTTATATTATATTTTAATGTAAATTCTATTATGATAGGTTGGTGTGTGAATATCTTGTATATCATGGAATGAGACTAGAGGAAAAGGACAAGAAACCTGACTAGTACTATGACTGGATAATTATCTGGGTATATATAATAATATTTCACCATCCAAACACATATAAAATTTTATTTATTTTTCTAAATGTTTTTGTAGTACCAGAAAGAAATCGGCAATAATGTCTTTGGTTATTATGTTTTTAAATTTATGAATGATATCATATTCCATGAAAAAACTTGCATCTCTAAAAATGTATTTTCAATGATAAATTATATTTAATTAAAAATACTTATTAATCCTTTTTGTATTTATATTTTTTTCATTACTACCATGAGTGATGAAAACAGTCATATTCACAAGATGATATAGATATGCTTATAAAAAAATTGGTAGCATACCTGATGGAAGAATTTACAAATATAAAACGAAGTTGGTAAAATTCTCAAATAATTTCAACTTTAATAATATTGTCTACTGTATCTTTCTCTTTAGTCTATGGTAATGTTGTGATTTGTACGGTATAAATGACCCACTAATATTCATGTCCATTGGTGGTCCTTTTTTTCACACTAAATGAATTGCATGTTGATTGGTTTTTTAAAAGAAATTGGTGGCCTCATTTACAGGGTATGTGTGTTGTTAATAAAAAACAAAAGATAATGAGTATCCCGATGGGGTTTCCCCATCCCCTATGTTTTTTGTGATGTCATGAGATATAACGGGAACTAGAACTTACTCTACTATTATAGTTTTCAACAATGAGAAGGGGTTTTCTCAAAAAAACATTGATTCCCTCTAAATCAATGGAAATTCCCAACTTTAGTCATCCAAGTGAATAAACAACTTTCATATATTCATTCGAAGGACCTAAATATATGACAATTTTTTATTCACTGGGTTGACTAAAGCTATAATGCAGAAGGTGGATGTTGTCTTATGTCAATCGTACAAGGATCAAACTAATGCATGATGCGACCGGTATGACTCAAATTGCATGTTTTCGGTTTGAAATAACTTTTTAGTAAAAACACACAATTGACATACTGAAAAATGAGTAAATTAATTCCAATTGTTTTGATACTTTAAGAAAATGATCTATTGGTAATTTTTGACGTGTATAAATCAACCACACCTCAATCCGACACATGGTGTCACTGGTATGACTACAAATGTGTCTTGTTATTTAAAATTGAAAATAATTCAAGTGAAAAAACACAACTAACATTATAAAAACTAATAAAATGCCTTCGGATTGTTTGATACAATAGGGAAATGATCTATGAGTCAACTGTGATGTGTAGGAATCAACCCCACCACAATCTGATGAATAGTGTGAATGGTATGACTAATAGTGTCCATTATCTGTGTAAAATTGAAATTTTAGCAGACAACCTATCACTCACTAAAAAAATGCACTCTGATTGTCTTAACAATTAAGGACAGTGATCAATTAGTACTTTGTGACGTGTATGAATTAGTCTCATGTCAAACTGATGCAAGATGCGACCGATATGACTCAAATTGCATGTTTTTTATTTGAAATGACATTTTAGTGAAAAAAACAAAACTGACATACTGAAAACTAAGGAAATTCATTATTATTGTTCAAATACTTTAGTAAAATGATCTATCTGTTATTTGTGCCATTTAGGAATCAACTTCACCTCAATCTGATGCATGGTGTCACCAATACGACTCCAAATGTGTCGTGTTATTTAAAATTGACATTAATTCAACTATAAACACACAACTAACAGACTGAAAACCAAGAAAATGAATTCCTATTATTTTGATACATTGGGAAAATCATCCATGAGTTAGTTGTGATGTGTAGAAATGAAACCCACCTCAATCTGTAGAATGGTGTGACCGGTATGACTAAAAGTGTCTGTTATGAATTTAAAATTGACATTTTATCTCAAAACATGTCCCCCACTAAAAACCAAGAAAATTCACTATGATTGTTATCAAAATTAAGGAGAATTATTATTCAGTCCTATGTTATGTGTATTAAGTTATCTCATATCAAAATGATGCACAATATAACCGATATGGCTCAAATTTCATGTTTTCAGTTTGAAATGAAATTTTAGTAAAAAACAAAACTGACATACTAAAAACTATAGAAAAACATTCTGATTATTTTGATACATTAGGAAAATGATCTATAAGTCATTTTTATGTGTAGGAATCAACTAAGCCTCAACCCAATGCACAGTTTCCTCAGTATGACTCCAAATGTGTCTTGTTATTAAAAATTGAAATTAATTCAAGTATAAAAACAAAAATTAAATAATGAAAACTAAGAAAACACATTCAGATTGTTTTGATACTTTAGGAAAATGATCCACGAGTCAATTGTAATGTGTAGGAATAAACTCCACATCATTCCAATGAATGGTGTTACCAGTATGACCAAAAGTGTCTGCTATTAGTTTAAAGTTGACATTTTATCTCAAAACATGTCACTCACTGAAAACCAATCAAACACACTCTAATTGTTTTCAAAATTAAGGACAACAATTCGAAATTCTTTTTTGACATGTATAAAGAAATCTCCCATTGAAATGACAAATGATGCAACCTATATGACTCAAATTTCATGTTTTTAGTTTGAAATAATATTCTATTAGAAAAACACAACTGACATATTGAAAACTATGAAAGTGAATTCATATTATTTTGATAATTTAAGAGAGGGATCGGTTATTCATTTTTGACCTATAAAATTATATCCCCACCTCAATACGATGAACAGTGTGACTGGTATAACTCAAAATGTGTCATTTTTATTAAAAATTGACATTTTTAATGTATTGTCCATATTAATGTTTAATTTATTTCTTTATAGTATTACTAAAGTAATATTTGTTATATTATATATGTGGAATATTTTTCTCGAGTTGGTATTATTTTTTCATAGACTATTACCATCAGAGGACATTTTTTAGAGGGGACCACATATGTCAAAAGAGAAAACATTAATGTTTTTAACTGTTTGATGGATAATTGTAAATGTAATTTTATAAAACATTATAAAAAATGTATGTAGAAGTGTTTTTTGGGTATATACCAAGAGTGAATATTTTTGTATTCATGATTCCAATTAAATGTATATAGCATTGTTTTCCTAACCTCTGTGTGCACTCCTTGTTTTCTCATCATTTTCATCGTGTATGCTGTTATTTTGTATATACTATGGGTGGTTATTTTTTAGAAGGTTTTTCTGGTTTTTGTATGTTATTTTTGTTGTTTTGGTTATTTTGGTCTGCTTTTTGGGTGCTATTTATTTTTCTCAGGTTGGCTAGGTCTGTTGTTATATAAATAGCACACTCAGGTAAGGAAGCATTTATCAGCGCTAATTGAAGATCTGATAAATGGGGACATTATCAACACTATTTGAAGCACTGATAAATGGGGACTTTATCAGATCTATTTGAAGTGATGATAAATGGTGACTTTATCAGCACTATTTAAAGCACTGATAAATGGGTTCTTTATCAGCACTTTTCATAGTGTTGAAAAATGGGGTCCTTTATCAGTGATAAAGATAACATTAATAAAGGCATTTTTAACATTGTTATAAGCTAATTTTGTGGTAGTGAAACGTTATAAAAAAATTTAAATGATAATTAAGAACTAAATTTCCATCTGAACATCAAATGGATTAAAAAGATCCAACATCAAAATTGTTATGTGAAAACAAACTAGCCATAATAATATTTACTCAACCCAATATTTTAATAACAATATATCACAGATTCGTGTTTTAATTCTTCATTAATAGGATAAAGAAACAGTCATCTAAACAAATCCACCAACACAATGATGTCAAAAATCAACTAATGAACTCTCATTGGGTAATTAAATCATCAATCTGAACCTCATTCCATGGAAATCAAATAAAAGGAAGAAGATTGCATTTTTGAATCTGTTTGGGAAGCACTGAAAAACTCACTCTAGTGGATCACCACTATGATTCTAACCTAGTCTCCCTGATCATCCTTTAATTTATCATAAATATGCATCTCAAGGAATAATTCTTCATGAGGATATATTTCTTGAATGGTTTTTCAAATAAAAGAACAAGAAACAAGTTTACACTTATTAATTTAGCATCTCACAATAATCTTGATATCTATTATAATTATTTTGGGGGAAAAGGGATGACCTGAATATATATATATATATATATATAGTTATTTATTTATTTATTTATTTATATATTAACCCCACAAAAAATCCATAAAGAATCAAAAAAATCACATAACATCAAGATACAAAACAACAATCATGTGTTCGAGAACCTAGTGCTAAAAGACACAAAAGGGGTAACGTAATGCATTCTTCAAGAGAGATTTTTCTATCAAATTGGGGCCCTGATTTTAATGTGAGAATCAAAGGAAATTTTCCATCTGATGCCTATTTTTATGTCACCTTATAAAAGAACCAAACAACGTACAAAAGTACAACACCCATTATCTCTCGTCTTCCAATCCATTTCCATCTAACACAACCTGGAAGTCAAAAAATCAAACCATAAGTGAAACCATTTTAAAAATAATGAAAAAACCATTTATTGTATAACTTTATGGTGTGAAATGAATTCACCACATCAATTAGAAAAATTATTAGCATTGAATGAAATTTAACCATCATATTTATATCCTGTATAGAAACAAAGTATATTATTTATTGCAAAGTAAATATGAAGTCAAAATGATGTTTTCTCACCATCATTGTTTTTTTCATGTTTTTATTTAAAAATATATATAATATACTAAATTATAATCTAAAAATTTTTAAAATTAAAAGGAAAATATATTCAAATCATGAAACTATGAAATATAGACCAAAAACTCAACTTATAGTTGATAGATTTCAAATCATCATCTCATACATAGATATCTATAAAATTATAATTTTCTTTGGACACACCATTATGCTTCATATCACGATAATATTATTCATTTTTAATAAAAAAAAGTTTATTAGTAATTATTAAAATGAAAGAAAAATATAATTAATATATTAAATTTAAAAAAATCGTGAAATATGTATACCTTTTTCAAATGATTGAAATCCGTTTAACTAATTTGAAGTACATATGTGAGATTGAATATGATTATCAAGCATTGAAGACCAATAATTGTTAAAAATATGACCTCCAATACTAAAATAATATTCATAATCAACTGTTGTAATTTGAATGGTTAAAATATCACATTCCAGGTTTTCAAAAGCTCTAAAATCATTCTGGTGATCTTTACAATAGTAAAGCACATCCAAATCCTCAAAATGGTTCATTTGTAATTTTGGTTAATCTAAATAAAGTTATAAATGAGACTTCATTGTTTTTTTCCATGATAACTCTCATATTGTAGATATTCTCAAATCATAAAAATGCATATGATTAAAAACATATAAATTTATAAATTTATAAGAATATAATTTAAATAATACTTACACAAACAATTTCATCCTAGTTTAAAATCCTACCTTGGAATGTTTAGAGGAATATGAAAATGATTGAACCTGAAAACCATCACTTCCTTCATTGTTAGAATAATTTTTTTCATAATTTTCATACAAATTATACAACCACTTCTTGACACATGAAACTTTTTCTTTGCAAGTAAATAGATTAAGTATTAAATAACAAAACATTATCAAATTGAGGTTCATTATTGGATTGAGAACTAGTCCAAGGGAAAGAAAAACATTGTATTCAGTCCAATACTTTTAAAATTTATTTTTCATTCTTGAAGAAATCTCCTTAACAAGATCATAATCACTTGTCATGTTTTCTCTCAGTAAACATTCAATTTTACAAACATACATGAAGTAAAGATTTGATGTTAGATAAGATGATCCTGATATCAAATTAGTCAACATATAAAATAGACATAAAAACTAAAATATAATTGATTCCATTTTTCAGTCCTCTTCTAATGGGTAATATTCATATTTAGCATCACTCAAAGTAAGATCATAAAAAACTTGTCTTTTCATGATAATACTTTTAAGCTTAGTAAAATTTTAATTCCTTATAGTAGACAGATCAAGACTCAATCTAAATTTAGAGTCAACAACACCATCATGCTTAATAGAATCTTAAAAATATTTCAAACTATCCTTGGAATATTTAACATATTTTACACTTTCTTAAATATTAAATATTGAATCACTAGATATATTTAAACCTTCTTGAACAATAAGGATTAAAATTGGATCACAACATATCACATGGAAAAAAATTCATAACATCATAATCTATTTTGATTATGATTTTTTTTCAATAAACCTTTCATGTTATCATTAGTCGATGTATTGTATTAGGTGAGTGATATTTTTTTCAATGCCCCAATCTTTCAAAGAAACATAATCTTTTTTTACAATTCAATTCATGTATGGGGAACATCCATTTTATAGAAATATAATAACATTCTATTAAACTTCCAATTATTATCAACAAAGTGAGCAGTTAAACATATATATCATTCACTTTTGCAAGTAACCCAACAATAAGATGTTAAGAATATTCTTCCAGGAAAGGAATCCATTATTTATTTCAACTTTTCCTTATTAGTAGAATAATATTTCATAACACCAGGTGTTGAAATGACTCTACTATATGTCTTAACATCAATGTTACGAAACATAATAAGTTATTTGACTCTCTTATACTCAAAAAAACAAAATGAGATTTCATGCTCTAGGATACACATAGAGAGGCATTATCCAACATTTTTTTCATCAATTTTTCTAAATTACAACCTCCCTTCATGATCATTGGACACATCTCTATAAAGTTTTTATTCTTAAAATCAAGTAAATTGCGAGATAATGTTAAAGTATCATATTTTTTTACAAAAACAAACAACTTTCCCCATAAGTTAAATTTGGCATGACTTTTATCAGTTTTTTCCATCAATTCCCATCATATGATGTGGTTTATCCCATACTGTTGGGGTCTAAATTAACATACCTTTCTACCCCACCAATTCCATCAATATGATTTTATTGATTGGAAATATTTTCCCTATTTTTTGGTTGTGATAGAATATCATTATAATTTCCTCTAATTTGATCAGAAATATCATGATCCATACTATAATATTAATATAATTATAGATATTATATTAGAATGTGTTATGTGTTCAATTTAAATGTATTCGTCGAATTAATTTTCAATTCAAAAAATATAAAAAAAGCAAGTAGTAAAGCATTTTTATGAAATTTTAACTATGATAAACAAAAAAAAACTTTTATAATTACCTTATTAATATATAATCCTAAGGTTTTTGGAAATAAAAAGTAGTCCATGCGATAAATAGATACATACCTACTTTATTGAGGGTTTGGGTTGACATGTGGTTGAGCGGAGCAGGAATTTCTATATTGGTGTAAAACCCTACTATAAAACCCTGATGTAAATAAAAATATCTTTAGTAGATGATAAACTAATGGGATCCTCTCAAAATATTATCCTAGATAAAATTATATCTGTTTATTTATATATCTTAATGAATTGGAAAATTTGAACAGGACAAACCACATTTAGGAAAAAATCAAAATCAAAATTTGAAAACTATAAAATAGAATCATAATTTGAGTTGAATAATATTTCAACATTCCCAAAATTAATCTCATATTTATGTAAAAAAAATAGAATCATAATTTGAAAACTATAAAATGCATGAACCCTATCACACCTGGATTTTCAATTTCCAGCCTTTCTTTATTATCAACTTTGGGTTCTTGGTTTTCTCATGGACTCCGACTATTCCGGGATTCGATTTGGTGTATTAGGTGTTCTTGATATAATTATATTTTCATGGATGTAGTGGATGGTTTTTGGGACTCGTAATTTTTTAGAGGGAAGGTGTGAGGTTGTGGTGTTTTGGAGTTAGATTAGTGACACTCTTAGTGGAACCACTTGTGGGGTAAGTTGTTGAGGTGGTTTGTACCCATGAGTTGGACGAGTCTTGGGGTGAAAAGGTTGCTTTCTTGTGCATATTATTTCTTCATATTTTTTGCCTAAATTTAACCCTATTTCCCCCTTTGAACCACTTAAAATTGAGGGTGTTTGGACACTTTTTGAGTGGACAGAAGGGGGTGCACGATTTGGGGGCACAGTTTGATAAACCGTGCAAGAAAACCATGTAGCCTTGTCTAGGTCATTAAAAATGTTTTTAATTTCCAATTTTTTCCTCCCGGGATTTATCCAAACTCACCCCTTTAATCCCACATTCGACCATTTCAGCCATTGAAACCTTCCAATCTCTCCAAAGATCCCTTGGAACTCATTTTTGAATCAGTTTTTGTTGGGGAAACATCAAGTTCACTTCAAGTAAGTGCTTCCATCTTTGATTTCTCTCCATTATTTCAGGTTTATATCTTCTTTCATGAAGTTCCTTGTGTCTATAAGGTAGGAATTAGAACCTAGGTTTTTATATTTTGTTTCTTGGTCTTCACTTCTAGTTTTAGGCTCGATCTACCTTCCTTGAGGTGTGGCGGTGGTGTGATTGCATTTTCACACAAAGGATTCAAAGATTTAACAATTTTTGTAGGTGATTCAATGTGTATGCAATCATTATGACATAGCTTGTTGTTTTTATAATATTTTCATGTTTATATAATTTGATTATTAGGGAGAAAATTGTTTTCAGGGTAATTTGTAAAGAAAATTATTTTTTAGTGACATTTTTATGTGAAATTGGGGGGTTTTCAGGGAAATATTTTATTGGTTCAATTTGGGGATACCCAATAACTACTGGGTAAATTTTTATTGAAATTTATTATGGATAAAAATAAATTTTTTAATGTTTATATTCTTTGGTTGTTGATACAAAAATTTGTTTTAATGGTTTTTGTGAAGCACACGAAATTTAAATTCCATGTTTGTGTAAAAATGGAGGTTTTACAAAGATATCACATTTTGGTTCATATGGGGATTCCCTATGATTGATTTGTTGGTTTAATTTAAAGGAATTATGATTCCATTTATGTTTTGTTAACTTATAATTGTGCACAAAGTGTGCAATGTGGGGATGTGAATAAGTTGGGTGCTAAACAATTCAAGTTTTTGAGAAGTTGTTTTTATTGAAAATCAAAATGTTTTATTTTGTGTTTTAAGTGGTTTAAAGTGTGTATAGATAATGTATTTGTTGTATGTGACCAGTAGTGGTGTTTTTATATTCAAATAGATATATTTTTCATTCTTAAATTATTTTAGCACAATGGGGGAAGGCCAGGTACCTAGGTGGGGCGGATATGTACTATTACGGCTAGTGATCCAAATGGGTTTTGTCCCTGTTTCACATAGAATTTTGGATAATGAAAACTGTACCTAAAATATATTTATGATGATTGGGGAACAATAGGTTATGGTTATGCTCCCTAATAGTGGCTCGTGCATGAGAATGGATTTTTCTATGGTTACTTTTCACCGAGGTACGAGGTACGTGGGGCTCGAGACTACCTAGTGCCTTGGGGTGTTCCCAGTTTTGGTGCTCATTGGATTTTTAGTATTTACCATTGTATTAGGGTTTGTATGGGTGTAAATTACAGAAAATAACATGTTTTATTCAAATGTTTTATCATTTTGAATGTTCTATTTTGAAAATTGTTTACATTTGAAAGTTACATTTCTTGGAAATTATATCTGCTTTTCCTTATGTATAAAAACTACTTTCTTTTTCACCATGTATTGAATAATAATTGAAATATATGGGAGGTATCATATTCGGCTTAGGATCATGACATACATACACCCATTTTGTGTATGTATACTTGGTCTTGTTGGACATGGGTGATGGATAGGCTTTGGGTGATGGAGGTTCGGGGTGTTAGTTCCCTTCCTTGGTGTAGCGTTGTAGAGACGGCTTGTGGGTGATGACCCATTTGTCATGGGGAGACCTTGGTGTTGTTGTGATGCTATTTATTTTTTAATATGGACCTCTTGTATTGTGTTTTAACTTATGTATTCAGTTCTTTATTTTGTATTAAAAACTTATGGTATTAATTTTTCCGGTTCGGTTTATCAATTGGTTTTGACGTT
The DNA here is from genome assembly GCA_963277665.1 of Viscum album. NCBI lineage: Eukaryota > Viridiplantae > Streptophyta > Magnoliopsida > Santalales > Viscaceae > Viscum > Viscum album. The sequence goes on along the minus strand of OY728121.1, from coordinate 1,895,203,973 downwards.
TTATGCTTCCATATTAGGGTAAATCATTTCCAAAAACAAAAGATATGATAATCCGGCACTTGTGTCAGCCAGTGGGGATACGGAACGCCCTGCAGGACCTGTCACAGGCTAGTTTTGGCATTGGATTTGATAGTGGCCAGATTTGGATCATGATAAATTGGTATCAAAGGGGGTACACTCTTTGGGTCATATTATATAGGGAAGAGTCGGGATAGTATAGAGATAAGATTGTCGGGACATGAAATTATGGTTATGGGTAGTGTGCTTGCCCAGCTTGCTTCATGAAGGGATTCAAGTCGTCAGGGGAATCTGGGATATATCTAAGTCCTTTAGTTGTCTTGGATTGATTATGACTAGAGGAAAATGAAAAGAGAGTTGGGTGAATGGTCTCAATAAGCTTGTAGGCCCTGGCAAGGCTTGTGGACCAGAAGATATTTCCCTAAAACACTCTCTGTGATGGTGAAGTGATTGGCATATGGCCTCCGACCATATGTCCAAGTCACCCATCAAAACTTGTTTTCCCTCAAATTGTATTGTGTCCCTTTGTTTTTGAATATTGGAAACATGGTTTTTAATGAAAAAAATGACTTCATTTTAAGGAGTGTGAATTTTTTATGAAGTGATTTTCTAGGTAATGTAAAATTGGTTTTATTTATAAAAGTATAGAAATAAGTAAAGACCCAGATTTTCCTTGTAATTTTTTTAATTATATGGAATTATTACGAGTCTGTGAAAATTGACGGCGCGGGAATCCGAGGCCTGGAGTGCCCAGAATGAATTTCTGAACCTTTTTTTGGGTATATTCTCTAAATGTGTGAGCATAATTTTCTAACATTTGAATCCTTGTTCAGATCAAAAATATGAGGGCACCATTGAATCCACAATGCTGGGATTCACCTAAGAGAGGTTTTACATTGACCGTATTAGGTCCAAATAAAAAGTTATGTTTTGTGACTTTTTAAAAGAAATGAAATAGAAAAATTTTATTATATTATTTCATATCCTCCAATGGACATGAAAAGGGGTGGGGCCAGCAATGTGTCATGACAATAAATGGCTTGACCTTCCAACCCTAAGTAGCGATGACATTGGGGAATTAGGAAGCTTCTTAATTAATGAGCCCCATTAAACTCCAATGTTGTTACTTACACGCCCACTCTCCTATATATATGGATCATGGGGAGGGATATCGACATAGATTCACTAATCAACAAATTACTGAAGGAGCATCGTAATACTTAACACTTAGAGGAAGGAGCCGATCCAAGTGGCGTGATGGCTGACACTGAACCATGAACCGAAGGATGACGTATGAGTGGAGTCGTTGGGAACCAGTTGAGGGAATGAAGAACATGGTCCACCTTTAATAACGATGCTCTCCAATGGGTTTATAAGATAGGGGGTTTATTCTTTTATGCATTTTAAATGATTTTCCTCTTCCCCATTCTTGAATAATATGAAGAACATGGGTCAACCAACTAACAGGTTGACCCTTGATTCATTCATTTTGGCAGGAGGTTATTGCAGGGTATCTTTGTGGGGTATATCTTGATTTAAATATCAAATGTTTGTTAAACCCTTAACCCCCTCATGATTTCGAGCTAACGTAGAGGGCTCAGGACTAATGAACCCAGCCCGAACCCTCCGTTACTTTGCTACTTTTTCACCTCCATGGAACACCGATGGTGCGATGATTCCGACCGGATATTTTGGGGACAGCGTGTTGATGCATACCACAAAAAGGAGGTCACGACTCGTCCGTCGCAGTGATCGGAGGAAAACAGTCAGCCCACTAGATTGTCACGGGTGATGGTGTGGCGCGCCGTTGCACACCGCTGGAGAGGTCAGCCAACACGCAGGCATACCGCAATGGAACTAGTAGAGGTGGGACCCACCCCTTGCGGCACGCCCATACGGAAACAGTGTTGTGGCCTGCGTTGGCTGCTATAGAAGTAGGGGCCATCGGATCGACCAGCGGCCGGTGGATGGGGCGCGTGCTAGCAATGCACCCGACGAAACGACCACGGACCATCGACCGCGACACGGAGGACCAGCGACACCCCATGGCACCGCGTTGGGTCAACCCTCGGGACACCGTCGTGTTAGCTCGGCGGACCGACCCGCTGCCCGGTGGGCTGACCCGCGGCCCAGTGGACCGACCCACACCCCAACGGGCTAACCCGCGGCCCAGCAGCCTGACCCGCGAACCGATCAGGTTGGGCCGAGCCCAGCCGTTTGAGCTGATCTAGGTCGGGTTGGACCCGAGTCAGGCCAAGTCGACCCTGGTCAAGCCGAGTCGGCCAATGCTGAACTGGGTTGGGCCAGTCCGACTGAGGTGGACCGAACTCAGACCCAGTATCGACCAATTACACGAACCGGGCCCTAGCTTCTAAAATGGATGTTTTTTCGACGAACCATCTACGAAATTATGATTCTTGGAGCGAGATGGTCCTTTTTGACTTACTTCATGAGTTTTTTGGAGAATCTTGGAGTAGGGCCAAGTTGGATCACACCTGAATCCAACCGGGCACTTGGGACTAAAATGCCAATAATGCACAGACTGAGCGTCTTATTGGTGTTCCATCAATTGAGTTGGAACCCTTATGACATGAAGGATCATTAGGTTATTTCCTTGTGAGACATCATGTTGGATGAAATATGACAGATGGCTTGGGGAGTGGTTCTCCCAAGCACACTACGTATGAAACCCTATGACTAGATGAGACTTGACGACTGCTTACCTTTCAAATCTGAGTGACCCGATGGCCCAGTGTGTAAAACCTCTATGTGACGTGGGAGACCTAAATTGGGTAAAACTTCTGTGTGATGTGGCATACCATGGTACTCGATAGGAGGAGTACCTCATTAGGCCATGAGGGGGAGCCCCTCTCTGTGATGTGGCAGACCCATAGTGGGGAGAGACCCTATGTGATGTGGTAGACCCACGACACATGACAGGATGATTATCCCAGTAGTCCAAGGTTAGTGGGAGGTGCATCTGTGTGATGCGGCAGGCCCACTATACTCGTTAGAGGAGGATTTCTCTAGTAGACGAGTTGTTCGACATTGTGACTGGGAATGTGACTTGTTCCTAGGCCTATAGAAACTATGGCTAGCTATCAGCATTCATAGTGATCATGTGTGGGTCAGCATCATAATCCTTTTTCCCTAAGATGTATAAGAGGTTTGAGCTAAGACCCTAATTGAGATGTCTCTATTACATTGTGCTTTGTGATTGGTATCATGCTCATTGGTTTTCCATGTGAATTTTGAGAGACCATCAGGGGTCTCAGGGTCCCTACTAAGTATCGTTATACTCACCCCTGCACAGGTTATGCTCGCACCTTGTTGTGTCTTTTGAATATGATGTGAAGTTGGGATGAGGCTTGAGGGATCCAGGACATGGTGGTACGCAGAGGAGACTGGTGGGCACGGATTGCTGAGGTGGTGATTTTTACCTACCCATCATTTAGGATCCCCAGAGGAAGACTCAATAGTTGTATTCACATTTCTAGTTGTATTGTTCCTTTCAGTTTTATTTTTACTTTTCAGTTGTACTCGTACTTTTATTTGGGCTTGTATTCTAGCCCCTTTAACTTCCAGCACTCCTTTTTCTACAGCAGTTTACTTCACAATATCTTTTTGTTGTGTTCTCGTAACATGTGTTTGTATAGGTTTAAAGGAAATTTCTCCCCATTTTTTGGAATAAGACTTTCAGATCTTGTCGCCAGCCCCTGGTCTATGGAAGGCGGGCTTGGGGTAGTCATGACATGGGCCTCGAGGGATGGTTCATGACAAAGTGGTATCAGAGGAGTTCGATTCTACTAAAGAACAACGACTCTGTTATTTTCTATCTGGAAATAGTGTTAAGTGTAATAAGTGTGGTTTTTAGTATGGGGAATCTAGTGTTGGTGTGGTGGTCAATGTATCCATACATTATGACCTTGAATTATGATTTCCCACTCAGTGTACGAAAACACTGATTTCGTGTGTTTTGAAATGTTTTCTTTTTGATCTCTTGAGTCAAGTCATCTCACCCTATATAACTTATTGACAGTGTAACGCCTATCTTCTTTCTAGATGCCACCACGTAGACAGCCATCCAGGATTCCTGAGAGGGTATGCGATGATGGCCAACTGAGTGATGAGGCCTTGGTGCAAGGCCCTTTTATGGTGTTAGCACCTTCAAGTCGTGTACCCGTAGCACCACTACTCGATGGGTAGCCAATGCGACCAGCCCCACTAGCAGAGGATGCATGCTGACTGAGCGCATTGCATGAGATTAAGTGGCAGATGCCTATATGGTTCTGAGGTGAGATGGATCCTCAAGCGAAATAGGACTAGATGGAGGTTGTGGCTAGAGTTTTTCGATTATTTGGGACACTGGCTGATTTTATAGTGATCCTATCCTGAATCCTTTTTCAGAAAGCAACAGGGAGGTGGTGGAGCATGGGACTCTAGATACATGATGAGGCGACTCTCATCTGGGTGGACTTCGAGGGACTTTTAGGGGAAGAGTTCATCCCAGTAACCTTACGCTTTATGCGTATACAGGACATGTTTTACTTATATTAGGGTAGCATGACAGTGGCCCAGTACTCGGTGAGGTTCATTGATCTCTCCCTCTACTCGATAGACATGGTACAAGGCCCCTTCTTTAGGGCCCATAACTTTGAGTAGGTTCTCTAATGGTAGATTAGAGCATCGATGGTATCGCTCAGCATACCAACTCAGGCTGGGGTGAGAGAGAGAGCACTTATGGTGGAGATCATCCTAGCTGAGCAGGCACTGAAAGAGAGACCCACCATCGGGTGACACGTGGTAGAGTCAATTGTGGAAAGTAGTAGGTAGATGACACAGAGGTCCAAGAGGAGAAGACCTTCTAGTGGATGGGCCCGAGATGTAGGGTCGGAGGTGTGAAGATTTTTAGGTAGAGGTGGTCAAGAGAGGGAAAAACAGTGATACATGTGCGGTGGGTAGGATCACATGGCTTGCGATTTCTAGACCCACCGTACGGATGGCCGGCAGATAGTCAAGGGATTTCTAAGGCATAGGTAGAGGTTCGAGCATGCAGGACCATAGGTAGGAGGTGGATGTGGTAGAGGAGCTAACCATGTAGCAGGCGGTGGAGAGAGTATTGAGGTTCTACCGCCACCACTACTAGGTGGTCCACCCCGACCACTGGGAGCAGGAGGATAGTAATGAGCTCAGTTCCAAGTAGATGAGGCCTACGAACATGGATCTCCAGATATTATTAGAGGTACAATCTGTGTCTACTCCACCTTAGTCGTAGTACTTATAGAAATGGGTTCCAGACACTCTTTTTTTTCAATGACCCTCGTTCGGAGCTCGTAGATTCTAGTGGAGTCGTTGGATCGATCTTTACAGATATAGAATCCTACATGAGCAGATTTGATGGTTACACACTGGTGTCACCAGTGTGAGCTTACTCTAGGAGGCTAGAGCTTCGGCTAAGATATATTAGTAGCAGCATCGAGGCTTTACGACGTCGTCTTGGGTATGGACTAGTTAACCACAGTTTATGCTCAGATCGACTGTTCTAGGCGCAAAGTGCGGTGTGTCTGCACAGATGGGACTAGGTTTTCCTTAACCAGTGAGGAGGGAACCATTACATCACATGATGAACTTACCCAAAGGAGGGTGTAGCTTATTACTCATCAGTTGGCTAGCCTTACCCTCGAGAAGATGATGTTGAACGTCTGAGATATCCTGTAGTGGTGGACTAGTATGTCGATGTCTTTCCTAATGATGTTTCAAGACTACCCCCACGTAGAGTGGTATACCTTTACATCGACCTATACCCTGGTATGACACCGATATATACACCAACATTTCGGATGGATCCTATGGAGTTTTGTGATTTATGGCCATAGTTGGATGACTTACAGGAAAAGGGGTTCATAATCCCCACTGTTTCACCATGGGAAGCCCCAATTTTGTTCTCCAAGAAGCCAATTGCGAGTTTGAGACTCGGTGTGGACTTCCAGAACCAGAACTAGGTGACCATTAAGAACAAGTATCCACTTATGAGGATTTATGATCTTTTCGATAAACCTAAGGGAGCTCATTTTTTTTAAAGATAGTCCTTATATCAGGCAATCATCAGCTCAGGATACGAGATACAGATGTGCAGAAGACAACCTTCAGATGTCGGTATGGCCATTTGAGTTCATGGTCATTCCTTTCAGCATGACCAACACCCTATTAGTGTTCATGGGACTCAGAAATAGGATAATTCAGCCATACCTCGATCGCTTCTTGGTGGTGTTTATCAATGAAATCTTGGTGTACTCGGTGATGGAGGAGGAGCATGCCTGTCATCTGAAGATAGTTATGGATACACTCAGAGAGCACCAAATTTATGGTAATCTCTCGAAGTGACATTTATGGATACTTGAGGTCAAATTTCTAGGACATGTTATCTCCTAGGCTGGATTTGCAGGGGATCCAATAAAGATAGAGGCTGTTCTGTCTTCGGAGCCACCCAGTAGTGTGGCTAAGGTGCATAGTTTCCTAGTATAGGCTGGATACTACCGAAGATTTGTGCATGAATTCTACAGAGTTGCGACACCCTTTTAGGCATTGACAAAGAAGGGGATGCCCTTCGTATGAATATAGAGATTATAGTAGAGTTTCCCAGAGCTAATACAGATACTGACGAGTTCCCCCATCCCATATTGAGGTTATAATAAGTGGGAGTTGGGTATGTAGTCTAATGCAATGCATCAGGGACCAGACCTGGGTGTGTCCTGATAAAAGAGAGAGCAGTGATCACTTATGGCTCGCGATAGTTGAGACAACATGAGTAGAACTATGCTACCCCAGACATAGAGTTAGAAGTAGTGGTCTTCTCCTTGAAAATGTGGAAAAAATACTTGATGGGTGAACATTTTACAGTCTACTCTGATCAATGGAGTATTAGGTATCTCTTCTCTCATAATGACCTAAACCTGAGAAAATGGTGATGACTAGAGTTCCTTCAGGACTATGACTTTGAGAGAGTATATACTTTTGGGAAGGGGAGCATGGTAGCAGATTCACTCAGTATGAGGTTTGGTCTCCAATTGCTAAGTGAGGCGACAGAGAAGCTTGCCATGTTTCAGTTATCCTTCGTGGATAGAGATGGAGCAGCAAACCTCCAGTCTATGAAAGTCACTCCCCCAATACATCAGTGGGTCAGGGAGGTGTTGCTTGGGGACATTGACTGTGAGCCTTCATTTGCTCAGATGTCCTCAGGGTAGGAACCTGATGGGTTTTCTGAAGGTGGGGAGCACATTATCCTCTTCAGAGGACGTACCAGGGTATTGGTGGCACTACGGGAGGAGGTGTTGAGGGAGTTCCATACATCCCATCTGGAGGTACATCCTAGTGTGGAAAAGATGTACTAGGATATCTGGAATCAGTACTAGTGTCTAGGGATGAAGAAGGTAGTGGAAGAGTTTGTTTCACAATGCCTCACTTGTCAGCAAGTGAAGGCTGAGCATCAAGTTCCAAAAGGCTTAGATCAGCCACTATAGGTGCCGGAGTTGAATTGGTATGGGATCTCCATGGACTTTGTGACAAGTCTTCCATGTAATTTCAGGGGACATGATTCCATTTGGGTGATTGTTTACCTACTCACCAAGTCGGCCCGCTTCCTACCCATCAAAGAGTAGGGATCAGTAGAGAGATTGGGAAGCCTCTACATGCAGAAGATTTTGTGACATCATGGGGTGACATCTTTGATCTTCTCTAACTATGAAACACATTTTACATCTCAATTATAGAAGGGATTATAGGAGGCATTTGGGACATAGCTGCGTTTGAGCACTGCCTTTCATCCTCAGACGGATGGTTAGACAGAGCGGACCATATAGACACTGGAGGACATGCTATGTTTATGTGTCATAGATTTTGGCTGCAGTTTGGAGGATCACTTTCCCTTGGTGGAGTTCACATAAAACAACGTTTATCACTCCACCATCGGTATGGAACCATTCGATGCCCTATAAGGTTGAACTTGCAGATCACCATTATGTTGGACAGACCTAAGGGAGTCAGCACTTATGGGTCTAGAGTTGGTACGAGCCACCAGTGAGAAGGTGCAGACTATCTAAGAGAGGATGAAGACTGCACAGAGCAGATAGAATTCATATGCCGATAGGAGGCAGAGACCTCTGGAGTTCAAAGAGGGGGACCACATTTTCATACGAGTCTCTCCATGATGGGGACTATGGAGATTTGGCCAAGGTAGAAAGTTATCACTGAGGTTTATTGGTTCATTTCTAATACTTTAGAGGATATGCGAGGTGGAATACTACATGGAACTTCCACCGTTGTTGGAGAAGGTGCACGACGTCTTCCACGTATCCCAGCCAAGGAGATACGTGCATGACCCATCTCACGTCATCGACCGTGGTGAGCTGGACATAAATGATGGGGCGACATTTATAGAGGTTCCATTAGAGATTGAGGATTGACAGGATAAGATCCTTATTGTGAGGTTGATACCTCTAGTGCGCATTCGCTGGCAGCACATGAACCTCTAGGAGAGCACATGGGAGCAGAAGGCTCTGATTTTTACTCAGTACCCCCATTTGTTTTCTTATCTAATGTTAGGGATTTTAGTGATGAAAATACATATGGTTGGGAGAATGTAAAGACCCTCATTTTCCGTGTAATTTTTTTTAATTATATGGAATTATTACGAGTATATTAAAATTTACGGCGCGTGAATTCAAGGCCCGAAGTGTCCAGAATGAATTTCTGAACATTTTTTTCAGGTACGTTCAATAAATAAGTGAGCAGCATTTTCATCCTTTTTAATCATTTCTTAGATTAAAAATATGAGAGGACCGTTGAATTCAAAGCATCGGTATTTTCTTAAGGGAGGCTTTACTTTTACCACAGTAGGTCCGGAGAAAAAGTGAAGTTTTTCCACTTTTTAAAATAAATGAAATAAAATAATTTGATTATTTTATTTCATATCCTCCAATTTATATGCAAAGGGGTGGGTCCAGTGATGTGTCAAGCCAATAAATGGATTGACTAGCCAACCCTATGTAACGACGTCGTTATGGAATTAGGAAGCTTCCAAATTGGCGAGCCCCATTAAACTCCAACATTGTTACTTACCCTCCCCCTATCATATATATATAGAGATTGAGGAGGGGTATCAGTACAGATTCGCCAAGAAATGAAGTGCTAAAGGAGCACCACGCTGATAATCCCATAAAAGATGGAGACGATCATATCAAGAGGTGACGGGCGACACAGAATCACGAACTGAAGGAAGGGGTATGAGTGGCGTCATTCAATGGGAATGAATAAAATGATCCACCTTCAAGGATGGATGCAACCCAATGGGTTTATGTGGTTGGGGGTTTATTTTTTTAAGAATTTTAAATGATTTCCCTCTTCCCTATTCTTGAATAATATGAAGAACGCAGGTCAACTGACTAACGGGTTGACCCACGATTCATCTATTTTATATGGAGGTTATTACGGGGTATCTTTGTGGGGTTTATCTTGATTTAAATTACAAGTGTTTTTTAAACCTTTAGCCCCCTCATGTTTTTGAGATAACAAGGAGGGATTAGGCCTAATGAACCTAGCTCGAACCCTCTTCTACTTTTCTAATTTTTCACCTCTATGGAACACCGATGACACGGCGATACCAACCAACTACATTGGGGATAGTGTGTCAACAGACACTAAAAAAATGAGGTTGTGGCTCGTCGGCTTTAGTGACTGGAGGAAGGTAGCCGATACACCAGTTAGCTGTGGGTGATAGTGGGGCGCGTCGTCGTGCGCCGTTGGAGAGGTCGACCGGCACGCCGACTGCCAGTAACAGAACCGGTAGGGGTGGGGTGCGCCCCAGGCAATGCACCCACGTGGTAGTAGGGCCTCAGCATTCCTTGGCCACAACGGGAGCAGGGGAAACCAGATTGTTCAGTGGCAGGTGGACAGGGCGCGCGCTAGTAGTGCACCCGACGGTAAAGTCGGCCTCGCGGCAAAGCCGCAGACAGTCTTCCATGACATTGAGGACCCGCAACTCCACGTGGCACCGAATTGGGTCAACCCCCATGGGTTGACCCATAGACATGTCTCTCACCATCAGGTGGGTGGCACCCTCAGGTCAGCCCAGCGGACCGACCCGCCACCTATCGGGCCGACACGCGGTCTAGTGACCTGACCCGCGGCCCAGCAGGGTGGGGCTGGGCCCAGCGGGCCAATTTGACCCAGGTTGGGTCGGACCCGAGTTGGGCCTGGTCAACCCAGGTTGATCCAGCTCTTCCCATGCCGAACCGGGTCGGGCCAGTCCGACCGAGGCAGACCAGCCCCAGACCCAGTACCGACCAGTTACACAAACGGGCCCTAGCTTCTAAACCAGACGTCTGTTTGATGAACCGTCTACGGTATCGAGTTCCTTGGACTGAGACGGTCCTTTTCAGTTTCTACATGAGTGTTTTGGAGAATTTTGGAGTATGGATGGGATGGATTGCACCTGAATCCAACCGGGACCTCGACTCTAAAATGCCAATAACACATAGATCAGGCGTCCGATTGACGCACCGTCTGTTGTGTTGGAACCCTAATGACATGAAGGATCATTGGGTTATCACCTTGTGAGACTTTGTTCTGGTTGAAATATGACTAATGGATTGGGGAGCGGTTCTCCAAAGCACAATATGTATGGAATCCTACGACTGGTTGAGACATGACCAATGCTGACCTTTCGACTCAGAGTGACTCAACAGCCTAGTGGGGAATTCCCCTGTGTGATGCGGTAAAACCATGGGGGGGGAGCGACTCTATGTGACGCAGAATACACATAGTACTCGACATGAGGAGTACCTCAGCAGACCACGAGGGGGAGCGACTCTATGTGATGTGGCAGACCCATGGTGGGAAGTGCCTCTGTGTGACGTGGCAGACCCACAATACTGGACATGAGGTATACCTCAGCAGTCAAAGGTTAGTGGGAAGTTCCTCTGTGTGATTCAGTAAGCCCACATTAGTCGTTAGAGACGGAGTTCTCCAGCAGCCGAGCTGTTCGACGTTGTGACTGGGAATGTTACTTGTTCCTAGGCCTAGAGAATTTGTGGCTGGCTATCAGCATTCATAGTGATCCTGTGTGGTTCAACATCATAATCGTGTTTCTATAAGTAATATACCTGGTTTTATTTGAGACCCTAATTGAGATATTTTTATTTCTTTGTGCTTTGTGATTGGGATCATGCTTTGTTGTTTTCCTTGTTGAATTCTGAGATACCATCGGTTGTCTCGGGGTCCCTAAAAAATATCATTATACTCATCCCTACATGGGCTACACCAGCACCTTGTTGTTCATTATGAAAACGGTGAGTATCTGGGCTAAGGTTTGAGGGAGCTAGGAATAGGTGGTACGTGGAGGAGACATGCGGGTGTGGAGTGCTGAGGAGGCGATCTTAACCTACCCATCAGGTAGGATCCCCAGAGGAAGAATCAGAAGTTGTTTTGCCTTTTTTAGTTGTATTATTCCAATCAGTTGTATTTGTAATTTTTAGTTGTACTCATACTTTCATTTGGGTTTGTATTCTAGCCACTTTTACTTATGTCACTCCTTTTTCTACAGCAGTTTACTTCATATTTTCTTCTTGTTGTGTTCTCAGACCATGTGTTTTTACAGGTTCAAAGGCAATGCCTCCACATTTTAGGGAATACACCTTTTGGTGCTAGTCGCTACCCCCTGAACATTGAAAGGAAGGCTTGGGGTAGTCACGAAAAAGGCCCCAGGGGACAGGTCGTGACAAAATGAAATTTTAGAATTATTTCTGAAGGGTAAATTATGTGTTTAAACCTCTTCTGAAAGTATGAATTATGTTAAAGGGGTATAGAAAACCTGTTTCCAGTAGAATTTTAAAAACCATGGAAATGTGTTTTTAATTGAATTGGGTGTTCTATAATTTATGTGTGGGGGTTGAAGATAGATTTTTATGTGGTAACTACTGATCATTTGAAATGTTTTATGAAATTATAGAACCTTGTTTGAAATAAGAAGAGTTGAGTTCTTAATTAAATGGAGATTTATGAAATGGTGTTTGTCATGAAATTAGAAGTGTTTTGAAATTGGTTGAAATATTTTGAAACAGTTGTGCAAGGAATGAAAATGATTTTTTATTGAATTATGGGTGTTTTTCTAAATTGTTTTGTGAGATGAAAAAGTGGGTTTTGATATTACGATTTGCCGATTTGATAAAGGGAAAGAGTGGTTAAAATTTTTTGTTTTTGAAAAGAGGAATGGTTTGGTTTTGTTATTTGGTGTTCTCAAGGGTAACAACATGGCTGGTTTTATATGGGAATATGGATGGATTTGAGGTGGGTGACAGTGTGGCATGTAAACATGCATGTGTGAGGCTCATGAGATACCATCGGTAAATGGGAAATCCACCAACACTATTTTTTTAGAATTATTTTGAAGGGAAGTGTTGTTTTTTGATGATGTGTGGTTGGGAGGTGTGGCTTATGTGTTTTTAGGATTGTTTTTGTGGGATTTTTCAAGTTACAGTACCCCTCTTGCCAAAATTATGTTTTGGGTTGGCGTTTCATCGATATGTTGGAATGAATCATTGGTCAGTTGTCTCTTATGAGGAAAAGTTTTGGAGGCCAATATTGTGGCTCCCCTCATGTGTTTGGTTCAGGTTTGTGCTATTGTTTGACCAAATTACCTAAATGATTGTGTCCTTGGGTTTTATTTTTGGCTAGTGTAGGACCCCATAATGTGTTAATGTATGATTCATGTGTGACCCATAGTGATTCACCATTGGATGATCCTCTAGTTGATCAATATAAGGACATTCTTCATGAGCATTGGTGATTGAGTATACCCCTCTTCTTTTTCGATTATATGGATCCCCTTGTAGAGGGAGAGTGGTTGTGGGATGTTGAAATAGACCTTTGTTTCTTATGTTTCCTTACCCATTGAAGGTGAATGCAGTTCAAGGTTGTCAGTGTAGAATGATGTCTTAAAGGGACTCTGGTCTTTTGTCAGTCTCGTCGAAGCAAGAGTTCATGTTAGGCCACCAATTTGGAATGTCTGGCCAAGAGTGGTTGTTATAGTCACATGATGGAATCGTGTGCTGTTGGGGACTCGACCTAAGGTCACTCTCCTTGTGTTTTCATTTAGCCTCAATGTTCAGGTTCGGCGATGCCTTGTGATGTCGTGTATTCATTTGACGTTAAGGGTCAAGGTTGAGAAAACTTATCAGTGTCTCTTTTTTGTCATATGCATGTCTCCCTTTAAGGAATTCTTAAATCTTATGTTATATAGGAAGGTGTTTCTATGTGTCCTTTCATTCCATTTCTTCTCATCCGAAGAAACAAGGGGTGATGTGTGTGCATTCTCTAAGCCTTATTTTAGTAAAATGATGGGTTAGGGTAATGTGAGTTTGAAGTGTGTGATGTCTCCTTGAGACCATCTGACATTAAAGTGTAATTATTTGTGGCACTAGATGAGGTTGTTTTCTTTGGGATTTTCTAAATCCTAACTACGAGGTAGGAGATGCTTCAATCATCTGAGCTCCAGCCATATGCCCCGGAGTTAAGCTGGTGCATAGTCAGGGGAAATCATAGAGTCGTTAAAACCTTTTTTCAAAGTCATATCCTCTGTATGAAATATGGGAATAGTCTAAACCTATGGTTTTATTGACTAGTTCCAGTTTTTCCACGTTTGGTAGTAGAGGTGGGAGGACATCGTTTTGATTTTATAGCATGTGTTCATTTTATTCCCTTGGGTTTCCTTTGAATTTTAAGAGAGAAGGATGAAATTTAGGCAAGTAATATTAAAGATCATGGTTTTAAAATAGTTAGTAGTAACTATGCACCATCCTAGGAAATCGTGCAACAAGAGACAATAACTAACGCATAGTCTCCACACGGACATGCGCCTCAACGCATATAACCATGTGAAGCCTCCCCTTTGGACAGAATGCTCTGCATGGTTAGCGCACGGTTTCCCAAACCGTGTGGACTAACCGTGCGGCTGTTCCAACTCTTTAAATTTTGGGGTCTTTTGTTCCAACCCATGTTGGTCAATTAATATGGTTGGATCTTATGGTGGGGAGACCCATCATGGGTTTCCTGTAAGTTCTCTTGGAAAAATTCTAGTGTTAGTCTACCCCTTGTGTCGGGTAGTTCGTTTGGGCCTCCCCTATTAGTGTCCTGATCCTGTCTCAGGAAAATTCTAGTTGTCTCTTTTGGTGGGGATCCAATTTGTGTCTCCCCATACCGATAACTCAGATTTATCCTTGGTATTATGGTAACATTATTCGGGTTTGTTGTTCATTACAAGTGGATTGCTTGAGAATTGTCTAGTAGTGTTTTAGGTGTTTTGTTTTGGGATTTAATTTGAATATGTTTGATCATTTCAGGTAAGTGGGGTATGTTTTGGTTGGTGAGAGTATTTTCTTCCTTTTTTGATCAACTAGAGGTGATTGGCCCTTTTGAGGTGGGTGAAAATAAGGAAAGGGAGTCCATATTGTTATATCGTTTGGGTTTTGTTTCGGCATCTAGTGTTGGTGTGGGTTTCCGAGGGCATAACGCTTTATGGTGGGGATAATTGTCACACTTGTATTTTCAATTTCCCTCTTTTTTTTCAAATCCACTGTTGGTTCGTGGTTTTCTCCTAGACTCTAGGTGTTTTGGTATTTGATTTGGTTTCTTGGGTGTTCTTGATCTATGTACTTATTCATGGATGTAGTGGATGATTTTTGGGACTTGTCTCCTCTTAGAGGGAAGTTTTGAGGTTTTTGTGTTTTGGAGTTGGATTAGTGACACTCCTTGTGGCACCACTTGTGGGGTAAGTTGTTGAGGTGGTTTGTACCCATGAGTTGGATGAGTATTGGGGTGAAAATTTTGTTTTATTTTGGGTATTATTTCCCCCTATTATTGGCCTAAATTTCCCCTAGATTCGCCCCTTGGACCCTCCTAAAATTGAGGGAGCTTGGACACATTTTGAGTGCAAATAAGGGGGCGCATGGTTTGATAAACCGTGCAAGGAAACCATACAGCCTTGTCCATGTCATTAAAAATTTTATTAATTTCAGTGTTTTCCCTCTTGGGATTAATCCAAACTATCCCATTTCTTTCCCCATTTGACAATTTAAGCCATGGAAGCCTCCCAAGCTCCCCAAACCTCCCTTGGAACTCATTTTTGAATGTGTTTTTGAGGGGGAAACTTCATTTTATCTCCAAGTAAGTGCCTCAATCTCTGATTTCTCTCCAATATTTAGAGGTTATTTCTTCTTTCTTAAAGTTCCTTGTGTCCAGCAGGTAGGGATTCTAAACTAGTGTTTTATCCTTTGTTTCTGGGTCTTTTCTTCTGGTTTTTGGCTCGATCTACCATCCATGAGGTGCGGCGGTGGTGTGATTTAATTTTCACACAAAGGATTCAAGTATTTTACAATTTTTTTAGGTGATTCCATGTGTATGAAATTAATGTGGCTTACCTTGCTGCATTTATCATATTTTCATGTTTATCTCATTTCATTATTTTTGGGAAAATTGGTTTTAGTGGAATTTGTATAGAAAATAAAGTTTTAGTGACATTTTTATGTGAAATTGGGATTTTTTCATGGAAATATCTTTTTAGAACAATTGGGGGATACCCTATAACTACTTGGTTTAATTTGATTGAAATTTATTAGGGCCAATAATAATGTTATTAATGTTCATATCCTTTGGAAGTTTCTACAAAAAAATATTAATGGTGTTTGTGAATCACATGAACATTAAATGCCATGTTTGTGTAAAAATGGAGGTTTTACAAAGATATCACGTTTTGGTTCATATTGGGCTGCCCTATGATTGTTTTTTTGGTTTCATTTAAATGTATTGGGATTAAATTTGTATTTTGGTAACTTATAATTGTGCACATAGTGTTTATATTGTGTATTTGAAGGAGTTGGTTGCTAAACAATGCAAGTTTTTGAGAAGTTATTTTTATTGAAAATCAAAATGTTTTGTTGTGTATTTTATGTTGTATAAAGTTTGCATAGATACTGTATTGTTTTTATGTGACTAGTAGTGGTGTTTTTAGTACACAGAGATATTTTTTTCATGTGGAAATTGTTTGAGTACAATGGGGGAAGCCCGGGTAACTAGGTTGGCAGATATCTAATAGTAAGACTAGGGATCTAGATGGGTTTTGTCCCTGTTTAACTTGGAATTTTGGATATAGACAACTCTAACTAATCTATATTGATGATGTTTTGGGTCCACTAGGTTATGGGTATACTCCCTACTAGTGTCTCATGCACGAGAACCGATTTTTCTATGGTTACTTTTCACCGAGGTATGAGGTATATGGGGCGTGAGACTACCTAGTTCCTAGGGGTGTTCCTAGTTTTGGTGATCATTGGATTTGTGGTATTTATCATTTTCATTCAGCGTATTTGGATATAAATTAATGTATATTTCGTGTTTTATTCAAATTTTGTAACATTCTGAAATTTCTATTTTGAAAACTATTTACATTTGGAAGTTGCATTTCTTGGAAATTATCACTGCTTTTCCTTACATATCAAAACTACTTATTTTTTGACCATGTATTGTATACTGTTTGGAATCATTGGGCGGTATCATATTTGGATTAGGATCACACCCAAATTAATCCCCTAGGGTGTAAGTATACTTGGTCTTTTTTGGACACAGGTGGTGGAAAGGCATTGGGTGATGGCGGTTCAGGGTGTTAGTTCCCTTCCTTGGTGCGGTGTTATGGAGACAGCTTGTGGGTGATGACCCCCTATCATGTGGAGTCCATGGGGATATTGTGATGCTGTTTATTTATTTCTTTGGACCTATAGTATTGTGTTTGAACTTTTTTATTCAGTTCTGGATTTTTTATAAACCTCATTTGGTATGAATTTTTCATATTCCGTTTATCAATTTGTTTTAATGTTTTATGCTTCCATATTCAGTTAAATAGTTACCAAAACAAAAGATATGATACCCAAGCACTTGTTATTGACTATGGGGATAGAGAACTCCCTTCGGGCCTTGTCACTGTCTCGGATTGGCACCAGTTTTGATGGCGTCTAGATTTGATTCGTGACTAACCCTTCTTCAATTACTAAATTTTAAAGAAGGCATAGGGAGGATCTCTATGCTCAACATAGAGAAAAATAAACATAGAGAGGAAGGCCATTATTGAATAACTAGAAAAGAGAGGGAAGTGATCCAAAAGATCAGGAGTCAATACGCCTCCATTCTTGTCGTTACGGTGATAGAAAACATACTATAGTTGCAAATGACACTGTTGAAATATGATGATCACGACTAGTAGTGGCTGCAATGATCTTTGGCTAGACTGTAGGAATCCATAATGATCCTTGGTCAAGATTAATTAACATACTGAGTATAGGGAGCTTGGATTCTATGAAGAAATAATTATAGGATATTGGTCCTACCCTTTTCTTCTCCTACTAGGTCATGGTCATTCAAATTTCACCTTTCATGGTTGAGGATAATTCAAAATAATGAGATTGAATATTTTTCTAATCCTAGTTACAATCCATAGGGTTACCTGATTTCAATCTTTAGATATTCATTAGGTTCAAACCACCTCAACTATTGACCCCTAACCCTAAGTGGATTAGTTGTGCTTGGAGGTGATGATCAAAATCAAGAAAATACAAGCCATTCTATGCATAATCATGAAACAATTGAGAATTAAACAATCCATGTTTAAGAATCAAAATCAAAAATTTAAAATCAATAAAAATCCAATAAAAACTCACTTTCCATAATGAGATAATGAAGAACATTGAAATTGATGATGAAGAACAATTATCAGTGATAAAACGTATGTTGAAAATGTAAATGGTATCACAACGGTCATAGAATGGATGTAGATTCCACAATAACTCAAAATTATTTTCTAAAAAAATGAAAAGAATGAATTGAAATACGTTTTGAATGAAAAAAATTGAAAATGGAAAAAACAATGGAAAAAAATTTGAGAAAAAAAGAATATTGAATATTTTATATGTTGATGGTGATAAAAATATTTATAGTCTTGAGAATTAAATGACATGTAAGTCATGCATGTAGTTTAATGGCTTAAGTGAATTTTATCCCAAAATCTATACATCGTGTAATTTGGTTGTACATCATGTAATTGAGAACCACAATTCCAACTGAAGAATCAGTTCGTATCACTGATCGGGTGAGCCATTGAACTTTTCACGTTGTCGAATAACTATATGATGTTCTTATGATTCATTTTTTGTAGGTTTTGATCTTTGAAATATGTATTTCATGTACTGAATTCACACCATGTAAAGGATTCACGAGCTGGTCTGTGGCTCTATAGGCATGTTGCGAATGAGGTATACATGTCATGTATGAGATTGATGAAATGTAAATTCTATTTTTGGAAATTTTTATCATATCATAGATTGAGTCTAGAATTCATAATTCTGATGAAAAAACAAAAACCAAGATCATTATTGAATAAAAAAAGAATAATTTCTTATTAAATGTATTCAATATGTATATATAAATTCATCTGGTTAAATTCCCTCACACTTTAATAATTGATTTTCCTCAAGAAAAAGCATCTCATCAGAGATTCCAAAAGAAATATTTTTTTTAAAACATGAAACATGCATTACAACTAGAAAATAAAACTAACTGTAGGTAGAAAAAACATGTCCTCCAAATTCAGTCTTGAAGAGAAAATTGTTCATGCCTCATAGTTCATTTCTTCATAAAGATTATGTATTCTTTTAATTACTATTTCATAATTGTTCCTTAAATTATATACAAATTTTGAAATTTACCTCATAATATTTTTTTCTCATCACTCAAGGTAAAATATGACTATAGTAACCCTCATACCCGGAATACATGTTCCTAACCATAGGATTGCATTAGTTCTATCATATCCACTTCATAAAGACAAATAAAAAATCAATCACGAGGGATTCAACAAAAAAGGTTAAAATGACCATGTGACTGAGGGAAGGTGGGTGGAAAGTAAAAATAAATATCAACAGGATTGTAAGCTCTAAATTATAATGCATGAAAAACATAAACAGTGAAATGAAGAAACTCCTCCAATATCAACAGTGTCCATGCTCCAAACATCTCAAAGTGGATCCATGAATATATTAAGTATGTATAAAAATGTATTGGGTTATTTTCTTTATCTTTTTATTTATTTTTCAAAAGTCGTGTTCAGGCTAGAACTCATATCCATCCCCTTACCACATATGATCCATCATAGGATTCATTGGTTTTGAAATGTTTATTTTTAACCTTCCAAACACAAAAACCAATATATATATATATATATATATATATCACATTTTCTTTTTCATTCTATATATTTTTTGAAGAAATGAGGTAGGAAACAGATTTTCTAAAAGTAATCATGGAATACATCATGTCAATATAATGAATGTTCCACAATACATCACATTAATAATAACATCCCATTTCCATTGATAGTAAAAAATCCCCCACACTTATTCAAAGGATAATCATGAATAATAACAACAGAAAGGTTTGAAGGGATAATCGACTTGAAAAATATCCTTCCTAAAAATCATATTCATGGATACTATAGTCTAAAGAAGGAAAATGAAAGGGGGGTCTCAAGAAAAACTGGCTCAAAAAATATTTCAGCAATCATATAAAAAATGTTTTTGTTCAATCATGGCCTCAATAAGATCTTAATGCAAGTTCTGATAGGTTTACATGACCCATGTGACTTTCAGTAAATACACACAGAAAAGAATATAAAATCATGGGTCTATAATCCTCTCAGGAATGAGACCATACAATAATAACTGACAATCACTCAGGGTATACAATCCAGTAACAAGTCAATCAAAAGAAATTTAAATTTTTCTGAATTTGACTTAAATTACCTAACTTAACAATCTTGTTAAAAATATAAACATGTGTAAAACATGGATTTTAATAATTTCCATCCTAAAATTGATCCTTCAACCGATGCTTTGTTACATAAATTTTTCTTCAATTTTTGCATGCATCTCTTGAATGTGTACATCCTTCGGAACTGTATCGGGACTCTATATTTTAATTCTTGTAGAAAATGTAATATTAAATGTTCCATTAACTCAAGAAAAAAATAATGTGGGAATATTTTTTCTTGTTTACATAAAATTAAAATAGCATCTTCTTGTAGTCTAATTAGTTCATCATAGTCTATTGTCACCACACAAATGTCTCAAAAAAATATGATGTCTATTAGCGCATTCAAAATCATAGAATACAACAAACCCTTTAATTCAATAGGTAGAAGTCTTTTCATTATAACATGAATTTCATGACTTTTTAATTTGGTAATATGACCATTTCTGACACATTTGGCCAAATTGGAAAAATAACCATCTAGAAGTATCAAATATTTAATCCACTAACAAAATAATAATTAATTTTCATTGGAAATTGTATAATCTACTTTTGGATTCATTAAATTTTGTGATCTTACATTTTCAAACAGTTTAAGTTCAGATTTCCTATAAATTTGGGAAAGATCTAATCATACCTTTACATTATCTTTGGTTTTAACTAGTGTATTTGAAATTGAATAAAATATATTATCCAAATAGTTCTTATCAATATGCATCACATCCAACATGTGACGGACCATCAAATTAGTCTAATATGAAAGATCACAAAAAATAATTCTTTTTATCCAATTGTGTTCTTTCCCAAAGCCATTAATTTTTTATTGGTTTATAAATGGTCCAAATGTAATTGGAGGAAATGAAGAGTCAAATGATTTTTACTCCGTACCTAATATTGTTGTGGGAGTTTCATCTCTTTCATTGTGTCTTTTCTGAAATGATTTTGTTCATCCAAAAAGGATGATCAGTTGGAAGATATATGCAATGATAGTTGAAAACAAAGTTTTCTTCTATTAATGAGAATAAAGGCTTTTTATCTTTTATAAAATCTGAACATGATTTTGTACCATGTGTACACCAGCCAGATAACATGTCATATGCTAGGAATTTACTAATTGTTCACATCAATGCATCTTTTAGTAGGAAATTGTGTTTCACAATAATATTATTTGTATTAACAGCATTACTCCATAATAAATATAAATCATCAATCAATGGCTTCAAATACACATCAATATTTTTTTTGAATGTCCTGGAATTAATATGTTTTAAATGATATGTATCCTTCATTAGCATACAATGAGGTAAATTGTACAAGGCTATAAAGATAGAACAACAAGAATATTGACTATCGTATGGACAAAATGGACTGAAACTATTTGTAGAAAGTCCCAATCACACATTTCGGGCATCTAAAGTAAAATATGAATGTAATTTCCCAAAATGTTTCCCTGAATTACTATCATAGGGATTATTTAATCATTTACTAGTTGAAATATTGGTTTTGTGTCCGGACATCGATGACGTTGTATTCAAAGACATAAATAAACACTGCAATCCGGGTGTAGGTGGGAAATACATTAACTATTTTATAGGAATCAATCCGGATTTCCCTAGTTGAGCCTCTTTATACCTCGATTGTCCTCATATAGTGAAACTATCCAATGATTCATTTTACCCATAATATAAGATGCACTCATTTGAACATGAATGAATCATTTGATAACAAATAATCAGATTACGAACTGACCTCTTGCTCTCATAGAAACTTATAGGAAACACATTTACATCAGTTAAAAGTGCTTTAAGCAAATAGAATATCTTATCAAAATAGTTATTTGACAATCCATTATCCTATTTAATAGCCATAAATTTTATAACTGCTTCAAATTTTCATATCTTGTAACTAGGATATAATTCATCCTCAACGGACCACAAAAACTCATAAAATTGAGATGGTTCCAAATAGGGAGTTAAATAAATATCATCCTATATTTCAGTTTTTTGAAGAGAAGGATCTACCATATCATGTAATATATTTTGAAACATTGATGAATCTAAAACAGAATTATTAGTATCTTCTCTAGAACATTGTTCACCATATTGATACCAAAAAAACATAATCTGTTTGAAAACCAAAACCCAATAGATGACCCCAAAATTTTCAAATTTTTCCAACGTCCTTAGATCACATTTCATACATGGACACTTAATTATCCCTTATGAAACAAATTCTGGTTCCGATATAAGAAATTTTCAACAACCTCAATATATATAGGACTTAAACAAGAACTGTTTGGATTCATGTGATGATTTATCCAAGCATGATAATATAATAATGACTATTCTCGAATTTCATGTTACATATTTCTCTAAAAAATAAAATAATTAATTTTTTTATGATTAATATGATATAAGAAAACCATAATCCAAAAAGGATAATTTTTTTGTTAATTATTCCTAAATATTCCAAATTATTAATCTTAATTATTAGTAGTTATTGCTAATTATTAGTAGTTACCATTATTAATTATAAGTTACCGTTATTTATTAGAATTCTCTATTTATTACAATATATTACAATTTATCACTAATTTATTACCAATTTTTTTACTAATTTTTTACTATTTATTACTAATTATTACTAATTATTACTAATTATTAGAAATTTATACAAATTATTACAAATTATTACAACTTATTGCTAAATATTACTAAATATTACTAATTTATTACTAATTTATTACTGATTTAATACTTATTTATTACAGATTTATTAGTGATTTATTACTGATTTATTACTGATTTGGTACTGATTTATTACAAATTTATTACGGGTTTATTACATATTTATTACTAATTTATTAATGATTTATAAAATTTATTACTAAATATTACTAATTATTACTAATTATTATTAATTATTAAAAATTATTACTAAATATTACTAATTTTTTACCGATTTATTACTAATTTATTACTGATTTATTACTGATTTTTTACTAATTTATTAATGATTTATTACTGATTTATTAATTATTATTACTCATTATCACTCATTATTACAAATTACAACATATTATTACAAATTATTACAAATTACTACAAATCATTTCAAATAATTACAAATTATTGCAAATTATTGAAAATTATTACCAATTATTAATAATTATAACTAATTTATTACTGATTTATTAATGATTAATTACAATTTATTACTGATTATTACTCACTATTACAAATTATTACAAATTATTACACATTATTACAAATTATTACAAATTATATGTAATTATTAAAAATTATTACAAATTATTAACAATTATTACAAATTATTACAAATTATTATTATTTATTACTATTTATTGCAAATTATTACTAATTATTAGTAATTATTACTATTTATTATTAATTATTACTATTTATTACTATTTATTTCTATTTATTGATATTTATTACGATTTATTACTATTTATTACTAATTATTACTAATTATTACTATTTATTACTAGTTATTACCAATTACCGAAAATTGTTAATATTTATTAGTAATTACTGCTAATTATTGATATTTATTACAAAGTACGGCTAATTATTATTAATTTGTACTAATTAGTGGTATTTATTACTAATTGGTACTAAGTACCGCTAATTGTTACTAATTAGTACTAATTACTGGTAATTATTATTAATTATTACTAGTTATTGCTATTTATTACTATTTATTACTAATTACCTCTAATTATTATTAATTATTTCTAATTGCCTCTATTTATTACTAATTGGTACTAATTACCACTATTTATTACTATTTATTACTAATTATTAGTATTGATTACTATTTATTTATATTTAGCTCTATTTATTCCTAATTATTAATATATAAACTATTTTTACTATTTATTTCTAAATATTATTAATTAGTTGTAATTACGACTAGTTACCTCTAATTATTATTATCTTTTTTATGAGTTATTTATGACATGCCCTATGCCTGTCCCAATAAGTCATTTTTTTGTTCTGTTCGGATTATTGTTGCAATATATGTTTGATGTACATAGTTAATTTATATTTGTTAGATAATTTTTATCATTGGAATTCGGTAATTCTAGTGATATTGGTTTAATGAAACTCCTTGTTGAAAATTTGATGTTGTTGGTGGTGTATTTTTTGTGCTGTTTTTTATGT
The DNA here is from genome assembly GCA_963277665.1 of Viscum album. Lineage (NCBI taxonomy): Eukaryota > Viridiplantae > Streptophyta > Magnoliopsida > Santalales > Viscaceae > Viscum > Viscum album. Next base: position 1,895,179,866 of record OY728121.1, on the reverse strand, counting down.
TGGTCCTACATTGCGCACCTCAAATTAAAAATATTATAAGTATATGGAAATTGTTCAAATGAATAATCATATATTTTTATATATATGAGAATTATTTCTTACAACTGTCATATATATCATACAATAAAAATGACGTCGACGTATATGATGGTCATATATGAAAACATCATTTATTAAAAAAAATCTATGAACCATTTATATAATCTGGTTGTAAAATAATTTTTATTTGTGGGACGCACACAAAGGATAAAAAACAACCATATATATATGATGAAAATATATAAAACAATCAGAAATCGTCACATAGTTTTATTTTTTGGAGGTTCAGTTGCAAAAATTAATAATTTTGGGTTGAGATTTATGGGTGGTTAAATTTATACTTTCAGATTATAAATAAATATTTGACAAGATTAAAGGGTATGAAGAAAAATATATAGGAAGTCAACTGAAATTAATACCGAATTGTGGAATTCAAAAAAATAAAAGCAAAGAAACTAAATTTAAAATCAATCAATTGGGAATCATGAATTAAAGAGATGGTGGACTGCATATCGTGAATTTAAGGAGGGGTGAGAATGATTCTTATATAAGTTATGGAAGAAGAGGCGGTAGGCTACGCCTGTGTTTGCTCGTGGTTTGAAATTCCCAGTAGCCCGAGAATGAGGAAGCTGCTGAAGAAGCTGACAGGAATCCGGTGGAAGTCATGGTGTGGCTGCTTCTCTTCAAAAAAGGACAATGGACCATATGACGATACCATCTTCCATGGACTCCCATACATGTCTCTGGGGACTTCACCACAATTCTCCATCGGACGCCCTTTTCCTTTCGAACCCTACGAGGAGGAACCCCATCCATCCATCCCCTTTGCCTGGGAGAGCTCCCCCAGGATACGCAAACCAGATCCCCAACCAACCCTATCCCCGCACTAACATGTCGTTGTAATTCCCTGACCTCTAACCTCCTCACGCCCCATCAATAACGACGAAGACTACGACAATCGCTCCTCAGGGATACTGGAGTGTAGCCAACCCACTCTGCTTGTCCGGGAGACACGCGGAGGGCACCAGGGTTTTGATAATGTGCCTCCTCTGGTCGTCTTCTCTCCCCTTGAGAGGCCCCGCCACGGTGATCCAAGAGGGATGCCACAGGAGCATCCACCTTCAACCCCTCCACCCCTGATGCCTTCAATGGGACACGCCAGCCCCATTCCCCCATCTCCACCCATCAACAACAACAGGGATGCCTACAATGCCTCCTCCGGGAATCATAACACAACCAATTCTTGTGTATCCACTGTGACGGGGATCCATCGCCAGCCCCCGGATAGCTGCACTATTCTTCAACCGAGCCTCCTCGATTCGGATTGGATTTAAAATTGTGGTCTTATTGAAATGACTCCATCTCTAGGGAGAGAAGCACGATGTTTTTTTAGTTCCAATTTTTATAATCTTATTTTATTTTATTATTTTTTGGTTATTACAATTCCTTCATTCAATTTCGGGCAACTATATGACATGTGTCGGTTGGTGCCCACTTGATATAGTGTACATGTAGAAAAATGAAGTATTAGGATTCAGTTTTGTTTTTGATCTTGATGCATTTAATCTACATATATTTATTTGTTATATGTACTTATAATTATTTGTACCAAAAAATATATATGTTATTATATCATATGAATACCAATACTTCTTTCACTAACAAATGAATCTACTACTATTAGTTGACATTACTCACAAATATGTTACCATTAACAACTTCCATTGCAATAAATTATTTAGTAATTATAAATATTTTATCAACAATTGAATATTTATATATATATATAAATATAAATATCCATCATTTAGTGCCAATACATCATTTGTCAAAAATATATACAATTATATGTTTAATTAAAATATATATAGTTTTTCAAGGTTCCATGAAATAATATATAACTATATATAACATACTTTATAAATTTATTGATCGATGATTTGAATTTTTAGCAATCTGAACTGAATCATGGTTATTAGAGGTGCTAACGGACCGGACCGGGCCAATCCATAAGGCAGTTCATGTGGGATATGAATTAAACAGAATCAATCATTCTGATCCACATAAAATGCAGACTATAAAATAAAGGTCATAACCCTACCCTAACATGACCCGAGGACTTGTGGATGTCCCATGAGCATAATGGACAGTATTGATATTTAGTATCACTCAAAGAAAGATCATAAAAAACTCATTTTCATAAACAACACTTTCAAGATAATAAAATTGGAATTCCATCTACAATAATACAAATTCGCCCTTTATCAGCGCTAAAATAGCATTTAACAGCGCTAGAAAAGCGCTGTTAAAGCTAGTAAAGATAATGGGGGGGTCCCCTTTATCAGCGCTCAAAAAAAGCGCTGATAAAGACCCTATTATTAGCGCTAAAAAAAGCACTGATAAGGTGTCTTCTATCCGTGCTAAAAAAAGCGCAAATAAAAATACCCCTTTATCAACGCTTTTTTAGCACTGACAAAAGGGTATTTTATCAGCGCTTCCTTTAACAGCTCTTTCATTTTGACGCTGGTAAAGGACGCTTTTATCAACGCTTTTAAAAAAGTGCTCATAAAAGTTAAAAAAAATTAAAAGACACTTTTATCAACACTAGCCCCCCACATCCACCCCAATGCGTGTTCCTCTGCCTCCATGAATTTTTGAACTCGAGGCCTCCCCCCTGCGCGCCTAAACCTTTTCCACTACTATATTTTGATTTGTTTACCATTTCATGATATATATATATAGTTATATTTATATTTATTCGTATAGTAATATATATTTATATTAATATATATATATTGTTATATTAATATATATATCTATTTATATATATATATTTGGTTATGTTTATTGGTATAGTAATATATATTTATATTAACATATATATATATATAGTTATATTAATATATACATATAGTTATACTAATATATATATAGTTATATTAATATATATATATGTAGTTATATTTATTCGTATAGTAATATATATTTATATTAATATATATATAGTTATATTAATATATATATAGTTATATTAATATATATATATCTATTTATATATATATATATATATTTAGTTATATTTATTCGTATAGTAATATATATTTATATTAATATAAATAAATATATAGTTATATGAATATATATATATATATTTATAGTGATATTAAAATATATATTTATAGTAATATCAATATATATGTAGTTATATTAATATATATATATATAGCTAGATTAATATGTGTATATATATATATAGTTTGATTAATATATAGGTATATAAATATTCATATATTGGTATTTTAAATAAAATGGATATTATTTATTATTTAGATAAATCTAATATATTTTATATGTAAATATATTTTAATATTTATATTTATAATTAATTTTTATTTATGAATATATTAAAAAATATGTATATATTGTTATATATTTGATTATAAATAGCAATTAATTATAAGAAACGATAAAATTTCAAAGACATAATATCAATATGAATGTAATACCTTGGAATAAATTCAGTCCCCACCAAAAAAAGACAACAATACCCCCTTAAACGAGGCTGAAAATCCACAAAATGTTAAAAAATCGAGGAACCCCGACTAAAAACTCAGTTTTGGAGGCCTTCTGGGCCTCTTTTTTTCAGTAGTTCACTAACTTGATATATTTTTTCTCATTAAAAAAATTATTTTTTGGAGATTCGGTTGCAAAAAATAACAATTTTGGGTTGAGATTTTTGGGTGGTTAAATTAAAAAATTAAGATTATAAATAAATATTTGACAAGATTAAAGGGTATGAAGAAAAATATATCGGAAGTCAATTGAAATTAATACAGAATTGTGGAATCTAAAAAAATAAAATCAAAGAAACTAAATTTAAAATCATTCAATTGGAGATCTTGAATTAAAGGGAAGGTGGACTGCATATCATGAATTAAAGGAGGGGTGAGAATGATTCTTATATAAGTAATGGAAGAAGAGGCGGGAGGCTATGCCTGTGTTTTCTCATGGTTTAAAATTCCTCGCTGCCCGAGAATGAGGAAGCTGCTGAAGAAGCTGAAAGGAATCTGGTGGAAGTCATGGGGTGGATGCTTCCCTTAAAAAAGGACAATGGCCCATAAGAATATCCCTTCTTCCACAGACTGTCGTACATGTCTCCGGGGACTTCACCGCAATCCTCCTTCGGATGCCCATTGCCCGTCAAACCCTACGAGGAGGAACCCTGTTCAGCCATCCCCTTTTCCTGGGGGCGCTCCCCTGGGATACGTAAACTAGATCCTCAACCAACCCTATCCCCGCACCAACATTTCACCGCGATTCCCGGAACTCTAACCTCCTCACGCCCCATCAATAACGACGAAGATGCCGGCAATCGCTCCTCGGGGATACTAGAGTGTAACCCACCCACTCTGCTTTTCCGGGTGACACACGGAGGGCACCGGGGTTTTGATGAGGTGCCTCCTTCGGTCGTCTGCTCTCCCCTTGAGAGGCCCCTCCACGACGATCCAAGAGGGACACCACAGGATCAGCCACCCGCAACCCCTCCACCCTTGACGCCTTCAACGGGACACGCCACCCCCATTCCCCCATCTCCACCCATCAACAACAACGGGGATTCCAGCAATGACTCCTCCGAGAATCCTAACACACTCGATTCTTATGCATCCATTGTGATGGGGAGCCACCGGCAGCCCCCGGACAGCTACACTGTTCTTCAATTGAGCCTACTCGATTAGGATTGGATTTCAAATTGTGGCCTTATTGAATCGACGCCATCTCTAGGGAGAGAAGCACAGTGTTTTTTCAGTTCCAATTTTTCTACTCTTATTTTATTTTCTTATTTTTTGGTTATTACAATTCGTTCATTAAAACTCGGGCAACTATATGACTTGTGTCGGTTGGTACCCACTTGATATAGTGTACATGTTGAAAAATGATGTATTAAGATTCAGTTTTGTTTTTGATCCTATTCCATTTAATCTACATATATTTATTTGTTATATATACTAATAATTATTTTTACCAAAAAATATATATGTTATTATATCATATGAATACCAAAACTTCTTTCACCAATAAATGAATCTACTACCATTAGTTGGAAATACTCACAAACCTCTTACCATTAACAACTTCCATTGTAATAAATTATTTAGTAATTATAAATATTTTATCAATAATTGAATATATATATATATATATCTATCATTTAGTGCCAATACATCATTTGTAAAAAATATATACAATTACATGTTTAATTAAAATATATATAGTTTGTCACGGTTCCATGAAATAATATTTAACTTTATAGAACATACTTTATAAAATTATTGATCGATGATTTTAATTTTTAGCAATTTGAACTGAATCAAGGTTATTTGAGTTGTTAACAGACCGGACCGTTCCAACCCATAAGGCAGTTCATGTGGGCTGTGAATTAAACAGAATCGATCAGTCCGATCCGCATAAAATGCGGACCATAAAATAAAAGCCATAACCCTACCCTAACAGGACTCGAGGACTTGTGGATGTCCCACGATCCTAATGGGTAGTATTGATATTTAGCATCACTCAAAGAAAGATTTTTAAAAACTCATTTTGCTCGACAACACTTTCAATATAACAAAATTTGAATTTCATCTACAATACTACAAATACGCCCATTATCAGCTCTAAAAATGGAATTTAACAGCACTAGAAAAGATCTATTAATGCTCGCGAAGATAATGGGGGGTTCCCTTTATCAGATCTAAAAAAAGCTGATAAAGACCCCTTTTATCAGCTCTAAAAAAACGATGATAAGGGGTCTTTTTTCAGCGCTAAAAAAAGCATAGATAATGGGGTCCTTTATCAATGCTTCCTTTATCAGCGCTTACATTTTAGCACTGATAAATTACCCTTTTATCAACGCTTTTAAAAAAACACTGATTAAAGTTAATTTTTTTTAAAAAATTACAAAAAAAATAAAAAAAATCCTACCAATCTAGGGGATTTTAGAGCCCTTGAGCCCCCATTTTAACAGCACTTTCCACCCCCTCCAGCACCCCACACGCACTCCCTCCACCCTTTATCAGCGCTAGCCCCCACATCCACCCTCATGCGCGCACCTCTGCCTCCACCAGGTTTTGAACTCGAGACCTCCCCCCAGCGCGCCTAAGCCCTTACCACTATTCTGTTTTCATTTGTTTACTATTTCATGATTTCTCTCTCTCTCTATATATATATATATATATATTTAGTTATATTTATTCGTATAGTAATATATATATATATATATATATATTAATATATATATATATAGTTATATTAATATATATATATAGATATATTAATATATATATAGTTATATTAATATATATATCTATTTATATATATATTTTTAGTTTTATTTATTTGCGTAGTAATATATTTTTATATTAATATATATATATATAGTTATATGAATATATATATTTATAGTGATATTAATATATATAGAGTTATATTAATATATATATAGTTATATATATAGAGTTATATTAATATATATAGTTATATTAATATATATATTTTTATATAAATATAAATATATATAGTTATATTAATATATATATCTATTTATATATATATATAATTATATTTATTCGTATAGTAATATATATTTATATTAATATATATAAATATATAGTTATACGAATATATATATTTATAGTTATATTAATATAAATATTTATAGTGATATTAATATATATAATTATAGTAATATTAACATATATGTAGTTATATTAATAAAATATATATAGCTAGATTAATATATATATATAGTTAGATTAATATATAGGTATATAAATATACATATATTTGTATTTTAAATAAAATGGATATTAGTTATTATTTAGATAAAGATAATATATTTTATATGTAAATATATTTTATTATTTATATTTATAATTAATTTTTATGTGTGAATATATAAAAAAATATGTATATATTGTAATATATTTGATTATAAATAGCAATGAATTATAAAAAATGATAAACTTTCAAAGACATAATATCAATATGAATATAATACCTTGGTATAAATTCAGTCCCCACCAAAAAAAGCCAATAATACCACCTTAAACGAGGCTAAAAATCCAAAAAATGTAAAACAATCGGGGTACCCTGACTAAAAACACTGTTTTGGAGGCCTTCTAGGCCTCTTTTTTAGTAGTTCACTCACTTGATATACTTTTTCTCTTTAAAAATCTTATTTTTTTGGAGGTTTGGATGCAAAAAATAACAATTTTGGGTTGATATTTATGGGTGGTTAAATTAGAACTTTAAGATTATAAATAAATATTTGACAAGATTATGAAATTAATACTGAATTGTGGAATTTTAAAAAATAAAAGAAAGGAATCTACGTTTAATATCATTCAATTGGAGATCATGAATTAAAGGGAGGGTGGACTGTATATCGTGATTTAAAGGAGGGATGAGAATTACTCTTATATAATTTATGAAAAAGAGGCAGGAGGTTGCGCCTGTGTTTGCTCGTGGTTTGAAATTCCCTGCGGCCGGAGAATGAGGAAGCTGCTGAAGAAGCGGACAGGAATCCGGTGGAAGTCATGTTGTGGTTGCTTCTCTTCAAAAAAAGGACAATGGCCCATATGACAATCCCTTCTTCCACGGACTGTCATACATGTCTCCAGGGACTTCACCGCAATTCTCCTTTAGACGCCCTTTGCCTGTCGAACACTACGAGGAGGAACCCCGTCCAACCATCCCCTTTTCCTGGGAGAGTGCCCCCGGGATACGCAAACCAGATCCTCATCCAACCCTATCCCCACTCCAACAAGTCACGGTGATTCCCGGACCTCTAACCTCTTCACGACCCTTCAATAATGACGAAGACGCCGTCAATCACTCCTCGGGGATACTGGAGTGTAGCCCACCCACTCTTCTTGTCTGGGCGACACGCAGAGGGCACCGGGGTTTTGATGAGGTGCCTCCTCCGGTCATCTACACTCCCCTTGAGAGGCCCCACCATGGTAAACCAAGAGGGATGCCACCAGAGCAGACACTGACAACCCCTACACCCCTGATGCCTTCAACGGGACATGCCATCCCCATTCCCCCATCTCCACCCGTCAACAACAATGGGGATGCCGGCAATTCCTCCTCCGAGAATCCTAACACAGCCGAATCTTGCGCATCCATTGTGATAGGGAGTGACCCACAACCCCCGAACAGCTGCACTGTTCTTCAACCGAGCGTCCTTGATTCGTATTGGATTTCAAATTGTGGAAATATTTAATCGATGACATCTCTAGGGAGAGATGAATGGTGCTTTTTTAGTTCCAATTTTTATACTCGTATTTTATTTTCTTATTTTTTGGTTATTATAATTCCTTCATTAAATTTCGGCCACTATATGACATGGGTTGGTTGGTGCCCACTTGATATACTGTACATGTTGAGAAAATGAAGTATTAATATTCAGTTTTGTTATTGATCTTGAACCATTTAATCTACATATATTTATTTGTTATATATACTAATAATTTTTTTAGCAAAAAATATATATGTTATTATATCATATGAATACCAACATTTCTTTCACCAATAAATGAATCTACTAATATTAGTTGACATTAATCACAAATCTCTATCCATTAAAAACTTCCATTGCAATAAATAATTTAATAATTATAAATATTTTATCAACAATTGAATATATATATCTATATATATATATATCCATCATTTAGTTCCAATACATCATTTGTCAAAAATATATACAATTATGTGTTTAATTAAAATATATATAGGTTGTCAATGTTCCATGAAATAATATATAACTATATAGAACATACTTTATAAAATTATTGATCGACGGTTTGAATTTTTAGCAATCTAAACTGAATCAAGGTTATTAGAGCTCCTAACGGACCGGACCGGGCCAACCCATAAGGCAGTTCTTGCGGGCTGTGAATTAAACAGAATTGATCAGTCTGATCTGCATAAAATGCGGACCACAAAATAAAGGCCATAACCATAACCTAACAGGACCTGATGACTTGTGGATGTCCCACGAGCCTAATGGACAGTATTGATATTTAGCATCACTCAAATAAAGATCATAAAAAACTCATTTTTCTCGACAACACTTTCAAGATAATAAAATTTGAATTCCATCTACACTACAAAAAATACGCCCTTTATCAGCGCTAACAATGGCCTTTAACAGTGCTAGAAAAGCGATGTTGAAGCCTGTGAATATAAAGTGGGGTTCCCCTTTATCAGCACTCAAAAAAACACTGATAAAGACCACTTTTAGAAGCACTAAGAAAACGTTGATAAGGGGTCTTTTATCAGCACTAAAAAAAGCACTGATAAAAATACCCCTTTATTAGTGCTTTTTTAGCGCTCATAAAGGGGTCCTTTATCAGTGATTACTTTGTTAGTGTTTTTCTTTTAGCCCTGATGAAGGACCCTTTTATTAGCACTTTTAAAAAAGCTCTGATAAAAAGTTAAAAAAATTTAAAAAATTATAAAAAATTTAAAAAATTTAAAATATTCCTACCAATCCGCGGGGCTTTTATAGCGCTTGAGCCACCCTTTTAAAAGAGCTTTCCACCCCCTCCAGTGCCCCACACACACCCCCTCCACCCTTTATCAGCGCTAGCCCCCCCCCCCCTCCACATCCACTCTTCTTGTCTGGGCGACACGCAGAGGGCACCAGGGTTTTGATGAGGTGCCTCCTCCGGTCATCTACACTCCCCTTGAGAGGCCCCACCACGGTAAACCAAGAGGGATGCCACTGGAGCAGACACTGACAACCCCTACACCCCTGATGCCTTCAACGGGACATGCCATCCCCATTCCCCCATCTCCACCCGTCAACAACAATGGGGATGCCGGCAATTCCTCCTCCGAGAATCCTAACACAGCCGAATCTTGCGCATCCATTGTGATAGGGAGTGACCCACAACCCCCGAACAGCTGCACTGTTCTTCAACCGAGCGTCCTTGATTCGCATTGGATTTCAAATTGTGGAAATATTGAATCGATGACATCTCTAGGGAGAGATGAATGGTGCTTTTTTAGTCCCAATTTTTATACTCGTATTTTATTTTCTTATTTTTTGGTTATTATAATTCCTTCATTAAATTTCGGCCACTATATGACATGGGTTGGTTGGTGCCCACTTGATATACTGTACATGTTGAGAAAATGAAGTATTAATATTCAGTTTTGTTATTGATCTTGAACCATTTAATCTACATATATTTATTTGTTATATATACTAATAATTTTTTTACCAAAAAATATATATGTTATTATATCATATGAATACCAACATTTCTTTCACCAATAAATGAATCTAATACTATTAGTTGACATTAATCACAAATCTCTATCCATTAAAAACTTCCATTGCAATAAATAATTTAATAATTATAATTATTTTATCAACAATTGAATATATATATATATATATATATATATCCATCATTTAGTTCCAATACATCATTTGTCAAAAATATATACAATTATGTGTTTAATTAAAATATATATAGGTTGTCAATGTTCCATGAAATAATATATAACTATATAGAACATACTTTATAAAATTATTGATCGACGGTTTGAATTTTTAGCAATCTAAACTGAATCAAGGTTATTAGAGCTCCTAACGGACCAGACCGGGCCAACCCATAAGGCAGTTCTTGCGGGCTGTGAATTAAACAGAATTGATCAGTCTGATCTGCATAAAATGCGGACCACAAAATAAAGGCCATAACCATAACCTAACAGGACCTGATGACTTGTGGATGTCCCACGAGCCTAATGGACAGTATTGATATTTAGAATCACTCAAATAAAGATCATAAAAAACTCATTTTTCTCGACAACACTTTCAAGATAATAAAATTTGAATTCCATCTACACTACAAAAAATATGCCCTTTATCAGCGCTAACAATGGCCTTTAACAGTGCTAGAAAAGCGATGTTGAAGCCTGTGAATATAAAGTGGGGTTCCCCTTTATCAGCACTCAAAAAAACACTGATAAAGACCACTTTTATAAGCACTAAGAAAACGTTGATAAGGGGTCTTTTATCAGCACTAAAAAAAGCACTGATAAAAATACCCCTTTATTAGTGCTTTTTTAGCGCTCATAAAGGGGTCCTTTATCAGCGATTACTTTGTTAGTGTTTTTGTTTTAGCCCTGATGAAGGACCCTTTTATTAGCACTTTTAAAAAAGCTCTGATAAAAAGTTAAAAAAATTTAAAAAATTATAAAAAATTTAAAAAATTTAAAATATTCCTACCAATCCGCGGGGCTTTTATAGCGCTTGATCCACCCTTTTAAAAGAGCTTTCCACCCCCTCCAGTGCCCCACACACACCCCCTCCACCCTTTATCAGCGCTAGCCCCCCCCCCCCCACATCCACCACCTTGCGCGCGCCTCTGCCTCTACTAGGTTTTGAACTCGAGACCTCCCCCCTGCGCGCCTAAGCCCTTACCACTACTCTATTTTGATTTGTTTACCATTTCATGATATCTCTATTTTTATATATATTTATATATATTTAGTTACATTTATTTGTATAGTAATATATATATATATATATATATTAATATATATATATAGTTATATTAATATATATATATTTATATTTATATTTATTCGTATAGTAATATACATTTATATTAATATTAATATATATATAGTTATATTAATATATATTGTTATATTAATATATATATCTATTTATATTTAAATATTTATTTATATTTATTCATATAGTAATATATATTTATATTAATATAAATAAATATATAGTTATATGAATATATCTATTTATAGTGATATTAATATATATATTTATAATGATATTAATATATATATTTATAGTGATATCAATATATATGTAGTTATATTAATATATATATATATATATCTAGATTAGTATGTATATATAAATATATAGTTAAATTAATATATAGGTACATAAATATGTATATATTTTTATATTAAATATAATGGATATTAGTTATTATTTATGATAAAGCTAATATATTTTATATGTAAATATATTTTATTATTTATATTTATAATAATTTTTTATGTGTGAATATAAAAAAAATATGTATATATTGTTATATATTTGATTATAAATAGCAATGAATTATAAAAAAGGATAAAATTTCAATGACATAATATCAATATGAATGTAATACCTTGGAATAAATTCAGTCTCCACAAAAAAAAGTCAATAATACCTCCTTAAACGAGACTGAAAATCCACAAAATGTTAAAAAATCGGGATACCCAGACTAAAAACTCAGTTTTGGAGGCCTTCTGGGCCTCTTTATTTAGTAGTTCACTCACTTGATATATTTATTCTCTTTAAAAAATGTATTTTTTTGGAGGTTCGGTTGAAAAAATTAATAATTTTGGGTTCAGATTAATGGTTGGTTAAATTAAAACGTTAAGATTATAATTAAATATTTGACAATATTATGAAATTAATACTGAATTGTGGAATTTAAAAAAATAAAATCAAAAAAACTAAATTTAAAATCATTCTATTGGAGATCTTGAATTAAAGGGAGGGTGGACTGTATATCGTGAATTAAAGGAGGGGTGAAAATGATTCTTATATAAGTTATGGAAGAAGAGGCAGGAGGTTGTGCTTGTGTTTGCTCGTGGTTTGAAATTCCCCGTGGCCTGAGAATGAGGAAGTTGGTGAAGAAGATGACATGAATCCAGTGGAAGTCATGGTGCGGCTGCTTCTCTTCAAAAAAGGACAATGCACCATATGATGATCCCTTCTTCCATGGACTCCCGTACATGTCTCCGGGGACTTCACCGCAATTCTCCTTCGGACGCCCTTTTCCCGTCGAACCCAATGAGTAGGAACCCCATTCAGCCATCCCCTTCACCTTGGAGAGCTCCCCCGGGATACGCAAACCAGATCCTCAACGAACCCTATCCCCGCACCAACACGTCGTCGCGATTCCTAGACCTCTAACCTCCTCATGCCCCATCAATAATGACGATGATGTTGGAAATATCTCCTTGGGGATACTAGAGTATAGCCCACCCACTCTGCTTGTCTGGGCGACACACGCAGGGCACCAAGGTTTTGATGAGGTGCCTCCTCCGGTTGTCTACTCTCCCCTTGAGAGGCCCTGCCACGATGATCCAAGAGGGACGCCACAGGAGCATCTACCGGCAACCCCTCCACCCCTGACGCCTTCAACGAGACACGCCACCCCCATTCCCCCATCTCCACATCTCAACAACAACGGGGATGCTGAAAATTCCTCCTCCAGGAATCCTAACACACCCGATTCTTGCGCATCCATTGTGACGGGGAGCCAGTGGCAGCCCACAGACAGCTGCATTGTTCTTCAACAGAGCCTCCTTGATTCGGATTGGATTTCAAATTCTCGCCTTATTGAATCGACGCCATCTTTAGAGAGGGAAGCACGTTATTTTTTTAGTTCCAATTTTTCAACTCTTATTTTTTTTTTACAATTCCTTCATTAAATTTCGGGCAACTATATGACATGTGTCATTTGGTACCCACTTGATATAGTGTACATGTTGAAAAATGAAGTATTAAGATTCAATTTTGTTTTTGATCCTGATCCATTTAATATACATATATTTATTTGTTATATATAGTAATAATTATTTTTACCAGAAAATATATATGTTATTAAGTCATATGAATACTAACACTTCTTTCACCAATAAATGAATCTACAACTATTAGTTGACATTACTCACAAATCTCTTACAATTAACACCTTCCATTCCAATAAATTATTTAGTTATTAGATATATTTTATCAACAATTGAATATATATATATATATACATGTCCATCATTTAGTGCCAATACATCATTTGTCAAAAATATATACAATTATATGTTTAATTAAAATATATATAGTTTTTCAAGGATCCATGAAATAAAATATAACTATATAGAACATAATTTATAAAATTATTGATCGATGCTTTGAATTTTTAGCAATCTGAACTGAATCAAGGTTATTAGAGCTGCTAACGGACCGGACCGGGCCAACCCATAAGGCAGTTCGTGGGGGCTTTGAATTAAACAGAATCGATCAGTCCGATCCGCATAAAATTCAGACCATAAAATAAAGGCCATAACCCTACCCTAACAGGACCGAATGACTTATGTATGTCCCACGAGCCTAATGGACATTATTGATATTTAGCACCACTCAAAGAAAGATCATAAATAACTCATTTTGCTCAAAAACACTTTCAAGATAATTAAATTTGAATTCCATCTACACTACTACAAATATGCCCTTTATCAGCTCTAAAATGGTCGTTAGCAGTGCTAGAAATGTGTTGTTAAAGCTGGCGAAGAAAAAGGGGAGGTTCCCTTTATCAGTGCTAAAAAAGCGCTAATAAAGACCCCTTTTATCAGTGCAAAAAAAGTGCTCATAAGGGGTCTTTTATTAGTGCTAAAAAAAGAACGAAAAAAAAGCGCTGATAAAAGATAAAAAAAATTAAAAAAATTAAAAAAAATTATGTCAATCTAGGGGGCTTTTATAGCGCTTGAGTCCCTCTTTTAACAGCACTTTCCACCCCCTACAGTGCCCCACACACCCCACATCCACCACCATGTGCGCGCCTCTACCTCCACCAGGTTTTGAACTCGAGACCTCCCCCCTGCGCACCTAATCCCTTACCACTACTCTATTTTGATTAGTTTACCATTTCATGATATATCTATATATATAGTTATATTTATTCGTATAGTAATATATATATACTTATATTAATATATATAGTTATTTTAATATTTATATAGTTATTTTAATATATATATATATAGTTATATGAATATTTATATTTATAGTGATATTAATATATATATAGTTATATTAATATATATAGTTATATTAATATATATATATAGTAATATTAATATATATATATATCTATATATATAGTAATATTAATATATATATAGTTATATTAATATATATATATCTATATATATGTATATATATTTAGTTATATTTATTCGTATAGTAATATATATTTATATTAATGTAAATAAATATATAGTTATATGAATATATATATTTATAGTGATATTAATATATATATTTATAGTGATATTAATATATATATTTATAGTAATATCAATATATGTGTAGTTATATAAATATATATATATATAGCAAGATTAGTATATTTATATAGTTAGATTAATATATAGGTATATAAATATTCATATATTTGTATTTTAAATAAAATGGATATTAGTTATTATTTAGATAAAGGTAATATATTTTATATGTAAATATATATTTTTTATTTATATTTATAATTAATTTTTATGTGTGAATATATATAAAAATATGTATATATTGTTATATATTTGATTATAAATAGCAATGAATTATAAAAAATGATAAACTTTCAAAGACATAACATCAATATGAATGTAATACAATGGAATAAATTCAATCCCCACCAAAAAAAGCAAATAATACACCCTTAGATGAGGTAGAAAATCCAAAAAATGTTAAACAATCGGTGTACCCCTACTAAAAACTAAGTTTTGGAGGCATTCTGGGCCTCTTATTTTAGTGGTTCACTGACTTGATATATTTTTTCTCTTTAAAAAATATATTTTTTGGAGGTTCGGTTGAAAAAAATAACAATTTTGGGTTGATAATTATGGGTGGTTAAATTAAAACTTTAAGATTATAAATAAATATTTGACAAGTTTAAAGGGTATGAAGAAAAATATATACGAAGTCATTTTAAATTCATAATGAATTGTGGAATTTAAAAAAATCAAAGAAACTAAATTTAAAATCATTTAATTGGATATCTTGAATTAAAGGAAGGGTGTACTACATATCGTGAATTAAAGGAGGGGTGAGTATGATTCTTATATATGTTATGGAATAAGAGGCGGGAGGTTTCACCTGTGTTTGCTCGTGGCTTGAAATTCCCCATGGCCCGAGAATGAGGAATCTGCTGAAGAAGTTGATAGGAATCCAGTGGAATTCATGGTGTGGCTGATTCTATTCAAAAAAGGACAATGGACCATATGATGATCCCTTCTTCCACGGACTCCCGTACATGTCTCCGGGAACTTCACCGCAATTCTCCTTCGGACGCCCTTTTCCTGTCGAACCCTATGAGGAGGAACTCCGTCCATCCACCCCCTTCACCTGGGAGAGCTCCCTCGGGATAAGCAAACCAGATCCTCAACCAACCCTATCCTCGCACCAACATGTCGCTGTGTTTCCCGGACCTCTAACCTCCCCACACCCCATCAATAACGATGAAGATGCTGGAAATTTCTCCTCATGCATACTAGAGTGTAGCCCACCCACTCTGCTTGTTCGGGCGACACGCGGAGGGCACCAGGGTTTTGATGAGGTGCCTCCTCCAGTCGTCTGCTCTCCCCTTGAGAGGCCCCGCCACGATGATCCAAGAGGGGTGCCACAGGAGCAGTCACCGGAATCCCCTCCACCCCTGACACCTTCAACGGGACATGCCACCCCCATTCCCCCATCTCCACCCGTCAACAAAAATGGGGATGCCCGCAATGCCTCCTCCAGGAATCCTAACACACCTGATTCATGCACATCCATTGTGACGGGGGGCCACTGGCATCCCCCAGACAGCTGCACTATTCTTCAACCGAGCCTCCTCGATTCAGATTGGATTTCAAATTATGGCCTTATTGAATCGACGCCATCTCAAGGGAGATAAGCATGATGTTTTTTTAATTCAAATATTTCTACTCACAATTTATTTTCTTATTTTTTGGTTATTACAATTCCTTCATTAAATTTTGGCAACTATATGACATGTGTCGGTTGGTGCCCACTTGATATAGTGTACTTGTTGAAAAATAAATTATTATGATTTAGTTTTGTTTTTGATCCTGATCCATTAAATCTACATATATTTATTTTTTATATATACTAATAATTATTTGTACCAAAAAATATATATGTTATTATATCATATGAATACCAACAGTTCTTTCAACAATAAATCAATCCGCTACTTTTAGTTGACATTACTCACAAATCTCTTACCATTAACAACTTCCATTGCAATTAATTATTTAGTAATTATAAATATTTTATCAAAAATTGAATATATATATATATATATCCCTTATTTCATGCCAATGCATCATTTGTCAAAAATATATACAATTTTATGTTTAATTAAAATATATATAGCTTGTCACGGTTTTGTGAAATAATATACAACTATATATAACATAATTTATAAAATTATTGATCGATGATTTGAATTTTTAGCAATCTGAACTGAATCAAGGTTATTAGAGTTGATAACGGACCGGACCGGGCTAACCCATAAGGCAGTTTCTGTGGGCTGTGAATTAAACAGAATCTATCAGTCTGATCCCCATAAAATGCGGACCATAAAATAAAGGCCATAACCCTACCCTAACAGGACCCGAGGACTTGTGGATGTCCCATGAGCCTAATGGGCAGTATTGATATTTAGCATCACTCAATGAAAGATCATAAAAAACTCAATTTACTCAACAACACTTTCAAGATACTAAAATTTGAATTCCATCTACACTAATACAAATACGCCTTTTATCAGTGCAAAAAATGGCCTTTAACGGTGCTAGAAAAGCGATGTTAAAGCCGGTAAAGATAAAGATGGGTCCCCTTTATCACTGCTCAAAAAATCGCTGATAAAGACCCCTTTTTATCAGTGCTAAAAAAATCACTGATAAAAATACCCCTTTATCAGCGCTTTCATTTTAGCGCTCATAAAGGACCCATTTATCAGCTCCTTTAAAAATGTTCTGGTAAAACTTAAAAAATTAAAAAATTACCAAAATTACAAAAAATTTAAAATATCCTCCCAATCCGGGGGGGGAGGATTTTATAGCGCTTGAGCCCCCCTTTTAACAGCGCTTTCCACCCCCTCCAGCACCCCGCACGCACCCCCTACACCCTTTATCAGCGCTAGCACCCCACATCCACCCCCATGTGCGCGCCTCTGCCTCTACTAGGTTTTGAACTCGAGACCTCCCCCTACGCGCCTAAGCCCTTACCACTACTCTATTTTGATTGGTTTCATATTTTATGATATATATATATTTAGTTATATTTATTCGTATAGTAATATATATTTATATTAATATATATATAGTTATATTAATATATATATATATATAGTTATAGTAATATATATATTGTTATATTAATATATATATAGTTATATTAATATATATATATATATAGTTATATTAATATATATATAGTTATATTAATATATATATATAGTTATATTTCTATATATATAGTTATATTTTTCTGTATAGTAATATATATTTATATTAATATATATATATATATTGTGATATGAATATATATATTTATAGTGATATTAATATATATATAGTTATATCAATATATATATAGTTATATCAATATATATAGTTACATTAATATATATAGCGTTATTAATATATATATATATATATTTATATTAATATATATATATATATATAGTTATATTTATTCGTATAGTAATATATATTTATATTAGTATATATATAGTTAGTTATATTAATATACATATAGTTATATTATTATATATATATATAGTTATATTAATATATATCTATATATATAAATATAGCTATATTTATTCGTATAGTAATATATATTTATATTAATATATATATATATATGTGAATATATATATTTATAGTGATATTAATATATATATTTGTAGTGATATTAATATATATATTTATAGTAATATTAATATATATGTATTTATATTAATATATATATATATATAGCTAGATTAATATATATATAGTTACATTAATATATAGGTATATAAATATTCATATATTTGTATTTTAAATAAAATGGATTTTAGTTATTATTTAGAAAAAGGTAATATATTTAATATGTAAATATATTTTATTATTTATATTTATAATTAATTTTTATGTGTGAATATTTAAAAAAATCTGTATATATTGTTATATATTTGATTATAAATAACAATGAATTATAAAAAACGATAAAATTTCAAAGAAATAATATCAATATAAATGTAATACCTTGGAATAAATTCAGTACCCACCAAAAAATCCAATAATACCCCCTTAAACGAGGCTGAAAATCCACAAAATGTTAAAAAATCGGGGTACCCCGACTAAAAACTCAGTTTTGGAGGCCTTCTGGGCCTCTTTTTTT
Organism: Viscum album; assembly: GCA_963277665.1. Classification (NCBI taxonomy): domain Eukaryota; kingdom Viridiplantae; phylum Streptophyta; class Magnoliopsida; order Santalales; family Viscaceae; genus Viscum; species Viscum album. Next base: position 1,895,160,563 of record OY728121.1, on the reverse strand, counting down.
AGTAGTTCACTCAATATATTTTTTCAATTTAAAAATTTTATTTTTTGGATGTTCAGTAGTAAAAATTAACAATTGTGGGTTGAGATTTATGGGTGGTTAAATTAATACATTATGATTATGAATAAATATTTGACAAGATTAAAGGGTATGTAGAAAAATATATAGGAAGTCAACTAAAATTAATACTGAATTGTGGAATTTTAAAAAATAAATTCAAAGAAACTAAATTTAAAATCATTCAATTGGAGATCTTGAATTAAAGGGAGGGTGAACTGCATATCGTGGATTAAAGGATGGGTGAGAATGATTCTTATATATGTTATGGAAGAAGAGGAGGAAGGTTGCGCCTGTGTTTGCTCGTGGTTTGAAATTATCCGTGGCCCGTGAATGAGGAAGCTTCTGATGAAACTGACATGAATCCGGTGGAAGTCATGGTGTGGCTTCTTCTCTTCAAAAAAGGACAATATCCCATATGACGATCCCTTCTTCCATGGACTCCCATACATGTCTCGGAGGACTTCACTATAATTATCCATCGGACGCCCTTTGCCTGTCGAACCCTATGAGGAGGAACCCCGTCCCACCACCCCCTTCGCCTAGGAGAGCACCCCTGGGATACACAAACTAGATCCTCAACCATCCCTATCACCACACCAACATGTCACCATGATTCCCAGACCTCTAACCTCCTCAGACCCTATAATGACCCGAGTTTTTTGGGGTCCATTACTTTGTGAAAATATCATGTTGGTTTTTATGGTCTGGGAATATTGGTGATGTTTGGCCTAACGGTAGGCCTACCGGTATCCTTATCCTACTGGTAGCGGGCCTACCTGTAGCTCAGTCTACTGATAGCTACAACCTACTGGTATCTCTGTCTACCAGTAGCTGGGTCTACCGGTAGCTACAACTACCTGTATCTTTTTCTACCGATAGCTTGGTCTATCTGTAACTGCAGCCTACCGGTAGCTCTCAACTATCGGTGGCTGTCGCCTACCCCCACGGGGTCTTTCCAATAGCGCTCCTTTTTGCAAGAATTTGGGTTTTAAACCATATTTTTACACCTTTATGTGTGTTTTAAAGCCCAGTAATTCCCAAAAATGTTATAATTAAATATTTAATGAATTAACCCGGTGTGTGTGTTGGTTTAAACCGCCTGACCCTTTAATAATGTGTGGGGCCGCGTGGTCAACCCACGACCCCCGCTCCTTACGCAGTTTCGCATTCTTATATCAACCGTTCGTGGCCCTTATAACTAAAGGGTTCCCCGCGGGTTTCTTCTTTTCTCGATCAGCCTCAGCGAGGAGTACCCTTCGTTCATATGAGGCTATTTTAGTTCAGGTGAGCCACATCGCTATCTGTAATGTTCTGCGCCCGGCTTTAGCATCGATCGTTGATCAACAAGTAGGGAATTTCTCCTTCGTCTCTTCTTTTTGTGTATCATGTGGGGAGGGAATGCTTTTGATTCTGTAGATTTGCATAAACTAGACCTAAATAAAGATAATGAACGGATTCTATAAAGAAAGAAGGTGGGGGGGGGGGGGCTGTGATCGTTGATGCTGTTTTATATTATGATCTTCTTTTTGAATTGTGTGGGCATACGCCTACTGAAAATCATGTCCATTGGTGGTCTTTCTCTATGCACTAAGGAACCCCTGGTGATGTTTTAAATGGTTTGTTTGTGGTTATGAACTCCTTCTGTAAAAAAATAAAATTGGTTAATCATGTATACCCGACTAAAAAATTGAAAGCACGAGGATCAATCCTTCTGCGATAACCCCCGGTTAAAGCACATGGAAATTGAAATCATGGAGTGTGTAAAATCTTTTAAATCTGAAAATACGTGCATGGGACTTCTTTTTTTTGGTGGAAGTGGTTTGATTGTTCTTCTTTCACTGGACGATTGCTGGGTGATATGGGAGGGGATGGGATCCCTTGTTATTATACTTTCAGTGGTTGTGAGTTTTAAGACCGGGTGGATACCGTGTTTATATCACGAATTGGGGTGGGATCCTCTGTTGATGGGGAACCATTTTGGGGGACATGGGGTAGTTTCTCGGGGGTTACTTTGGTTCCAGTACTTTGAGGGGTCTCACTTATCCCCTTGTTGTTGAAACATTAGAAGAGAACCAGGTGAGAATGTTTAAATTGAGGTGTGGTTGGGTTATTTTCCTTGGTTATGCTTATGTTGTTAGTTTCCCAAGTAGTTGCAGAACTTAATTAAACATCATTACTGAACATGAAAATGAATGGGACAAATGGGTTTGGTTGGCTAGAGTTGTGACTTGGACTTGAGTTCTGTTGTGTTCATTAGGTTGGCTGAAGAAAGGCCTAAACTTGGGAGAGTGCTTGTTACCTATATATATATATATATATATATATATATATATATATATTTAGCTTTGTGTTTCTTATTTGTGCCCCACCCAAGTTGAGCACTTACTGCGGAACACCCCCATTTCATGGGGGATGGTGCTTTTTCCAACACTATTATTAGTGGCTGGTTATTAGCTCCTTTTCTTCTCCCTTTCCGAGATAGCCCAAGTATCTTTGGGCATGATGTGATGGCATGAGGTCCATTGTGATCCCAAGAACCTTCGGGCGGGGTAGTGTGGTGGTTATGGCCTAGGTGTGTGCAGGTAGGTAGATTCCCAAGTATCTTTGAAATGAGGCCCAACTGTCTTCGGGTGTGGCAGTGGATCTTCTTTCCCAGGTGTCTTCGGGCGTGGTGGTGGTTGTTCTAGCCTAGGTGTTTGCAGGCGTGGTTACGTGTGAGGGTTGTGGCCCAGGTGTTTGCGGGCAGGATTCAGAAGTGGGACTGCGTGTGGTTGTGGCCCAGGTGTGTGCGAGCGGGTGTGGCAGTGGGACTGCGGTGAGAATGGCGGGATTGGTTCGATGCGTAGGATGTCTCAATAACTAGTCGGAAAGTGGCTCGGGGTACCCAAACATCGATGTGCTCTTATTATATATATTACTTGACTTGCGTTATTTGGGGAGTGTGCCTTGGTGAGGCTTGGGTGGATAGTTTACCTAGTTAGGTGTTTCGTTTACTCCTTTTCTCATGGGACTTTAGTACGTTTCCCCCACTTGTGCACAAGAAGCTTTGGTTTTCCCTACTGAGTGTACTTGTATGCTCACCCTACGTATATAAAACTGCTTTCAGGTTTCCAGGAGGACTTCGGGGATCGCACAGGACCATACTAGCTTAGACCTTTGGGGTAGTTGCGGTTGCTGTTTTTCTTTCTCTGGTACTTACCCTTGTAGTCACTTTTGTACATTGCAGCTTTTACTTTTGGAACATGCATGTGGGAATGGTTGACTTTTGGCTTTACTTTTCTTTTAGTTTTGGTATTGTTGGGTTTCATCATCTTATCTCTCGATCCTATAAAACAAAAAGGGGTAATACCTTCCATTTTTTTGTAATTTCGATACCATTGGTGCTAGTCACCAATCCGAGACCTATAGAAGGCGGGTTTCAGGGGTCATTATATCTCCTTCAAATTAAAGAAGGAAGGGCTTGGAAACCTGCTGACCTTTCCCTCCTTTTGGTGAAAGCCGGTCATGACAGAATGGTATCAGAGGTGAGGTTGAGAGATAGGATGGAGTCTGGAGTTAGGCACAATGAGGATTGCATGGGATGGTAGGGCAACAATGTTGGGTGACCTTGGTGCGTGAATTAGGCCAGGGAAGACTGGCTAGCACATGGGATTTTAAGGCCCACTGTGATCTGATACAAGGAATCTCGACCTACCGAACGACCAAGTGAGGACATGCTGATTGCAGGGTAGAGACCCTAGGAAATGAACATGCATCATAATGACTTGTGTTCTCGTGTTTCTGGGGTGACTTGGGAATTGAGAATAAATAAAAAGCTTATTAAGTTTTTAGAACAACATTCTGCACTACTTGGGCTAAGACATTCCTTGTTTACCTTGAAGCTACGACACCTAGAAGGCGACCACGAGTGGTACAGGAGATCGAGGCCCCGGAGACTACTTTGGCCAATCGGTAGAGAGCTAATTGAGAGGAGGAGGACGACCAGTGGTAGAAGACTCTTCGGGCCTTACAGTGACAGACCCTCGAGAAGTATGAGCGCATCACCTCTAACATGAAGATAGAAGGTTGGCTAGAGGAGCTAATTATAGCTTTCGGCCTGATTCGGGCCCCGACTGAGTAATGGGTTTCTCTATTCATCAGCCAGATGCAGGGAGTGGCGCGTCAGTGGTGAATGCTTTACCTGGGGGAGAGGAGGGAGGCTGAGGTGGCATGGGCAGATTTTGGGAGGGAGTTCCAAGCCGAATTCCTCTCCTCGACGATGAAGGCGGAAAAGAGACAAGAGCTACTCTCCCTCCATCAGGGATGTATGTCAGTGAGGGATCTAGGAATCAAGTTCAAGGACCTCCTACATTTTTCTCCGGACCTCTTTCTCGACGAGGAGTCTCAGGCAAGATGTGTAGAGGGGGTGCTCTGACCCTCCCTCCAGTATCCTGTTACCCCCTTTACCCTGCTGATGTACATGGAGGTCCAGAAGAAGCCCTAACTGGTAGAGAGGATGCACGCTCTCGGAGGAGTGTCATGAGAGGGGATCCAGCTGGGACCATCGAAGGGGAAGGCCATCAGCACCAGGCCTCCAACGTTAGGACCCTCCAGGTACCGACTAACCGTAAGCAGGCTGCAGCAGTTTCAGTTTCTATCGCCTGGTCCTGACCCTTTTTCTTCGGGGCCAGGGCCACGATGCTTCGTCTTTGGGAGCCCTGGACATCTCTGGAGTCAATGATCGGACCGTGTATAATACGGTCCATCCAGGCCTTTCCAGCAGCAGTAGCAGGGACAGTGAGCCCCCGCTCCTCCGAGGGCAGATGTAGGAGGAAGAGGCCGACCTCAGGGGGCTCTTTAGGGACCTCATCCAGGGTGTGGTCAGGGAGGTGGCCGACAGACGAGGGGCAGAGGAGCTGGACGTGGATAGTTACATGTTGTAGAGGTACCAGTTCTAGCAGGGCCAGAGGTTGTTTGAGGTACGATCAGTTTTTCCAGTACCCTTGCTTATGCCTTGTTCGATACCGGAGCTTCACACTCCTTTTTTGCACCCAGTCTACCCCGTACCTTGGGTCTAGATGCCGACAGACTTCTAGTGCCCACGGTATTGAGCATACCGGTCGGAGGTCAGACCAACTTGTTGTTTGTTTGTCAAGGATGCAGACTGATGATAGGGCCACATCAGTCAGTTAGGGATCTTCTTCTGCTACAAATAAAGCCATATGATTCCATCCTAGGCCTCGACTGGATATTCTATGTGTGTTCCATAATTGATTATTTCTGAGGAAGGGTTGTGTTCTCAAACATGGGTGGCCGACATGTTACCTTCACTGGCAAGTGGAGCATTCAGAAGGACAGTAGGTGAGAGGAACCCCTCCTCTCCTTGTTCACTGAGATGTCAGTAGAGTCAGTAGATGATGAAATTTTGGAGGTGCCATCGATCGTCCGTGAGTTTATGGAAATCATCCCTGAGGAGGTGAAGACTCTACCCCCTCGACGTGATATCGAGTTCGGGATAGACATACAACACGACGCTCGTCCGATCTTGATGGCTCCTTACCGGATGGAACCTTCAGAGCTATAGGTGTTGCGGATCCAGATTGACGATCTGATGAAGTGGGGTTATGTTTGGCTGACTGCGTCACCGTGGGGTGCTCCAGTCTTGTTCATGGAAAGGAAGATGGTGGTCTCAGGTTGTGCATAGACTACATGAGGATGAATCTGGTGACTATCAGGAATCACTACCCTCTTCCAATGATAGATGATCTTTTCGACCAGCTGAAAGGGGCAGGATGGTTATCGAAGATCGACATGCAGTCTGGGTACCACCAGCTGAGAGTAAAGGAGGGAGAAATCCCAAAGACAGCGTTTAGGTGCAGATATGGACACTTTGAGTTCGTAGTCATGCCTTTTGGTGTTAGGAACGCCCCGACTGTGTTCATGGGGCTTATGAACTCCATTTTCCGGGAGTACCTAGATCGGTTTGTAGTTGTGTTCATCGACAACATCCTGGTCTATTCAAGATCAGAGGAGGACCATGTAGAGCACCTGAGAATGGTTTTGGAGGTCCTCCGACAAAATCATCTCTATGGGAATTTGTCGAAAGGAAAATTCTGGACACGATAAGTGCACTTCCCCGGGCACGTGTTGCCCGAGCAGGGGGTAGCGGTGGACCTATCAAAGGTTGAGGCAGTTGATTCATGGGAAGTACCCAAAACTGTAGTAGAGGTCCGTAGTTTCCTCGGGATGGCAGGTTAAAATCAGAGGTTCGCACCCAAATTCTCCGGAGTAGAAGCCCCTTTGACAACCCTGACCAAGAAAGACCAGGTTTTCGTATGGAGTGAGCAGTGCAAGTCAGCCTCCAGATATCTGAAGGAGAAGTTGGTTAGTAACCTAGTGCTGAGATTACAAGAGGAAGGGGCTGTGTATGAGGTATTCAGTTATGCTTTAGGATAGGGCCTGTGATGTGTGTTGAGGCAGCGAAAAGGGGTGATCTCTTATGGGTCTAGGCAGCTACGCCCTCATGAGTGTAATTTTGCCACCCACAACCTGGAACATGAAACGATCATTTTTTTCACTGAAGTTATGGTGGCACTACCTTATCGGAGAATGCTTTCTGGTCATCACAGATCATGAAATCATGAGGTATATCTTCTCCCTGTGAGAACTAAACATGCAGCTGCGAAGGTGGATAGAGTTCTTGCAGGACTAGGACATCGAGGTTTCGTACACTTCGGGGAAGGGGAATGTAGTGGCTGATGCCTTGAGCAGGAGGACGTAGAAGGATTTCGTCCGAGAGTCAGCAGACACCTGGAAGGAAATGGAGGATTTGGCTGCCTTACACCTAGATGTGAGGATGGATATCGGTAGAGGCTAACTGTATTAGATGACAGTGCAGTATTCTCTGTTGCAGCAAGTGGAGGAGTATCAGTGGGGAGACCCAGAAAGCAGAGTGATGTGTGACTGAGTTGACCTAGGCAATGCTCCGGAAGGATGGATGGAGGATGGTCATAATCAGATGCTTTTCTAGGGAAGGTTGTTTGTTCCATAAGGGATGAACGATAAGGTTATTAGTGAGTTCCATAGCTCACCCCTAGCAGTACACCCTGGAGTGTCCAAGATGTACCAGAGACTGATGAGACAGTTTTGGTGGCCGGGAGTTAAGAAAGAAGTGGCAGAGTTTGTGGCCATGTGCTTAGTGTGTCAGCAAGTGAAGGCTGAACACTGAGTTCCAGGAGGCCTACTACAGTCTCTAGATATCCCCGAGTGTAAGTGTGACGACATCCCAATGGATTTAGTCACAGTACTACCCAACGTCCAAGGGGGATACGATGCCATCTGGGTGGTAGTGGACCGATTAACAAAATCGGCTCACTTTTTGGCGATCAAGGAGTCGAGTGCAGTGGATTCTTTGGAACGATGGTACGTGGATGATGTGGTGCGGTTTGATGGATTTCCGAGGTATATAGTCTCAGATAGGGATTTATGGTTTACCTCGCGAGTCTGGAGAGGATTGCAGCATGCTTTTGGCACCCAACTGCATCTTAGCACTACATTCCATCCCCAAACAGATGGACAGACAGAGCGCACCATCCAGACCTTGGAGTATATACTGCGTGCATGTGTTATGGAATCAGGAGGATCATGGGTACGATACTTTCCCCTGGTAGAGTTTTCCTACAATAATAGCTACCACTCTACCATTGGTATGGCACCGTTTGAAGCCTTTTACGGGAGCCCATGCCATTCACCTGTGTGTTTGACCAAAGTAGGAGAGCCAGTCATCCTTGGCCCGGAGGAGGTGTAGAGCACGAAAGAGAAGGTTCAGCTCATATGGGAAAGGATGAAGGCAGCCCATGACCAAAAGAAGTCGTATGCTGATACCAGGCGGAGGCCCTTGGAGTTTGGGCTTGGAGACCATGTGTTCTTGAAGGTCTCCCCTCAGCGTGGATAATGGAGGTTCGGTAAGGGGATTAAACTTTTCCCAGGTTCATAGATCCCTTTGAAGTGTTGCGGTGGGTCGACGATGTGTCTTATCAGCTAGCGTTACCATCGCCGCTACTGAGGATACATGATGTCTTCCATGTTTCCCAGCTCCATCAGAATATGCACAATGATTTACACGTCCTTGATTGGGGTGAGCCGGACATTGAGGAATACGGTGAATTTTGTGGAGAGACCAATGATGATCAAGGATTGCAAAGAGAAGGTGCTTCATGGGTGAACCATCCCCTGGGTTCATGTGTTGTGGAGACCTGCTGGGCTTGAGGAGAGTGTGTGGGAGAGGGAAGCACAGATGCATACCCAGTACCCAGAGTTGTATTGAGTTTTGTTCTGTTTGTTATACGTGTTGTGGTAGAACATTTTGTCTTGATGGATATGAAATATGTGGATTTCTTCCCTCTGAATGTGTGTTCAAAGCCCTGGCTACGGGGAGGAGAGAACCCGACCCCTAATCAAGATGCATTATGGTGGATGCAATTAAACTCGTGCAGGCGAGTCAGTGCCGCCCAATGCGGATAATATGTTGATATGGAGAAGGATACTCCCCAACCCACATGTCTGGGCAGTTTGACATGATATGTTTCTTGGTTCTTGACAGAAGGGCGTTTTAGTTAACATGAGTTTTACTACTAAGAGGTATCTTTCGAGTTGGTTGTTCAGACCCTCTCTTTCCTTCTGGGTTGTTTGATTCTCGAGGACGAGAATCTTTTAAGAGGTATGTGATGTAATGACCCGAGTTTGTTGGGGCCCATTACTTTGTGAAAATATCATGTTGGGTGTTCTGGTATGGGAATCTTGGTTAAATTTGGCCTAATGGTAGGCCTACCGGTAACCTTAGCCTACCGGAAGCAGGCCTACTGGTAGGTCGGTCTACCGGTAGCCGCAATCTACCGGTAGCTTCGTCTACTGGTAGTTTGGTCTACCAGTAGCTGCAGCTACCTATAGTTCTGTCTACCGGTAGCTCGGTCTACCAGTAGCTGAAGCCTATCGGTAGCTCAGTCTACTTGTAGCTGTATCCTACTGGTAGCTCGGCTACCGGTAGCTGTTAGGCACCGGTAGCTCTCAGCTACCAATGTCTCTCGCCTACCCCCACAGGTTCTTTCCAGTAGCTCTCCTTTTTGCACAAATTTGGGTTTTAAACCATATTATGACCCCATTAAGCGTGTTTTAAAGCCCAATAATGCCCATAAATGTTATAATTAAATATTTAATGAATTAACCTGTGTGTGCGTTGGTTTAAAGTGCCCGACCCTTTAATAACATGTGGGGCCGCGCGGTCAACCCACGACCCTCGCTCTTTACGCGATTTCGCGTTCTTATCTCAACCGTCTGCGGCCCTTATAACTGAAGGGATCCCCGTGGGTTTCTTCTTTTCTAGATCACCCTCATCGAGGAGTACCATTCTTTCAGACGTGGCAATTTTTGTTCAGGCGAACCGCATCGCTATCCGTGAAGTTCTGCGCATGGACTTAGCGTCGATCGTTGATCAATAAGAAGGGAATTTCTCCATCGCCTCTTCTTTTTGTGTATCATGTGGGGTGGGCATGCATTCGATTCTGTAGAATTGGATAAACTAGACCTAAATAAAGATAATGAACAAATTCTATAAAGATAGAAGGGGTGGGATGTGATCGTTGATGATGTTTTATATTAAGATCTTCTTTCTGAATTGTGCGGGCTTATGCCTACTGAAAATCATGGCCGTTGGTGGTCTTTTTCTATGCACTACTGAACCCATGTTGATCCTTTAAATTGTTTTTTTTGTGGTTGTGAACTCCAACTGTAAAAAAAGTAAATTGGTTAATCATGTATACCTGGCTAAATAAATTGAAAGCATCATGATCAATCCTTCCGTGGTAACTCCCGGTTAAAGCACACGGAAATTGAAATCATGGAGTGTGTAAAATCTTTTAAATCTGAAAATACCTGTATGGGGATACATTTCTTGGTGGTAGTGGTTTGAATTTTCTTCTTTCACGGGCTGGTTTTTGGGTGATATGGGAGGGGATGGGATCCCCTATTATTATACTTTTGGTGGTTGTGAGTTTTAAGACAAGGTGGTTACCTTGTATATATCACGAATTGGGGTGGGATCCTCTGTTGATGAGGAACCATTTTGGGGGACACGGGGTAGTGTCTCAGGGGTTACGTTGGTTTCAGTACTTCAAGGTGTCTCACTTATCCCCTTGTTGTTGTAACTTTACAACAGAACCAGGTGTGAATATTTAAATTGATGTTTGAATGGGTTCTTTTCCTTGGTTATGCTTATGGTGTTAGTTCCCCAAGTAGGTGCCGAACTTAATTAAAAATAATTACTGAACATGAAAACGAATGGGACAAATGGGTTTGGTTGGTGAGAGTTGTGACTCAGACTTGAGTTCTGTTGTGTTCATTACGTTGGCTGAAGAAAAACCTAAACTTGGGAGAGTGCTTGTTACATATATATATATATATACTTGTAGCTTTGTGTTTCTAATTCGTGCCCCACCCAAGTTGATCACTTAGTGAGGAACACCCCCATTTCATGGGGGATGGTGTTTTTCCCATCACTATTATTAGTGGATGGTTATTAGCTCCTTTTATTCTCCCTTTCTCAGATAGCCCAAGTATCTTCGGCCAGGCTGTGATGGCCTGAGGTCCATTATTAGCTCAAGATCCTTCGGGTGGGGTAGTGTGCTGGTTATGGCCCATGTGTGTGCGGGCAGGTAGTTTCCAAAGTATAATCGGGATGAGGCCCAGGTGTCTTCGGGCGTGGCAAGGGATCTTCTAGCCCAGGTGTCTTTGGGCATGGTGGTGGTTGTTCTGACCTAGGTGTTTGCATGCGTGGTTACGTGTGACAGTTGTGGCCCAGGTGTTTTCGGACGGGATTCGGTAGTGGGACTGTGTGTGGTTGTGGCCCAGGTGTGTGCGGGTGGGTGTGTCAGTGGGACTGCGGTGAGAATAGAGGAATTGGTTCGATGCGTAGGATGTATCAATAACCAGTGCGAAAGTGGTGCGGGGTACCCAAACATCGATGTTCTCTTATTATATATATTTTTTGACTTGCGTTATTTGGGGAGTGTGCCTTGGTGAGGCTTGGGTGGATAGTTTACCTTTTTAGGTGTTTGGTTTACTCCTTTTCTCATGGGACTTTAGTATGTTTCCCCCACTTGTGCACGAGAGTCTTTGGTTTTCCCTACTGATTGTACTTGTATGCTCACCGTACATATATAAAACTACTTTCAGGTTTCTAGGAGGACTTCAGCGATCACACAAGATCATATTAGCTCGGACCTTTGGGGTAGTTGCAGTTGCTGTTTTTTTCTCTAGTACTTACCCTTGTAGTCACTTTTGTACTTTGCGGCTTTTACTTTTAGAACATGCATGTAGGAATGGTTGACTTTTGGATTTACTTTTCTTTTAGATTTTGTGTTTTTGGGTTTCATCATCTTATCTCCCAATCCTATAAAACAAGAAGGGGTAATGCCTTCCATTTGTGTGTAATTTCCATACCATTGGTTCTAGTCGCCACTCCGGGACCTATAGAAGGCGGGTTTCGGGGGTCATTATCTCTCCTTCAAAATAAAGAAGGAAGGGCTTGGAAATCAGCTGACCTTTCCATCATTTTGGTGAAGGCGGGTCATGACACGCCCCATCAATAATGATGAAGATGCCGAAAATCGCTCTTCAGGGATATTGGAGTGTAGCCCACCCACTCTGCTTGTTCGAGTGACACGCGGAGGGCACCAGGGTTTTGATGAGGTGCCTCCTCCGATCGTCTTCTCTCCCCTTGAGAGGCCTCGCCACGACTATCCAAGAGGGCTGCCACAGGAGCAGCCACCGGCAACCCCTCTACCCCTGACACCTTCAACGGGACCCGCCACCCCCATTCCCCCATCTCCAACCATTAACAACAACGGGGATGCTGAACATGCCTCCTCTGGGAATCATAACACACCCGATTCTTGCGCATCCATTTTGACGGGGAGCCACCAGCAACCCCCAGACAACTGCACTATTCTTCAACCGAGCCTCCTCGATTCAGATTGGATTTCAAATTGTGGCCTTATTGAATCGACACCATCTCTAGGGAGAGAAGTGTGATTTTTTTAGTTCCAATTTTTCTACTTTTATTTTATTTACTTATTTTTTGGTTATTACAATTCCTTCATTAAATTTAGGGAAACTATATGAAATGTGTCGGTTGGTGCCCACTTGATATAGTGTACATGTTGAAAAATGAAGTATTAAGATTCAGTTTTGTTTTTGATCCTGATCAATTTAATCTACATATATTTTTTTGTTATATATACTAATAATTATTTGTACCAAAAAATATATATGTTATTATATCAAATGAATACCAACACTTCATTCACCAATAAATGAATCTACTACTATTAGTTGACATTACTCACTAATCTCTTACCATTAACAACTTCCATTGCAATAAATTATTTAGTAATTATAAATATTTTATAAAAATGGAATATATATATATATATCCATCATTTACTTCCAATACATCATCTGTCAAAAATATATACAATTATATGTTTAATTAAAATATATATTGTTTGTCAAGGTTCCATTAAATAATATATCACTATATATAACAGACATTATAAAATTATTGATTGATGATTTGAATTTTTAGCAATCTGAATTGAATCAAGGTAATTAGAGCTATTAACAGACCGGACCGGGCCAACCGATAAGGCAGTTCGTGTGGGCTTTGAATTAAATAGAATCGATCAGTCCGATTCGCATAAAATGCAGACCATAAAATAAAGGCCATAACCCCACCCTAATAGGACCCGAGGACTTGTGGATGTCCCACGATCCTAATGGGAAGTATTGATATTTAGCATCACTCAATGAAAGATCATAAAAAATCATTTTTCTCGATAACACATTCAAGGTAATAGAATTTGAATTCCATCTACACTACTACAAATACTCCATTTATCAGTGCTAAAAATAACCTTTAACAGTGCTAGAAAAGACCTGTTAAATCCGAAAAAGATGAAGGGGGGTCCCCATTATCAGCGCTCAAAAAGGTGCTGATAAAGACCCCTTTTATCAGTGCTAAAAAACCACTGATAAGGGGTCTTTTATCAGCACCCAAAAAATCACTGATAAAAATACCCCTTTATCAGTGCTTTTTTTAGTGCTGATATAGGGGTCCTTTATCAGTTGTTCCTTTATCAACATTTTCTTTTTAGCACTGATAAAAGTCCCTTTTATCAGCGCTTTTAAAAAACACTGATAAAAGTTAAAAAAAAATTAAAAAAAAATATTACAAAACATTACAAAAAATTAAAAAAATCCTACCAATCCGGGGGGATTTTATAGCGCTTGAGCCCCCCTTTTAACAGTGCTTTCCACCCCCTTCAGCACCCCACACGCACCCCCTCCACCCTTTATCAACGCTATCCCCCCACATCCACCCCCCATGCGCACACCTCTCCCTCCACCAGGTTTTGAACTCCAGACCTCCCCCCTGCGTGCCTAAGCCCTTCCCAATACTCTATTTTGATTTGTTTACCATTTCATGATATCTCTATTTATATATATATATTTAGTTATATTTATTCATATAGTAATATATATTTATATTAATATATATAGTTATATTAATATATACATAGTTATATTAATATATATATAGTTATATTAATATATATATATATAGTTATATTACTATATATATATATAGTTATATTAATATATATATATAGTTATATTAATATATATATATATATATAGTTATATTAATATATATATAGTTATACTAATATATATATAGTTATATTAATATATATAGTTATATTAATATATATATAAAGTTATATTAATATATATATCAATATATATATATAGTTATATTTATTCGTATAGTAATATATGTTAATATTAATATATATATATAGTTATATGAATATATATATTTGAAGTGATATTAATATATATAGTTATATTAATATATATACATTTATATTAATATATATATATAGTTATATTAATATATATATAGTTATATTAATATATATATATATCTATTTATATATATATATAGTTATATTTATTCTTATAGTAATATATATTTATATTAATATATATATAGTTATATTAATGTATATGTAGTTAAATTAATATGTATAGTTATATTTATATATATATATAGTTATATTTATTCGTATAGTAATATATATTTATATTAATATATATATATAGTTATATGAATATATATATTTATAGTGATATTAATATATATATTTATAATAATATTAATATATATGTAGTTATATTAATATATATATATATATGTAGATTAATATATATATATATAGTTAGATTAATATATAGGTATATAAATATTCATATATATGTATTTTAAATAAAATGGATATTAGTTATTATTTAGATAAAGATAATATATTTTATATGTAAATATATTTTATTATTTATATTTATAATTAATTTTTATCTGTGAATATATAAAAAAATATGTATATATTATTATATATTTGATTATAAATTGAAATAAATTATAAAAAATGATAAATTTTCAAAGAAATAATATCAATATGAATGTAATACCTTGGAATATTTTCAGTCCCCACCAAAAAAAGCCAATAATACCCCCTTAAACACGCCTGAAAATCCACAAAATGTTAAAAAATCGGTGTACCCCGACTAAAAACTCAGTTTTAGGGGCCTTCTGGGCCTCTTTTGGCCTCTAAAAAACCTTGATCGGGGCTTCCCCAAATTATAATGACGTAGAGCTCATCGCATTCTTTGATTTGATATATGGTAGAGCTCAAACAGACACCCGGATCAAAAGTTATTGTCGTTTGAAGTTTGAGTAACTTTTTCAACATATTTTGGAAATTTATTTATTTATTTTTTATTTTTTTAGTCTTAAAATTGTTATTAAATGATTTTTAATAGATAATAATAAGATAATTATTAATTAAAAATATTTTTTTAAAATTTTTAAGTATCCATTTTCACTAAATATCATATATATTAAGTATATTAAGTGTAAATGTAGATTTATACTTATCTAAAATATATTTAAAAATTATATATTATATTTATATCAATATAACTATATTAATATATTAATATATTAATATATTATTATTTTTTTGAAGTCGACCCTTTAACAGTGCTTTTTCTTTAACGCTGATAAAGGGGTGGCACTGGGAAAAACTGTTTTTGTGGTAGTGCTAGGCTGATAAAGGGGTGGCACTGGGAAAAACTGTTTTTGTGGTAGTGCTAGTCGACATGTCAAGATGCAATCCGAATTTAGTGACAACACCACCAATATTATTTATGAAATCAATAATTATAATCAATATATATGTTATTATATATTATTAATACAAACACTTATTTTACCAGCAAATGAATCTACTATTATTAGTTGAAATTACTAACAAATCTCATTCCATTAAAAAATTTCAATGCAATAAATTATTTATTAACAATAAATATTTTATTTACAGTTGAATATATATCCATCCATCATTTAGTACCAATACATTGTCAAATAAATAATTATTATATGTTTAATTAAAATATATATAGTTTAACAAGGTTCCATGAAATAATATATAACTATATATAAAATAATTTATGAAAATTTTGATAAATGAGTTGAATTTTTAGCAATCTGAACCGAATCAATGTTATTAGAGCTGTTAAGGAATTGGGCCAAACCAACCCATGAGGCTGTCCATGTTGGTTGAGAATTTAATATAATGGACCAAACCAATCATTATAAAATGCGGACCATAAAATAAAGCCCCAAACTCTTTCCTCACAGGGCCCAATGACTTGTGGATCAGCCCGAAAGTCTAAAAAGTTACATATATATAAAAAATTATAAAAAACATAAAAGGATAAATAAGAAATAAAATTACATCTAAACATAAAATGGATTAAATATATCGAATATCAAAAGTCTAATGTGAAAACAAACTAGCTATTAGAATATTTACTCATGCCAACGTTTTAATAAAAATATAGCACTATTTCATGTTTTAGTTCTTCATTAACAGGATAAAGAAACATTCATCAAAACACACCCACTATCACAATGATGTCAAAAATCAACTATTGAAACCTCTTTGGATAACTAAATCATCAATGTGAACTTCATGCCATGGAAATAAAATAAAAGTTATAAGAGTACATTTATGAATCGATTTGGGAATCACTACCATACTGGATCTAGTGGATCACCACTACAATTCTAAGCTAGGATCCCTCATCATCCTCTAAATTATCAAAAACATTCATTATAGGGAATAATTATTCATGGGGATATATTTCTTGAAAGAGCTTCAAAATACAAGAACAAGAAACAATTTTACCTCAATCATTTAAAAATATCACAAAAATCATGACATCTATTATCATTATTTTAAGAGATAAGGCATGACCTAGATATATATATTTACCAGATAATAAATCCATCGAGAATCAGAAAAATCACATAACATTGAGATACAAAACAAAAATCATGCCTTGTAGAAACTAGTGCTAAAAGACAAAAGAGGGGTATCATAATGCATTTTCCAAGATAGATTTAACTAAAAAATTGAGGCCCTATTTTTATTTTGAGAAGCAAAGGAAATTTTATACCTAACACCAATTTTTAAATGACGAAATAAAAATATAGATATATTCAAATCAAGAAACTATTAAATATAAAATAAATAAACTTACAATTGAAATATTTCGTATCATTGTCTCCTCCATAGATATATATATAACTAGAATTTTCTATGGACAGCCCATCATCCTAGATATCATGAAAATAATCATCATATTTAGAAAAAAAAACAAGTCTATTAGTAATTATTAAAAACAAAGAACAATATAATTAATATATTAATATTCAAAAAATTGTGACATAAGTATACCTTTTTTAAATGATTGAAACACATTTAGCTAATATAAAGTACATATGAGATATTCAGTATGATTATCAATCATTGAAGGCCAATACTTGTTAAAAATATAACCTCCAATACTAAAAGAATATTCAGAGACAACTATTGTAATTGGAATTCTTAAAATATAACATTCCATGTTTGCAAAAGCTCCAAAGTGATTCTTGTGATATTTCCAATATTGAAGCACATCAAAATCCACAAAATGGTTCATTTGTAATTTTGGTTAATCTAAATATATATATAAATGATAATTTCTAGTTTTTTTTCATGTTGACTCTCATATTGTAGATATTCTTATATAAAAAAATAATACATATGATTAAAAACAAATAAATTTATAAATTTATAGGAAAATAATTTAAATATTACGTATATCAAATAAATCTAGGTCAGTTAAAAATCCTCACTTGGGATGTTTAGAAGAATATAGAGATGCTTTCACTTAAAAACCATCCCACGCTTCACTGTTAGAATCCTTCTTTTTATAGTTTTCATACAACATATACAACCACCTCTTGACATTTGAAAATTTTTCTTCACAAGTAAATGGATTAAGTTATAAATAACAAATATCATACAAATCAAGCTTCATTCTTGGATCGAGAGCTGCTCAAAGGGAACGAAAATCATTTTATTCATTATAATACTTCTCCAATTTATTTTTTATTAAAGAAGACATGTCCTTAATAAGATCATCATCACTTGGTAGGTTTTCTCTTGGTAAAAATTCAATTTTCCACACTTTATTGATGTAAGATAAGATAAGATGATCATGATATTGAATTAGTCATCACATAAAACATACATATGAACTCAAATATAATTGATTCCCTTTTCTACTCCTCTTCTAAAGGGAATAATTGATATTTATCATCACTCAAAACAAGATCATAAAAACTCATTTATGCTTGATAGGAATATCAAGAATAATAAAAGTTTAACTCTATCTAGTTGACATGTCAAGACATAATCCGAATTTATTGTCAACACCACAAACATTCTTAATAGAAACTTGAAAATCATTCATCCTAGCCTCGAAAAATTTAACATATTTTACACTTTCTCAAATTTTAAAGAGTTCATCACTAGATATTTTTAAACATTCTTGAAAAATAAGGTTTAATATGTGAGTATAACATATCACATGGAAAACATTTCCATCACATAACATTCTATTTTGATTATGAAAATATTGATTAAAAAATTCTTCCATGTTATCATTAGCTAATGCATTGTCTTAGGTAAGTGATAATGGTTTTTGTTAACGCCCCAATATTTCATAGAAATAAAAAATTTCTCTTCCAATTTAATTCTTATATGGGGAACATCCATTTTATAGAAACATGATAACTTACTGTTAAATTTCAAATTATTATCAACAAAGTGACCAGTCGAACATTTATATCCTTCACTATTGCAAGCAACCCAATGATCAAATTTTAAGCATATTCTTCCAGGAAAAGAATCCATTATTTGATTCAACTTTTCCTTTCTAGTAGTATAATATTTCATAACATCATATATTGAAATTTCTCTACTATATGTATTAACATCAAACAGGATGCTCAAGGAGATTGATTTCGTGGTTTTCTTTGTTCAAGTTTTTATTCTGGTCTGTGTTTCCCTAGTTCGCGGTCTCCTGGTCGGAGATGTGGATTTTCTTCAGCGACTGAGGCATTGATGTTCTTTTGGAGATGGTGGTTGGTGTGTTTCAATTTCTCTAGCGATGATGAGGGTGAGTTTGATTACAACATTGATGATGATGATGGTAGGAAGGGATATGACTGATGGTTCTTGCATGATGCGGGCTAGCTTGTAGTCTGAGAAGCCCTTTTGAATTTTAAATTTTGAAATGTTCAAATATTTTGCGTTGTTTTTAATTTTAGATTTTGTGGGCGGGATTCTTCCTGTGGGTGGTAGTGGGGTTTTCTTGGTTGGCTATGTACTGGTTGACTTTGTCTTTGGTTCACACTTACCTATTCAAATGTGTTATTAGAAAATAAAAATATAGATTGGTGGTGGTGGTGTCTTAACATCCAAGTTAAACAACTTCATAAGTTCTCTGACTCTCTTATAATCAACAAAACAAAATGGAAATTCATGATCCATGATACACATAGAGAGGAATTTTCGAACTAGTTTTTCATCAATTTTTCTAGATACCAACCTTCCTTCATGATGAATGATCATTTTGGGTACATATCTATAATTATTTTTATTCTTAAAACTGATTAAATGGTAAGAAAATGTTAAAATAATGTATTTTTCCCCCAAAAAACAAACAAATTTTCACATAACTAACATTTGACATGAATTTTATCAATTTTTTTGCACAATTTCCAAATATATGATGTGGGATCTCTTATACTATTGGGGTTTTATTTAACCTCCATTTCTACACTATAAATTCCATCAATTTGAATTTTTTTTTCGACATTATTTTCCTTTTTTGTTAGTTGTGATAGAATATCTTCATAATTACATCTAATTTTATCAAAACTATCATAATTAATATTGTAAAAATAAAATGAATAAAAATATTATATTAGAATTTGTTATGCGATCAATTTAAATGTATTCATTAAATTAATTTTCATTTAAAAAAAAAACCAAATAGTGAAACATTTTTATGAATTTTTTTAATGATAAATAAAAAAATATACTGTTATTACCTTATCAAAGTATGTTCCTTAGATGTTTGGAAATAAAAATCTGACCATTATATAATTAGATATATACATGGTTTATTCAGGGTTTATGTCGATGTGTGTTTTAGTGGCGATAACATTTCTATATTGGCATAAAAACCTACCATAAAACCCTAATGTAAATAACAATATCTTTAGAATCTGATAGACAGACAGACTCCTCTCATAGTATTATCCTTGATCAAATTATATCTATTTATCTATATATCAAAATGAATTATGAAACTTGAACAGGACGAACCACATTCAGGAAAATTTTTAAATCAGTACATTAACATTGGTCCCCCAAATTACCTGAAAGTCATCTTACCCACTATCAATCTCAGATCCATGTCCAAAAAAAATCATAAAAATTTGAAAACTAAAAAAATGCATGAAACCTACAACAATGAAAAAATTTGAATTAAATTTTAAGGAGAATTGCTAAACTCAGTCAAGAAAAAAATAAACAAATAGGGGAAGGTCGATATTGACTAACCGAAAAAGAGAGAGAAGTGATCCAAAATAATGGGACTCAAGACACCTCCATTATTTCCATTACGGTGATAGAAATGATATGAATACATATGTTTTGAAAACATATAAAGATTATAGAAGATTTATATAAAAATAAATAATAATTACATTGGTGTAAATAGAGAGAAAGAGTAACCCAAATGGAAAATTAAGGTTTGGGAAGAAACCCTTACCACTTTGTAATCAATCGAATCGTATGTCCAATAAAATTAATAATAATAAAATGACACATTGAATAACACTAATATAATGTAAATCATGATATTATATATCAAAGGTCAGTATAAATACACCACACATGATAAATTGTGGTGAATAAGGCATATCTCATAGAAATAGATGTGAGATGATAAAACCCTTACATTATATATGAAAATGTTATGAACATGTCCTTAATATCATGAATAATGAAATTAGATTAATTAATAATTTAATTAAGAACAAATTAAACATGTATTTGATTTATTTTAATTTTATTAAGTTTATTTATGGCCTTTTTGATGATTTATAAGATTCAATTCGGTCAATCGGGAGCATTCACTTACTTGGTTTTCATGATCTGTTTACTTGTATACATGTATGGAAAATCATGTAAAATGAGAATAGTTTACCAGAATTTAAATTATATTTTATTAATGAAAATCCATAATATAAAATTTTTTATATATTTAATTTTTTTATATGGTATAAGTATTAATCATTAGATAAAATCATAGTGATAATCATTTAGATTATGTTAGCGTTTTTTCGATCATCACAAATTAGTTTTGTTTTATTAATTAATATAATGTATATATACTAGTTACAGAACATTAAATAAGATGTGATACATATATTTTAATCTCTTTTAACAATAAAAATGGTTTTATTACTAGTCCTTAAGGGGAAATTTAAAAATGAAAACACATCGTCCATGAAGGCGGTAAATCAGCACCACACGGACAATGTTTTCATTTTTAGAATAAAATGAAGAGGAGAAGAGACTTTATTATTATTTTTTCATTGAAAAAATAAAATTACATTATATATAAGATACTGGAGTTATCATGAATTTTTGGACATAGCAAGTGATGATAGCATAAGAAAATAAAATAATGTGAAAAGAAAATAAAGTGCAAGAATATTTTTACCTCCTATATTCTTCTCTTTGAGAACCTTCTTAAAGGGATTGGGTTTTGCTCTTTTTTTTGAGACCAAAACCTAATAGAAATGGGTATGAGGCTCGGTAATAGGAATGGTTATAAATTATAAAATATTAAAGGCTTAATAGGTGTGAGTAGAAGATGTGGTGAGGGGTGGTAATTATAGTGGAGGAGAGGAGTGTTTTTTGATTATTTTATTGATTACATTATTATTTGGGATCCAGATCAAAAATAGTGATGATTACATGAATAAATACAATAAATATATAATTATAGTTCAATATTATGATTCTTACATTAACTATGACTCAATTAATTGTGTATTTAACCTATAATGTATATATATAGTAAATTACCGTATTTTACTACTCATCATAAAGTCAACTATTTTAAAAAACCCCAAAAAAATCACCGTAATTATTTTTTGATGTGTAGAATTAAAAAATTAACTATATTTTATGAAAATAATTTTCTAAATATGAGAAATTTAATTTTTCAATAAAATAATCATTTAATCGAAAATACCGATTTTAATATTATAACTATTTTTATGACTCTTTAAAAAATTAATTTTGTTATCCTAAAATTATCTTATAATCATGATAAAACAATATATTAATTTATGATTCTATTTTTTGAAAATAAATTTTCTTTTAAATAATTATGTTAATTATAAAATTATAAGTAAACATTTATGTTTCACAAAAATACAAACACTTAATTTATCATTTTTAAAACATCTATTTACTTATTACGTGATATAAATATACCATATTTTTATTCATAAGACACATATAATTTATGTATAATTTTATAGGGTTGGTATCTATTTATATCATAAATATACTATTAATATACTGAAAATGATTGTTTTATAAAAATCAGGATTTTCCACTATTCATCGCAAAATAAATTTTTTTATAAAAATACAAAAATTTCACCCTAAGATAATTTTGAAATTAAAATTTTAAAAATGGAGTTTATTTTTTTCAATAAAATTTGTAAAACTGTAAATGTTTAGTTTTAAAATAAGTGGACAATTAAAATGTAGTAAAACTGCCTTTAAAAAATTATAGCCTCTTAATGCATAGAATTGGATTCATTATTATCTTATGAATATAAAATCATTTGGATGAATGTAATTTTTTATTAAATATATAATATATAAATTTCATTAATACTATTCAATCCCAATGATTTAACGGCTAGGTTAAAAAAGTCATTTTAAAATAATGATATTTAATTGTATATCATTGTTCATTTAGGCTTGGTGTTGTGTGAAACCTATGTTGTAAAAGAAATTCAATTCAAAATGATACATATCATAAAATATTGGGGTGTTAAAAGATTGTTTACTTAGAGGTATTTTGGATTATTCCTTTGTAGGTAGTAAAGGATCAGTGTTCCATGGGAGCCTTAACCCATGTGGGTTATTTATTTACCACATTTTATTTATAGCCTTTACAATTATATAAAGACTATTATTATGTACCCATGGAATGGATGGAATTAAACACCATTTGTGGGGGATTACTGAATATATTTTACACCCTTTTGAATCCGTTGTTGGGAACCAAAACATACTTCATGGATACAAGTAGGGAGAAGGGAAAACGACCTGCCTTGGATGCTTGGATACCTATATAGGATGGTGTACAGAGGCCAAAGACTGAGTCTATGCTTGATATGCTACTAGAGATATCCTTGGGTATTTTGTTCATTTTTGTATAGCATGGTGTATATACCTGTTCCTCGTATATCCATGTATTTCCCTTTTTTACATAGCATTCCATGATCATCATTTTGTTTATGACTATCATGACGCATCCCTGGAGGCCCGTGCTATAACTACCCCATGCCCTCCTTCCTTAAGCTAGGGCTTAAAGACTAGAACCAAAAAGGAATATCCCAAAAAGGGAAGGCATCAACTTTAAACCTGTACACACAAAGACTAGGTACAGAACAAAAGAGAACCCCAATGTAGAACTGTTGATAGTAAAAGTGTGATCCAAAAGTAAAATAGGGATAATATACAAACCTAACTGAAATGAAAATACTACAAAAAGGAAATAAACATGCTCTGAAGGTCTTCCACCAAGAATCCTACCTAAAGGGTAGGTACATCTCTTCGTCTACCATCACTACCATGCATCACGCCTATCAATCACCTCCAAGAACCATCTAGCCTTGGCTCCCCATGTCTCAGTCAAGTTTTCCATCATCTGCATAAGACACAACAAGGTGCAGGAGAAGCCCATGCAGGGGTGAGTATAAAATTACCCATTAGGGACCTCAAGACCCCCAATGGTATCCCAGAATTCCTCAATGGAAAAACCACAAAGCAACATCTCAATCACAAAGCATAAAGTAAAAGACATCTCACACCAGGTATACAAATTAGAGAATATGAATAAAGATGATTAGTATTGAGATAAATCATTTTATTCTATTGATACATTCTATTTCTGATCCATGAAGGGTCATTGTACTACTGATCCACGAATGGTCCCTCTACTACCGATCCATAGAGGGTCGTACTAATGCCGATATACAGAGGGTCGCACTGCTTCCGATCCACAGAGGGTCTTTCTCATGCTGATCCATGAAGGGTAACACCATTACTGATCCAGGGAGGGTCGCACAGATGCCGATCCATGAAGGGTCACTCTCATGCCGATCCATGTAGGGTTGCTCCATTTCCGATTCACGGAGGGTCGTACTACTACCTATCCACAAAGGGTCTTTCTCATGCCGATCCACAAAGGACTCTCTTCACTAGACAGCCAGCCATATGATTTCCACACAGGGTTTGCTTGAGTTTTTTAGATTTTTCTCCTCATACCATAGGTCATACCTCAACCGCTATGAAATCCCACATAGAAACAACGCAAAGGACTATATTGTCATAAGGGTTCCAACGTGATAAACGGTGCATCAATCGGATGCCCGGTTTTTAAGTCATAAACCAAAAGGTAAATAGGGCCCGGTTGGATTCGAGTCTGATCCAACCCTTCCGTATTCCAAATTCTGCCAAAACTCATGTGGAATATGTCAAAAAGACCACCTCATTGAAAGGGTCCTGACACTGCAGATGACGTGTTGATCGGACTCCTGGTTTGAGAGATACTTATGTTTTAGGGAAATTGGACCGGTTGGGTCCAGGTTTGGTAGTGGTATATCATGGAAATCCCATTGGGACTGCATGTTCGACCCAACTCACAAGTCTAGCCCGATCATAGATCCAGCCTGACCAATGGGTCCGGACTGGCCAGCTGGTCTGGCGCAGCCAGCGGGTCTGGCCTTCTTGGAAAACTCTTCCCGTGTGATGTGGGCTGGTTGAGCTAAACTAGATGTTAGGTGTCCAGTTCCTCCCAACTGGCGGTGCCCACTGGGCACCTACTTGTCTTCTGAAATGTCATACTAGAGCTGGCCATTGTGCTCCAACTGAGCGGCCCAAGCAGGCCACTCATCTCCCCCGCACGGTGTGTCGACGCTGTACCATTCCACCTACCGCCGCACTCGCTGTTGTGGCGCTGCCAGGAACTGCTTCTCCATGCGGTCAGCTCAGATCGACTGTCGACACCAATTACTAGTGGTTCCATGCCGACAGTGGCTTCAGCAGGGCACCAGAGATGGTCCGGTGATCCGTTCTCCTTCCCAACCGCACCAACAGGCTTCCTGGGATTCCGCCTTCACTGGGATGCCTGCAGATTCACATAGCCACTATGTTGCTCGATCACTCACAAAGAACACTCAGAACCTAAGAGCGTTGAAGGGTCCGAGCCTTGTTCGGATTGGCCCGTGCCCTCTGCGTTATCCTTTTAACAAGGGGTGATAACAATCATCATTTAGAAAGAACAATCCCCAAATAGAAACCCCGAAACAACCTCCCATAAGAACAAATGAGACACAGATCAACCCATTAGTCAGTTGGTACGTGTTTATTATATTTTCCAAGAATGGGTTGAGAGGAATCAAAAAAGCACATAGAAACTATTAATCACCCTACCTAGGAACAATGTTGTGGATGAAGGAGAATATTCAAATTTTTAGAAGTTCCACGTTCGTTGGCGCTTTTTGTCACCTTCAGATCGAATCGTCCAACAGACATCATTCGATCACCATTCTCTGTTGGTGGGTAACATCATCAACATTTCATTAGAGCATGCTCCCACGGGTTGTGAATTCTCTTTCCAACAGATTAATTAATAAAAGAAACACATCACTGCATTTTAATTATGCTGCGACTTTGCATTATTAATGATGGTCATTAATGACCCTCATTATACAAACCATTAAAAAACCTTCATTAAAGAATCTTTCTAGCACCGTGGTGTTTCTGATCAATAGTTTGAAAAAGAAAATAACATTATAAATAATTATTTTATTAATTTATTTTAAAAGTTCAAAGAATTAACTATTCCATCTGACCCATGCCAGTATAACTTAATATTCACCTAAGAAAATCCCAAAACTATGAATTCAACAATGCTCTCAGATTTTCAATCTGATCAACAATTCAAAAGTTAGAAAATCATGCCCACACGTTTAATGAACGTACCTTAAAATAATTCAAAATTCTATTCTGGGCTCTCTGGCCATCAAAATCACATGCCTTCAATTTTCGCATTCTCTTGATAATTCTATATAATTGAAAATATTGTACAGAATTTTTTTGTATTTCCATTTTCTCTACCTCAAGGATTTACACCCCCAAAATCTTTAATAAAAGATAAGAAAACAAATGGGGGTACTGAGCACGAATCTAAACCTATCGCTTCCATGTTCTCTCCTTGGGGTTCTTGTGCTGACACCGTGCTCTCACCAGAAAAATTGACCACCCCCATATGACCTGATCCTATCTATCCTCTATCTCCACTAGAACCCCACAAACCTTTCCCCATCATCAATGTCTAGTAATCCCCAGTCGATGACGTGTGATGGATCATGCACGTATCTCCTCGTCTATGATACATAGAATACATTATGCACCTGGTGCATTTATATGGGATGAGCAAGGAATTACACCACCTCACCATCTCTGTTGAGAATCTGGAAAAGTTCTAATGAACCACAGAGATAATCTGCCACCCTAGCCAAATCTCATCAATCCACGTCGAGGTGAGACCCCAAAGAAAACATGACCGCCCTCCTCAAACTCCAAGGGTCTCCATCACCTATCATCACAAGACTTCTGCCTACTTTTTATAGTCATTATCTACTCCTGGATGACCTGCACCTTCTTAGTGGTAGCTCATACCAACTCTGGACCCATAAGTGCTGACTCCCCTGGGTCTGTCCAACATTGAGGTGATCTACAAGGTCACACGTACAGGGCCTCAAACGGTGCCATGCTGATGGTGGAGTGATTACAATTGTTATTCAAAAACTCCACCAGTGGAAGGTGGTCCTCCCAACAATGGCCTTAATCATGGACACATGTACAAAGTATGTCCTCATGTGTCTGTATGGTCCATTCAATTTGACCATATATCTAAGGGTGAAAGGCAGTGCTCAAGCGTAGCTAAGTCCTGAATGCCTCATGTAATCCCTTCCACAACCAGGATGTAAAATGAGAATCACGATATGAAATGATCATTAATGGTACCATATGAAGCCATACTATCTCTTAGACATACATGCGTCCCAATCCCTCTATTGATACCTGGTCTCGGATGGGTAGAAAATGGGCTGACATGGTGAGTCGGTCAACCATCGCCCAGATTGAGTCGGGGCCCCTAGACATACTTGTAACCCCGTCACGAAGTCCATCGTGATACCGTCCCACTTCTACTATGGTACTTTGAGTGGCTAAGTCAAACTTGTTGGAACCTGATGCTTGGTCTTCACTTACTGACAAGTGTGGAATCGTGAAATGAATCCCAACAATGATTTATTCATCCCTATCCACCATTACTGACATTAGAGGTCCCAATACATCTTCACCACTCAATGATGTACTTCCAAATGGGATGTAAGGAACTTCCTAAAAACATTCTCCCAAAACATCACTGGCACTATGGAGCATCCTCTAAAAAGGATGAAATGCTCCCCACCTATCGAAAATCCATCCAGAGCATGTCCTGAGGATATCTAAGCACTTCGGGCATCACAATAAATGTCCCCAAGCTATACCTCTCATACATTCTGAAGGAGTGGGGGAGTGAAAATCATAGAGAGGAGGTATCTTTCTCAATCCCTATCGATGAAGGATATCTGCATCAAAGATAGCTGCTCTATTGGATCACTTAGCAGATATAAACCTAAACTCCTACTGAGTGAATCTGCTACCACTTTTACCTTCCTAGGAGTGTATACTATCTCAATGTCATAGTTCTAGAGGAACTCCATCCATTTCTATTGTCTCAGGTTCAGGAACTTTTATGAGAAAATATACCTAAGACTCTTGTGATCAAAGTAGACATTAACTATTCACCCATCAAGTAGTTCCGCCACATCTTCAATGAAAAGACCACTGCTGCTAACTCCATTTCATTGGTCATGTAGTTCTGCTCATGTTTCCTCAGCTGTCGTGAGTCGTATGTGATCACCGCTCCCTCCTGCATTAGGACACATCCCAGTCTAGACCCTCATGAAATGTAGTAGACTACATACCCAATTCCTTCTTCTAGTATCCTCAAGATGGGGGCACTCATTAGTCTCCACCTCAACTCCTGGAAACTCAAATGGAACCTCACCATCCAGATGAAGGGTTGTACCTACTTTTTTAATACTGAAAATGATGCTGCTACTCTAGAAAAGTCAGGTAAAAATCTCCAGTAGTACCCAGCCAAATCCAAGAAACTCAGCACCATAGTCACACTCTTGGGTGGCTCCCAATAAAGAACTGCCTCTATCTTCACTGGATCCACTACATCTCAAGACTCAGAGGTTACGTGTTCTAGAAAGTGGATTTCTCATATCTAGAACTAAAATATCGAGATCTTTCTATAAATCTCATGCTATCGGAGTGTATCCAGGACTATCTACAGATGTGTGGTGTGCTCCTCCTCCGATGCCGAGTACACCAAGATGCTTTCAATGAATATCACCATGAAGTGATCAAAGTAAGGATAGAATATCTAGTTCATGAGTCCCATGAGAACGTTTGGGGTGTTGGTCCTGCCTAAAGGCATCACTAATAACTCATAGTTCCCATACTTGCATCTGAAGGCTATTTTTAGTATGTCCTCATCTCGCACCCAAAGCTGATGATAGCCTGATCTGAGGTCTATCTTCGGAAACCGCTGATCTCCCTTCAGCTAATCAAATAGATCATAAATCCTCAGTAGATGATACTTGTTTCTCAAGGTCACTTGGATCAGGTTCCAATAGTCCACGTAAAGCCTCAAACTCCCATATTCCTTCTTGGCAAACAAAATCGGGGTTGCCCACTATGAAACACTGGGTCTTACAAACCCCTTCATTTACACGTCCTCTAACCATACTCTCAACTCATGAAGCTCCATGGGAGCTATCCGATATACTGGTGTAGTTATGAATGTCATATTGGGGTATAGGTTGATGTAGAAGTCTACCTTTGTAGAGGTGGTCTTAGAACATCCTCAGGAATGATATCCACATACCGGTCCTCCACTACAGGATTTCTCAGACTCCCCTCATCAAATACACCATGGGTAAGTCTAACCAACTAATGAGTGATCAGTTTCACCCTCCTATGAGAAAGTCCATCCTATGATACAAAGGTTCCATTCTCATTGGTGAAGGAAAACCTTCTCCTATCCTCATAGGCACACCATACATTGCACTTAAAATAGTTGATCTGAGCATGGAATTTGGACAACTAGTCCATACCCGAGATGACATCATATGACCTAGACGCTACTACTAAGATATCACAGCCGAAGATCTAACCTCCTAGAGTATGATCACACTGTTGGAACTATTGTGTAATCATCAAATCTACTCCCGTAGGTGTCTCTAATCATATGTTTCAAGCCAACAACTCCACTAGAATCTCTTAACTTCAATCGAGAGCCATGGTTATAAAAGAGTGATGGTCACCAATGTCTATAAGAACTTCCGCTAAGGTGGAGTAGACATAGATCATACATCATATCATCTCCAGAGAGTCGTGGTCATAAGTCTCGGTCGCCTGATGCTAAGCTCATATTTGTCCACCTACTCCCTAAGGTTGTGGTGGAACACAATGGGGTGGTGCTGGTAATACCTAAAATCATCACCCACCTCCTACTGTATGACCCACTCCTCTGCCATGTCCTCTTCCTAATGGAATCATTGCTCGAACTTATTCTTCTACATTGGAGGTCCTTCGACCAATTTATGATCATCAGTACAGAGGGTCGGGAAATCACGTCCCATGTGACCTTACACCCCACATGAGAACCATAGTCTGTTCCTCTACTGACCTCCTCTACCTTATGAGCTCTGCACCTCCAACCCTACATCCTAGAGTCATCCTTTGGAAGGTATAGCCTGCTTAGACCTTTGCATCATCTGCCTACTACCTACTGCAGATGACATAACTTCCTGTCATCTAGTGTTGGCTCTCACCATTGGTGCCTACTCAGCTAAGAATATCTCCACCAAATGTGATCACTCTAGCACTCTAGCCATCGTCTAGATGTTGAGTGACGGCATCGATGCTCTGATATTCCATAGGATACCCTTCTCAAAGATCAATTCATAGAAGAAAGGGTCTCATACCATGTCGGTGGAATAGTGAGAGAGATTAGTGAATCTCACCGAGTACTATGACACCGTCAGGCTGCCCTACTATAAGTGAAGTAGCTCCTGAATACACACTGAGTGTAAAGTCGCTAGTATGAACTCTTCCCTGAAGAGGCTCTCGAATTCCAACTTAGAAATAGTCATCTCCTCATGAGTCTATAGTGTTAGGATCCACCATCTACCTACTGTTCCATGAAAGAGGCTAGCATCTAGGATCACCATCTGGTCTACTAGTGCCTCATCCAAGAGGAAAACTCCTCCCACAACCTCTTGCTAGTCCTTAGCTATATGCGAATCAGTCTCTACTCAAAACTTCAGAGGCCTCTATCTCTGGAACTCGGGAAATGCGCTCATTCGGCATGCATGGTCTTCTGGTGGGGCTGGTGGCATCTGCTTCCCTATGGGTGGTGGTGCTGTTGATACACCACCCAAAAAGTGCTATTGCTGTTAGAGGGCCCTACGCCGACACCTCATCGCTTAGTAGTCCATCATCATGATATTTGACTGGAATCCTAGCTTGCTATCTACGCAGAGACATCTTGTAAAGAAATAAATGCTTTATGGTCAAAAAGTTATACCTATTGAGAGAACTCAAAAGAGATCAAAAGAAAAACATTTTCAAAACACACGTAAACAATGTTTTTGTGTATCGAGTCAGAAATCGGATTTTGGGGTCCTATTGTATGGATACGTCGACCGCTGCACCAACACTAGACTCCCTGAACTGAAATACGTAATCAAGACACTTAACGCTATTTTTTCATTCAAAATATAGAATCTTATTTTTTCTTTCAAAACATAGAATCTTATTTTTTCTAGTCGAACTGACCTCCCTCTAATACCACTTCATCTGGGCCTGTCCCTCTGGGCCCATGATGTGACTACCCCAAACTCTCCATCCAAATACCAATGGGTTGGCGACTAGAACTAAAAAGGAATATCTCAAAATGGTAAGGCATTTCCTTTAATCCTGTACACACACAGACTAGGTAGAAAATAAAATAAAACCACAAAGTAGAACTACTGATAGTAAAAGTGTCAACCAAAAGTAAAATTGGGTCACTATACAAACCTAACTGAAAAGAAAATATAGATAAAAAAGAATAAAATGTGCTCTGAAGGTCATCCACCAAGAATCCTACCTGAAGGGTAGGTATAGCTTGTCGTCTACCATCAATGCCACTCAACACATCTATCAATCACCTCCGATCACCTTCTATCCCTGGATCTCAAAGTGTCAGTCATGCTGTCTGTCGTCACCACACGACATAACCAGGTGCGAGTGAAGCCTGTGCAGGGGTGAGTATAACAATACCCAGTTAGGACCCTAATACACCTAATGGTGTCCCAAATATCTCAAAGGAAAAAAAAAGAAAAATCTCAATCACAATGCATCATGTTAAAGACAAATCAAACCATGTATACAACATAGAGAACATGAATAAAGATGATTAGTCTTGAGATAGATCATTTTATTCTATTAAGAAGTTATGTTTCTTACCCACGAAGGGTTGTTGTACTGATGATTCAAGAAGGGTCTCTATACTACCAATCCACATAGGGGAGTACTACTGTTGATCCACATAGATTCTCACTGCTACTGATCCACAGATGGTCTCCCTCATGCCGATCCACGAAGGGTTGTTCCATTTCCAATACATAGATGTTTACACTACTACCTATCAAAAAAGGTTCACTCTCATGAAAATCCATGAAGGATTAAGACATTCCCAATCCATGGAGTGTCGCAATGCTGCCAATCCACAAAGGGTCACTCTCATGCCGATTCATAAAGGGCTGCACTTCACTTAACAACCAGCCACAAGATTCCCACACTTAGTGAACTTGAGTTCCAGAGATTCTTCTCCTCATACCATCGATCATACCTAAACATCCATGAAGTCCCACTTAGAATTAAACCAAATGATTGTCTCATCGTAAGGGTTCCAATGTGACAGACAACACGTCAATCAGACGCTCGGTCTGTATGTTATAAGAAAAAGGTAAATAGGTCCATGTTGGATTTGAATTCGATCCAACCCAGATGTATTTTAAATTCTACCAAAACACATGAGGAGTATCTCAAAAGGACCACCTCCTCGCAAGGTTCCTGATGTCAGAGATGGTGCGTTGATCATATGCTCGGTTTGCGAGATACTCATGTTTTAGTGAAACAGGACCGATCGGGTTCGGGTCCGGTAGCAGTTTGGCCCGAATAGCCTGTTGGGACTGCGGGTCTGACCAGGTACATGGATTTGGCCCAGACATTTGGTATGGCTTGACCAACGTGTTCGGCCCGACTAGAGGGTCCGACCTGCCTAGAAAACCTGGCCCACACGGTGTAAGCCGATCGAGCTGAAGGTTCCTCCCAGATGGTGGTGACCGCGGGGCACTGCCTTGTCTTCTGAAACAGCTGGCAAGAGCTAGACATTGTTCTTCAGCTGAATAGCCTATGCAAGCTACACATCTCCCCCACATGGCATGTCGGAACCGTGCAGTTCCACCCACCGGGGCCCGGCTGGCTGCGACTCTCACTGCCGCGACCCCTGCAGGCGCCCCTTCTCCTTGAGGCCGTCTTGGACCGGCCACTGCCGCCAGTCGCTGGCACCACCGCACCTATGGTGCCTTGCTGGAGGGTGCTTCTACAGGCCACTGGGGAAGCTCTGGTGGTCCATTCTCTTTCTCGTCCACGCCTATGGGCTTCCTAGGTTGTTGGCTTAACCGTGAAGCCCATGGAATCAACTTACTGTTACGTTGCTCTGTCACCCACGAAGAACTCTCAAATCCCAAGAGTAGAGGAGGGTTAATGACTTATTTGGATTGACCTGTTCCCTCCACATTATAATTTTAACAAGGGGTGATAACAATCATCATTTAGAAAGAACAATCCCCAAATAAAAACCCCGCAACAACCTCCCGCCAGCAGAAATGAGATGTGGATCAACCCCTTAGTTGGTTAATCTTCGTTCATTGTATTTTCAAAGAATTAGATGAGAGGAATCACAAAAAAACTTATAAATAATTAAACATCCTTTTTGGAAATGTTGTTGTGGACAAAGGAGAAGATTAACGTTCATAGACGGTCCACGATCAATAGCGCTCATTTTCGCCTCTAGATTGAATCCTCCAATAGACATCATTTGATCACTATTCTCTATTGGTGTGTAACGTCGTCAGTGTTACATCAAAGCATCCTCCCGTGGAATGTGAATTCTCTTTCCAGAAGATTAACTTAAAAAAGAAACATGTTGCTGCATTTTAATTATGTATCAATGTTGGATCATTAATGATGCTCATTAATGGCCCTCATTAAGCGAACCATTAAAAGACACTCATTAATGTGTCTCACTGGCACCGTGATGTCTCCTCTCAATTGTTTGAAAAATAAAATAATGTTGGAAAAAGGTATTTTATTATTTTCTTTTATAAGGTCATAAAATTAACTATTCCATCTGACCCTTTCCAGTCATACTTAAGCATTTCCTTAGTGAATCCCGACACTAAGAATTCAATGGAGCTCTCGCATTTTCAATCTGAGCACTAGTTCAAAAGTTAGAAAAACCCATCTGCATGTTTTCTAAATGTACCTTAAAAAATGTTCAATATTCCGTTTCGTGCTCTTCGGGCTTGGAAATAATGTGCCTTCAATTTTTGCAGTCTCGAAATAATTCCATATAATTAAAAAAAATTATACAAATTGTTTGGGTCTTTACAATGACACTGATCGATGTAATTACATGGTAATTTATGTGATGGATGTTTACTCTTCCACTATTTATTTATCTATTATGCATCCTCTATTGATTGATATGAATATTACATGATGCTACACTCATATGAAGAGGTTATATTACACCCATTGTTTAACCAAGGACTGTCACTGCTAATTGGTAGCCTCTGGCATACACAGAGGCATGCTTGAGGTCATGTGGCCAACCGTGTTTGGTTACTATTGATTGAATTGGGTTAGGGATTTCACAAATAGGGTCAGAGGGATGTGGATGGATTTTAGGGGATTTAGGGTGAGGGATTTGAGAGGATATTTAGGGATATAGAGGGATGTGAGAGAGTGATGACAAGAGAGGGAGGGACATGGAGGGTTGTTTGGGGTGATGAAGGAGTGTGGTGAGTTTCATAATTCCATTCTCCCTTAAAAAATGACTTTTTAGATATTTAGATGTTTAATTTTTTGTAATATAGATATCAATTAATTTTGATATGGAGGAAAGAGAATGGAACACGTGTGTGCAACAACCTTCAACTTTCCCATTAAACCAACCCATGATAATGTACATAAAATTTAAATCTTGTCAACTTCAATTATAAAAAAATGGATTAATTCAATTTTTTATTTCATAATTTGTGAGTTGGTTGGATTTAATAAATATTAATTTTTTATATTTTTTAATTAAAAAATTAAACATTTATGGGATTTATGGGACCCACATATACTAATTGGGTTTATCCGCACAAGCTATGGTTTTCCCAGACCTGGCCATTTACTGTCCAAATTTATATAAACTTTAATATTGAAAATCCTAACCCACAAAAATCCATGGGATGTCAGATTGTGTAGTCGGATTGCATTTTTTTGACAGCTCTAAAGTTTATACTTGTAATGTAAAAAAATAGAGTTAAGTGATAACAATTCAAATTGATGACATGTGAAATTTTTATTAAGCTAAACTTTTTATTATATATATATTATCAATATTATAGTATCATATAGTATTCCATATAAAAGGTTAAAGAAATGATGGCCCTAAATTATACCTTCTACATGAATACCCACCCCTCATGTTTTCTCTATATTTAAGAAGGAAAATTTTTACATGAAATTTAAATTTTGATAAAAAATTTTAAATTTTAAATATAAATTATCAATAAAAATTAATATTGAACATTTTTAGTTAGAAATATAAACCTCAAATTAGAATTTAATATCTAATGAAAACTCCCAAAAACACAAATCCAATTTTTTTAATGAAAAATCACGGTGAAGATTTAAAATTAACTTCATAAATTATTGAATGAATATATAAATATTTTATAAAATTACATTATAAATTTAATTTGAAGATTTTAAATTCAAACTATTCCTAAAAATTTTCTATGAAAATTTTTTATGGAGATTTCCATTGAAAATTTATAGTGTATTTTTGATATAGAACATGGACAAAAAATTTGTATAAAAAAAGGACACATGCACACACACACTAATATAAATATATATTTAAAATTTACATGGTAAATTTTTATTATATATATATACTAACAAAAATATTAAAACAAAATAAATTTGAATTAAAAAATTATGGTGCAAATGTGCCCTTGAAATTTCAAATAAAAATTTTTTGTGTAAATTTGAAATATAAATATATAATTTAATCTTTAAATGAAATTTTTTCCTATATGTTTTGAGTATATATTGAATATGATATGACCGATATCCTTGTAAATATACATATGATATATAAGAAATTTTTTATTGCATGCAAAATATGATTTGCATGCATGATATTATAGCCCATGCAACTTGCAGAAAAAATTATAAAATTATATAATTTATTATTCTAAAATATTATCTATCATTTATTATTCTATTTCACATGATAAAAGATTTGATAGGACTTTCATTCATGTATATGATACATGAACTGACCATGGTATTTATTCCTGTGTTTCATGACATGAATAAATGAGAGGATAATAAAATAGTGTACTTGGTTTCCTATTTAACTTCTGACATGCAATGATAGTGTATGGGGAATTCCACTATGCTTGGGTGAACCTCCCTGAACCTATTTCTCTCTCTCTTCTTATTCCTTTGCATGCTGACATGCTTGCACATCATGGCAGAAAATATAATCTTTTATTTACAATTTGTGATTCATCAAACTCACAGATACCTATAAAGGTAGGATTATTTTGTTTTCCATATTGGTGATATTTATCAATCACATTTGAAGATATTAAACGGTTATCAAAGGTTTTAGTATCTATTTAGTGTAAGGTACACATATTTTAAAAATGTTCTTCATTTTCCATTTTTACAAAATTTATAATAATATCTTGGATGGAGATCCTTGGATTTAGTTTCTAATTGCTTCCATTATGTCTCATAAGTGTTATTAAATTCACATAAAACCAAATAGTGGTATCAAAGGGACCCATGATTGAGTTTTATGAAATCATGCATGAAATGAAGAAGAAAAAAAAACAAATCACTATATCATGTTTCTAGAAATTTGATTTCGTAAATGGACTACCTTTATGTAGCTGGGCTATATAAAGGTATCCAAGACCGTACCCATACATAGTTGAGAAGTGTATGGGTAAACAAAGATTTAACCATATGCATATTGGTCTAAGTGAGGGTCCTATTGCCTTACAATTATGTAGATTGGCCTATTTAAGGGTCACATGATATTAACTACCCTTATGTGATATGCTGGTACGTGTGGGTAATTGAGTTTTTCCTAAATCTATATAAAGGAAACCAATTGCTTAACCTTACATGGAACATGACTGCATAAAGGTTATTCTCTTATACATTGTGGTTTCTCAAAGCTACATAAAAATAATACATTATCTTAACTTTATGAAAAGTTCTAGAAGGCCACATAAAGGTATATCATGAATTACTCTTACATGAAGTGTTCATGTAAGGGTATTACCCTTAGGCCAAATGTGATACATGAAGGTAATATTCGTATTAACTTTACAAACAGTGTTAAAATTATAGTTACATAAAGGTAAGGAGTGACTTAACTTTACACAAGGGCATGATGATCAGATTACCCTAACATAGAGTGTCGATGTAAGGGTAGAGTGAGCTTACCTTTATGTAGAAATGGGTTCCTGTGTAAGTGTAAACAAAAAGGATTTTAAAAACTATTTTTGAATTCTTAAATGGTATTAATGACTTATAATTTTTTATAAATAATTATAAAAGGTATTTTTTTGGATATTTTAATTTATTGAAGGTTTATAAATAAATAAATTAAAATTTTTTATGATCAATTAAATAAGAATTTATAAAAAATTTAATTCTCAAATATTAAATTATAATATTTATAATACATTTTACCAATTTTTTTGAAAATTACTATGAAATATAAATAAAATTGATTATTTATAAATAATAATAAATAATTTATAAAGAGTTATAAATTATGAACAAAGACAAAAATATAAAATTATTATTTTTAAATTATTATATTTTCAAAATTAATAAATTTGAACTATTCAAAATAAAATGGGTCTTATTTGGATATTATTTAATCCACATAAAATAGTGTTTTAAATGATTAATATGATAATGGTTTAAATAATGATTAAGCATATGATATTTAGATTATGTAAAAATTTTACATAATATAAGTTGGATTATAAATAGTTAATAATTCATCTAACATGATACATTTAAAATGGAAATGGAATATAATGATAAATATGAAAGTGTTTATATTGGAATGAATATTAAATGTAAATTTTCATAAATATGGATGGTCCATAATTTAATTTTAAAATTATAAAAGGTTTATAATTATCTTCTATTTATGAATTTTTCATAAATGGTCATTCCATGTTTAAATATTTGAATTGATATTTTATTTAAAGGTTATTCCCTTATATATTCATTTTTACTATTTTTTTTAAGAAATGTGAATATTGTGTATGATTTAGTTTAAAATATTAAACTACCTATATGATATATCCTTGTATTACATGCAAGGAATGTCTCTATAATTAATTTAGTTTTTCATTTACCTTGACATCAATTTATATTTGATGTTATTGGATTGAATTTAGTTGTTGAATATTTTTTTTATATTAGCTATTATTGTTATGTTGAATTAGATTATATCTTGATTAAAGTATTCCCATGTATTGGGACTTGGGGTTGAAGTACCTACCCACCCAAAGGTTTATGTCTTGTCTAGGCTGGTGAATGAGGTTAGATATCTGTCGCTTCGGGATTACTCAAGTGAAGATTGTCTATATCAAATAATTCTAAACCTTTATATGATGTTTTCATGGATATTATTCATAATATGAATTCATATATTCTTGAATATACTTAACTTCTAATTTTGGGTGAGTGACAGAAAATTGTGGATAATGTAAGGAGTTACACATCAATACGGTTTGAATATATTGGTTTGTTGTAGGAAATAGGATTCCAAACTAAATTACTAGAACTATGCATACATAAAATGGAATAACATGATATAAGGTAGTGAGATTAAAAACTCATTCAAATAATAAGTGTGATATTTCTTCCAAAGTGACACTTGTTAAGACCTCGATCATCAACCTACATAGTTCCATGCAATAGTTAGGTTCCCCCAAATTATCATATATAGGGAAATAATGTAATAATTGACTTTGTAATGTAATGATCCCAAATCCAATAACATGAATCGAGTTAAAACTTTTTTACATTGGAATAAGATACAATGAATAACATCTCGAAGGTCTAATAGTTTAGTAGTCTTAGTAAAATAGATACATACTTAAAATTCACATTATAATTGAAAACATAAAATTCACAAAATTTTTTATTTGATAACTCTATTATTCATTATAGTTTATCCCTACATATCAATAAAAACACTTCTTTATATCATTGAGAACATAAAACATAAGAAAGGGGTGAGTTTGGATGATCAGTAGGGGTAAGTGTACAAAAAAAGCTA
Organism: Viscum album; assembly: GCA_963277665.1. NCBI lineage: Eukaryota > Viridiplantae > Streptophyta > Magnoliopsida > Santalales > Viscaceae > Viscum > Viscum album. Next base: position 1,895,121,795 of record OY728121.1, on the reverse strand, counting down.
TCATGAATAAATAAGAATAATCAATATTGAAAGAAAAATATTTGAAACAAATTCTATTTAATCAATAAACTAATTATAATATGGAAAAAATAAATGATGATCAAATAATGACAAATACATAATCACATGAGCTTGAAACATAACTAAAAATATTCTAACTAATCGAGTAATCACATGAAATATCAATGAATGAATTAATAATGATGGAATGAATTTTTTTTAAATAATAAACATACCATTATGGAATTTTTCCAAGTCTTCTTACAATCAATTCATCGTTACAATACATCTTACATAAATGGATAAGGCCTCATCCAAATACCCAATCTAAAATTTCCTCATGAGACCTATCGATGCATCAAGGGGATTTTTAATTCAAGTCCCCACCCACCACTTAATATTTCCTATTCATTATTTATATTAAATGGGTGAATCATAATCAACATAAACATTCATATTGAAAAACTAAAATATGAAATGTTAATACTTATCAATAAACATAATCATGAACTATCCAGATTAAAATGGTGAATGGTAATATGATTGTAAATCCTCAATAAAATTGATCATCAACAATATTAAAAAATAATAATAATTATATCAATACAACATATCCCCAGTGCATCATAAATACAATAAACTTTTGATGTTTTTAATGAATAGAAATACCATATAAATGTTGTTAAAATCTATTTTGAGGAAAATAACCTTTTCACATTGAAAATATTTTTAAAACTAAAATTCTACAAAATATTTTTAAAATAACATTTTGAAACTTATAAAATAATCTTTAAAACATTTATTGGTCATTATGGTAGAAAATTACATTCATTCCAAGCACGTTAAGACAGTGATTCCCTTAACATTTTCAGTAAAAGCTGAACAATCCTTATTCTAAAAATGTCTTTAAGATTCTATTCAAAAAAATTTGTGAGTAGAAAAAATAGGAAAATATTTATTTAATAAATAATTTCAAAAAGGATAATTTTATTTTAAAATATTTTTATAAGACATGGATTTTTATGAAAAATGATTTTTGAACTAAGTGAGAAGTAAAGTCATATGTTCTTAAAAACATTTTCTAAATCATTTTAGGTACTAATGTAGAAAAATAGTACTATTAATTGAAAATTTTACTTAATAACCAGAATAGAATAAAATATATTTATTTTAATATATTGATACCAAATAATTCCCCCAAGGGATAATTAAACAACAATAATCCGAAATAATGTTGAGATTGTGAAATAAACCCTTACCACTTTGATAAATTTTGAATCATAAGCACCATGAAATAAATAACTTCAAATTAAAATTTTAAATTCCATGAATAAAAATATATTAATGATATAAAATATCAAAATGAGAATTATATACACCATATAACGGAATATGTGATGATTATGGCACATGCCTCATAAATTTAAAAGTGAGATTAGAAACTCTTAGCACTTATTTAAGTTCCTTAATATGTGTATGATCCACATATATAATAAATATAGTATTATTAAACATCCATTAAAGAACCAAAATCATATATCTCATACCATATATAATTTACATACAGTATTTTATCACTAATTTACTAGCAATTCTTTGTTAAAATCATTGTTTAAGGTGATAATTGCTTTGTTTTTCATGTATGTTTAGGTTTAGTAATTTTGATCAATTTAATTTTATCCTGGTTAAATAATATCCATAAATTTTACTATGATTTATATATAAAATATATTAATTAAATGTTTATTTATAATAATATATAAATTTGTTATATATAAAATAAATTATACCGTTTATAGAGACGGTATGCTATACGTATGCATGAATGTTATTTCCATTTTTCTCGATAGATTGAAAAAAAGATAAATAAATATTAATTAAACTTAAAATAATAATTATCATGTCATAAATATGATTTATATTAATAAAATCCACCCTTATTACCTTCCATGTAAAAATAAAATGAATAAAATTTCACATCGCTATGTGGAGGCGGTAGTCCACATGTACGCATGAGCGACGTTATTGTTTTCCAATGGATTGGATGGTAAGAATTTGGATGTTATATTATATGTAAATAATTATTTTTATATCATAAATATCACATATAACTATTAAATTTTATCCTTAATACATTCCGTATAATGTGTAAGCGAAAAAAGAATCACATTACCTCGTGAGGTAGTAGTCCGCCGTACACATGTGCAGTGTTATCGTATCCATAAAAAAATTGAATGTAAGAAGGTATATGTGATATTATAATTAATAAAATATAATTATTTCATAAATATCATATAAATATTTAATATCCATCATTAAATCTATCCTTGAAAGGTGGTAATGGAAAATGAACTAAATTAGTTCGTGAGGCGGTAGTCCGCCGTACACATGATCAATGATTTTTTTTCTATTTGATGGAAGTGTATATGCATATATTTTATTCCATTAACATAATAAAATATTAGTATATATGATATAATAATTTTATTATTTGGGTATAGTTGAAAAATAATATAATGAGTTATAATAATAAGTAAACTAAAAACAAAAAGTTAAAAACATTACCTCTTCTTTGAGAAACCTCTTTACGTTTAACCTAAATCCTTACTAGATTAGTTTTATAATCTAAATAATGTCTCTAGAATGTTTATATGTATGTAAGGAAGTTATTTTGGTAGGTATTTAATGAAAAAAAAGGATTTGGGAGTGTGAATAGGGGAGGATATGGGTGGCCTTTTTTAATTGGGGAGAAGATACACTTGGTATTTTTGAAAATAATCAATTACTCCCACATTTTTATCATACCACAAGCCTCCAGAATGGATCATCTTCCGAAATATATATTCTATAAGGACAAAATATGTCCATATAATGGTTTTTTACAATTTTTAAGTTCATTTTAACCCTTATGATTTTAGTTTAACACCCAGTAAACCCATTTTGACTTTAATCATGGTAATTAATTTTTACTTTATTTACTATTCATAGTGATAAAAAATTACGTTGAACTTATAATATAATAAATATTATGATTATTAAAAATATTAAATCCATTTTTTAAATTCAATTAACATAAGTGTAAGAATCCTATTCAAAATCATACATGCGGATGCGATGAAATAGAGGGTTTCCCAAGGGAAAATTCACATAAGTATAAAATGTATAAATATAAAAATTCGATATGAAATTTCTTCCAATGACCTAAATTAGAAATATTTTAATATTATATAACTAATTATACTTTAATAAAATTAATAATTCATCTAACATTATAAATAATTTAAACGCAAATGCAGTTTTCAATTAAAATTTCGTATTTTTAACTATTTATCAAAAAAATAATATTTTCAGAAAATTATCAGATACTCAACCAAAGATGATTTTGACATGTAGATTTAAAAATTGAGGTTTATTTTTTAATTTTTTTTCTAAAATTAATAATAAATAATCTAAATTGTCTGCGTAATGTGTGACTAATCTACCATTAAAAAATACAATTTTTCTGAAAACATTTATTTTTCATTCAAATTTTTCATATTTTATTTCCAATAAATATATAACAATTGAATTTATTTTATAAATTTGTAAACCATAAAATTTACATAATTAAATTATTCTTATTAATACCCTCCAACATAACAGCTAGGTTATAATGGTCATGCTTAAATTTTAATATTTTAATGGAGTGTTGTGTTTTGTTTAAACCAGGCGTAACATGAATCACAAGATATCAAATAGATTGAATTTACATAAAAATAAATATATTGTAAATTATATAGGTGTTATTTTGTATTATAATCTTGGTGTTTTTTTCATACATTCTATCGAACATGATGTTTTTATTTTAAATTATCAGGGTGTTACATGGAATGTCCTGCTAGGTAGTTTTGTGTAGGTTCCCCTCTATTGTCCTTATTTAGATTTTTTAGGTTTTTTATTTGGTTAAAACTCAGTTGAGAAGACCTAAAGGTTAATATATTATGGGAATAGAGTTTATTTTATCCATATGATGGACTAGACAAAGAGTTATCCACTCAACTATCCAAGAATCATATTTGATATGATTGGGATGATGCCTTACATAAAAAATTAAGTGGTTAGATGGATTCCCTAGAAAACTCATTGCTTAGTGAAATATGAATCTTAGACCACTAATGGGTATTTTTAATTTTAAAGGGGTTATAATTTTATTGGGATCTAATTTAATAAAAGTCCTTATTAAATGGTTAATAATTTATGATACTCATATAATAAAAGATTATATTATAGACAGTATCACCATGATCATTAAGTTAATTTTTTTGATCAATACATGATAAAGATAAGTTTAATGTAAGATAATACTTATATTGGTAACCTATGAAATGTTGCTAAGTAATATTGGTGATTTAACAAATGTTCTTAGAGAAAAAAACTACGTGTCAGAAAAATTCATTCTTATGTAACCAAGTGTTGAAAATTTTCAAACAAGAGAATATGGGAACTTATTAAAGAATAAAGTGATTATTTTAAGGTTTAAAAGTAATTAAATTCAAAATGAATAAATGAATCTTAGTCTCCACTAATTTATTAAATAAGATTGGGTACATCAATGATTTTAGTCTCATATACTCAATATGATTTGGTGCATCAAATGTTATTCAATATGATTGAATATGAAAAATAAATTATTGAGACTAAAGGTTACCTTAATTATTTAATGGTTATAGAAATAAATTATTCTATTCAGAGATATATATGATATCAACACTATATTTTAGGATGTGTTGTAAATATACAGAAGGTCTAAAAGAGAAAAGAATTGATGTTTGGATGTTATAGGTTTCTTTTAAGTAATGGTGAAAAGGAGTTGTTGTATTAATAACTTGGATGATTCAAGATTGGATAAACTTGTCCTAATATGTGTATTTTCTCTCATTTTTCTCTTTTGAAGTGAATGAAAACAATTTTTTTAAATAAAATTAGATAAGGTATTTTTTGATACACATAGTTATGATTTTTTCAATTATATAATATACATTAAGGAGATACTAAAAATAAAATATTCTATTTGGGAATATATATGAACTAGGAATATGATGTCTAGGTTCTAAAGTGCTATATATATAGTACATGTAAGTAAAATTTCAAACTATAAGAAGAAATGTTGGTTTAAAAGCTCAAAAATGATTCTTTATGAAGCCAATCAAGGTCATTGAAACATAGGGTTGTAAGGAAGGAATAATATTAATTCAATTTTAATAGATTATCAATGATATACCTAAAGAAGTTTTTGAAAATCCATAGAATGTCCATTTTAGGTATGAATGTTATAGAAATTAATTCTTTATTTTGAAGGTTATGTGAAACTGAATATATATTTTATAAAGTGTTGTAAATATATTGATGTTCACAATCCAAGGAAGAATTGATTAAGAATGAAGTTTATATTCATGAGATGAAGTAAATAGTCACTATATCAAATATTTATATGTAAATTATTTAATCAATATTGAATGAATATAATAAAAATATGTGTATTTTTATCTCATTTATCTTATGTTCAAAGATAAAATGTTTTATAACAAATATTCTATATTAAAAACATGATATGATTAATTTTATACACATGGTCTAGGATTCATCAATTACTATAAAATTTATTTAAAAAAATATATGTATAAAAGTGTTCTATCCAAGATAAAAATGTTTATCTATTTATTGGTTAAAATATATAGGAATTTTTTCCTTTGACCCATTGGTGAAATATTTTAATAAAGTATTCTTATTAAATAAAAAATGTTCCAATCACATAGAATATCATATATGATATGGAAAAAAATACTTTATTTGTTAAATATTCCAACTAAATGTAAATAAATTTAATTTCCTAACACACAATGGTTTGGGTATCTTATCAAGATATTTGGAAAATAATATTGTTTCTAAGAGTCAAGTGGGAATATGTTTGGACTTAAATAAGTTCAAATTTAACAAATAAATAATTACACAAATCTAGGTTCAAAGTGAGTTTATATAATATCATAATATATTTAGGTCATATTAATAAAAAATAACATAAATACTAACAAAATTTCAAGGAAACATTTGATGAAATAGGGTTCCAAGGATGATGATGATGAAATTTGAAATATTCATAAGTAGAAAACTAATGTTAATATCATATCATTTGATGTTGTGAAGTTAAAAAGTATGAATATGTTCAATAAGTTGAACAATTAGGAATATGATTCCTAAATCTCACTGTTTTTCAAATTTGATTTATTCATTAATGTTTCGCACTAAAATGTTTAGTGGGAGGGTTTTATCAGATGGTCACATAGAGATATTACATGGTTTACCTATGATGTAATCCATTAACAAAACCCAAAAAGTGCAGCAACTATAAGGATGATCCGGAAGTTTTTATATATTATATGGTAAAATATTGATTATTTTGGTTTTTTAAATATTAATAATGATTTTAAGAATATTAAAATGTATCATATTTAAAGAAAACTCCATTTTATCATTATTTAATTTTATCTACATAAATATATAAGTAGATATAGATTTCATGAAGTGCGATGATAATTGACATCTCAAAGAACATCATTGTGTTTATCCCTAATTGATGTTATTCATGGAGTATTATAGGTGGTGAAGAAATGTTAAGATTAGCATGAGTGGGATTCTTGTATAAAGATACAAAATATTCTCAGAAAGCACTAGATTAAGAATATGCTTTTTCTTACATTGGATGACCCAATAAATATACAACATAGAGTTTCATACATATGTATTTGGTTTAATAGGGGTGCATGGATCATATTTGAGTCCCCACTACCCAAGGTTAGTAAGATACCAATCATGGGAACCTTTATACTTTGATACACTACTTACACAAGTCTACATGTTGACTTAGATAATACCGGGCAGTTGGATGTGCTATTGATCATGTTATAAGTTATATCTTATCCAATATGGGATTTTCCTCTCATATAATGAGTATGACATATGGTACACAGATTAAGATAAGATTTGTGAGTATACAACCACACCTAGATATTTTATATCTATATAGGTAAGGGATATTTGATGTGATTATCCATAAGGATGAATGACATGTGTTGTACTCATCGATCAGTTTATTATACACCCAGAGAGTTGAGAACAAATGATTTGGTTGTATGATATTTATATGTTTTATGTCCCATGATCACTTGATGTCCTAGATAAAAGGAAAATATGTGAATTCATGTTTTTCATATGATGTAGACTGGTGGACACATGTATAGATATACATGTGTTTGATGAAGTCCACTCCATATCCCTTTATAGTTTGAGTAACATTGATTCTTTACTATGGGTCTCACTTTTCTTACATATATTGATTCATAGTTATATATTTATTTTTAGTTCAATAAGGCATGTGGGGTCACACTTTATGGTGGACTGAATGGGGATTGTGTTTGACTTAGAGAGATACTCTGAAATTGTTTTATAGTTAATCCAAAAGTGTTTTTGGATGGTTATTAATAACTTATTACATATAATATAATCTAATTTTAATTTAATGATATATTTAGAAAATCATTTTAGAATATATCTATTTTAACAGGATTTGAGGTGCTGTGAGGAACCCTTACATAAGTGGGTTTGGTTTGGTCTGATGGTTGATTTGGGGGGGGTGGGGTGGGGTGGGGTGTTTTTGTTGTGCACAATGATCATTGGGTTACCATTTTCTCTCTTGATGGAAACTACCAATGGTTCCCTCATTCATAGCTAGGTAAAAACATATATTACAATGGTAGGCAACCATCTGGGTTTTCAAGACCAGTGACTCTTGGTGACTTGCATTGGTCGAGAAGATGGTAGGTTGGGCTTATCTCACCCTTTTGTGGAAAAATTAGTACCTACATAGGGGATATATTATAGATTTAATATCTGTTTGTGAATATCTTCATAATCTCGATACATGACCATTTACCCTAAAAAACCATGAAGGGTTAATTTCTCTTTCATGTGAAAAGACTGGGGTTTCTTTAGTGAATCCATCTATATGTATTTGAGATTATCTAAAATTTTATGTTAATGGGAAGTTGCTTCTGTGCTGAATAAATATAACCAAGATATTTGGAATGTTCCTCCATGTAGGGAGGAAATTTAATATTTTGAGGAGGGGATTAAGCCATTATGAGGCATCCTACATATCCTAGTTAATGCAGGAATCAAAACCCATATAGTTTTTTAAACCCATGTAGTTTAATGTCATGTTTAGAGGATATATTCATGGACATTGAGGCACAAGATATTTGAGATCAAGTTTTGGGAATACATCCTATGTATCCTGGTTATGGAAGGAATTAGAGTTACGGTTGTTCAATCATGCCCTTGGGGGTGGCACTAAGGTAGATGTCCTCAAATGGGGGAGTTTCATATCATGCCATTCATTGGGTCTTACATGACGAGATTACCTTGGCTGGTAGAGATTCATGATTCTAATTAAGTGTTCATTGTGACTCCCTAAGCCCTTGTGAGCTATGCTTAGTGTGATAAATAATGGATAATAAGTGAAATGCCTCATGAAACATATATATGGGGGATCATCTGTTGTGACTACCCCTGGGTTGTTTAATATAGATTTTGGGACTCAGAGGGGCATCTTACATATCCTGATTATAGTAGGAATTAGAGTCAACGTTGTTCAGTTTATTCCTCAGTATATTGGGGAAAGACATAGAATGATCATCCCATAGGAATTATTGGGCCCCGATGGTTGAAATTTCATAGACATTGTGTTTGTATAGAAATGGATGTTTATTTGAGGCCATGCCTTAGGAAGGAATCCTATGTATCTCGGTTGTGGTAGGAATTAGAGTTATCAGAGTACAATTTTTTCCTCAATCCACTGGTAGATGAGGTAGAATGATTAGCCCATGGAAATGATTGGGTCCCGATGGTTGAATTTTCAGATACATTGTGTTTGTATCAAAATGGATATTTATTTGCGCTCATGAATTTGGAAGGCATCCTATGTATCCTTGTTATGAATGAAATTGATTAATCATAGTTTATTTAATTGGGGATTACACACTGAGGTTTCCTTATTGATAGGCATGCACACACTAAGGTTCATTTTGTCCCCGTAAAAGTTTATAACATGAGTGATATGATAATTTATACACCCTAAGATCACCTGAGATATAATCAGTGTGGGAAATAAGGTATGAAAAAACGATCAGTTTCCATACTTGCAGATGTTGGACTTATGAACTAGGGATGCCTTTCAGGGGATTGATATGGATCTCGGGCCTCATAGGGGCATCCTATGTATCCTTGTTATTGAAGGAATCAAAGTCCTCATAGTTTACTTGATTAAGGATTATACATTGATGATTCCATATTGATTGGGTCTTATACACTGAGGTTTACATATTGATTGGGGATTACACACTATGTTTTCTCTTATTCTTAGGGATTACTAACTAAGGATGAATAAGGTGATGAATTCCTTGGATTCACTTTCACTTTGGTCTTCTTGCTTACCTGACATGCATTGATTGTCTTCTTAACATGCCTTTGTTGTCTAGATGTCATGTCAGAGAATTTTTTCCTAGTTTATCAAAAGTAAGTCATATGATCATGTTGAATTTTCCAGGGGACTTCTCTTGTACTAGATGGAATGTCTAAGGTTTGTTGCTTGATCAAGGCTAATTTTTCCCGAGTACATCACATGAATCATATGCCTTGTCCTAGAAGCCATCACATGACCTAACTGACATGTCTTAGAGGTTGTTTCATTATCCAACTAACTTTACTCGGTTTTATTGTGAGAGCTGACTAACACATATGGATTTCATCCTGAGATTCAATGTGACATGGTTCATAGGGTGTCATATGTCCTGGATGACATGCCTAGAGGGAATTGTGAGACATGGGTGGCATGCCTGGTGGACATCGCAACAGTCAATTAACATGCCTGGGTGTTACCACATGACTTAACTATCCTAAATTAGTTCCATTATATGATTCATGATACATTTATGAATATCACTGCAATAATTGGAGGATAAACACATAGGGTATCATGATATTTTGGGGGCAGGCCTGTGAGGTTCTATATGACTTGTTTTGACTTGTCCAGAGGACTTTTCATGATCCAAATGGTATTCTAGAGGAGTGTCGCATGATCTGAGTGACTTATCCTAGTTATTTAACATGTATTGGATAGCACACATGAAGCATATAAGATTCAACTTATATGTATTTTACTTATGTCTCATGTTTATTTGTCTTTATTCTATCCTTATATCAAAAGTTCCCGAGATTTGTTCAGTGTTGTCTTATTTTGAGTCTCGCATAATCTAGAAAATGTGTGGGATGACTTTTGTGGATTCTTTTAGTAATCCTTCGTGTGATATATTAATGATCAAGTGATTTACTTTATATCTAATGTACAATCTCTATAGGTATTAATATATGTATTACCTATTGGAAGACTTTACAGTCATGAGATAAACTGCTCCGAGAAGTCCGCTATGGTGCTTGGGTGTTACGATATGCCTGGATTTGAAAAATACAACCATATCCCCAATATTTTTATGATGGGTTTGAGAATTTATATTCCCAAACACCCTAGTTTTTCACTAGTTTGTGCGGTATATCTAGAGTGAATCTAGGATGGAGTCGGTAAAGGGCTCTTCTGCACGCATCTTCACGAGTCTACTTCTATTGATCACTCTGATGGTGTCACCTGATGTTCAGTGACCAAGAGTCCCCTCATCAATGTGTCCTTTGTTGGATTATTTTCAATTAATTAGGACTTGTTGAATCATGTGGGTATCCTGACGGACTTCCATATTTTCATATAGGCTTGTCCAAGGGCCTTCGTGATACCAGGATGTGTATTGAATGGCGTTTGCATGATCTCTCGTGAATTATTTGGGACGTTCCAAGAGAAACAGATGGTTTATCAAGGGGACATACCAGGATCTTGTTGTCTTGTCTAGAAGACATGTGAGGCCATGTTGTAGACATCCCTAGTGTGTTACAAGTGATTTATAATTGCGAGAGCTCCCACCTCCTCCCTTTTTATTCGATTTGTTTTATTTGAAAAAGGCTAGGTATTATGTGATGTTGCAGAAGTGTGGTTAAGGACATTTTATTTATTTTTTGGTGATGCTTCGCATGACCAACGAAGGGCTTATGGGGGGTGCATGAGCATTTCATGAAAAAATCATTTGTTTTTCCTTTGGGAGAAAAAGGGGGAGTTCATAGTCACCCATACAAACCTAAGGTGGTTTGTGTGATAAGGATTACAAGAAAAATGGAATTCACGAGATGAGGAGGACATGTCACCAGGGAATCACTGTGTCTTGCATATCCCTGAGGGTGCATCACATGATAGTCAATGACTGTGAGAGGCTCTGCCTCCTCCCCATTATTTCTTTTGTTTTATTACAAAAAAGCTCGGGGGTTTTGTGAGTTTTTTGGGTGTTTACATGGATAATTATCATTCCCAATGGTGATTCATCACATAATACAAATGTTTTAAAATGAATTTTCCATTTAAACATTTTACTCTTATTTTATGAGTATTTTTAGATGGGTTTTAGGCACATCCCAATGAATAACTGTGTGGCCTGGGGAAACTCATTCAGCTACCACTGCATGAACACTGGATATACGAAACATCTTTACAAGAGTAGGAGGATTCATCAGAAGGGGCTTCAGGGGACATACTATAGGCTATGCACTTCATGTGGAGTATTCACATGACCTTATAATGGTCATGAAATCACGAGTCCTTTGATGGATTATGTGATCTGCAGGTCTCAACATCCTTCTCCATCCTTTGATTTTTTTTGGGAAAATAATAACCATATTTAGGTATTACTTCCTTTTTGAATTTTCTGATGCTCATATGGTGGGATTCAACAAATTCCCCCCCCCCCCTTTAGAGTTACGTCTATGGGGACAAGGGATAGGTTCTGAGAATAGTTAATGTCCACCTGAGTCTTTGGCAGTGTTGCGAATCAGTTTCTTGGGAGACATTTAAACTACCATGAAACTCTTATTATTCTTTGAAATTCCCTATATATAGAGGTGGTAAGGGTGGAATTATCCACTAGTTATCATTTCTCTAGGGCTCTCTTGACTTGAATCTATCGTATACTCCTTCCATAAGACCGTTTTGCGAGTCCTGAACATGAAACCTCATTTCGAGCCTTCATCTTGAAATCTTTCCCACATGATATTTTTTTCTTAGGAATTTTTCCAATTTGAATACAACCCATAATTTGAAAATTATTTTGAACTTTGACCATGAGGAATTGCAATTGTCTTGAAGGTGTTCGTGGGATCCAATGGTTTGATCAAATGATCGGTTGATTATCATGTGATTTTTGTGATCATGTACAGGTCATGCAACCACGAGTCTCCAAAGTGGTATTGTGATTGCGCTATGTGATTTTCGGGTTATGCGTCCCGCGATTTATTTGGTGGTTTGGCACTTCATGAACTCCTTATGCATTTCTCAAATCCTTTTTTGATTCATGTAATGGGAATGATGATACCAAAATTTTTATGACCATGTTTCTGACAAGAATTTATATCAGATTCCTAAAATATGTCACTTAATTATTTTTTATGGCTTTCTGTTCTCCTTGAGCTTCCCCAGCTATGGCCAATCAAAGTGCCTTGATTTATAGGAACCACAACAACAACCCTCGACATTGTGTAGATTCAAATAACAATGTTTGGAAGATCTTCCTATAATATGAGCTTCAGGATTACCCCTATCATACTGACTACCTCTGTATGGGTTTGGATTGATGGATGATTCCATCATTCCTCCTTCATTTATCAATCTGATATCTCACTGGGTGTCAATTTTTTCTGACTTCATTCAAATGAAAATTACTAAGGTTTTCCATCCAGTTATGGCCCTACCTCAGGGTTCATCTTATCTATTGGCCTAATCTCTTCTGGGCCTGAACAATTGAGAATTTTCTTAGTAACCTATTGCTCATAGTTATTCAAATATTCTTGCCTCCTCTATGAACAATCTGAGCTGTAGATGGTACTAAAAATGAGATCTTTGACCCGTTTTTAGTCTCTCCAATGAGTGGGAATGACCCTTATAGGTTAGGAAAGGATTCATGGAGTTTTCCAATAAATTATATAGGGTTAATCTTTGTGAATCTATGTGAATATCCTAGTTAACCATCTATTGTTAGCTTGAACTTCTTCGAGATATGATTAGTCGTTGGTTCCCTAACACAAACAAATTTTATTTGTCCCATAGTGAAGTGGGAATCAGCATATGGGACATCTATCAGGAGTGTAGAATCCCTCCCCTTGGAGAAATGTATTATGAGTTCCTTCAAACTACAGATCTCAAGGATTATCCCTCACTGACTATAGTATTGGTGAGATACATTCTTATTATTGTTAAGTAGAAGCTGAAAAAGGAGCTGAATATGTGGTCACTTATCTCTTACAAGGACTGAATCAATATTTTCCATTATAGAAGTAGAGTTTGGCCAACTATTATACATCATCATCGGTTCCCTTCTCAATAAGTCTATGATATCGGTCACTCATATTGGGACATTTTAGAGGCAAGAGATTATAACTCATGGGGATATTGTGGGAAATTAGAGATCTCTCTAAGCATGATACTAGAAGGATTTATGGATATTTTTTTATGGGTGTCTTTTCCCAACTAGGTATGTATGTTCAAGGATCTGATTTACCATATTGGTGATGGTGGCATGACTTGCAGAAGGATGATATCTCAATTTAGAAGTACTAGTCCTTGAATGTCTTTTCCAATTCCTAGGATATATTCCACAAGGTAACACCCCTCACGAGGTCATTATCCTATCCAGTTTTTATTTGGATAGATAGGGGAGTACATTCATTGTTATGAATAATAAAACACCAGCTGGATCCCTAATTCTCCATCCTTCCCCAGACTATTGAATATATCGGGAGTTGGGGCCATGTCTCTATAACCTTATGAGGTTAAATACGCACTAAGAAAATCTAGAATCTTTGAATTTAATCATATTCACGCACACTCTAGACAGATTATTGATAATCGTGGTGGTTCCCTTGATGAAAGGTCATATATGATCTCTCTTTAGTATGGGGTTCTCACAGCCAAAGTGGACGAGCTAGTTATCTTTGAACCTTATAAACCTTATTATTTTTATCATCAGTTTGGATTAATTCAAAAGATATTCCCTCTTCCTTTAGTTAGTGTTTGAGTGGAATGACATCCTAGAGTCATCCACCAACTTTGGAAGATTCTAGCATTTGAAGAGACAGGTGCTGAGATAATACATCCGCTTGCTGATGCTTCCACCTTACATACCCAAATTATTCCTAGGATTGGGTAGTATCTTACCTAGGTGGTGTGCTAGGCTAGCTTCTCTGTGATGTAGATAGACCTTTCACTTCACCAAACCCTATTTTTTAGCAACAATGGAGCTGATTGAAGACATGTGTGAGATGTCATGGAAGTGACCTCATTCTAGTAATGATTATTTTGAGGGTGATATAAACTATGTTGATAAAGATAGTCCCCTATCACAAGCTATATATGATACACCTATCGAGAGAAGAGCACACAGAGTTTCTTCTCCTACCTTTCTATTGACTAAACTGGTTATTCCTAACCTCACACCATTCCCATATCATTGTTCAGGGAGGTTTATATGAAACATATACTGATTTGGGATCAAATCCATGCTTGTATAATAGATACTCCCTTAAAATCATTTCATGACCATGGGGACTACCTCCATCAGTTATTTTATGACTTGGGGGTAGGTGGTTTTGATCAAAAACCATTGTATGACATCATGAAATAAATCATCTAAAATCGGTGAAGTTTGGACACCCGTGAAATATATCTTCATGATATTGTTGATCAGGCTCCCCTTATTAGATAGATGAGGGAGATTTTGGAGGCATTGGATCTGGGTAGTCAGTTGATATCCAAATTGAAAGCTCAAATGGTTGCATGGACTATGAAGATATGAAGATATGAGGAGATTATTTCTCATCTGAGGTCTGATATTTCATCATCATCACCCACATTGTCTACTACATAGAAGAGGGTCAAATAGTTTCAAAATTTGGTCGAGACTCTTCATACTAGGGAGGATGTGGAGGTGGTGGTGATAACGACAATCCGACATTGCATTGATGCTTCCCACCAGACTCATTTGGATCTCACTATCACAGCTGATCGACTTTTATCACAGTTCAAACTTTGTAATGAATTCCATTTTTTATGAGACTTTAGAGAGGCTCCAAAATGTGGATATTCCTTCCTCTTTTTTAACACTGTTAATGGATGAATTTTTTGGTCCTTCTATACTATTATCCAGTTTAATTTCCTTTATGATGTGTATGATATCTCAATACTCAGATATTATGAGAATTTCTGACACTACACGTCCATTAAAGATATACTAAATTAAGAGGAATATCTGGACTTGAATATAGAAATTATAAAATATTACCATTGATAGATACTTGTGAATCCCACTAATATAAGATCCTTTATCAATAATCTATTCCAGCTATCATGAATTCACTCGATTTGAAGAAGGATCATCTGGGTTGGATATATGTCTTGGATGGAGAGTGATATATCTTTATCCAAAGCCAATGGTATTGGTTAAAGTAGCTTCATTTATTCTATGTCAATATAGAAATACATACAAGATTTTTTAGGCTAATTTTTTTTTTGTGGTTTAGTTTATGGTATTTTAGAGCAGACCTGATATTTATCTAGTTTAGGGTCTTTTATCTTTGACTTGATATTGCTCTATTTTAGGGTCTTTTAAAGTGTACATGATATTGCTTTATTTTAGGGTCTTTTATCTCATACCTAATATTGCTTTGGTCTGGGGTCTTTTTGCTCGGATTTGATATTGGTTTATTTTAGGGTCTTTTAGCTCAGAACTGATATTGTTTTTTAGGGTATTTTAGATCAAAACTAATATTTCTCTGGTTTATGGTATTTTAGATTGGACCATATATTACATTAGTTTATGGTCTTTTAGCTTAAACTTCAAATTTCTCTCATTTATGGTCTTTTAGCTCAGTCCTAATATTTCTCTAGTTTATGGACTTTTAGATGATACATGATATTTCTTTATTTTAGGGACTTTTATCTCGGACATGATATTGATCTAGTTTATGGTCTTTTAGCTCAGACATGATATTAATCTAGTTTAGGGTCTTTTAGCTTGGACATGATATTGATTTTTTAAGGGTCCTTTAGCTTGGACCTGATCTTGCATTAGTTTTGGGTATTTTATCTCAGACATGATATTGCTTTATTTTATTGTCTTTTAGATTAGACTTGATATTGCCTTAGTTTAGTGTCTTTTAGCTCAGTCCTGATATTTCATTACTTTATAGTCTTTTAGCTCAGACCTGATATTTCTCTAGTTTAGGGTCTTTTATCTTAGACATGATATTGCTCTAGCTTAGGGTCTTTTAGCTCGGACATGGTATTTCTTTAGTTTAGGGGCTTTTACACCAGACCTGATATTGATCTATTTTACTGTCGTTTAGATATCACCTTATATTACATTAGTTTATGGTATTTTAGCTTAGACCAATATTACATTATTTTAGGGTCTTCTAGCTCATACCTTCTATTAATGATTAGGGGATGTGGTGCAGACATTCTAGGAGTGACCCAAAACACTCTAAGGTGTTAGGTGCTACAATGGTGTTTCTATGACTCATAAGGGTTAGAATTTCTTTTTTTAGACCGACTCATTTGGTTTATGACAATGGGCGCAAATTCATGAGCCATATGCATGCAAGAATAGTTAATTAAAGGATACCTGATGTTGTGTATCTCTCCAAAAGGCTATGGAGGATTTATAGAGGTAATATGGTTGAGGAAAAAATACAAGGGATATTAGGTCCTCCCAAATAGTTGGAATATGGGTGTGTAAGTCATTAACTGAAAGTTTGAGTTGTGGGAAGAAATTCTGGGTATGTCCCATGACATTCTATGATGCTACATTCCACCAAGGTGTTGTTATGGATCACAGGGATTGAGGCTCTGTTCTGACAAGGAGGAGATGCCTTTAGTTGGTGGGTCAAGGCCCCCATGCGTCAGTAGCATGATCCAGAAAAATATGATCTGCAACCCTCTCTGAGGGCCTTGATAGATTTGTGAAGACTAAAACATCCAGATGAAGAAGTTGGGTGTGGGGGTAGGTTATCCAAGAAGGGTTCTAGCACCACATGGCAATTATCTCCTAAATTATGATGTTTGATTCCTTAGCCCTCTGGTTTTGAATCAGGATTTGTGGGACATCATAGGTTTAGGAATGTAATTTTACATTCAAACCTTGGGAATGGGTACAAAAAACAGTGATGTAACATAGAGGATGTAAAATCCACTCAGATTGTTCAGTATGGAGACTATAATTAATGATCCATGGTGCTCGAATCCAGAAGATGATATGTGACAATCATACTAGGAGTTTTTTAGACACACTAGGGTGTGGACTACTGCCATAATGATGTTAGGGATCACAAGGGTCAAGATATCCTTTTTTAGAGTGATGTATTTGGTTGAATTCCATAGGTGCATATGCATGAGCCATATGCATACATTTATAGTCAAGAAAATGGTCCCTTGGAGCCGTTTATATTTTTCCAAGGTCCATGGAAGGTATACGGTGATCTGAGGAACCCCAAATCATGAAGTGTGATTTTCAGAAAGTTTAATATCCAAGAAGGGTTTGATCACCTTAAAAAATCGTCATTGCTTAGTGAACATACTCTCACATCGAGGAGGTATGAAAAGTCAATATCCTAACTTTTTCTTGGATTAGGGGGTCTAGTGAGAATAATTTGTTCTTTACCCAGGATATAGAGTAATCCCTATGTGATTTATTCCTTATACATTTGCGCCCTGATTTTTTTCCAAAACACTAAAGATGAAGATTTTCGATAGAAAATAATTTAATTTTTATCTGGATTCCCTTTTCGAGTTATTATCATGACAAGTTTTGTGTCTCTTTATCTATTAGTTTAAGGTCTTGCAGTTTGGACCATTATAGGATAGAGTTTAAGGTCGAACATATTTGACTAAAGTGAAGATCATTTAAGGCTGTGACACACATAGATCTATATGGGGGATGATATACAAGTACCTAATTAGGACACCTAAGATAAATATAACTCCATCATCCTTCTGTGAGGGAGATTAAAATGATATAAACCATGAATCCAGATTCATGGGTCACGAGTAATGATGTTGGATAGTCATAATAGGAGTAGTTCAGAAACATAGAGGTTTTGAGTGCTAATGTAGTGATTTTAGGGATCACAAGGGTTAGAATGTCCTTTTTTAGAGTGAAAATTTTGGTTGATGACCATAGGCGCATATTCACGAGCCATAGGCACACTTGCATAATCAAGGAAAGGGTCCCTTGAAGATAGTTATATTTTCCCGGGGGCCATGGATGAATTATGGTGTCCCAACGGATTAGAGTCATGAAGTTTGGTTTATAGATTGACGTTATTAAAAAAATGATTTAAGAACCCCATACATTGGTTTACTATGGTATGTCCCTTATGTTCCTTTGATGAGGATTGATGATTGGTGAAGACCTTTGTGTATTTTAACATCATGTGGTAAGGACATGTTTCAGGCAGTTTAATGTCTTATTGTGGGGATGGGTGTCCCCTAATGTGAAATGGTTGTATTACGACTGGTCCCATTAATATAGTGATGGGTTTCAATACATATCCCATGGTGATGGGGAATCAAGCCACACATAGTTCTTAATGAAGTTCCCTATACTGTTCTAACCTATACTCATAGAGGGGGGAATAATTATATTTTTTTGTTATGAATGGGCTAGGTGTTGGGAATCTAGATGTCGCTACATATCCAATGAGGTAAAAAATCAAGTCACACATAGTTCTTCAATGGGAAACTGTTTTTTAAGGTCTAACCCATATGCAGAGGTGGGAATTATTTCCATTTATTATTGTAGATGGACCCAGGATTAGAGATTTAGGCATTACTACATATCTTATAATGATTGGAATCAAGCCAAATATGGTTCTTAAAGAACCATGCAGTTTAAAATCATGTTGAAAGTACATATATGGGTCAACATGGAAAATATATGATGTTGTGGCTGGTCCCAAGGATAGAAGTATGGGCATCTCCACTTATCTCATGAAAATGAGAATCATGCCACACATAGTTGTTGAAGAATTTTGAAATTTAACATCATACGACAAGGATGTGGATACCCGAATGTGAAATGGCGGTAGAGAGGATAGAGTTGTGTTCGAAGACTAACACCAACTACAGTGTCCCTCTTAGTAATGGTTCATAGGATTATGCAGTTTCATGTCTTATAGGGGACATTAACTGTGTCGTTTAATGCTGTGCAATGAGGACACATGGTATTCCATTTATGGTCATTAATTCAGGATCAAGATGGACATATCTAAATTTTCATACCTTATTATTATAGGAAAACCCTTATTTATACTCTTAAGCCCATATGAGCTATGCTCAGTGTTAAGAAAAATGAATGGAAAGGGTTTATCTCATAGTTTAGAGGAATTTAAAAGTTGAAAAATGGAATTTTGTATCATGTGGTGGTAGAAACAAGATACAAGATGAAGTATTCACCAAATATCTAATTGGAAATGAGAAATAATCCATACATTTTTCTAGGAAACCCGTGCAGTTTACCTTCATGTGGTAAGGATTTGGGTGGCTTGATGTGAATTGAGATGGATATTATAGATCCATGCAGTTTTTTGTCATATGGTACGAACATAGATCACCTGATGAGAAGGAAATTAATCCTATGGATGGGCCCAATAATAGAGGCTTGGGTGTCACTACATATCCTATAATAGATGGAATAAAGCCATATGTGGTTCTTAAGGAACCATGATGTTTAACATCATGTGGATAAGATGAAATCTATAGAGTTTAACATTGTGTGTTCATGATGAGCTCTGTACAGTTTTAATTCATGTGGTTAGGATGGGATTTGTATAGTTTAACATCATGTGGTCAGGACGAGTTCCGTACAGTTTAACATCATGTGGTAAGGATGATCTCCGTACAATTTAACATCATGTGTTCAGGATGAATGATGAGGCTTACTTTGATGTGGATTCCCTATGATGATATGTATGCAATGTATTACTTGAGAAATATCTCATTGGTTGGTGGTGTGACATGCTAACTGTCCATGGTGTCCGATGAGTAGGATTCATTATGATAAAACTTATGTATGACATACAGACCCTCCCACTTCGGTTCTAATTTTAGGGGTTTATTTCCCAGTATCATTGGGGTTCTGAGGACCACAAGTTATACTTGGATGAATGAACGAAGGAAATCCTTTTTATTTAAGGCCCATGCAATCCAATTATGCTGAACCTTCAGGTTTTTCAGTGTGCGTAGTCTATTGTCGTCTATTTGTTTCAATTCATTCATCCTCTTTTGTGATTGTTCATCATCTGAGAGATTTCACTAATGGATATTCAGAGTGGAGGAAGATGTACCTCTATTGGTAATAATTCCTTAGTTCCATACACTAACGAGTATGGTGTTTCATATGTGGTAGTACGTGTGGTGGTACAGTAGGCCTATAAAGCATGGAGGAGCTTCTCCGACCAAGTATTCTTATCCTTGTTCACCATCTTCTACAGTATGTTTGTTAGAGACTTATTGAAGGACTCTATGATTCTATTTTCCACTAAATGATAGTGGCATGAGTGATTGGTATTGATATTATAATACTATTATAGTCTCTTCAATTATGTCGAATAGAAGTTGGTGTCTTTTTCCATCAATATTGTGCGAGGGACCCCAAACCTAGTAATGATATGGGACATTATGAAGATGATGATATTATTAATCCCGGATTCTTTAACTTGTATTACCTCAACTCATTTGGAAAAGAACTCAGTATTAGTAAGGATGTAATTAAACTAATTAGCTATGGATTGGGGATATGGTCACATAACATCCATCCCCCCAATAAAAAATGGGTTCTCCCTTCAAAGGATCGATTAGAAATTACAAAATCTAAAAACTCATTCACACCCTTAACATATTGAGGTGTGTTCCTTGGTAATGTGATCCGGATTTTATCCATGCATATCACAATGTGCCTACACAATAATAATAAAAATTTAAACACATAGTTACTACTAAATAGAGAAAGATTTTCATATATATGATAGTGTAAGATTAAAGAAAAATAATATAACAAAGATGACCAATTGATCATAAAGTATGCATAATATAATAAAGATGATACATTGATCACATTTACCATTTACTTAGCATGATCAGACAATCTGAACAAGTCTGGTCCCTAGGAGATAATGTCAAAACCTCTTTGAGTACCAGTAAGAATATCGGGTAACAAACATATCATAACATTGTCGATCACACATGTATGTCACCTCAATCAACCCCCATTGAAAGTGATGTCATTAAACACACCAAATATGCACGATTTTTATACCATTAGTACAATGACATTACTAGAAATATTTAGCCCTTATATGAAACCCTTTGAGAATTATCGCAGGCTAGCATGGGTACCTGGATTATGGGTAGCCTAGGCCAGTTCATGAAAATTGGTCATGTTTCATAGCTCTTTATGTTTTTCAATCTTTTCACTATATATTTGAATTTACCTCTCTCTTTGAATATGATATTGTTTCTTATTTCCTTGAAATTTAGAGACCTTTTTTTAATCGTTATATCATTAGGTTGCACAATTTTAATTCATCCACTTGGATTTCCATAGTGGGGTTCTCATTAAAATCTCTTTTAAAAACTAATGAATGATGTATGTTATTTTCACTTAAATATGTTTTGTGTTTAGTATTATAAAAACTTATCTTCAGTATTTCAAATAACTCATATTAAAAAAATCATGAAAACCATAAAATTTGGATTTGATATAATACCACAGACATGTCCAATTTTTACTTCAAACATTTATGTATATTTAAGGTCCTAATCTCAGTTAATTTGAAGTAGTTATTTTGAAATGAATTTACAACTTTAACACAAACTATTATACTTAATTCAATCATCATAAATTTAAAATATTTAGTAAGTGACACAAGTTTAGAACTTATGAAGATCTTTGCTAATATGTTTGAGAATCCAATAGTGATAAATAAAATGTTCTTACTAAAGATATCGTTCGACATGAGTATGTAAGAAGAGAAGTTTATTGTAAATCATATAAACAACTTCAACATGATAAGAATTCAATTGGAGTTAGTTAAGATGGATTTCAAGGATCTGGAATGGGTGTTGTTGTTACTATCATCACCCCTTGAATCTTGGAATGCAACGATCACCACTATGAGTAACTTGAGTGGAAATGCTGGGAAGAAATTCCTTTAAAATAAGTTAGTGTATAGCCTAAAATAATAAGTGGATGGTAGGAATATATACAAGACTAGGTTAAGTACTAGGATTAAGCTAATTTCCACTCTCCTTAAACTCAATTAGGATTATGCTGATTTCCACTCCCCTAAAACTCAATTAAATGACGATGAGGAGGCATTTACTCTACCATGATTTAAACAAACCTTAGAAAATATTTTACAAACAAGATAAACATCACAAATGAAAATGATAGATAATTACTGACTCAAGGTTCCTTTAACCACGCCTTAACTAGTGATTGGAAATAACATAATAGTTTCATTTATTTATTTTTATTATATATCATAGGGATTTCATTTGATAGTTAATATATCCATATATATCACATGTAATGAATATGTACCTATTATGAACAATGCATGTCATTATTAATCCCTATGTACCTATCATGAAGAACATATACTCATCTATACCATAGTGGGACATGATAGAAAATATAAATAATAGTAATATCACACAATAAGTGAATTGCCCAAGGTAAAATGACATCAATTGTAATAGGAGAACAACGTGAACAATAATCCATTCCATAAGAACTCAGGTTTTTTCCCACACATGGGTTAAATACATGCATGGATGATCTCATTACCAAGAATCTACATATCCTAGTCTCCATTCCAAATTTCCCAAATAGTAAGGAAATATAAAATAAATTATACTTTGATACCACTTTGTAACACCTCGACCAATTTATCCCACTAGTGATCGAGTTGGGTGGGTTACGTGACCTCATCTAAACCTCCTTGTAAGCCCGAGGTTGTCGAATAGTAGTGAGGGTGTAATAAATATAGTGGGGATACTATACAACCTATTATAGAGTTGAAACAATTGTGTAAATAATAACAGAGTAGAAAAAATAGTGGAAACAATATAAATTATCAAATAGGAAACCAAAAAATATATATGAAGGTCAAACCCAAAAATCCAAATTATAATTAAAATAATGAAATGAAAAGTTGAAGGTATAAAAATTATTTGATTAATGATATATAAATATAAGAATAAAATATTCAATAAAATAATCTAAAAACCAGTTCCCTAGATCCATGTCAATCTCATCTCCAAGATCCAACCCGTCTCACAATCAATCAACCAACACAAGGCCCCTTACCCTTGTACAGAATTGAATCCATGAAATCTTCTAAGGTACCAAATATTGGCCAAAATAGAGTGAATATAACTCATTATTCCACCACCAATGGTGTCTGATCATGTCTAGTCTGGGCATATAGTGTATAGAATAAAGTGATAAACAAGGGTGTTAATTTAATAAATTAATTGTATATATAAAATAAACCCATAGACCCTTAGGCTCTAGGATGACACCCTATGTTAGCCAAACAATCATCAAATCCATGTGGGGTGTCTCCTTCATGAGGTGGATCCTCCTACATGAGGACATATTTCCCCAAAATACTGGAAGATTCTATTAAATCGGGATGAATTTCCAATATCATGATTCAAGTATCCAATCTTGGTAGACTTTATAGAAATACTTTCTTCTTCCCATTCCATTCACCCCCAATGGAAAAAGTATCAATCTCACTAGTCCTGGAATTTATATAACTACATACATATTCCCATGGAACAAGTTTTTAAGAGGAAATAAACCATATAACAGGGCTAAGACATTCTATAACCACTTATGTCTTCCAATGGAATGTGACACTAAGGGGAAAATTTATAATCTCATATTAAATGGTGAATTTTCTTGTATTAGGATGAATCAATGATAGTATATATCAAACAGGTCTAAAATATAATTACAAGACATATTAGTTAATTCATCCCATCACTTATTAATTTTACAATTTATTCCTAATTTTCAAATCCTCTTATAGATACGAATCTCCAAAATCATCTTAAACCATTTTCCATATTTCACAAGCAATGTAAAGATCTTTAACTAAGCCAGGATTCTAAATGATCTCATAAAATCATGAGGGGTTGGAACACTACAAATGTTAATGCAAGTCCTAACCGTAATGATAAGATAGAAATAATGGATCCTTGGTAGGGATCAACAACAGGATTTTAGAAACAAGATATAATTCCAATTATTTAGGTTTTTCATGCGGCATGTCGATGCGATCATAATTTTTCACATACTAGCATAATCAGAATAGAATAAAGGGAGTTTCCCAAGAGCACCCAACTCAAAATAAGATATTTGTTTTAAAATCCTTATGTTTGTTGTAGCAATCAGATTCCCCCTTCCCATCAATGAGAAGTATAATTTTAATAAACAATAGATCAAGAAGCGGCAGATGAACTGGAAAGTTTACCTTAAAAATATATGTTCAGAACAACAATATCCAACATGGTCTTTCTTATAGATCAAATAGGATTCTCATACGTCATCCATGGAAGGTTTGATGGAATCATAATGGAGATATGAAATTTTAGAACATAGGTGTTTGATTGTTAAAATTCTCGGAAGATATAATTCATGATGTGAATAGGGAATTCACATCATGAATTCCTCAATTCCCATATATGATGAAAAATTTATCACCCCATTTTAAAAACTGAATTAAACCAATTTCATGTCATGAAAATAATTAATGAAGTGAATTATTGTTTCGCGGATTTCAAAAAACCAATCCATGGTGTGAATGGGTTCATGGGGATCGCTTGGAAAATTCACATAATGAATTGGGAATTCATAACATCAATTCATTTTTCATTTATAAAGAAACTCTCATACATCTACAATATGAAACAACTAATACAACTAGATAAGGGATTAATAAACAAGGTTTAAATTAAAGGAAACCTAACTCTAAGAAATTTTTCCAAAAACATAAATGGATACATACCTAGAAATGACAGGGGTCGCTGGAGTCGTAGGACACGGGGTCGCCGGAGACGGAGGTCGCGGGGTCACCGGACGGTTGGGGGTTGCTGGTTGTCGGGGGGGGGGGGGGTTAGGGGAAGAAGGGAGGTAATGGGGTCAAGAGGGTTTGGGGGAAAAGGATGGGATGGGGGTAGGGAAGGGTAAGGTTTTTTTAAAAAAATATGGGTTTCGTAGAGGTTTATTAAAACCCTCTTCAAAACCTTTCGGCAAAAACATTTTGCGGCAGTTTTGTGAACCGCCATCACAAAACCACCACTAAAACTGGTTTTAATTATAGTGGGAATTGTTGATATGAGAGGTGGAGGAAGTGGAAGATATTATCTTGGACCAGTGATTTGGTACCACTCTTTGATGGCTGATATGGTAGATGAAACTACAATGCATGTGATGTGGAACAACTATGCTCACGTGGGAGTTGGTTGTAATGGAGGACCATGATGATAACCATTCCTCATAGGATGTTTTCTTTGTGATCGAAACCGTGGTATGCGTGTCTAAAATGTATTCCTATTGCGTTGAAGGGCCCATTTTGATGCTCTATTGGCTATCCACTCCCTCTATTCATGACGTCTAGGCACTGTTGAAGTGGGGGAATTCCATTCTAGGGACCAACTAGCTCAAGCATTACTAGGTCCCCTAATTTCACTGAAGGATATAAAATTTTAGGATTTATTATATGAGGATTTATACTATTATAGGGGTGTGACAATGTTTAAAACTCTATACTGTCCCCATCTTTGAATATAAATGCATGATGTGGCTTCAGAGATCAACTACTGAAGTGTTGTGATGCAATGGCGGCAAGCATGTTACAGATTTGCACTATGATTTTATAGTTTTAGATCCTAAGCCATGGAGATACTAGCTAGATCAAACTTACAATAGAGTATATTTATGGTTTAAATGTGGAAATCATATCCCATTTAAGGGAGGTGTATATCCCTCAGATACTCTTGAGTAACCCATATAATTTGGCATAGATAGTGCATGCAATCCTTTTCTATCTAATCTGGGATCTCATAGTTAGAATTAGAAACAAGCCAGAACATAATGGGGGGGGGGGTTGTCTCAAACACACTCACAAAATATTTCAATGTTGGACTCCTCCTCTTCATAATTACATGCCTCTATTTGGTCAGACCATAGAAGATGATTTTGAAGGTCACCTACTGACGAGAGTGGAGTGCTGCTTGAGGTTGATGGGGAAAAATATACCACCGACCAATATATTTCAAGCACCTTTCTATATGAATGTGTGATAGTTTTAGAAACCTATATATACATAGGTTTTTGGTAAAGGGGATTATTTCCTTGTCTATGGGAGATATTTCTATGGGGGGGTTTACCAAACTAGATGTTAGGAGTGTATTTCCAGTGATCCATATCCACACTACCATAAGGAGGATAATCATGGTAATGAAATTCATCCATTTCCGCTTCGATAGAAGAGTTGGTGGAACCTTTTGGTTTTTAAGAATGTGTCTCGAAAACCCTCAAGGACACTGTAATTGAGTAGATTAGGAATATGGTCCATGTTCTATGTCTTGGTCAGAATATCCTAACATTACTTTTGAAATTGTGAAGGGATATGAGTCTATTGTATAATGGTTTCTAGAACTCGTATATAATAGTATGATTCTATTGGAGTATGAGCATGCTACTAAGAAACTTTTAGAACATTTCATTGATCTATCATGGTATTGACAGGAATATAATCCTATCTTTAGGCATGTTCCATTCTCGCTTGGTGATCTTTAGTCAAGATGAGAGTATGGGCCTAATCGCGAGCCTTTGGAATATGTTTCTGGTCTTTTAATTGAAGGAGTATGATCCTACCCCCAATGTGTATGTTGATATTTCCCGGAGATCCCTAGTTGGAATAGTAATATGATCCTGCTATAAATATTCATTCCCCAACAATATATTCCAACAGTCCTTCAGAATTGGAGAAGGGATATGAGAATCCTCCTGTATATCCTTGGAATGATGCATGTGCAGACATTCATTAGGGGATGTAGGAATATGAATCTAGATTCTGTGATGTAATAGAATATAACAGGTGGATTCATTGATAATAATAAAATCCTATCTCGAGGCTTGTTCCATTCTCACATAGTTAGATCCAGCCTGAATGGGGATATATTCCTGGTTCTAGGCCTTTGGAGTATGCCACCAGATTTCTTCATCAGTAATATGAGCATGTACCAAGTCATGTTCCCTCTCACGTGGTTCTCCCCAAGCATAACAAGGATATGAGATCGATTCTAGTTCTTTGTAATGTTTCACTAGTATTTTTCGACAAGCATGTTCCCCTACCACAAGGCATGCACTTCTCTCACATGGTGAGCCCTGATTAAAACGAGATTATTAGCCTGATACGATGCATCATCCTTTATCAGAATATGCCAATAATCCTCCTACTAGAGGGAAAGAATGTTCCCTTTCTCTGGTGAAACCACTTTTTCACAATGATCAATGTGTTGAGATTTCCTGGCTGTAGGGATAGGAATATGAGTCTATCCCTTTATCTACAATAGTGTCGGAATATACTATTGGAGTACTTCAACTATTGTTAAAATATATTGGCATTTTAATATAGTGTGTGTAAGGATACAAGACTACACATTTTCCATCTCAAATATATTTTGGTAGATATCTTTTTTTTGAATCCGTGATATAAGCTCACTTCATTCCTCATAGTTCCACCATGATATGCCTATGGACTTCATACATGGGGATAGGAATATGTACCTCCCTAATGCCTGCTATAAGAATATTCCTGCAAACTTGTTTTGAGTGAGAAAGGATATGATCCTTCTTGCTAGTTCCTTTTAGAGTATGCTGGAAGGTGTCAACATCAAGAGTGGGAATATGAGCCTTCTCATGTATATTCAACACCTTCCTCCTCTGATTATCCTTCCTTATTTTCTATTAATGGGCATCATAGGTGGAAGTGTGTCAAATAGTACACTTAGTAGGTGACTGGTGGGTACCAACAAGATGATGCTGGTTATAGTGGTTAAAAGGATTCCTCCTAAGTAGCCCCTGAAATGGAATGGATCCATATTTGGATTCATGATACACCTTCATCAGATATATAAGGTGTCAGTTATCAGACTCCAGGTATAAGCTCTCAAAGATATTAGTTTTGGTGATGAGGGCCATAGGCTTAACACCAGTCTCCCTAAGTCAATGTAGATTTTCCGAATTCTATTTTTTGGAGAACCTCATGGATAGTTTCCATGGTTGTGATCATACCATGTTGGTGGTACTCCCAAAAAATCATTTTCCACCAGTCTTTGGAGTTTTCGAGTAGATTAGACCGTCATGAAACCCGTGGTGGTTGATGAAAAATGTGATTTACTGAAACGACTACTTGATGTAGAAGACATTACCTTGGGTTGGGATGCTATCGAAGACAGAAGTATCTACAATCAAATAAACAATAAGAAACTAGGTTATTGATTAGTGAAATATCATAAGAATTATGATCTCAATTAGATATGCATGGTTAACACAATTTTCCTTTTTTACTAATCCATCCATTCCACTCATGTGGACTTTTCAACAGGAGGATGGACTTATAGTATCCTCAATCAAAGAGGATTATCTATAAGATTCAGGTCATTCATACTGCTTCGTTTTCATAGGACAGAAAAACCAAGTTCCCCAATGCACGTTTTAACCAATAGTTTGTTATTAGAGAGCTTCACACAAGGCTTTTCATTTCTTATTGCATATATTGGTGATTGGAATGGCCCAATGGATTATAACCAATCATATTTTATTTTAAAGATTCATGTCAGGTTCACCATATTTGTTTCAAAATGGTTCGAGGTGCTGCTGGAAGCCCTCCATAAATTGGTTTTGGCTTGGTGCAATGGTTTATTTTGGGTGGTGTTTGTGTTGTTCACAATGATCATCAGGTTACCATTGTCATTCTTACCAAAAACTTCCTATGGTTACCTCATCTGTATATAGTTCAAAAACACTTTCCATAGGTAGGCATTCATCTGGGTTTTCAAGACCAATGACTCTTGGGGATTTGAATTGGATGATAGGATGAGAGGTTGGGAACATTGCACCTTTTAGGGGGGAAATTATTACATACTCTGGGACTCTAATATATATTTATGATATAACAGTTAATATATTTCTAATCTCAATATAGGACCAGTTACCCTAACAAGATGATCAGGGGTTAATTTTTGTTTCATGTGAAAAATATTAGGGTTTCTTTAGTCAATCCATATGTATGTATCTAAGGATTTTCACCATTTTATGGTAATGGGAATTTTCTTATGTGCTGAAGCTATATAACCAAGAGATTTAGAATGTGATACCATATAGGGGGTGATTTAATATTTCATGGAGGGGATTGATCCATTATGAGGTGTCCTACGTGTCTTGGTTAATGTAGGAATTAGAATCCACATAGTTTGTTAAACCCGTATAGTTTAATGTCATGTGGAGAGAACATATGTAGTGACACTGAGGCCCAGGATGCTTGAGATCATGTCTTGGGAAGACATCTTATGTATCCTAGTTATGGTAGGAATCATAGTTACCATAGTTCAATCATGACCTTGGGGGAGGCCCTAAGGTATATGTCATCATATGGGGGAGGTTCATATCATGCCATTCATTGGGTCTTACATGTTGCGATTTCCCTGACTAGTAGAGATTCATGACACTAATGAGGTGTTCATTATGACTCCCTAAGCCCATGTGAGCTATGATTGATGTGATAAACAAGGGATGAAATGTGATCAGCATCATGACACATAGATGCGGGGATCATGTGTTGAGACTACCCTTAGGATGTTTAATATAGATCTCAGGTTTCGTAGAAGAATCCAATGTATCATTATTATATTAGGAATCAGATTCATCATAGATCAGTTTGTTCCTCAGTCTACTGGGGGATGAGGTAGAATGATCAGCCCTTGGTAATGATTTGGTACCTATAGTTGAAATGTTAGATACATATTTTTTGTATAGAAATGGGTGTTTATTTGAGCTCGAGCCTTAAGAATGTGTCCTATGTATCCTGGTTATGGCAGGAATCATAGTTATCATAGTTTAGTTTGTTCCTAATTCATCTAAGGGGTGAGGTAGAATGATCATCCCATGGGAATTATTGCATTGCAATGGTTGAAATGTTGTAGACATGGTGTTTGTATCAAAATTAATGTTTATTTGATCTTGTAACATAGGAAGGAATCCTATGTATCATGTTTATGAAATGAATCAGATTTATCATGGTTCAGTTAATCGAGGCATACACACTTAGGTTTCCCAATTGATTGGGGATTACACACTAAGGTCGACCTTGTCCCAAAAAAGGTTTAATGAGAGTGATGTGATAATTAATACTCCTTAAGCTCACGTAAGCTATATTCAGAGTGGGAAACAAGGGATGGAAAATGATCAATTTCATTACATATCGATGTGGGAATTATGTATTGGGGAATACCTTCGGGGGCTTGATATGGATCTCAGGACATAGAGAGGCATCTTATGTATTCTGGTTATCAATGGAGCCAGAGTACTTATAGTTCACTTGGTTGGGGATTAAACATATATTTCTTTTATATTTATTAGGTATTATACACCAAGGTTTTCCTATTGATTGTGGCTCACATAGTAAGGTTTCCCTTTTCCTCAGTGCTTATACACTGAGGATGAACAAGATGATCAAGTCCTATGATTCCCTTTCACTTTGGTCTGCTTTCTTACATGACAGGAATTAATTGTCCTCTTAACATGCATTAGTTGTCTAGCTGATATGTCAGATAACATTTTCCAGGTACGTCGAAAGGAAGTTATGATCCGATTGACTTGTCTTGGGGAATTCGCTTGTATGAGAGGCTATATATAATGTTTTTCATATGATAGAGGCTAAATTTTTCGAATGAAATCACATGACTCATATGGATTGTCCTAGAATCCATCGTATGACCTGGATGACATGTCGTAGAGGGTTTCACATGACCCAACTAACTTTCTCGGGTTTCATAGTAAGAACTCACTAACACATATGTAGGGTGTCATGAGAGTCAATGTGAAATGGCTCAGAGGGTGTCACATATCCTAGATGATAGGCCTGGAGAGCATCCTGAGACTTGGCTGGCATGCCTAGAGGACATAAAAAGAGTCAATTGACATGATCATGTGCTACTGTAGGAATTACAATATTCTTAATTTGAACCATTATATGATTTCGGAGACATTTATGAAGTGCACCACAAGACTAGGATGACGAACCCAGAGGGTATCATGACATATGGTTGGTATTCTTGTGAAGTTATTTATGATTATCATTGACATGTCTATAGGACTTCGCATGATCCGAATGGTATACTAGAGGAGTGTCTAATGATTTGAGAAAATTTTCATAGTTATGTCACGTGTCTTGGTTAGTTCACACGTAGCACATAAGGTTCATCATATATGTATTTTTCTTAAGTCTCCTATTTATTAGTCTTTATTATAGCCTTATATCACATGTTCCTTATATTTGTTCAATTTTAACTTATTTTAACTCTATTATGATCTAGAAAAAATATGGGATGTATTTCACGAATCATACTGGGAGTCCTTCATGTGATCTATTAATGATCATGCAGTGTTCTTTATGCCTGATGCATGATCGCTCCAACTATTCATCGATGTATTTCCTATCATAAGACATGTCGACCACAATATCAACTACTCCGATTAATTTTCTCTGGAACATGGGTGTGCTGATGCACCTTGATGAGAAAAATAAAACCCTCTCCTCCATTTTTTATGATGGGGTTGTGAATTTATAGGCCTCACCACCCCGATTGTTCACTAGTTTGTGCGGCGTATCTAGTGTTAATCTTGGATGGAGTTTACCAAGGGATCTTGCATATACATCTTTGTGAATCTTCTGTCGTTGATCACTCTGATGGTGCCTCCAGACTTTTAGCAACCACAACCCCCTCATCAACATGTCCATTATTGGCTTATTTCCAGTTAATGAGGATTTTATGAATCATGGGGGTATGCTAATGTAATTCAATATTGTCATATTGACTGGTCCAAGGGACTTTGTGAGACCAGGATGCCTACTGAAAGGCCTTCTCATGATATCAGGTGACTTGTCTGGGACTTTCTATGGGACAAGGACAGTTTTTTAAGGGGCCTCTGAGGGATCAGGCCAGCTTGTCCAGGAGACATGTGAGTCCATGTTGTAGACATCCTTAGTGCTTCATAAGTATTCTATGACAACAAGAGCTCCCAAAACCATATTTTTTATTCCAATTGTTTTATTTGACATAGCATAGGGATTATGTAAAGTTGTACAAGTTTCATTGAGTACAATTTCTCTATTTTTAGTGGTGCTTCTCATGACCAACAAATTTCCGATGGGGGGAGGGGGGTGCATGATCGTTTCATGGAATAATCCATCTATTTTTCTTTATAGAGTCAAAGGGGGATCTCATAGTTTTCTAGACATACCTAAGGTGATTCACATAATGAATTTGAAAAGTCAATGATCATTCACAGGATGAGGTGGACATGTTTCCTGAGACTCGAGGTGTCTTGTAGATCACTGGGGGCACGTCACATGATGTTTAGTGACTAGGAGAGGCTTTAAATCCTCCCTATTATTTATTTTTCTTTATTTCACAAAGTCTCATGGGTCATGCGGGGTTTTTCAGTGTTTCCAAGGATAATTATATTTCCCAATAGTGACATATTACATAATCCATTCATATGTAAATGGATTTTCCCTTTTGGACATTTTAATCTTATTTTCTATAGATTTTCATATGGTTTTCTTGGTGCCTTCAAATGATAAACAACATGGCATGGGGGAACTCATTCGGTTTTCCCCACGTGACCACTAGTTGTCTCAAGCACCTTTGCAAGAGTAGGAGGATTCGCTGAAAGGGGATTAATTGGATCTACTATAGGCTATGCGATTTATGAGGAGTATTCACATTACCTTATTATTTTCACGTGATCATGAGTCCTTTGAAGGCTTACATGATCTACAGGTCTCAACCACCTTATCCTTCCTTTGCTTTTTTCGGGGGGGAAAATACCCATATTCATGTATTCCTTTTTTAAATTTCTAATGCTCATTTGGCAGGCATCAACAATATCGAAAAATATTTTTGTATATGGTTTCACAATTTATTATATATGATACAATATAAGGTGAAATGGCAAGAAGTCTATTAGGATTTAGTATAAGTGGGAGATTGAAAGTGATACTCCCTAAATCCTGGTATATATATATATGATATATAGGAATTTTTTATTGCAGTAAAATTATTATTTTCATGTGAGGAATATTTTAGTCATGTTTTGGTGTAATTTTAAACTTTATGATTTTAATTTACCCTTAGTTATTCAATGTTAATTTTAACTATGATAAAAAAAATTCAATATTAAAGGGTTTTAATTTTTTATTTATATGCTGTAAATTGTCCCATAAATGACCAATTTATGACATTTTCAACCATATAATGTCATAATTTCCTTATTAAATGTTTTTAATTATTTTAAATAATTTAATAATATATTATTTTTATAAAATATCATTAATTATAATTTTGATACTATTCATCTAATTTGACTTCAAATACATGAAGGAAAAACGGGATTTAAAATATAATAATTTAAAACTTCCCTAAAATGTCATATAGATATAGAAAATTCAGAGTATTCATTAGTTATTTTAAATTTTATTTTATTTTATTATTTTTAAAATCAATTATATTATTTTTCTATTAATTAAATAAATATTTTGTCAGCATTGTGAAAGCCTTTAAGGTATTTATTTAATACCTAAAAATTATAAATAAATTACCATTATAAAAATAAGTTTATTATTCTCAAAAAATCCATTGATATTCATTAAATAATTTTTTTTAACTCATATCTATATCATGAAAACTTATTTAATATGATATTTTTACTTTTCCAGCTTTGGACAAGCATTTCACAAGCATTTAGATAATCCACTTGTTATTTTACTCTAAAACTCAAGTATAACCATAAAAATAATATATAATATATAATATTTAATAAATTTTTTTATTAAGGACTTATTTTATCTCAAATATTATATTTAGGATACCAAATTTTAGTTTTTCAGTGTTGTCCATGTTCTGTATTGGCACTGAAAATGATTTTCATGTTTATCATGGAATAAATTATGATTTATATTTATTTTGAATTACTTGTGTATGATATTTTTATTATTTTCAATACTTTATTCATTAAATAAGTTTTAGGAATTTTTATATTATTTTTATCACATGACGATATCATAAAAGATATTGTATTTCATAAAAAATTTATTTTTTTAATATTCACAAAAAAATTTTACTTCTTAAAAACAATTTCAAAAAATTAATCCTAAAATAAATTTTACTTTATTAACCCAAATATAAATTCACTTTTATAAAATTTAATTCATATAATTTATATAAATCAATTTTAGTATAAATTAATAAAATGGAGAAAATTCAAGATTTATAGAAAATAAATATCTTTTTAAGTATAAAAACGTTTTTATAAAAAATTAAACCATAAAATAAATTATAATGAAATAAATTTTATTTTTAATAATATAATAAATCTAATTTTACTATGAAACTATTTTAACTTCATAGGGGTACTTTGTAAATGTTTGAAATACAAATAATTTTTTTAAAAAAAATTCATTATTTTTCAATATTAACTTGAATATTCTATATTATTAGAAAAATATCAGAAATTCACTCTAAGATAATATTGATATTATTAATTGAAAAATTAATTTTTTTATTATATAAATTTTCTAAATTTTCAAGAAATTAATTATTATATTTTCTCACAAAAAGTAAAAAAATCATTTTTTGAGGAAGACATATTTCTAGATCATAAAATAAATTTACTAAAAAATGAGTGATTATTTACTAATCAAATATAAATAAATTTATATTTAGTATAAAATTTTTATATATATTTCATAATATAGTTAATATTTTTTATACCCACCAATTTAACAGATATGGTAAACTATTGCATTAAATAATAACATTTGAATAGTTTATTAGGATTTGTTCAAACTCAGTGTTGCATGTTACAAAATATATAAAAGAAATTATATAATTTAAAGAAAAATATTCTTTAAACCCACCCTTTAATAAATCACATCCTCTAAATTTTAACTTGTACTCTGTAATTAATGATTTGATAGTTTAAAAATAATTTTTTGAAAACCCACATCATAAATAGGGTTAATAAAACTCACACATAAAATGAGGGAAATGGAAGTATCAAGGTCACCACATAGATATGTTTACAAATTGGAGAACATTAATGGGAAGTAAAAATATGCACATGGAAGATAAAAATATTGCTAACGAACTAATAAATATTGATAGATAATATGTTCTTGAGAAATCTAACCATCAAAAAACTGGAGATCTATGATGGGTTAAAAACTGTTGATTTCTTGCTAATAAAAGTAAATGAATTATTCTTTTTATTTCAAGGACCTTTCCCTAAAGTCTAGGGATCATATTACTATCTAAGTAAATCTATTGAGGAAGTAAAATTACTTCATTTATTTCCATTTTATAAGAATAATCTCATCCTTTTTTTGTACTTAGATCAATTTTCACTTAATTTCTTATGCCAAGATATGAATATTGGATAAGATTTTTTCATTCCTGAATCACTTTTAATGAATCCTGATATCCATAATTCATTAATTTGGCCCCTTAATGTTAAATAAAACTAAAATAGTTATTTCATGTTATGATAAATCATAATTTAACCTCAAACAATAATATCCAAAATTTTAACTTAATAAATTCCAAAGTTAGTTAACCTTAAGAATCCTCAAAAATATTACCAACCATATTCCAAACCCAAAAATTATTTCATCTAATATCCTTCTAGGATCTACATTAAAATAATTTTAATCACTCATAAGGTCTCATACAAAAATGTATATACCTCGATCATATATTATCCAATGTATAATAATAATTTTTCTAAAGGTTTCAATAAAACCATATATGATTCCAAAAGACAATTCACTCATTATTATTTAAATAATCACCTATCATAGCCAAAAATATTTCCATTATAGGTTTGGGGTCATACTTTCACTAATATATGATCATAGGTTAACTCAGAATATAAAATATGATTTCATGGAATATATGTAGGGGGAGATAATCAATTCTCAGAATCACATCAAATTTCACCCAAGGATAATATTTACAAAGGGATTATTCATAAAAATGTCAACAGAGAATCAAATTTTCTATAGTTGAGATTAAGTGTTCCCTAACTATCATGATTAACTTAAATTTTTGCAATATCATAATATTTTCCTTTTTTCAATTTGACTTTAGGTGTTGTTTTGTATTATTGTCTCCATTATACCTTGGATTTGGGAATGGATTCGCATAGTTCCCAAACTCCAGGAATTTAGAGCACTATAGAGTGAGTGATGTATTATATTGATCTTTCTCTCAATTCATTTCATTTACTGGCCTCCATACATAAGTCTGAAATTATTTTTCTCCATGTCCAGGTGTCTCATACAAGAAAACATTTAATTTTCCTTTAAAAAATTTACCTGAGAGATGCTTCCCAAATTTTTGGAAAGTACGAGGTTGAAAATTTTTCTTCACTCAAAGTGAAAAACCACAGCAGATTCTATTAATCTCTATATTATTTTTTCTAATCACCAAAACCTTGAGGGTTTTCATTTTCATTTCCACTTTCTGTGTACATAAAAAAATTTCTACATAGATTCCAAATTCCCTTAAAGACAATTCCTTAAATATAATTGGGTTGCCAATACTAAATAATTGATTAATTTTTATTTCAGGGATGATGATTAAACCTAAAACTTACCTTGAAAGTCTTGAATGATTTTCTGCATAGGTACAAATGGATTCATCATTCTTCTCATTAAGTTCAAGTAATTACTTCTCTATTTTTATACATATAACATGAGGAATGTAATTAATAAAAAATATTCAATTAAATTCATCCAATTCAATGGAGTCAATTTCTTACTTTTTCCTCACATTCCTAATAAGATTCAACCATTGATAAACTTCACCTTCAAAACAATAAACAGTTAGGACAACCATTTCATGGACTAAGAAACAATGAACAAAAAATATATTTTCCTTCACATTAATCCATTGCTCGACAACCAGTTAATCTAAATACCCATAAAATGACGGTGGTTGTTTTTTCATAAAATATTCAATTACATGTTTATCCCTAGATGAATTCATAATTTCAACATGACCCATTTAACCACCAATATCTTGAGAGAGTTTATTGAGTATAATCACAGGATATCACATCCTAGATCTTAAGCCATTTGATTTCTCATGTGGATGATCATTGTATTGGTCATCACATTTGTTGTTCAAATGATTCCATTAATTTCGAACCATTTACTAAAACTGAAAAATCATAGCGTGAGCAATGATAATCATAGTGAAAAACCAAATAATCCTAAAAAAATAATTTAATGGATGTTTAAATCATGAAATGATCTTTTATGACTCCTTAGGTATAACCTAGTTCATTCATGATCATTATGAAAATTTTATGATTTTATCCTCTATCTAGACTTATCCCTAGGCTTCTTACTAATTTTTTCTCATCCTTGTTTCTAAAGGTTAACTAAACCTTACATTGATACCAACTATAATAACTGATACCTTTCATACGTAGATAGAACATCTTAATATATTAATATTCATTATATAACATAACAAACCACGTTATAATCATATAAGTATAGTTCCTTTGGATAATTGGACACATGAACAACTGGCTCATAAATGATCTAAATTTTCTCCCACTAAGTTCTTCATAACTATCACCATTCTATAACATATCATTTATAAAACCTCTCTTCATAACCCAGGGAAATGAAAGATAAGAAAGGGTGAGATAAAATCCTTAGTAAGGCTAAAAAAAGGATATATCAATGATTTTATTAACATAAAATGTGCATAAGGGTGTGAAAACATGGGCTTAACATTTTAAATCCACACATTGCATATCATAGACCATAATTGGGGGTCATGGTGTAAATATTGGAAGTTCATCTTTGATAGTAAGTGGTGGAAATAATTATTATAGGGGATGGATAGTCATTTTAAAAAATTAACTATCAAATCAATCATGGGTATAATAAATAAATTAACTTTAGTGATTTTTGTGTTCAAAATGTGAAATGCAATAGAAATAAAAATAAGGAACATAGATATTTTATTGTGGTTCAAATCACTGTTTTCTTAGTCCAATCCTCAAACTTATCCACTCTTCGACAAGATTGGTACCCACTAAGAAACTCACTTTTAAATGTGTGAGAACCTGTTATAGACTATGAATTTTACAAATACCTGAAGTCACAACTCAATCTTTTTATACGAGTCTTTAACCTAGTCTGGGAACTGAATTTTTATCAAGAATCACAACCCAAAACATCCTTTTGGATGGTGGCATAACAAAAAAAACAAGACCTGATTTTTATTGGGAAAATCATAAACCTGACACGAGTAGATTACAAATATACAAAGAAAAGAAAAATATGTAGAAAAACCAATACAAAGAAAACCTAGAATAAAGATATAATGATGGGGATGACAAATTTAGATGATCTTGATCACAATAGTAGTATAGTATGGTACAATATAAGCCACTTCTTGATCACAACAATGAGTCATAAGTCACTATGTTTCTTGGTTGAATGAGCAATAGGAAAGTCTATCACATGAAATTTATCCAAGAATTATATCAAAAAATATATATGTAGTTGTTTTTATCACTTGATCACATCAATAACATATTAATCCAACTTCTTTAACTCAAATATATTCTCCGATCATCAAGTGATCTAATCACTACATGCCACTTGTTACCACATAATAAAATATATTTTTACAATTACCTTTGTTTGTAAAATCCATGTGGAATAAAAATTAACTTCCATGTTCTTTATTTCCACATGAAATAACAACATAGAGCTTCCAATATGATCAGTAATATCAAAATTAATTTTAAAATTAATATTATAGTTAAAATAAATAAATTTAAATTTTTTTTGACTAAAATATTAAAAAATTACTAAAATAATTTATCCTAACTGCATGAAATTAATATACTTCATATACGTAAAATAAAAAATTTATATAATAAAAATAATTTTAACACTACATGTAAATATATTTATAAAAAAATATAATAACACAATATATTTATTTCAAATACATCAATTAAAAATGTTACAAAATTATATTTTTTTAGAAAAAATAATTTAAACTAAATGTTGATATAAATACATAGTGACATCATGGTATTTCTACCACTGATAATCTACTACCATAATTTTTCATTTGAAAAGATATAATAATCGGTTGTCTAACCTTTCAATTGAGTATCTACTATTTATGGAGGCTGATTTACAATCCCATAGTGTAGCATGAAACTACGATGAAGAAAAGATCAGTGCTACCATTTTATTGAACTATTGTGAATGAAGCTAATTGAAACCACTTTTGTTGAATTACGTGCACTACCATTACATAAGAATGATCTAGTGAAACCATCAGCTATATGTGATAATGTGAAGGAGGCTATCATAATGGCCAACCATTACTACTACTATTGTGGTTGGTGAATAGTACATTCATTACGCTACCAAACGGTAGAAGGAATGCATTTCTACATTCATTCTAATTCTACTATCATTCTGGTCAGAGATTTTGCAACCGTTTATTCAAATGATTATACCATAACAAAGGATTTTAGTGCTACCATTGGTATAAATAATGAACCACTGGATGAAAGTAGGAGG
This sequence comes from Viscum album, assembly GCA_963277665.1. NCBI lineage: Eukaryota > Viridiplantae > Streptophyta > Magnoliopsida > Santalales > Viscaceae > Viscum > Viscum album. The sequence goes on along the minus strand of OY728121.1, from coordinate 1,895,081,574 downwards.
TGCTACCATTTCTAGTTAATACCGCCATGATGCTACTATCAACAGTTGGTATGTTATTATACGATTTCAAACTCTCATGCTACACATCACAGAGTATCATCCAACATTTTTGAGCTACATACGATCATAAGAGATCATCCATATAACATGAAATAATCATGGTTCAAACATGGGGGGTTCTTCATGAATATCCTAATGATCAAAATAACCCTTTACATACTCGAGGTAGAATATGAATGTTGAGATGATCGAACATATATCATCAAAATGACCAAGTGGTGCATGAAATGTATATATATGTAATTGATGGATGAAAAGTGTATCACGAATCTTGTTTCCTCATCTGATGTTGCTTGTGTCGGTCCTCTACTATATCATACAACTCTTGAAAAATACGCTTCCAGGTAGATATGGGGGATCAACACTAATTACACATATAAATGCACACACTCGTTGTGGCTCAGTAGGCCTACTAGGCCCATGCTCTCCTATAGGCGTGATATGAATCTATTATGCTTAGGATTATACAGAACCCTACTGTTGTGGCTAGTCTAGGTGGACTCTCTCCCATGGGGTTGACCAATAATCCCCTATGTGGTAGATGTGATATCCTAAGTGGGATTGCCAAAATTGGTTAATTTTTTAATTAATTCACAACTACAAAACTAATCACTTGATATATTAAAATAAATGATTAAAAAATTAAAAATAAAATAAAAATTATAAATAATTATAAATAATTTTAATAATTAATAAATTCTATAAAATAAATGATTAATTTTTATATAAATTTAATTAAATTAAATGCATGTAAATAGTAATTTATTATAACAAAAAATTGTTAAAGAATTAATAAATAGATTCAAAGTCTAACAATCTCTCCCTTTATTAAATTAAAAAACTAAAAATTTATCAAACATAAAACATTCAAAAACATTATCCTTATTTTATTCAATTTATCAAAAATTAAAATAAAATTATGTCTTTAAAATAATATCCCTTTTAATAATAATCAACATCTTAAAATTAACAAAGTATTAATTTTTCCTGAAAGTTAAAAGATAGTTACATTACTCAAGTAAATAGAGATTTAAACTAGAGTAAAATTTTAACAGTGTAGTAATTATTGAAAATAGAAGTATTAAGATTTAAGTTTACTTGGTTAAAACATTAGTTTCTCAAATTTGATAGAATATAAAGTTTCGATGAATATTCCGACTAACTATTTATTAGTGGGCCCAAATTCTAAACTGATATCACCATTATTTATATGATCTCTTAGAAAATGAAATCTTAAATCTATGAGTTTTCTTCTATAGTGGTTCATAGGGTTTTTATAAATTGAAATCTCACTATATTTATTAAAAAGTATTGGAATTTTATCAAAATATATATTAAAATAACATAGTGTTTTTAAATATATATAATTTATTGATTGCAGTTGGTAGAAAAAAATATTCATCCCTATCTATAGACTATTCTACTAATACTTTTTTATTATAACTCCATGAAATTAATATTTTACATTGAAAATGATACACACCTATTTTTATATTCCGATCAAGCCTACAACCTGAAAAATTAGAATCATAGTAAAATGGTAAATCAAAACAATTTTGAATTGAATAAAATAAACCCATGCTTACAATTCCCTTCAAATATATGTTCACACTCGGTTTTTTCATGAGATAATGAGAATTATCACAAGGTAATTCCTAAATAAAAAGGTAAGTAAGGAAGAGAAAGGGTCACACATTTTTTCTAGGAGGTCTGCTCAAGGCTCAAATAGCATCATCGCACGGGTCTTGTCTATGCAGCAGCATTACCACACAAGCTCTAGAAAGATTCATACAAGATATTTGTGTCGAGTAAAATAATGAGATACCCTATGAGACCCACCTACATGAGTCACCTCCTTCCCCAAAGGTCCTAAAACATTCTATAAATAGGACCCTAGGGCACCACATTTGACATGATAAAAAAACCTGAAGAGGCCTCGAAGCTCTTCTCACACCAATCCATTTCTCAGACCCTCAAAACCATCCATGTAGCTCTCCAAAACACAATATAATAGTGGACTATGTGGAATAATGAGATCAAAGAAATTATATTGTGTGAAAAACAAAGCACCATCATAATGAACCACTCCCCCTAATCAATAAGTACTAGTATGAATGTCCCATCCTAAGCCTAAGACATGTGTGAGGCCCTTCAAGGGACAACTGAGGAAACCATTAGATCCTAAATAAAGGCCCCAACCAAATGTTTCTTCATATTCTATTAATCATCCAAAAGTCACTTCTAGATCATGCAGATCCACTATATAAAAAACACTTCTAGTTCACCAAGGTCCACCCTTTGTAAGACCTCTTTAGGATACCTATTCCTTACCCTTCATGAGACCAATATTTCTCACCCATGCCTTACCTATGTTATCCCACTTATTCTCAACTAGGTCTTACCTATATGATCCTCCTTTGAGCCCCCTTTTACACCACAAATAGTGGGGAATCACTTCCCTTGGAAACCTTATCCAAGTGGGACCAGGATAAATCCTCCATCAAAGCCTCCAGACTTTTATGACCATATAAAAAAACACATCATTATGTATCCCATTTAGTTATGCATTCCTTTTATAAGATGTGTCCCACACTTGTCCTACCTAATGGATAGGGTCCTTTGGGTGTTTAAAATTATGCATCCCTTTAGTAATAAGGACCCTGACCTTAGGGGATGTTCCAGGGACCTATTGATCTTAGACATGAGGACTTGGTATTTTTTATCCCCTTATCATATCTAAAACACAAGGACTAGGGATTTATCCACCCCTTTTTGTATCTATGATTAGGGACCTCCCATTTCAGATATTGATGAGGGGGGAGGGGGGATGCTTGCTTTTCTAATTTGATTATTCTTAGTGCCTTATCCTACTCGATTATCTGGAACTAGGATAAGTTAATAAATCCTAGATTAATCACCAAATCTTTCAAATATTAGGTCATATCCATCTTTTCTTCCATACCCCAAGGTTACAAAAACAAACGACGAGACAGGAACTTAGAAGCCCATTCTCTCTACAATCACCCCGACCTCATCCACCAGCAGATGGAGGTGATTGTGGGGTGTTCTGGTTCTTTGAAATCCTCTTGTTTCTCACACCTAGAATGACTCATGTGGAATTAGAGGCTAATTATGATCATGAAATTTTCACGAGTATAAGAATGTCTTTACAGATAATCCTTTTTCATATCTTCCTCTTTCTTTCCTTCATAGGGCCTCTATAGGTGTGGGTCCTCAAAGCCATGTATCCAACCTTAAGGGAATCATATCTGGTATAAGAACCAACCATATGTAACTTAATGGTATTCCTATATGGTATAATACCCAACCATGTTAACCCCATATCAAATGTCCATATACCCTATGAGACAAACTCTTGAGGGACTCCATAGGAATGGGTCCACAGAACGATGAATCATCTCAAATGGCCACATCCCATGTGAGACAAAACAATCAGAGGACCTCCATTGGTGTGGGTCATCAACCCAAATCGAACTACATGGGGTTTGATTCCTGGCCAAATTTGATATGGTGTAAGCCTCATAAGGGTCCAAACCCAACACCCCAAATTTACACTAATTTCCTATTGTTCACATTACCAGTAGGGTCACATCCAACATAGGAATCCACATACCTTCTATGTCCCTTGGGATACATCATAATATGTCCCACACTAAACTTTGACTAGAAAACATTCACATAGAAAACCTTGTCACATGACATTAAACTGAATGGGGCGGTCCGTGTCACATTACCTTAAAAGGCATGATGTGTCCCGTTAAGTGGAAAAAAACTACGAGGGTTAAGATTTTTTTTATAAGGATACATAGGAAGCCCATATCATGGGCCCAATCCCAAAATAAAAACAACTCTTATCTCCTCGGATGATGATAAATTCCAGAGTTCCCTGTTATGTGGTTTAAAACTAGCATCATAATAATAAACAACCAAAGGATCTCTAACATATATGAAAAAGGATACCATTGATGGAGAACCTCATATACCTATATATGTATCCATTTGTGTAGAACCATAGATAAATATATCTAATTATAATGTTCATGCATGTTAATAATTGATTGTTATGCTAAGGGTAACCTTTGTTAAACTGGGGATTTAATGAAGGATTTATGAACATGTTTTAAATATTTAAGATAGTCCTATAGTAGGCAATAATGATCCAAAAAAGGGTGTGATGATGCCAAAATCCCATCATATAGACCAATGTGACTCTCTATGTGTCATTGGATACATTTTATAATGACCAACTTCATTTGGAATGTAGGTTCTAGAAGCATTCTGAATGAGGAGATCGTTGGGCGTTCTTGATTCCATGAACAAATCCATTGGAATCTACTCGAAAATGGTAAACCCAACGTGGATGATTATACAAAATTCAACCCTCAAAATCATTTTTCAGGTTTCTGTATTGTCATAAAAAACAAAAAAATTGAACCCAATAGGAATCCTTAACCAAAATGATAGTGTCGACCTCATGTCATGCCCCTCTCGCAGAAAATGAAAGAGGAGAAAACAAGAAAATAGATTACGTCTATGTTTATTTATTAAGATTGTGATTTAATAGGGTTTTCTTGTCTGAATTTTTCACATATATTTTATGAACCTTCAAAAAGAACTCCCTTGAAACCAAATGGTTTTATATGAGTTTCAGTAGACTTATGCATTAGCTATGACACAGGCTAAATCCTTGACTAAATAGAGGATGTCATCACCAACCCAACATATCCAACATTAGGTTTCAAGTACAATGGTTAGGGTGTATCACCTAAATGGTATCATCCCATACTTATGGGATTATTAATGGGCTCTCTAACTTATGAATACCTGTTATCCATCCACACATTGATGGTTAGAATCCCAAAAGTAGACGACAAAAATTTCTGTCTCAATCCATTTTAGGAGCCTGTCCCTAGAGAATAATAAATAGCTCATCCCGTATCTTAGGGATGTAAATTAAGAGGCCAATTATGGCCTTATTCAGATAGAATAGGGGTCTATCCAAATGGATCCAAGATGTAGCCATAACATCCAATGTCGTATGATGATAAACCCTCAAAATGATGGGGGTGTTTTCCTCAGAAGCCTTGGCCAAGTCATTCAGAATTGGGCATGCAAGATGGACCCTCGAGGTTAGTGACTAGACAATAGGGAGTAGGAATGAACCTATATTCCCTCCCAAGAAGTCATACATCCAAATTTAGATTCAAACCATGAGCAGGTAAAAACACTTATCTACACTATCCAAGTATGATGACACAATTCAATAACATATAGAGAAGCCTACCAATCAAATTTGGTGAAAAAATGTGAGAAAATGCAAACACCATCCTATATCAACCAAGTACGCCAACCAAATTTTGTGGTAAACAGAAACTAGGATCACACACCTACCCATGTCTATAAATCCTTACAACCTAAACTAGTAGATTCCAGAGAAATAAGATATCAAATCCTGAAAAAATAGGGGCAGACCCAAGCCACTTCCCCCACACATGAGTACTATCAATAATAACATGTAGAAAATGGAGGATAGGTGCAAGAAAACACCCCTTATCCAGCCATGGAATGGGAATCTATCCATGTTCTAGCTACTGTAGTAACCCCACACATCCTAAAAATTGTGAAATTGTGAAAAAAATTCATTCCCACATCCAACAAACATTTTTGGATATAATAATGATAGTGGAAGTTGTAGAGGGGTAGGCACAAAACTCTATCCCAAAAATTGTTGTGACTCCTCAACACAAAAGGGGGTGACTTTATAGTAGAAACACACCTATACTTATTTCCAGGAGGGTTGTGGGCCAAATTCCCCCATGATATATGGAAAAACTAGATTGGGATTATACTCTTATTCCAACTAGAGTTTATCAATCTACCCTAGTGTCTATTCTAGGGTAGGCATAAAACCCTTCCAAAATTCTAGAATCCACTCATTAAATTTAGTTAGTGACATGAGATTTAATCAAACAAGATTCCATATATGAAAACCATTATCCCCAACAATAATCTCGATTCATTTATAGGAACATATTCAAAATGAATCCTCACCAAAGGTGATTTGAAAATGATGATCTGATATATGATCCCACTCTACTTAATGCGGGAGTTCATAAATGCTAAATTTGTTTATCTATGGAGGCTCAAGATCCTACTCATCTTCTATAAATTTATGAAAATAATAGTACTAGTTATGGAGGTCCTCCCTATACATCTTACCAAGAAGTATTTATTCATGTCCATAATGAGATTGATCTTGAGTTCCCATCTCCGGATGAGTTCCATGACAACCCTCCATGTGGCCATAAGATTAAAAATTAAAGATGTACTCTTCTTTCTATCATATAACCTAAATTTACTTCCAAAGGTATACAATATAGGAAATCTCCTTATAGTAGGATGTCAATCTGTGATGGTATTCCTCCCCATAACATCATTTAACTTCATCAAGGTGGTCCCCCCATTACCAATTTAATGATGATAATGCCCATCCACCATGAGGAACTAGGGAAAATGAGGTAAAGATATGCTTGATGCATTTTTATTAAAAACTAAAATCTTTTCTTAACCCAAATACATCCCAAGGAAATTCTCATTCTCCAAACCACCCTTGGATCTCTTATATTCTAATATAACAGAGAAAGTCCCTATTGATCTTATTATTTACAATTAATTTGTAGGGAAGTGACCAATTTGGTTGGAACCGGTTAATGAGACTCTAAAGAAAGAAGAAGAATACATGTTGAACATGAGGATACAATTGTCTAAATGTGACATACCGATCTTGTTATGGTCTTTAGACACTCATCATTATAACATTATATAAGTGTTTTGGAAATATTGTGTGAATGAATTCCGATTCAATATATGTAACCCTCTTCATAATTTAAAATAAAATGTATTAACATATGATGAATATCCAATCTGCATCAATTCAATATAAGGGAAAAAATAAAAAAAATTACTATAAAGCTCTATTAACACATTGATATCCAAAATTGGGAGAATAGTAAGTATCTCTTGAACATGAATGTATTGGTACATTAATATAATTGAATTAGTTGATCATAGATACCCCATACAATGTTCATGTCAGAGGATGGGGTGAACGTGGAGAATTTCATTTCATCATGCTCCCTAATAAGAAAATCATAATGAAAGTGACATCATGCAATTTTATAGCTTTAGGTTGTCTTAAAATAATAGACTTTGTTTGCAATAGATGGTATAGTCAGCAAAAATTGGCCCTAACCAACTCTCATAGATGTCAGGCTAGAAGAGAGAGATCCATTAATAAAATACCATGTCAGGTATCCAAAAATATTTATCAATATTCCCACCTAAGGGAGGAAAATAATCAAGAATTGTTAATATATTTGGAAGCAGGTAGATTAGGCGCAAACCATACAATGTATTCATCCCATGTTCGAACACGGCTCCATAAAATCATTAAAGCATTCATGACAGTAATATTTATGGAAATATAGGGGAAACCCTATCCCATTGGTCTAGGGGATTTGTTAATACAACCTTAAATTTTATAAACACATGATTGAATAGTTATGGAAATAGAATGGGATTTTCCCCAAATAGGAAGGCTGGGGGATTTTTTAACATAAAACCCTTCTCCTCAACAGAAGTTAGTCTACTTTCGACTAAGGTGAATGATGCCGAACGAATCCTCGATGTTCATCCTATCCCTTGACCAAATTCCACCTCTTAAAACACACATGAAAAAACTATCTTGGGATTCCATTTAGATTACATTTCATCAAATAATTCCAATATGACCAACAAAAAAGAGGACTTGGCCTTCTGGTGGGAACAATAAAAATAAATCTCTCAAAGAGACTGAGGAATTTCCTATAATGAACTAAATATTGGTGAAAATTTTTAACACCACCCTAACATATGACACAAAACATGAGGAAAATAATGAGGAATAGGAGGAGGAAGATTTAGTTCATAATATGGTGCAAATTGAAATGATTAAAGGAGGTGTGTGTGCTTGGTACCAGATGCTTTCTCAGAATTCTGGAATTCCCTCAACCACTCCATCACTACCTCCTTAGTAGGAATCAACCAAAGAAATGGGTAAAGGTATGGTTGTGCCTCACCAAACATCTGAAGTGGTTAAACCCCACACACTTGAGGAAATATTTTTTTAGAAGGAGGAATATTTGAAATAGTTATGAAATGTCAACCCAAAATGACTTCTTGGAAAAATCCCTACTGAATATGTTCTACAGGAATAACCACAACCAACACTCTCAACCGGCATACCTCAATGAAGGGGGTTCACCCCAACAATTGAAATGGAACTAGAAAATCTGATAAATGTGTAGGATTGATGAAAAATATATATAGACCCCATGATTGCTTGATATTAAATGTTCCCTCCCTTAGGTACACATACAAGGCAGGGTCAAGTACATCCTAATGGGCCATCCCCTACAAGCTACCCACCACGAGTACATATAGAGCCTCCACATATGGATCTACATATTATTTCCCCTACATAATCCCATATTAAACTATATATCACTCAATGGATCATCAATAATATCAATCTATTGATAGATCAATTGGAAGATTTAGAGGAATGGTGTGAACTAGTGTAGTAAAAAAAGAGGCCTTACCCTGAATGCGTAGATCTGACCCCCAACAAATTTTGGGAACTCTAAATATAGAATTTTTAATGGATTAGGTGATCTAGAGAAACCTTCAAGATGTTGTTTTGTCCCACTATGATCCCATTTTGGGGTACCGTACATGGTAATAAGTAGGGAAACACAAATTATTCATACTAATACTGCAAGGGCCAACCATTGTATGGTACACCGATTTTGTAGCTTAATTAATCATTAGATGGGAAGACCTACGTCGACAATTTGTCTTTAAATTTAGATCAATGCTACAAAATATGATAGTCATAAACCACATGAACTAAAGATAGAGGGACAATGATTGGGAATCTAATTCTATTTCTCTATAGAAATGGTTAACCTACTCTCTGAACCGATAGCCCCCCCCCCATGAAGATTTTTTGTCTATATATATAGATAATCTCTAGGATGAGTTGTGATCTCTGATCACACCAGTGAAATATATAGGTGGATTTCATGATCTCACCATAGTTTCACAAAAAATTGAATACCATATATTTTAAAACAAGTCCAAGTCCTGAGTAATTCCATCATCTCAAGGGAAGAGATCATGGAAAGAATAGGTTGTCACTATCATGCTTAAGCCAACCCCTACACCCGCTTCAGATCCAAAACACATGCCATATAACATGAAACCTAGTCATGAGCATAAAAAAAATTCCTACCTCATCATTTTGAGTAAAGGGATCAAATGAAAAATAGATTTAGGAGATAAAGAACATGGTTTATTCAATTTGATATGATCAGGTCTTAGGCTACTTCATAATGACTTTAGAGAATAACGAGCTCAAGTTTCCAAATCCCAATATTCTTAATGAGGCTAGTCCAAAGATCTCCCAAACTATTTTCCCTTCCACCAAAAATTGGGGAATAATATCTAGGAGTGTTGTTTTTCAAATAAATCCTATAAAAATGGAGCACTCTAGGAAAGTGAATTCGGGTAAAACAATAACACAAGTCACATATGATTCTACTACTAATCCAGTTGAAGAGGGTGAGTTGAGGGAAGTTACTAACAAAGGTAATAAAAAGTTCAGTGATTGGATGGTCATAATGAATATCAACCAGACTCATTCTATCTTATGAGATTAATTAAAATAGTCAACTATGACCCAACATCTTCTACTATGTCATAGATAACTCTGTCGGAATCACAATCCTCCAAGGGATAATCTTCTAAAAAATTACATGGACAGAAGGTAGGAAATAAACAGAAAAAAGATAAAATTATACTAAGGCCAAAGTTTTCTTTGACTCTCTTGGACTTCATTCCTTTAGTCCCAGAGGCATGGGAACTGCCCTTCCAAATGTTATTATAATATTTGACTGACCAGACAAAGTCCTTATTAGATAAGGAGTTAATATTCAGTTATATTAATGTTATTCAATTAATGGATACATTATCTAATGAAATGTATGGATATAAATCAATTATCTCCATATCATATTGGGGAATAAGAAGAATAGGCCATAGGGTTCAAGGATACAGTGTAAGATACAGTCGTGACAGAAATCAATACTCTGACCACATTGCCACTTGGACTGTCTATGTTTTAGAAACTCATGATATTGTCCTCCAATGACTCTAATAGGAGTTGGAATGTTCCCCCACATGTGCCAAGATTATTCCTAAACTGATCATCCTAGAAGATCGATTAGAGATTTCATCGTCGTTAAATAAACCTTGGCATGTAGAAAGACCAAGTTGACCTAACGTACCAAGGAAAAAAGCACATTTAACTCCTATTCTTTGGACCCATCTTTCCACCTCAAGTACATTTGTAACTAGAGAACTTGGAAAATATCATCCTACTTCTGGGAAAAACATTACATTATCAAATAAGTTTGACATTCTAAATTATTTGGCCTTGGTTCTAGCTAATGATTCAATTATGGTTGCTCTTAGTCTATCAATAGATTTCTAGGAAGTTCTCATAGAGGCTTTACTAAAGCCTCAAGAGTTTGAAGCTGAATTTTACATTGATAAAGTTTATCATATAGCGATCAATCCTATAGAATACCATATGATCATCTCTATCTTTGAGTAAGACAATGGTTTTTTCATATAGGGACATATCAGACCCTTGTATGTATCTAGCATGATAAATGATGTTGAAATCCGAAGATCTTTATTTGAAAATGGATTAAGAGTCAATCTCATTATATCCTGAACACTTCATAGACTAGGTTAGAATGAGGACCACTTGTCCTATTTCATTTTAACGCTAAAAGGTTGTGATAAGAGTGATCAAAATCCTCTTTGAATAATACAACTTAGTGCTCAATTTGGGGACCTCATATCTAACTCATAATTTACGGTTATTTAGTAAGACACATATTTAAAAATTCTATGGGGAAGACCTTGGTTACATCAGCATATGGAAATCCCCTCAACCTACAACCAAGGTATCAAATATCTCATTAATGGTCATATTGATATGTTTTATGGTGAAAATCCCCATTTGAATCTGGAAAAATGCAGTATATTGATGTAGGATTCTATCATAGGGAAGGGAAACAACCCTTGAATGATGGTTTCACCTGAGTCACTACCTTGAAAAGTTTAGAAATAAACATGGACAATCCATTCAAATAGATCAGTAATGAATATGTGTTTCCCATAAATCAAGTCAATGATGCAGGGTCAGATTTAAGTTCATATTCAACAACCTTAATGAAATCAATCATAAAAACTAAGAATAGTACCACTGAATAGGTCATTGAATACCAATACCATGTCCAAATACCAGATAAAAATTAACTCAATCCATCCCCTGAGCTTCAATAGATCCTTTACTCATTATAAGAGAATGAAAAGTTTGTTCAGAAACCAATATAGAGTATGTATTCTCATTCCCTATCCGTCACTCCATCCACTCCAGTGCTTCAAAGAGTCCCCCATCATTAGTCGGTTTATAGGAAATAACATCATCTTCTAGATATAAAGATATCGACCCCTCTGCTCACTCAGTAAATCTTCTTTCATTAACTACATTACATAAGAGTAAGGAATAATGGAAAGAGGAATAAGTGGGAGAGGGATAGGAAGGGTAAGTAGAAGACGACCTCATGGATGCCCCTCCATCATTCAAGAAAGGTGTCTCTACCACCATTGATGAAATCAGGAAAATAAACATAGGGACGTAGGAGGATTATCAGCCCAAATTGATTACTGTGTCCATGTATTTCAAATAAGAATAATTATAAACCTATATAATGAAGTATAATGATGATTTTTTCCTATAATCACACAAAACATCCAGACCTCAATCCCTAGGTGGCCACTCACCACCTAGGTTTTTCTGAAAGACCCCTAGGGATACAAATAGGAAGCCATAAGGGCACACCTGAATCATGCTACTAGGCTTGAGGCCGAAGTTTACAAGATTATCAAATACAATTTCATTCAGAAAGTCCATTATCTGAGATGGCTAGACAATATAGTCCCAACAAAAAAGAATAATTTGAAAATCAAGGTCTATATTGACTTCAGAGATCTCATCCAGGACTGTCCAAAAGATGATTTCCCAGTCCAGATCATAGAGCTACTGATTGTCAGTATGAATAAATATAAATTTTTCCTTTTCATGGATGGATATTTAGGGTATAATAAAATATTAATGGCCCTAGAATATGATTAATACACCACATTTAGGCCCCGAGGGAGTATTTTTCTATTTGGTAATTTTTTTGGTATAAATAATGTCAACACTATATACCAACATACCATGAATAGAATCTTCAAACTTTTTCTTCGGAAATTTCTTGAATGTTAAGTTGATGATATGGTGTTTATGTCCTGACAGTGCTCTAACATCCTAGATAATATCAATACCATCTTTAATAAACTGCAATAACATATCCTGAATATAAACCCATTAAAATGTGATTTTGGTTCCACATCAGGGACTTTTATCAGTTTTTTCATACACATTATAAGAATCAAAGTTGAACCTAAAAAGGAAATGTATATCAACAATATGTCACATCCTCAAAACCTCAATGAGTTTTGAGGACTATAGGGTTATATTTTCTACATTCGGATGTTTATAGAAAAACTCACTGAACTGTTTTTTACTTTCACCAGGTTGTTGAAAAATGGGGTCACATATAAGTGGAATGATGAATTACAAGAGGAATTCAAAAATATCATGAAATATCTCTTGAGTCCACCAATGTTAATTCCACATATTTAAGGGAAACTACTCATATTTTATGTGACGTCCCTAGAATTCTCACTAGGAACATTCCTTGCAAAAAAATAATGATGTCAAGAATGAAAAAAACATTATTAGCTTAGTTAAACCATGATCAAAACTGAGACTCAATATTCAAATATAAAGAAGAGTTTCCTTGAATTAATCTCCACTGTTTAGAAACTAAGATACTACCTGCAACATCACGAGGTATGTTTGGTCTCTTGAAATAACCCTATTTATTATATCATATGTAATTATAGGTTGAACATATGTTTTTCATCATGAGAGGTTATCTTGTAGTAGTTTGACATCAAGTTTTTGACCTACAAAGCAGTGAAAGGTCAGGTTCTAGCCATCTTCCTTATAGAACATTCATCTGTAGAAACAACATCATTGAATACCAAATTTCACAATGAAGATATTTTATCTATTGAAAAGGTACTTATGATATATGAAAATTATTTTTATGGCTCATCAATAAACCCAATGGGGAAGATAATGGAAGACCCCAAGGTCAAAAAAGTTGGGTTGGGAGCCGTGCACATCACTCCAAGAAACAAAATATTTTTTTAGTCCTTATTATCAGAAGGATGCACAAATAATGAGGGAAAATATCAATACATCATTGATGGGATATAATTAACACTTTAAATGAAACTGGACCAATTGAAGGTGAAAGATGATTCATTTTCTGTAATCAAGTAGATCAATGGTGATTATGACATTAGAAAGGAAGATTTAATCCACCTGTTTGACTATGTTAGAGGGAAAATAGAAGAATTCCCATCATAACTAATATTGACTCATGACCAACGATTAATGAATTCCAAGGTCAATGAATTGGAAAATGTAGTAAGAGATTTGTCATATACATTTTAGGATAAAATAGTCATCAACATTACACACTGAAAATAGTCTCACATTTTTTGTCTCAACAAAGAATAAATAAATACGGTTTATTCCATCGCCAAACTAGACGATCCGATAACGAGTTGGATGATTCTTATTGTGTATTAACACTAAAATAGAGTGGTCTCATCAGAAATAAGTTGAAAAGAACAAATATTACTATGGGTTATAAAATTTGTTCATTATGATGGCCCAAATCACAAAAATTTACTCTATAAACAAGGCTTTAATGGAGTAATTCTCAGGTGAATTGATAGAGAAGAGACTGCTTCCTTCTTGAAATATGTGTATATGGGAATCTACGGTTCCTAGTAGTTTGGGTTCACGATTTCAAATAAAATCCATATTCTTGGATACTCATAGCCTTAAATGATACATTAATTCAAAAAATTCACCAAGCAGTGTCCTTTCTATCAGGTGCATTCCAAATTCATCCCTCAACCCCTAAAGTTTATATAAATATCAAAATACTCTATGATATTTTCTATATAGGGAATGGATATTGTAGGGCCATATACTCCATCTATAACCAAGAAGATAAAATTCATTCTAACTCCAATTTAATTATTCTTCAAATGGGATGATGTAATACGCCTCAAATAATTTGGGGCCAAGCACATTTTCTGCTTCATGAAAGCAAACAACATTACCAGGTTTGGTTTGCCTCATACAATGTTGGTGGAAAATGACACCAATTTGTATTTTTCTATGTTATTGAATATTTATTAGGAGTATAATATCAAATCCAACCATTCATCCTGCTATCATACAACAACTAATGGATATATAAAGGCCTTCAACAATACCCTATCAAATATACTCCATAAATGGTGGATAAAGATAAAACGTTTTTGCCTAAAAATATCTTGCATGACTTTTCAGATTACCAAACTACCACCCACACTACCACACAGGTGACCCCGTATTTGCGGGTATACAAGATATAAGCAGTCTTACCCATTAATGTCCAATTATCCTTTCTCCTCATTTCCATCTATGATCAATTATATATAGGTGAACAATACTAAAAATGTTTGGATGAATTAGAGCAACTTGATGAGAAGAGACTGCACACTTTGCATCACTCGGAGGTCTATTAAATTGGATAGCATGGGCCTTTAACAATAAAGTATTCCTCTGCTCGTTTCTTCAAGTAGAACTGGTAATAGTCCACATGACCCAAATTATACTATGTAGGAACTCTCAAAAGTATGATACAAAATGGTATGGACATCATTCCATTCACCTGTTTTACTCTAACGAATGTTATTCCCTGATCTCAGTGGATTTAGGGATTGTTATGACCATTAACAATGAACAATTCATCAAGAAACAATTCATGTGATAAATAAATCCTCATCCATATCTCAAGATGATAAACTATATGACACATTCATACTCATCATAGGATGTTAAACTATATGGTTTCCTCATATTTATTTCATGACGTTAAACTATATATATCATCATAGTTCTATATGCACAACCTTAAAAAGAAAAACATATGGTCTTAGTCATACGAGCAAAAACTACATGACACCATAGTCTGGGTTGTAAGACTCAAAACTATAAATCCTAACAACCTTGTCATAAGATGTTAAAATGTATGACAATGTATTCATTTCATGGTGTAAATCTACAATACGTTTGAGTCCATACATTATCATGTCACAATCCTGGGCGTTGATCTCCAACCACACCCCCATTATAGAAATACATGTGGATTTATTCCTACCATCAAACAATATATACTCACACATGTATCCCTAATCCCAGGTCTAGCCACAACATAAAAATACCCCTCCCTATTCATGGGTCAGACCAAAATAGAGGATCTTCCATTCAAGAACAACATACAACTTTATTCTCCCTTTGAAGTGATATATATTGATGCCTAGACCCTCTGGATTAGTCATTTCCACAAAGTAAAAAAAATTCTTCCGTCCTCTAAATAAAAATATAGATTTGTACTGGAAACCTCAATTTAGGTTCCCTAATTCTAAAGCCCATCATTGATATAGTAATATCCATCTCATATAAATCAAGGATCTATTTAATAGGATTCACAGTCCATGGACATTGTCTGTCTAAATGTTACATTTGTGCTCAAAGATATCCCTTCTATACATCAAAATCCTTTTCCTGGGAAATTTCGGATCTCCAAAAGCTTTATTTGGCCATCGGTAATTGAATTTTAGTTTTCTGGAGAAACCCTTATTTTTTATGTAGTAATAGACCCCAGTTGGCTTTGCATAAGTCACCCACCAAAAGGGATTATCACCCAAAAATGCAATTATTTGACTATGCATAGATACAGACATATATAGCTTTTCATAAGTCACTATTGACAATTCATTTATTCATGTGGAATGAAAAAATTATTAATCATACGTTAATAATGTTAAAGTTCCAATCATACCTAATGAATATCAAAGGGACTTTCCCAAATAGACTTGAGAACACACCCCTGCACATCAAAAGGCCGATACAGCCCCCCCTGCATAGAACTGAATGGAAAGTCACCCTAGAATGGGTCACCTATGTTGAGAACCTATACCCAAGAACTATGTAGGTACCGTACTTCAAAAAAGGCTCCCTATTTTCCTATAAATAGGAACATTGGTCACCAAATTTTATAAATTGGAAAATTACAAGAAGCCCCCAAGATCATATCATGCAACCCCTTCATCCATGTCTCCAAAATTCCTTAGGTAGCTCTCCAAAAAATGAGAGAAGAGAGAAATAAAGGGGATAACTGGGAAAAAATTCCCTTCACGGTCTAAAACACAAGACACCTACAGAAGGACCCTTGCTCCCCTATGTGAACAACCACATTCGCCAAGACCCTTACCTTATAAGGGACCTTCATGATTCCCATCCAAGGATACCTAAGGAGACCTGTAGTGCCTGGTCTAATGCCTCTCCCAAGTGTTGTTACCTCGTTGGTCCATTAACCATGGAATACCTTGCTCACTCAGGCCTATACCCCCAATTCGAAGAACTTCAGGTTCCTCCCAGGACATGTGCAATGAACCACTAACCTTTATGATAGCACACGTGTGATCTAACCTTTGAGTCCTCTTCAAAGTCACCAATGGAAAGGGATCCTCCAACTTTAGATCCCTCACCCGAGGGGGACTAATTTGAAACCTCCACTGAATAATTTAGACATAAAATTCCATGAATAGGGTGAAACCAAAGTGTCTCCCATTTGGATTAGAATTAATAATTTTAGAGGTTTACCCAACTTTCCCTACCAAGTGGTTAGGGTCCTTGAGGTGCATGTGGATTTGCATTATTACAGTTCTGAGGACCCTGACCCTAGGGACAGTGTTAGGGAGTTCCTAATCATGGGTATTAGGGCTAGGGCCATGTACTTCCTTAGTCACATCTAAGACCCAAATCCTCCATTTTCAGGATGAGTGGGTGAGGATCATGTTTAAAATTCCTTTTGAAGTAGAATGACATCCTCCTCTCCCACCGTAGAACCAATTTTATGGTATCCTCCTCAGGAGTAATCCCCTAGACATTCTTGTGGTAGGATTCACTATCACTTCCCAAGGGATTGGTTTATATGTGTAGTCATATAAAACTATCCTAGATATAATGATCAGAGATGGGATGAGCACTGGTTCTCCTCTCATCTCCTTCGGGCCCATCCTCTTCCACCAGTGGAGGAAGAGAAGTGTGTGGTTTAACGGATATTCCACTTACTGTTGTCTTTCACATTCATGAATGACTTATCTTGAATCATGTGGACACATAGGTTAGTCACAATTATAGAATCCACACATTCATATGCATGTTTTATAAGAGAAACATATTTATAATATTCTTATCACCTTCCTTCAAAGTTCCCCCATTAGCATGGGTCCTCATGCCCATGTATCCAACCTAATAGAAAAGAGGATTTTTTGGTTTCCCATACATTTCATTTCCTCGTGTATCTCACACAAAGAATGACTCACGTGGGATTATAGGTTAATAATGGTCCTTAAATCCACATGATCCCAAACCTAAATGGGCTTCCTACTGGGTATAATCCCCAACACCTCATCTATGGGAATCCTCCTCAAAATTAATCCCCAAACCAAACTAATCTATGGAAATCATTCCAAGTGTAAGCCTCAACTAGTCACCAGGGAATCCTCATCAGGAATAATCCTTGAAATCCATCCTCTGGTCATTCTCCTTAAGAGTAATCCCCAACCAAACCACACTCAGTCAATATAGTCATCCTCTTCAGGAATAAATCCCAACCAAACTTCAAATAATCCAATAATCCTCTTTAAGATCAAGACACAAACTAAGCCCCCAAATATTCATGAGTCAATCTTCTTTTTATGGTCACAAATTAATTCATCAGGGAATCCTCCCTAGGAGTATTCTCCAACATTATTCTTTTATAGGGCCATAATCCCCTATGAGACATATAAAAGGGTTTTCCTAAATATAACCCATCATCACCAAACTATGTGGGATTTAATTCCTGTTCAAATTGGATACATAGGATGACTTTTAAGGGTTAATCCTGACACCCCAAATCAACCCAATTATATTTAGGCCACATTCCCAGTAGGGTATAATTCAACCTAGATATTCATATCCTTTCCAGGTTCCCTGGTTCACTTTAGTATAAGTCCCACACATAACATTTACTAGGAACCTTTAGCCTAAATTTCATCATTGTATGATTCTAAAATTCATGGTTTGGCCCTTATCACATGAACTTAAAAGGAATTATGTTCCCCATTAAGAAGAA
This sequence comes from Viscum album, assembly GCA_963277665.1. Classification (NCBI taxonomy): domain Eukaryota; kingdom Viridiplantae; phylum Streptophyta; class Magnoliopsida; order Santalales; family Viscaceae; genus Viscum; species Viscum album. The sequence goes on along the minus strand of OY728121.1, from coordinate 1,895,062,957 downwards.
CCAAACTACTTGGTTTATGATTCCATTAATGATGATATGTATAAAGGTCATCACATGAGATCAATACCAACATCAAAACAACTCACATCTCCTTGGATGATGATACACTCTAGAGAACCCCAATGTGTGGCTAGAAAAATAGCATCATCATAATAATTACCAAATAATCTCTAATCAGTACATAATATGACACCATCGATGGAGATCCTCAGACACATATAGATATATCCATTGATGAAGAACCTAGGATACATATAGTTGATTATAAGTTCCATACAAGCTAATAATTCATTATTAATTAATGTATGACCTATATCATACTTGGTAATTAATAAAGTATTCACAAACATGTATTAAGTCATCAATATAGTATTATATTATGCAACAATTCCACCTAAAAGGGTGTGCAATGCCGGACCTCCCATCCTACCAACCAATGTCAGTTCATAAAAATTGTTGACCAAATTTTCCAATTTGTGCCTGCCATTGGAAATAAAATACCTATGGATAAAGAACTATTGAGTGTTTTTGGTTACACAACCAAAAATGTTGGAAACTATTCAGAAATAGTGAAACCGATGTGAATGATTTCACAAAACTAAAACCCCTGCATTTGACTATTTGAAGAACATGAATATCTCCATTAGAAAAAATGGTGACCATGATGTAAATGAATTAAATAGAACACCTATTTCACAAGATAAAAATGATATACTGCCCAGAATGCCTTAGACCATTTTTTTCTTAACCCAAACATATTTCCATTAGAAATAAACAATGGTGAAACTGGTATGAATCCTTAACCAAGATGATAGTATCACCCACCTATCAAGACCCTTACACTCTTAAAATGAAATAGGTCTAAACAATACAATAAATCATGTGATTGGTAATTCAAATGAGATAATTCTTTAATAGGGGTTGTTTGTTTTTTTATATACTTAGGCATTCTATCTTATTTCTCCCTTTGATCCAATAAAATCCTTCCATATTTTGTGAATGAATATAATGACTACTGTTCACACTAAGTCTTTGTCCAAGAAAATGATGCCTTCACCCACCCAATATCCTCAATGCTTGTTCTCTAACACACCATTCTGGAAGTATCATTATCACAGTACCATCTTGACCCTATAGGTTTCACAATAATCCTTGCAGCTCACCAAGACCCACTTCTTGTCCGATTAGTGGTGACCGATTGTCCAGATGTAGACAAAACATACAAATGTATTCAACCGTTTCAGGAGATTATCCACTAAACATGAAAACTAGTCCCACCTGTATCATTGAGAGGTGGATAAAGATGATACATATGGCCTCATCTAGAAGAAACATGGGTTCTTAAAAATGGGTCCTTATAAAAATTTATACCTCCAATTCCACACATTAGTGAGCCCTCAATATGACGAGGGTGTTATCCTTGGTTGACCGCCACATGGTATCCAGACCCGGGCATCCATTATAGCCCACCCGAGGTAGCGGTCGGTCACTAGGAAGCAAGGCCACACCCCTATCTTATCCGAATAATACCACCAATCAAAGGTTGTTTCCAACTAAGAGCAAGCACATAAACCCATCAGCCCTAATTTATCCAACCATTCGACTTTCCTTATTCCATCAAAGGAAACCCACAGTTCAAATCTGGTGGTATACCATGATCAAGAACACATTCCTTCATGAACCCACCAAGCCTCTTAGTAGAATCATCTAGCAGCTCCCAATTAATCCTAATACACAAGTGTGGTAGAAATATGTAAGAAGACACACACACCCACCGACATTAATCAACCATGTTAGTAGTTTCATCTAGAGGTAGTTGGAGAAGTCATTCCAAAAGTCTCAATGAAAAAAGGGGGAATACCCAAATCTCTTCCCCCACACACAAGTATTGTCAGCATCCACATAAAGGAAAGGTATGATATAATCAATCACATGCGCCTGATCTAGATATAGAATCAGAATATATCCCTATTCCAATCACTAAAGACACCAAGAATATCCTAACAGTGGTGAAATGGAAGATGTAAATTTCTACCCCATATCTTACATAACTTATAGGACATTATTACAACAACAATGGTTGTTCCATAGGAACATATACACAACTACTTCCTCACAAATGGGGTGGATCATCAGCATGTCTACTTGGAGAATATACACACATATTATCCCATAAATGAGTGTTTTGGGGAAAACTACCTCACAATATAGGGACAACCATATTGGGAACACACACCTAATCCAATCATAGGTAATTAGCTTATCCCAATGGCCACTCCAAGGAAGGAAAAAATTCCTGCCAATAAAAACCACTTCCCCCAAGTAAGTGTCCCTAGTTCCTATCAAGATGGAATCTAAATAAAGAAGCACCAAAGATAACATTAAGATAAAGATCCAATCTATGAATCTGATCTACCTAATTATAGTGTTCTTAAATCCCCATATGAAAATCTATGGAATCTAAAGATCCTAATATCTTGTTATCAAATAATGGGATAAGTAAAAATAATTTCAAAGGTCCTATCCAGACACATAACCATGAAGGCTTGATTCATGAACACAATCTGATGGATCTTGAGAGCCCATCTCCTGATGAGATCCACATTAGCCCTCTGCATGTCAAGAAGATCATAGAGAAAGATTTTTTTCCTCTTTCTATAGTCCACCATGGTGGTACCCTTTATGATGGAACTCATTTAGAAGGTTATCTTTGTAGAAGTATTTTACATTGTTAAGAGAATCTTCCACTTGGAAATGTTGTGGAATGAAATCCCTCATATCATGAGGCACATGTAAAAAATGTCCAGTCATGTCTGATGCCTTTTCATTGATATGTGAAATCCTTTCTCAATCGGAATATAGACCAAGTTGATGGTCATTATCAGAAGCACCATTGGGCCACCTATCATCCAGTGTAATGGAGGAAGTCCTTACCAATATTTTTGTTTATAAAAAAGTGGCAAAAAGAATACACATTTTTCAGATCAGGTCGATAAGCCTCTAGAAAAAGATGAAGATGAAATTATAAACATGAGAAAGCAATTGGATAAATACAAAAAAACCAATATGTTATATCCTTTATCCACCCCTCAGTACAATATTCTAGTGGAATTTTTGGATGATTGTGTGCATAAAATATGCCTCAATATATGGAAAACTCTTCATCACTTGTGAGTGAAAGTATTACCCTATGATGAGTATCAAAGCCACGTCAAGGTAATAGAAATGATTAAATTTAAAATTCATCTCGAATCCCTCCTAGATGTATGATATCAAAAATGATAGCAAGGATCAATTCAATGTGTGTTCTTCTATGCATTAAAAAGATTTCAAAAAATGGTTGTAGATTCCCCATACTGTTTTCATATGAGAGGACGAGGTGCACACAAAGCATTACATTTCACCACATTCCCTAACTGGAAAATACTTCCAAAAGCGGTATCACAAAATTTCATAGCTTCAAGAAAAATTCAAAAAATAGATCCTGTCTATGAAGATTAATATGATCAAAAAAATATGACTCAAATGAATCCTACTAATGTAGGTCCAGAAGAGATAATTCCATTGAGAAACATTTTCACCAAGAATTTAAAAATATCAAGAAAACCTCTAATTTGGGAGAGGTCAACCATCAAATAGTGAAAATGTTGGAAATATCACAAAGGTCTTCAGAAATGGGTGATCCAAGTGCATACCAAATGATTCACCCAACCCATGTTCAGACAAAACTCTATAAAATTATAATGGAGACCATGAAATTATAAACCATGATAGTTTAGGAGCCTCCACAGCCCATAGGGCTGGGGTTTATTTGACCCACCCTTACAGGTAAGTAAAAAAAACCCAAAGAGCAGTGAAAGTGGATCAATAGTAGAACCATCCCTCAGGGATGATGGATTTCCCCCTCAACAAACTCCTCCATATTATAAATCGGTCTTCTCTCAATTAGGATAAACAATGCAGAATAAATCCTCTGAGTTCTTCCCCTCTCATGATCCAATACCCTCATTAGGAACACACATGGAAAAACTATCTAGCAATTCCCTTAGGATCATTTTCCATCAAAATACACCTAGATAACTAGAAAAGGAGAGGAAATGAATCATGGAAGGCATGGAAAAAGGAAGACTCACAAATAAATTATTAGAATCCATATCATTAATTACACATCAGTGAATTTCATTAATACTATCCTTGGAAACCCTACATAACATGGGGAAAATTTAGAGGAGTCAAAGGAGGAAGTTATAATTTATAATATGGACCACAATGAAACAATTGAAGGAGGTGTGTTTACCCATAATCAAAATATTAACCTAAATCTAAAAATTTCTTCAAATAATCCAGCATTACATCCTAGAAAATCTTTCAACAGGGAAAAGTGTAAAGGTCATATTGTGACTCACCTACCTCTTAGAGAGTTTATTCCCCTTTCAATGGAAGAAATATTTACTCATAACAAGTTGGAGATGAAATAATTGAGGAGACTCAATGTAGAACTACTCTGAGGAAGCCTTCATTCTGGATATACTCTATAGTAGGATCGTTAACTCACAACCCCAACCAGAGTACGCCAGTAAAAAGGAGTCATTACCACAAGTGAATTATATTCGGAACACCCAATAAAAATTGGATAATAACCACCAATATAATTGTATCCCATAGCATCATATTGATAATTTCCTCTATTAGGTTCAAAAATATAATAGATGAAGAAACATCCTTGTAGCCCTACCGCTATGTGCTACCCCTAATAGATTCCAATAATGACACTACCTATGGCCCTATCATCTATTATTCCTACACAAGATCTATTATAACCAGACATTGCTCAAGGGATCATAAATTATCTTGATTCACTCACAAATTTATTGGAAGCCATTGGGGAATAGATATTACCGATACAATTAGAAAATAAACCTTTCAGTGAATGGTTAGATCTGACTCCTTCCCCTCTGAACTTTGGGAATCCAAAATTTCCCATTTTAAATGACCCAGGAGACCCATAGAAGAATTTTTTGTCATTTCATCCCTCATTGTGATCCCATGATAGGGACCTCTTAACAATAGGATGTAGAGAATCATAGATGTTTTGTACAATCAGTATAGGGGCTAGCCTTGTATGGTACATGAGTTTGCAAGATCGTTCAATTACAAGGTGGGAAGACCTCTGTCAGAAGTTTCTCTTCTTGTTTAGCTCCACATTATAATAGACAACAGTACTCGATCTATCAAAATGAAAAATAGTGGGAGAATGAAGGGGTATCATATTTCATTACACTATGGAAATGATTGGCATACTTCTTAAACCTATCAAACCCTAAATATGACATTTTGTCCATCAATATAGTGAATCATTGCGATGTGTTGCGCACACCAATAATTTCAATGAAATACATTGGATGGTTTTGGGACTTTTTATCAATTGATAAAAAATGGAGGACTCCATTATAGAGACTAAGGTAAAGTCATGTGTAATTCCACTAAACTAGGAAAGGAGAATAGGAAAAGTAAAGGCTTCCACTGTTACACATAGGTAGGCCCCTAAACCCATTTCCACTCTAAAGATCGCACCATATCATGCAGATGAACCTATTGAGCACAAAAAATTCCCTCCCCATCAGTATGATCAAAAATAGTAGAGGTGAAAATAGTTTGAGGAGATAAATTTTAATGTTTATTATTTCTAAAATGACCATGTTCCCAACTACATCTTATCAGTATCAGAAAATAACGTGATTGTGTTTCCAAATCCTAGGAATCCTAGCAAAGAGGGCAATTAAGATCTCCAAAATTATTTCTACTTCCATAAAGTATTGAGAAATAAATCTAGAAGTGTTTTATTTTTAATGAAAACCTACAAAATATGGTGGACTCCAGGCATGTGATGTTGAATAATTCAGCTACTCAAGTAGAATGTGTCTCCACTACTGATCTGAAAGAAGGAGAATCAGTGAGAGGAAGTTAACATAAAGGGTACATGGATGTTTTAAAAATTGATGGTTGGGAAAATGATCAAAAAAAATTATGATATCCTCTGATCACAGTTGTGGCAGCCGAATGTGTCTCCACCCGCTTTCTCTACAACGCATCTAACATTTTGAACAACTCAGTACTCTAAAATCCAGTCCTCCAAAAAGTGACATTTTAGGAAGGTTAAGAAGAAAAAATAGAAATATAATATAATGTTAATTTCATTTTATTCTTTACCTTAGTGGAATTCATGCCAATAGTATCAAAATAACAAGAACTTCCCTGCCAAACAATGCAATAAGGGTATGACCACTAGATGGAATAACCATCAGAGGAGGAGTTGAACTTTAGTTCTATTAATGTTATTCAATTAATGGATCCATTCTAAAATTATGAGCATGATTTTGAATATGAATTTTCTACACATTATTGGGGAACTAGGGGAAGTGGTCTTCATATTTGAGGATATTTGGGAAGACACGTTCATTCCATAAGTCATTACATTAACCATTTCCCTACCCAAACTATCTATATGAACAAAAAACATTGGAGAGATCTATAGTGAGCTCAGTGGGAGAAAGGAATATCCCCAACACATGATAGGGTATTCCCTAACATGATCATCCTGAAAGATTAGTTATAGGATACACCACCACCTAATCAACCATGGTGTGTAAACAGACATAGCTTGACTAATCCACTAAGAGAAAAAGCACCTTCAGCTCCTATTAGAAGGGGCGGATTGCCTACATCCGGAACATCAGATCCCAAAGAACCCATGAAATAATATCCCAATGTTGGGAAGAACATACCATTGGACCATAAGTATGATTTTTTGAAGTAATTAGCTCTGGTTTTGGCCATGTTTTCAATCCAAGATTCCATGAGTCTTTCAAAGGATCTAGAAGAAGAAATCCTCTAGGCCTTGTAATGTCCTCCTGAATTTGAAGTAGAGGTTGGGGATGCTGAATTGTATAGTGTAGTGAATGGTCTTGGGGAATTCCACAAAATAATCACTTTCATAGACCAAGATAAAGAACTCTTTATATAGGGAAACTTCATACCAATATAAAAACATCATCAATTAGGTTTCAAAGAATCGCACTTGTTCCCCTATACCATAATGTTATAGGTTTATGAAAAGAATGATAAAAATCTTATCAAATAATTCAAACATAGAACTCAGTTCAGATATATCATGTCTGGCTCAAAATTTAAGGTTGTTAGGTAGGAAATAAACATCAATGTTCAATTAGAAATATCTTGGAAACATCAGTGTGCCGCTATCACCACATCATACCTCCAATGCCTCAAATATTTTATAAATGATCACATTGGGTAATTTAATGGTGATAAAGCCCCATTAAAATTCTCTGATTCACAAAACATTAATGTAGGATTCTACCATATGGAAGGGAGACATTCCATGGATAATAATGTTTCTGGGTCAATTCATAAACGGTATAGAGATTATTCTAGCCAATCATTTCTTGTATATCTGTGTAAAGTATGTACTCCACATCAATGGAATCAAAATGTGGGTCCAATAAGATCACAAATTAAAAATCATTAGTGATCTCAATTGCGACAGCTGATCCTGATAGCACTGTAGAATATTTCATCTCTCCAAGAAATAATAAAATCCTAGATTAAAATATCTTCATTTAATAACCTAGGATCCAACAAATATCTGTTTAGTCAACTGGGTTTAAATAAGATGTCATGTCAATGAGAGAAAATGTTGAGACTCGTTCTCATCCCCTCGACCCCCCTTGTATCTCTAATAAGGACTTATACCAACATGAATGAATGAAATGATTGTGTCATCTTCTAGATGTCCAAAGGTTGAATCCTATCCTAACTCTAAGAAACGTACTTCATCAACTACTTTATAAGAAGTAGTGAGGGAGGAAATGTATGAGGTGGAGGAGGAAGGGGAAGGTCTTAGTGATTCCCCTATATCATTTGAGAAAGGTGTCTCTACCACTATCAATAACCTCACGAAGATAAATCAGGGTACCAAAGAATATCCACAACCCACTTTGATTGGTGAATATATGAATCCCACAAAATATGAGGTGTATAATTACATCCTGAAGTAACAATGGGAAATGTTTTCCAATAATTACATAGATATTTTAGGGCTTCACCCAATGTGGCCACCCATAAAATGCGTTTTTCGAAAGTCCATCGAATATACAAATAGTCATCCATAAGGACACACCCAACTCACACATCCAAAATTGATGTGGAAGTGAACAAACTCATCAAGGATAAATTTTTACAAGAGGTAAAATATCTGAAAATGGAAGACAACACAATTCCTATAAATAATAATAATGGGAAAATCAAATTCTACATTGACTTTAATGATATCAATTGGCACAATCCAAAGGGTGAATTCTTAGTTCCAATCATAGAACTCCTGATTGATGAAATAGCTGGTTATCAGGCCCTCTACTTCATGGATAGCTATTTAGGTTACCAAAAAATCCAGATGTCCCTAAAAGATGAATAATATACAACCTTTAGAGCCCCATGGGGTATTATGATATATATTACTTTTCATTGTCTTGAATAAACCCAGTGCCGCATACTAATCTACCATGCATCACATATTCAAACACTTCCTAAAGAAGTTTTTTAATGTTATGATAATGATCTATTGGTCAAGACTTGATAATGTTTTTACCACCTAGATGACATGGATATCATCTTCATCAATCTACGACAATATTGCTTGAAGATGAACCCTTTAAAATTTTCCTTCGGGGTAACCTCAAGGAAGATTCTTGGATTTGTTGTATGCCATCATGTCATCAATGTTGACCCCTAGAAAACAAATAATTTCTTATCATGTCATCTACTCAAAACCTTAATGATATAAGAGGACATCAAGGAAGCTTGGCCTATATCCATTTCTTCATAACCAACCTTGCAAGAACGTATTTTCCCTTAATAGACTGATGAAGAGGGGGATCAAAAATCAATTGTCCTATGACTTCCAGGAAGCATTTGAAACCCTAAAGAAATACCTCTTGAGTCCACAAATATTAATTCCACCAAATTAGGGAAATCCACTCATTCTATATGTGATATAATTGTAGTGATCACTAGGAACCTTACTTATATAAGAGAATGACAATGGGTATAAAAAAACTTTTTTATCTCATTTAAACCATTCTTGATGTAGAGACTAATTATTTAGGTATCAAGAAGAGCTTCCTGAAATTAATATTTGTGGTCTAGAAACTGATACACAACCTATATCACCATGATGTCAAATTTGACTCTCATAATAACCCACTCAAACATATCCTCATTGATCCTATATTTAAAGGACGTATAGAATAGTGGGAGGTTATCTTGTGGAAGTTCAATATATAGTTAGTTCCTTAGAAAGCATTTAAAGGTTAGGACATTGTATCTTTCCTTACAGAACACCCATCTTTATAAAAAATGACATTAAATACTGAACTGCCTCATGAAGAAATAATTTTTATTCAGGAACGCCCCCAAACATGGGAAATGTATTTTGAAAGAGAATCCAAGAGCCTAATGGGGAAGTGAATGGAAGACCCTAAACTCAAAAAAGTTAGGTTAGGGATTGTTCTAATTTCCCAAGTGAAAGAAGTTTTTCCTTACTACATCCTATTATTAGAAGGTTTTACTAATAATGATTGGGGATATCAGGATTTCATTGAATTCCTAGAACAGGCACACCAAATACCAATGGACCACATGGAGTTTAGGTGTGATTAAGAGTTGGTAGTCAAATAGATCAATAAGGATTACTCCAAAATAAAAGAAGAGTGGACACCAATTATTGATTATGTCTGAGGTTTAATGGTAGTGTTCTTATCAGATCCAAAATTGACTTACATCTCATAATCATAGAATTTATAAGAAGATTCACTAAAAAAAATACTAATTTTAGATGGGGTTATAACCCCTTATAAACATATTAGTGGTGGTTATTCAATGCACTACAAATATTTTGGCCTACCTATCATTAGCAGTGGTTTATGGTGGGAACTGATATTATAAAATTAGCGGCAGTAGTATTAGAAGGGGTTTAAACCCCTACTAATAAAAAAAGTTTAAATGCAGAAAAAATTACAGGAGGTTAAATCTAACTCTAATAAAAAAATTACATTCTGGGGGATATTTAGAGGTAGTTTTAACCCCCTTTAATGGGGGAAAATATTATAGGGGTTTATAACTACCTATAATAAAAAAAGTAAAATTTCGGGCGGAATGTAGAGGCAATTTTAACCCCTCTAATCGGTAAACAATATTAGTGGGTGTTATAAACAACTCTAATATAAAAAAATATTCTTGAAAAATATATGTGTTTTTAACCCCTTTTAATCAGAAAGAAAAAAATATTAGAGGTGGTTATAACAACCTCTAATATAAAAGCTAAAATTATCTAAAAAAATAGAGGTGGTTGTAACCCCTTATATTTTAAAAAATAAATTTTATGAAAATATCATTGGGGTTTAAAATTTCCACTAATATAAAATAAATTCAATGATAAAAAGAAAATAGGGGTGGTTTTAACCCACTCTGATAAAAAAAATTAAAATGTCGTAAAATTATAAGTGGTTAAAACCACCTCTAGCCTAATAATAAATTTTTTTAAAAATAATAATTCAAAATTTGTTTATATTCTTTGAAAAAATTACTATATATTTATATATATTTATAAATATTATATCTATATCATCCATGAAACTCCACCCCAAAATCTCCACCCACCACAAATCTAAAAAATACAATAATAATAGAACAATATTTATACAATATTTAAGAATAAAAAATTATTTTTATTGATGAAAATAAATTAAATAAATCATGAAAATATAAATTATGAATAAAATAAAAATATTTTATAAGGAAACAGATCACATCATTATCCAGACCATTCAAAACCAACCATAAAATCAATTTATTTTACGAAAATGCATCTTTTTCATAAAAAAATAAAATATTTCACCAAAAAATAATCAAAGTAACTGGATGAAAATAATCACCCTCACCACCAAATGAACATCACCACCCTAGCCACCAGATGAAAATCACCAACCTTATCACCAAACACATAGTGGCCGCACCATGCAAAATCAACCAGGCAAAACAAAAATAATAATAATTAAAGGATGAGAAAACAAAAGCAAGCTGACAATAAAACATATTTCCTTGCATAAAAATTAAACATGTGTCATTGAAAATAATGGCTCAAGACCTACATATAAAATACATTGGAATCATGGTAATATATGTTTCATATCAATAAGAATAATCTAAACATTTTAGTCATGATAAAATTATAACATGAAACATGAGCATATTAGGATCAAATTAGAATTAAAACAAGCCAGGTATAAGGGATGACATTAGATAAATAAAATTTATTTTATAACATTTAATGTCATATAGGAGCACTTCATTTGACATCAAATGTGGTCATCCTTAAACATGTTCTCTTAGAAATGAATTTTCACCTTAAAGTCCACAATTATTTCTATGTTTTGATAAGCGTATAATTCATCCCTTTACCATTGTTAATTCATTCTCTATATGTATTTTAACCACTAAAACCTTACATGAGGTCATCCTTAAAAATTATTCATATTATTCTAGGTTTATTTTAATCACTGCATTTGACATCAAATAAGGCCATCCTTAAACATGATATCTTTGAAATGGTTTTCATTGGAGGTGGTCCACCATAAATAAATTCATATATGAGTAACTTCAGATTTCCCTCCAATCGGTGCTCCTCATCACTCAAAATATCCATTTTTCATGGTTCTTATAAGTTCTTGGGAATTTCATAATTGGAATGGAGAATTTTCACATCAATATTGTGGTCATTGTCCATGTGGACTCTAGAAATTCCACCACCACTAGGAATTTGATCTACAAGTTGGGTGGAATTGATAAGAGGGTGATTGAGTGGTGTGATAAAGAGGATAATGAGATAAATAAGAGGTCATTTAATTATGTCTGGGTTCTTGAAAAGCTCAAGGATAAGTCTAACCATTTGATTACCATTATAATTGTGTTATGGATGTTTAAGACAACTAAATATTACTGCATGGTCATTTATGAACCTGTTGATCATTACTTTATAAAAAACAAGATTACTGGAACTTCATAGGCATGCTATGATATTCTTATCATTTAATCTATGATTAGGGGCTTTGAATATAGTATTTAAAAGGAATGTCATTTGATAGAACAATCCCTCCTTTCCTTTACCCTTATTGTTAAACATATGATATGTTGCTAAAACAAGATGGATTCTTCAACCCCCAAATACTCAAAGTCATGGTATGATGAAATTTTGAAATAATATCAATCCTATATGAAGAAGGTGGTATATCAACATGACAATATTCCCTTCACCCCATTTTTGGTTTTGAAGGGGAAAACGATTTAGAGGTCCTCAAGCTTCGATTAGTATAAGGTTCCAACCATTCTCAATTCCCTTGATCATATTCAGAAGATGAAGAGACCTTCTAAAAAATTCCTCTATCTACCACTCTAGGATGTGTATAATATTAGGGGAATTGGAACAATCCTTGTGGGGCATGTTGAAACCAAAACAATCAAGCTTGGAATAGTGGTAACATTTAGCTCGACAGGTCTGACCACTGAGTTCAAGTCTATTTAGATGCATCAGTAGGCTCTCCAAGAAGAATTTCCTGCAAAAAATGTTGGATTCAATGTCAAAAATATTTCATAAGGATTAATATTAAGATGATGTTTCTATCATGTATTTTGTTTAATTTATATCTTAATTTGAAAAATAATAAAATGAGTCAAAGTAAATAAAAAGGTAATTCCATCAGCCACAAACATGGTATAATCCAAGATAATACACATGTGGAAATTTTTAATTTATATTATTAGTATCTAAAAAACATGGGTGTAACCAAATAAAAACTAATAAACAATGTTTGGGATCAATGTAATAATGGATAACCAATTCCATTTGAGGATTGTATAAAACCAAGTTTTTTATTAATGTTTTTTACATGAAAATAAATGGTTCTATTATTCATTACATTACTATATTCCCTTGAAATAACCACACTCAATAGTACAGGAGAAAGAAGATAAGATCACAGACCCAAGCCAGTGTATGTGAAAATACCTAAGATTGTAAGGGAATATTTTCCACTACTAATGGATTTGGGAAAAATTATTTAATTTAATAGGGTATTTGAGTCAATAATTTAATTGGAATAAAACACAACCAAATTTGAAGTAGATAAAACTTATGGATGATGATTACGTACTCAGGATACTAACTAAATAAACAAAAATCGGAGATAAACCTAAAATCAGAACACTTGTGGATCAAATACCTCAACATAAGCATGGGAATGTGAAAATTTATAATTAACAACACTTCCTCCAGATGATCTTCTATGATGCAGTGAAGGATGATCTCCAGTTTTCCCCCATCTCTTTCATTAGCAGAATCCTAAATAATATTTAAAAACAAAATGTTTTAAAATGTAAAAATAATAAAATTCATCAAACATATATTAAAAAGATATGTTTTCAATTAAAAATAAATATAATAGACCATATAAATGGGTAACTACTAGATACTTGAATTTATTAATTCTTTATGATCTAAAAATTCCCAAAAATTAAAATAATACACTTTGTGATTATAATAAAAAATCACCATAAATGATAAATTATCTTCCTAAAATCCAAACAAAAAGGCTTCAGTGTATGGTTTTGGATTTGGTAAATTGTCCAAAAACAATTCCACATATGGTATTGGTCTACATCTCATACCTATGAACTAATGTGGCATCATTGATAGTAGTAATTTTCGTAAAAATTGGAAACAACGCATGTTTCTTTGGCATGCTGTTTTGGTGGAACATGGAGACTATTCATCTTGGATCCAATCAATGCCACCCTAGTAATGTAGACTTTGCTAGTGGAGTTGGAAATATTAAAAACCCAAGGAATTATGATGTTTGTAAAATGAAAATGAGCACTTTTATGTATACTAATTATGCTGTTAGTTTAAAGGCCCCTTCTATTGTTAAAGGTTCTGCTCAAAAAGAGGGGAAATATGATGTCACAGGTGTTACCACCAGTCCAGGACATTTAGAGTTCTATTCCCATGGAACTAAACTAGAAATATTGATTAAATATCTAATAATTTTCATTGTTTTTATTGAATGATGGGTAACTTTATGTTATTACATATTTACAATAATAATTACTTTTTTTCCATTCCCCTGGTTTTTTCCTATATTTTTTTTACACTGTCATGTTCCTTTTTTCTAGGCCATTAACATTAACCATTTCATCCACATGATATATATGTTCTCAAGAACATATTTGTATTTTATTCTTATTTTTTGAATAGAATAATTATTTTAGTTGTCCATTTGTGGTTTTATGATTGTTTAAACATTTTTTTTCTTATTTTGTTGGATTGAGCATACACGATTTTATTTTTTCTACATAGATGTAATATTGGAATGATTGCGAACTTATTTTAAAATATATGAAAGAAGTTTTGTTTTTTCATACAAATTTTAGACATCATGTGTGACAAATAAGAATGATAATTGGTTGTTTATCTATAAAAAATAAGAATTCCTTGTTAGGAATATGTGTGGGTAGGTTGGAGCATGTGTGGGATGTAGATAATAATTAGGGCAGTTTGTATTTTTTTTCTGTCGTATTTGTTAGGGATAATAATGTCAAGTAGAGGGTTCTTTATGAGTAATAAATTCGGGAGTGCATAACTTGGAGAGGGTGAATTTTATTTTGATCATTTTTTTCCAGAAATATCTTTTACCTTTGTACTGGAAAACTAACATTTTTTGGTAGTAGCATTTCATGGCCGCATCATTTTTTCTATCAAAAAATTCCTAGAAAAACATCAATTTTTGTGATAAATAGTTAGAAATAAACTAAAAATAATAATGAAAAAAATACCTTCCTATCATCAGTGTTTATATTGACATTCTTTTAAGGAATACTGGCCCCCGTTCCTTTAAGAACATAAATGATCGTAATCATCGGTGCTTTTGTATGGGCAAACAAATATTTATTCCTTTGCAATTTAAATTTGGATTGACTCATCATTGATTTCAAACCATCAACCCCTTTTTGAGATGTAGGATAAAAATCAGATATAGTGACATTAATTCCCCCAAATCATTGAGTATATGAACTTAATACACTTCTCGGACATGCTCCCAACCCAAGAGAAGCTACATGTCCTAGATGATCTTTCCCAACTACTTTTCAAGAGCATAATATGGAGAAAGTATTGAATGTTGTGATGATTCCACTTGACATAAATCCAAACTCAATTTTTCCTACAATAATATGACATGAATTTTGTTACTTCAAAAATAAACACAACTTTAATAAGAATTCTTACTCAATTTTTTTACATCGTCATTTACGTATGATCTATCACTTTTTTGATGGACCACATCCTATAGATTTTCCTTAATAATTGGATGTCAATAGTTCTTCTCCTATAATAAAAAATATCATAAAAATACATAATATGAAATTAATTTCTGAAAATGTAAATGATATATATACTACAAACTCATTTTTCTTGCATGAAAATGTTTTAGTTATGGATTTATATGAAATGGTTTGATTGATATAATTTAGTTAATTTTTCATACACATTTCATACATATATAAATATAAACATTTTAGTAAAATTTAATGAATAAAAAAAATGTAATGTTAATATATGATGGAAATAAAAGATTATTAAAGTACCTTGTGCTTTTGCTTATCACAGATGATAAGGTAACATTTCCATTTCTCCTTTATTGTACATTTTGGACATTTTTCCTCAAAATGTTGATCTTTAGTTAGGCTTGAATCATAATTTTTATGAAACAAAATACCTCTATTGTATCTCCATATTTTCCCTATATCAAGATTAGTAAACCACTTTTCCAACTTATCATGTGAAAACTAAAAGTAGGGATTTTCCAAAAAAATAAAAACATTAGTTGTGATATTCTAAAAAACATAAAAATTCATTAAATCAATAAAAAAATAAATTACATAACAAATATGCATAACATGTCTTATTTAAGATAATTTTTATGCTTTTCCAAGTTTCATAATCTATAAGAAATTTAGTCCTAGTTATATGTCGCAGTGGACATAAAAATAAACCTCCACCTTCCCCAATTCGATATCCCTGATCATCAAAGTTCACTATAACCTTTTCATTCCCCAATGACCAAATTTTCTCTATTCATAATTTTTTCACATTTTTTCACACACTCTAAATCTAATAAAATAATTAAAATAAATTTAAAAATGGATTAATTAAAATAAAAAAATTGAATAAAATTGAATGTACCAATAATATTTCATATCCAACCAGTAAATTATTTTCCCCTCCTTATACTAATTGATTTCAGAGTAACATTCACACCCATCTCATATTCAACATCTAAGCCACTTTTAGGGATAAATAATTGAGTATTTTCATCTAAATTGTACTCTGATAATGTGAACTATGTTGATTAACCATAATCTGAATGTTTTTACTGCGGAAAACATCTTCGGTGATCTGTACTCATGTTGAGCATGATGAAATGTCTTCATTTGATGAAAAATGAGTATTCACATTTATATTTTATTGTGTTGTATGTTTTTAATTTATATTTTGAACTATAGGAATTTTTTAATTAGTCATATATATATGGTGATTTTAATCATAAAATGTTTTGAAGAAACACTTATAATGTGGTTAAAATAAAAAAAATGATGACAAATTCATTTTATTGACAGGGTGAATAAAAAATTTAAAATTTAACATGTATACATATTTTATAAATTTATCACATCATGGTTTAAGGGGAATCACCCACATGGTAGTGAAATAAAAGTGTATGGAATGATGTCAAAATTGGTTTTTTGTGTACTATGTGAATCAAGGGAGTGTGAGAAGGAAGTCCCTACTCTAATATATATATATATATTATAAATTAGGTGACATCCATTGTGGTGGATCATGACTCACATATCCTAGAAATGAGGTCATGAGCTTCTATAATGGGGATCCACCCAAAAAATTTCTCATGCAAGGTGGGTGGATCCTACAAAGGCGATGGGATAAATGGAGGCCACCAAATATTTTTCTAAAAATTAAATTGAATGGATATTGTGTGTATTAAGAGATGAGAAAGGGTGGCTTGGTGCATGATGTAATGGGTTTTTTTATATTCTTTTTCAACATTGACTATAAACTAGGAAACTATATTAGGGAAAAGAAAAAGGAAATGCAGACTTTAACTATTCAATGTATAACATTAGTATGTCTATAATGGAGCCTAACTCAAAAATACTGGTTGGTTTCCTTCATAACATTGTGATAGGACAAGGGGACTAGGAAATTTCAGTATTCATACTTATATACTTCTTATCCAGTGTCATTATGTTATCACAAATTTTAGTTAAATATAAAATTATGAAGATACATTAATTGTTATGTCAAGTGAATCAGATGGAAAAAAATTGGAATACATAAAACATTAAAACATTTATTAGTAATGTTGATGCCCCCTTTGATCTAACACATAAAACATTGGAAAACATCATTTTTTCATAATCTAACCCATGAAACGTCCTTGATAATTTTATATATAGATATTTTTTACAAACAATGAGTAAAAAATTTCTATATAGAATTCAAATGCATATATAGTTACTTGATATATAGAAAAAAAGTGTTCGCGAATAAAAATAATTTTCATTTATGTTACAATTTGATGGGAAATTTCCACATGATGGAGCCTCTCTATAAAATTTTATAGTTTATCCTAAATATAGGATTTGAAATGTTAAATTATACCTCGATCAATTTCTACAGATTCTTGTAGCTTGTCCATTCATGTAGCATTATCCTCGTCATCTTTACAAAGATTCTATTTCTCTGCACCGAAAATATCTCCAATTTGTG
Organism: Viscum album; assembly: GCA_963277665.1. NCBI lineage: Eukaryota > Viridiplantae > Streptophyta > Magnoliopsida > Santalales > Viscaceae > Viscum > Viscum album. Next base: position 1,895,044,983 of record OY728121.1, on the reverse strand, counting down.
CCAAATATCTTACCAATGATTGGTGAAGTTGGACTACCTCTTCCTTTTTTGAATTTAATTCCTATTTGAGGTGTATTATTTATAGATACTTTTTTTCAAGGTGATCTAGTTACTTGAACCCCTTCTTTGAGTGGTTGAACTCATCTTTGATTATGGAACCTCTGAGTTCCTCAAATTGTACTGCTAGCTGCACCACATCATACCGTAATCTTCACTCCTTCTTCTTTTTTGGATGATCATCTTCACCACATTTTGGACCTCATGGTAATTAAATTTTCCATATCCCAATATGGATATATTTAATGGGAGTCAGTGATGTCGCAATTGAATTTATTCCCGAGGCATATCCCCAATTATCTTCTAGATTTCCTACTAGACCAAAAGGTGTATAGTTCAAAAAGCCTCCTATGTCTCTAGATCAGACTCAATGCCACTCTTTTATGGGGCTAAATAATCCAGAACCATTTCACTCAGCAAACCTACTTGTTCCACTCCCACTAAAACCACCTCATCTTCACCTACCAACATTTGTAGAGCTGGCATGGAAGCCCACATTTCAAGCCCTGTCATTGAAGTCGATGACACTGGATAACATGTGACACTTCTCATTAACACCATAAGGATAAAAGGAAGCAAATATTGTGAATTAACCAAAATAGTTAGCAACACTCACCTATTTTTTGATCAAATATTTGAATGAATACCTCTCCAACAACCCTAAACTTAACTATCGAGTGGGAACCTCTTGATAGGGAGTATCCTCTTGAATTTTCTACATAGCAGGGTTCAGAGGGTCTTGAGAATCTCCCACCTTAGAATTATCATCCACCACTTCCTCGACAATAGAATTAGGGTGGACTTTGATTCCCTATTCATGAAGTGACATAGTGACATTCTATATAGAAAAAGATGCACATGTTGAGCTTTGATGTGAAGCATCGGCTGAAGGAAATATCAATTGTGTTTGGAAAATGAAAAAATTATAGAAATCACATTCATCTATTTCATTTTGTAAATACCTAAACTCTTTGATGGAACATGGAATATCAATGTTTGGATTTATTAGATCAATCATTTCATGATATATGGAATAAATCTTCACAACATACTCACCGGTAGGGGTATCTGGGGTACATTTCTTAGGACCCAAATTTGGTCCACCATCAATACCCTCTAATGAATGCTCAATGGGAAAAAAATTTCATCCCCCATAGATTCAGGTTCAGTATCAACATCTTCATAGGACCATCTGACATCCCTATCACCCCCTGCTGGGGTGACATTGGGGTCAACATTGACTGCCTCAAGGTCCTCTGGAACGGGAAATATATAAGAAATATCATGAGGATAGGAAAGTTAGTAACAATACATGGAACATGATGGAGTTTGTATGAAATTACCATGGCCCTCTCCCATCTCAATAGAATTGGAGGTAGACATGGTTACATCACTAGATGCTTTTTCAATCAAAATAATGGATTCATCAGCTTGGATCCATGCCTCCCCTAGGGAATCCTCCTTGATCATTTAAGGATCAGTGAAGGACCCCTTAAGGGAGGAAAGAAACATGGATTTTTCATTAGAAAAGCATGGTCTGAAAGAGTATATCAAGTCACAATATCAAGTGACAATATGAAGACTTAATGTATAACATGCATTGATCCAACATTAATTTCCTATACTTGAGGTGAGAGTCTAGGGGTTACCACCATAATATCCTCTATCATGGTAATTTAGCCCAAGGATAATTCTGGGGACCCAAGGGCCTCATCCACTACCTTGAATGGAGTTCCCATGGGCCCATACAAAGGTGACTCAAGTGGCTCTATTTTTTCTCCTTCTCCAAACAGTTCTTCTTCTTATTCTTATATTAAGAACTGAATAATAAAATCCAGTAAATATTAATGATGGTCGATTAATGTTATGATTAGGGAAGGTAGAGAAGATAAATACATCGGTAGGGTTAAGTTAGATTTCCCATTAATCCTCAAAATGAATGGTTACCCTCTCAAGAACTCCTTAGTCTAGCATATCAGAAACTCATTTTGTGGAAGGAGACTAATCTTCTGTAGCATATATCAAAGCCTCCCACTCTTGAAGATACTTTGTAACCTTGGTCAAATAATTGTTAGGGTGGAGATCAGGTGGTTCTCTAATGTCACCCAGCTCTAGGATTCATAGGCCAACTTGGAGAAACTCCTATTCATATCATAAATCCGATGTTATGGTCTCCCAAACTCAGATATCTATGGGTTGGAAATAATTTGACTCTGATATGGGATCCATTTTAGGCCTCTTTACTTTCATGGGGAAATTATTGTATGGAACAAGAATCTCCTCCTGATGATGATGACCAGACCACGTTGGTGTAGATGGTGTTGTCTTCTCAACCCTAGTTTCTCAGTGGTCTTTTCATGAGATCAATTAGAAGGCTCTAGAGCTTCAACATCATCATATTAAGCTATTTACTTTTCACCATGCATACTATAACCATTAGTTTTCATGCCCTTGACTAATGGAATTAGTTTCGCTAATACCCCCTTGAGGGTATGAAGAGATTAATAACTTGGTACACCTAGCCTCAATTCTGATTGAGGCATTTGATGGAGGAAGTGTTTGAAATTTTAGATACCTACATGGCCATAATGATCTGAAGATGTCAGGATAATATCAGATGATTCTCAATAATAACATGTTTAGGAGGAATGATGCTTAACTATTGAAGACATTTAAACCGGTGGAAAAATTGGTACGAAGCATAAGCCTCGCAGATGATCTAACTATCAACGTGATCCACCAATATGCTATCTTTGAATTATATCATGTAAAACCTAAAATGATAATTATTTTCCTTGAAATCATTAATAAATGTACCATTTAATGGGTTACCATGAAGGATGATGTTAAATTACCTTGAAATATTTAACACCCTCTACACTTCATCATACTTTAGGTTCTAATTCTAGATTCTAGTGACAACCTAAAAAAGTGGGAAAAATTCTCTATTAGGGATCTTAACTAGGATTAGTTCCACAAATGAATTGAAGTGTGCTGCGATCCATCCCACAACCCATGAAATAGCCCTGTAATTCTAAATGAGGCCTTCCAATTGTATATATGCAACAAAAAATGGAAAAAACATTATAGGATAGGGGGATATAATCTTATGTATATACCCTATACTAGTCTAGCCACCATAAAAAAAGTCCTTAACCTCACAATTCCATTGGTCTCATAGAACATAAGTAGATATATTGTTTTCCACATAGAAAGTATGCTATCCAGGTTAGTCTTTGCATCAACTTTGCGGTTGAACTTAACCCCAACAAGTGTGTTGTACCTTATCCACTATAGGCCAAATGTGTCGGGGGTGCCTCAGTTTTCCCCGACAGGACATACAGTAGGGAGAATAGAAGTGGTATCATATCCCTCTAGTTCTATAAAATCATTCATCCACATTGTATCATAAATTTCACCCCTATAGAAAATATATTTGTTCTATGATTTATTTTCTATCTTGAAAAGATCGTGGTCCAACAATGGTTTCCTTTTAGCATCATTTCATGTTGTATTTAGTGGGATGAACTCATTATACACTTTTACATTAATGTTACTTATATATATTTTGTATACATCCCATAGGTTGATTCCAACTTTACAATGTGTTATGTGAAATTATTTTTTCTGTGGAATCTATCGACTCCGCAATTCGAGGATGATATATGGGTTCTTATAGAAATAGGTTTGTCATGACCAAACTAAATCATATACATGCATGTCTTGAATCTTCTTTTTATATTTTTTGAATGACTATAACGCCCATTATTCCCACATCCACTTGGGCCTAACTCCCCTCTAGAATGGAAATCGCAGTCCTCCTTTCAACCGTGCGTCTTATATTTCAATGAAGCATGGAAGGTTGGTTCATAACAGTGATTCCTCAATTATTAGATGTGTGGCTTCAAATCTATAGTGAAACTATTTTGATGTATAATATATCCATTGGGAACCATTCACTTCTTAATATAATATCCTTTGGATGAGATGTTGGTAAAAGGGTAGTTGATATGCTTCACGAACCAAGATGTGGGGAAGTAATTACGAACCATAGGGATAAATGAATCCCTCAAAATAATGTGGTCATATTATGGTAGGTAGTCACGTTATGGGTACTAATATTGGTATGATGCCAAACACTTCTCTAGATTTGGAAGATTAGAATCAACCATGTTGTATTACACTTTCCTAACAGCTTTGACCTTCTCATAGGAAGGTGCAATAACTTATTCAGTGGAAGTCATAAGGGCCGCCATTAAGAACCTAAAAAAGGCCCCATTCTCCCACATTGAGATGAAATATTGAATTGGAATGTTTAAAATTTCAACTTAAAAGAATTATAAATTTAGGAAAAGGAAGGAACTCGCATAGCGCCTTTAACAAGGATCAACACACAGCACCTTCGGTTAGGTTCCATTCATATCCCTTTCTACCAAGTTTCACACGTAGGAACTTCATCTAGGATTCACATGAAACACCTTCACTCAAGTAGATTTACCATTTGAAATTTGATCGGAGTCCTTAGTTAAAATGGAAGCACGAATGACCTGAGCGAACTACCTGGACGATGAGAGAAAAAATCACAAACATAAAATGTGAAGAAAATTAAAAATGGGACATCGATATTTATAGATGTCACTGACCTGCACTGAGGGATCTGTGGACCTGGTCTTCACTGAGGACCTACGCACCGTACCTTTTCTGCCACCCTGTGTGGAATCCCTTCATGATTTACCAACACAACCTTCATAATATTTTCCTTGTTCTACCTTAGAACTAGACCATCATCTTTTGATCAGATCCAATCCTAATGGGGGGGGGGGATTTTTTGACACTCTATTTTGTTAAGTGGAGTGAAAATATTATAAATAATACCTTAATCATGATAATGTGCCAAATATCCCTAAGAAAAATCAATGTAACTTTCCCAAACCAACCTGAGAACACAGACCTATGCATAAAAAAGCTAATCACACCCCCTATGCATTGTACTAAATGGAAGGTCTCCCCTGCATAGGTCACCTATGCCAAGCACCTTTGACCGAGACTTACGTAGGAACACTCCTTTGATCAAGGTTTCCTATTTTTCTATAAATAGGACCCAAGGGTACCGATTTTTAATAAATATAAAATTAGAAGAAGACCCCAATATATGGTTGTGCAGCCCCTTTTCCTAGGTCTCCAAAACCCCTTAGGTATTTTTCTCAAACCTGAGAGAAGAGAGAATTAAAGGGGATTAGTGAGATAAAAGTACCTTCCGGGTCTGAAACACATGACACTTGTTTGAAGACCCTTCCCTCCTTAAATGAAAAACCATCTACATGAGGCCCCTTCCCATACCAAGGACCTATGAAATACCCACTAGGGACACCTAAGGAGACTCATGGTGCCTAGGATAAATCCTCACCCAAGTGTTGTTACCGATGTGTTTTCTTTCCCAAGGCATACCCAAATATCACAGGCTTATACCTCCTATGTGAAGAACTTATAGTTTCTCCCAGTACTTGTGTGAGGCACTTCTACCCTGTAATCTAGGACTTGTGTGAGAAAAAACTTGATCCCTCTTCCAAGACAACAATGTAAGAGCCCCTCATCCTTTAGATCCCTCACCCAAGGGGGGGATAATTTGAAACCTCCACTTAAGCCTCCAAAATTGAAATAACATGAAGAGGGGAACACTAGAGTTTCTCCCATTTGGTTTTTCATTCCTATAGCCATATGATTCCCATAATTTCCCTAAAATGGTTAGGGTCCTAGGGGTAAATGTTGATTTTCTTTCTTACGGTCATGAGGACCCCATACCAGGGGATAGTGCTGGGGAGTTCTTGGTCTTTTCTACTAGGGATAGGACCATGTACTTCCTTAATTGTATCTAATACCTAGAGCCTCCAGTTTTAGGTGGGGAGGGTGAGGATAACACTTGCCTTTACTTTTTACAAGGAATGACATCCTCCTCTTCCACTATATGACTTATTTTTGGGCATCCTCCTCAGGAGTAATTCACTATGCATTCTTGAAAGATGTTACAATATCACTCCTCATATTTACCTTAGGGTCATGTCTATATGTGTAGTCATATATGAATATCATAGATGTTAATATCAAATATGGGATAGGAATTAGAGATCATCCCATCTCCTGTAGCCCCATCCTCTTCCACCAACGGATGAGGAGAAGTGTGTGGTTTGCTGGATCTTCAACTTCCTATTGTATTTAACATTATAGAATGACTCATCTTAACTCATGTGGACATAGATATTATTCATAATCATGGAATACACATAGTACAATTCATGTTTTATAAGTTAACCATCTTTCAAACCTTCTCCTCGCCTTTCTCCTTTTGGTTTTCATGGGTCCTCATGTCCATGTATCCAACCTCATGGAAAAGAAGATAGTGTGGTTTCTTGGTCCTTATGTTACATCTTGTTTATCACAATGAGCATGAATCACATGGTATTAGAGGTTAATTATGTTCATTCCATCCACATGATCCCAGACCTAAATGGGCCTCCTACTTAGTATATGCCTCGACACATCATCTATGGGAATCCTCCTCAGGAGTAATCCCCAAACCAAACTAATTTGTGGGAATCATTCAAACTGTAAGCTCCAACCAGTTACTAGGGAATCCTAATCAAGAAAAATCCCCAAAATGCATTCTTTGTTCATCCGTCTCAGGATTAAGCCACAACCAAACCACACTCAATTAATTTGGGAATCATCCTTAGGCGCAATTCCCAAAAAACTTCAAACAATTCGAGTATCATCTTCAAGAGTAATCCCCAAATTGAACCCCCAAAACTATAGGAGTCAATCATTTTGTCATGGCCCCAAATTAATTCATCATGGAATCCTTCTTAGGAGAAATCCCCATATTAATCCTCTAAAAGGGCTGTACTACCCTACAAGAAAAATACAAGGGTCTCCATAAATGTGATCCCTCATCACTGAACTATGTAGTATTTGGTTATTATTCGAATGGAATACGTAAGAAGCCTCCCTAGGGTTAAAAGTAAACACACCAAATCAACCCTATTATCTCTTAGACACATTCCCAGTAGGGTCTAATTAAACATTAAAATTTATATCCCTTCCAGGTTCCCTAGGTCGCTTCAACATAAGTCCCGCACCATACCTTGACTAGGCACATTTCACCTAGACTCCATCACCATATGATGTTAAAATATGAGGTTTAGTCCTTATCACATGAACATAAAAGGTATGATGTGACCCATTAAGTATCAGCAAGATATATGGGTTTTGATTCCTTTTATGAGGAAACATAAGTAGCTTGTCACATGGGTTTGATCCCAACATCAAAACAACTCTCATCTCCCTAGATGATGATCCACTCCAGAGCACCCAACTATAAATCTATAAAACCATCATTATCGTAATAATAAATAAATAATATCTAATCATTATATGTGAGGATACCATTAATGGAGAACCTCAGGTATATACATATATCTCTATTAGCGATGAAAATCAGATACATACAGATGATTCTATGTTCCATACATGGTAATAATTAATTTCTAATTAAATGGTGACCAATATCATACTTGGGAATTATTAAATGATTCATGGACATGTCTTAAATCCATAATAGAGTCCCGAAGTAGGCAAAAATTCCCCCCCAAAAGGGTGTTATGATCCCAACCTTACATCCTCTCGACCAATGTGAGTTGTTAAGAATCATTGGTAAAATTTCCTAATGAGCACCTAAATTCGGAAAATAGGTCCATATGGATAAAAAAACCTTGGGTCTTTCCATTTCCATGACCAAAACCATTGAAACCCATTCATAAATAGTTAACCTAATGTGAATTATTGCATAAAACTCAAACACATGAAATCAACCATTGAACAAACATGATTATCTCTATCAAGAAAAATGGTTATCATTATGTGAATGAATTAAATATGGAACAACCTTCAAAATATAAAAATGATATACTTACAAGTCCATATTAGACCATTTTTTTCATGAGTCAAACATATTTATGTCAGAAAGGGTGACCCATTGAAAGGTCCCATCAATCAGCGACACATTTTTCCTCAATAGATATCTCTTATATCTCTATAATACTTAACAAAATTATACTAGAAACAACATTTTGAACATGGACAATGGTTATTCCTGGAAATTTTCCCATATAACTAATCCTTATATGAGAACCCCTAATATCATGGTTTATAATTTATTTTTTCATGTTAAAAGTATGATGAAACATTATTTTATAGGTAAGAAATATATCACTCATCATTTTCATGAACCGTGGTCCTAGTTGTATGACCTAAAAATGCAAGACAATATGTCGCCCAAGTCACATGATGTTAAACAGTACAACAAAAAAAATCATCACATGACATTAAAATTCAATCTTACACTATTTACCGAGAATAAGATTCCTTGGGAAACTACATTAGGAAACCTTATAACTCAAATGTAATGACCCATACCTGAACAACCACCCGAACAATGCCAAACAGGTCGGGTGTTACTACCTTAGGTGCACCTCCCTGAACTCCAAAGGCTGCCAACTTGTAGTGAGGGCCTTATAGGTATAGTGGGGAGGCTATACCCTATTGGGGGATAAAAATGGTACAAGTCTGAGTATAATAATAACGATGGAGTGGAACAAATGGCTCATCAGACTCGAACCAGATGCGCAGAGCGGAAGCACATTCAATATCGATAAATAGAAGAAGCAATAAATATTACCACAACAACAAAAATAATAAAAACAATATGCTAACCACTTGTAACTACGACTGAACAATAAAAAATGCATCTAAAGCAAGTCATACATGTATTTATATTTAAAAAGGCACCAATGTCTAACCAGATGTAGCTACATAACAAGTAAGAATGCTAATATAGGAATAAAACAAAACAAGATAACCTCTAGCTAGGTAAGACCTCAAGGTCCATACTATCTCCATGCAACAATTAATGCAGCCCACCTCCAGAAGCTGACCTCATTCTTGCACACAAATCCATAATGTCTGAACACATCATGAAGGGACCATGTAGGCTGTGGGAAAAATCTCAGTAGAATACCACCCAATGGTGTTACCTAATATAATACTTTATGCATGCATGCATTTATAAGAAAAACAGTAAATAGTACGATACACAAATAAACACAAAATCTAGTGGTGCTTAGTGTCCACCATGGAGTGTCACATGCTTCAGCCAATGCTGGAATCTTTATTGTGTAACCCGATACCATTTTCCCCTGACACTGCGTGTCTCAATTACCGACGTCTCAAAGGCACACCCAAGAATAGTAACCCGGCACCTTTTGCCTCCTAACACCTCGTGCCCCATGTACCGACGTCCTGAAGGCACGCCCAAGAGTTAACCTAGAGAAACAGTGATGCCTATCCTCAAATAAATAACTAGAGGGACAACGATGTCTGCCCTCAAATAAAGTAACTGGAGGGACGATGATATCCACCCTCAAATAAGTAACTAGAGGGACAGCGATACCTGCCCTCAAATCAAGGCGAGCATCATCCCCCATCCTGATAGCCTCAATGCTATCCCATAGAGGCTCTTCACCTCCCACGTGGCTTTCTACGGCAAGCACCCCAAACCAAAATACCTAAACCACATCTATGGGGGCCTCTACCCACACGACTGGTCAAAAAAACCACATCATAGAGTATCTTTGTGTGCATACTACTCAAGGTTCTGGGTGAGTGGTAATCACCAAAAAGTACCTAATCCACCACACATCTGACACCTCATGTCCCTGTGACCATGCCGCTCAAGTATGATGACCTTTCCATCCAAGTAACCTGGGCCATGCCAAACCTGACAGTCATCCTGCCTTAAGCCGACGTCCATGATGCCCAATCTCGTAGTTAAAACCACCCAAAGTAACCTCAGGCCAAGCCCAACCTGAAAATCATACTACCTTAAGCCGACATTCATGACGCCCAATCACGTGGTCAAGACCACCCAAGTAACTCAGGCCATGCCCATAACGACCAGAAGGTTCCAGCATTTGAAAAATCACACATCACATATATAATCACATTTTAACAGAACAAATGACAGGAAAAACCATCTAAACTAATGAATTGCACTAATCAAGTGATGTCCCATACCAGTACTGAAGTTTATAAGTTCTCCAACAATTCATAACAAGGTTTAAATATATAAACCTAACAGTATAACCAATAAATTTCATGTATTATCATTTTGGAACCCCTACCAAAATTCCCCATGTGAGAAGCGACCTCTCCCCCAACCCTTCTCAATCAAGACAGGAAAAAGGGCATACCCAAAGGTATCCCATAGGTGTAATAAAAAACTTAAGATGCAATAACAGATAAATTAGGGTCTCTCTAAAAATACGTTAAAATGCGCCAAAGGATGTGCCACATAGATTTCCACAAAAACACGAAAGAATATATGCACCACCTACCTCGTACTAGTACGATGATACTCCTTCGATATCAACCTCCATTTAGGTCTAAAACGTGGTAGATCTACAAAAGAAAAAAAAACTCAAACCACAAAAACTCGTTCTAGGAAAGAAATCAAGATGAACGGATCAAGATGTATCAAGGCCTTACCGAGGGGGTTCCAATGTATCAAATGGTGCTCGAAACAGAGTTCATACGAAGATACAGGAGGTAATTTAAGGTCTAGTTGGCTCTCCCCATACGAGCCACATAAGGGATGAAGAAAAGAGAGAAGAATGAGAAATTTGGAGTGGCCCGGAACTTAAAAAACCTAATTTTAAGTGGATGCATCATTAACCTACATAGTTTAGCAAACTGTGTTCCAACCATGAAGTTGCCACCGCCTCACCCAAGAACATTGTACGACAAACCCGTACGGTTTGGAAAACCGTGCGCTGCCCGTGTGGGGCCCACTATCTCACCCATAGACTTTTCATAGTTTGTCAGCACAGTTTGTTCAGATTGTGTGCCAACTGTGCACTCCTGCAAGACCTCCCCAAATTCAAAAGTTTAACCCAGAATTGTCCAATTTCTCTATTTTTCTCAGAGGTGAGTCAAAATTCAAATAGGGTTTGGATTTTGACACGTTCCAAAAAACTCGGGTTATTACAATCTCCACACCTTAACATAGCTCGTCCCAGTGCTATCAAGTGAAACCCGAAGATAGAACAAAACATACCACCCCCATCAAAGCAACCCGGACTTCCCCAGTCACAAGGTTCTGGATAAATTTTTCAATGGGATCCCCACTTTAGGAATCACCTACAAAACTCAGAACAAGAAAAGGTTTGCAAACCTGTGTTCTGGACTCATGGTCCTCCTGTGACACATCATCACCCATTCCCCTCATTGGAGCTCCCATGCCATTTCTGACACCCAAATGTATCTCGCACCTCATCAGTGTCCGCCTCCACATGGTCCTTAATCCCATGGATGCTCAAAATGAACCTGGTTCCTAACACCTCAATTAACCCACATACTCGATGCCCCGATGCCCATGGCACCTCATGTAACCTGCATCCTCGATTCCCCGATGCCCATGGTACCTCAAGTAACCCGTATCCTCGATGCCCCGATGCCCATGGTACCTCATACATATAAATATATAAGAAATTCACACATCTGATGTGGCACCAAACCCACTGACCAACATCTAGTCAACCTTGCTTGGGCCATGGCCGTCCTGACAACCAACGTTACCTCAAACCGACTACTGATTCGCCCAATCCTGGTGATCAAAATCACCTCAACCGATAGTACCTTCCTTCTCTCATAAGATCCTGATCCAAATGCCCTACCACATGAAATTATACAAATATAAAAATCATGGCATAACACATTTCAATAAACACGCAATTCTATCATGAATTTCACCAATTCACATTTCATATCATACAAATCATGGTAATTGATTTTTATTCACATGGCATTATCACTTCACAAAGCATACATGCAATTATGAAATTGAAATACCCTAAAATGTTCCTATCAAAATCCAAGCAAACAAGCCTCGCCATACCAGGCCAAGGTCTAATTCTCCCTTACCGCACCGGGTTAGGGGTTACATATCAGAATCAGTAACATCACACACCATGTGTGCCACCGAGGTGGAAATCATATAAACAGTAATATGAGAAAATGTAAACAGCAATTTCCACCCATGGAAACTAGGTCAATCCCTCGTACCTGGGGCTGCAGTCACCCAAGAACATGCCAGAAACCCAGTTCTAGTAACAACCTATCATCAATCAACCATAACCCAAATAGTAAAAACACCATAAATAAAATGAGAAGTGTCAAACTCAGTAGTAGTTATCAAGGCACTGCTACAAAATCCATGTCAAGAACGCCTCTAATGCAACTTTGTAACGACCCGGACTCGAACAACCACCCAAACAGTGCCTAACGGGTTGGGTGTTACTACCTTAGGTGCACCTATCTCAATGCCAAAGGCTGGCGACTAGCAGCGAGGGTCTTATAGGTATAGTGGGGAGGCTGTACCCAGTCAGAGGATAATAATGGTACTAGTATGAGTATAATAATAATGATGCAGTGGAACAAATGACTCAACAGACTCGAACCAGACCCAAAGAGAAAAAGAAAATTCAATATCGATAAATAGTTGAAGTAATAAATATAACAATAGTAGTGGAAATAAACACAACAACATGCTGACCACTTATAACTACTGCTGAACAATAAAACATACATCCAAAGAAAGTCATACATGTATTTATATATAAAAAGGCACCAATGGCTAACCAGATGTAGTTACATAACAAGTAGGCATGCTAATACTAGAATAAAACAAAACAAGATAAACTCCAGCTAGGTAAGACCTGAAGGTCCATACCATCTCCATGAAACAACTAACGCATCACATCTCAAGAAGTTGGCCTCATTCCGGAATGCAAATCCATAAAGTCTGCACACATCCCGAAGGGCCCATGCAGGGTCTGAGACAAATCTCAGAAGGATACCACCCAACGGTGCATACCTAATATAAGTGTTTAAGCAGACATGAATTTATAAGGAAAATAGTAAGGATTACGATGCTTAAATAAACACAATCTCCACTAGTTCTCAATGTCGACCAAGGAGTGTCACCTGCTTCGACCAACACCGAAATCTCTACCGTGTAACCTGGCACCATGTTCCCCTGACACCGCGTGTCTCATGTATTGACGTCTCGAAGGCATCCCCATGAATAGTAACCCTGTATCTTGGGCCTCCTGACACCTCGTTCCTCATGTACCGACATCCAGAAGTCACGCCCAAGAAGTAACTCAGAGGAACAACGATGCCTATCCTCAAATAAATATCCAGAGCGACAAAGATGTCTTCCCTCAAATAAAGTAACCAGAGGGACAACAATATATTCCTTCAAATAAGTAACTGGAGGGACAATGATACGTGACCCCAAATAATGGTGAGCCTCAGCCCCCAATTTGATACCCTCAATGATATCCCTTGGAGGCTCCTCACCTCCCACGTGGCTTTCTACAACAAGCAACCCAAACCAAAATATATAAACCACATCTACGACGGCTCTATGCACACGAGTGGTCAAAAACACCTCATCACAGAGTATCTCTGTGAGCACACTACTCAGGGTTCCGGGTGAGTGGTAATCACCAAAATAGTACCTAAGACCACATATCAAACTCCTCGTGTCCCTACGACCATGCTGCTCAAGATTGATGTCCTTTCTATCCATGTAACTCGGGACATCCCCAACCTGACAGTCATCCTGCCTCAAGCTGACGTCCATGACGACCAATCCCATGGTTAAAACCACCCAATGTAACCTCAGGTGAAGCCCAACCTGACAGATGTACTCCATCAAGCCGACGTCCATGATGCCGAATCCCATGGTCATGACCACCCATGTCACTCGAGTCATTCCCATCACAACCCGAAGGTTCTAGCATATGCAAAACCACACAACACTTATATAATCACATTTTAACAGAACACATGATAGGAAAAACCGTCAAATGGATGAATTTCACTAAGCAAGTGTTGTCCCATACCAGCACTGAAGTTTCTAACTTATCCAAGAATTCATATCAAGGATTAAATAACTAAACCTAACAGTTTAAACCAATACATTTCAAGTATTATCATTTTGGCACCCCCGGACAAAATGCCCCACGTGAGAAACAACCTCTCGCCTGACCCTGGTCAATCAAGATAGGAAAAAGGGCAAACCCTCTCAATCCACAAATAATTTTTCAATGACAGAAATAAAAAATAACGGCTCAAAAAGAATCAAGGCCTTATCGACGGGGTTCCAACGGATAAAACGATGCTCGGAAAAGAGTTCAGATGAAGATATGGGAGGGATTTGAAGGTCCGACTGTCTCTCCCCACGTGAGCCACAAGAGGGTGGAAGAAAAGAGAGAATAATGGGAAATACTGAGTGGCTCGGAACATAAAAACCCTAATTTTAAGTGTTTGAATGGTTAAGCCACATGGCTTAGCAAACTTTGCGCCAACCGTGTTAGTGCCATGGCCTTAGCCAAGAACTTTCCACGACCAACCCACATTGTTTGGAAAACCATGCGCCGCCCGTGCGGAGCCCACTGTCTCACCCAGATACTTCATACGATTTGTTCGCACAGTTTTTTCAGACTGTCCACCAACCTTGTGCACCTGCCCGACCTCCTCAACTTCAAAATTTTAACCAATAATTGTCCAATTTCTCTAGTTTTTACCGAAGTGAGCCAATATTCAAATTGGGTTGGTATTTTGACCTGTTCCAAAAACCCACGTTCCTTCAACAAACTTCGGATTACTCTCATGATATGATTTCCAAAATTCTTGAATATCATTCGCAGGGCTTCAAAAATTGTTTTTTACATTGAGTAACATTTTTCCTTACCGTATGACAATAAACTATATGGTTAAAATTACTCTTATTCTGTGTAAAAATTCAATAACTACCAGAAACATGATTCCTACCATTATAAAATATGTAGTGATTCCTAGATCTCTATTATTGGGTCTGGCCATAATATTTATTTTTTCATATTGAGTCACCTTTGTCTACACCACATTATGTTCAACAGCATGGCTGATGTCCTTGTTGCATGACACTAAACTACATGCTTTTCCAAAACTATTTATGGATTGATCCTCATTCTAATGAGATACACAGTTATGTCTCGATCGTATATATTGATCCATCCTACACAATATCAAAATAACATTTTCCTTCCTTTTATTCACCTCTATGTATTGAAAAAAACCGTTTTTACTACTTGTTTCTCACAATGAGTATAGATTATGTGGGCATAGGAGTATTTAAAATAGCGTTCCTAAATGATAAAGGAATATTAGTTCAAATTAAGGTTAGCATGATCCTAGATGAATGAACATAAAATTATCCCAAACAATCTTTATCGTACGATGATAAAATATATGGTTGATGTCTCTTGCATGATGTGAATATCAATAACTACATTTGGCTTGATTCGTTCTTTGAAGAGATATGTAGTGAAACCAGAATCCTACATTCTGGTGCAACCATATTATGAGAAATTCTCCAACCCTCCTTGGTATTAGCCATATCTACACAGGAGGGTCTGATATGGGTCCTCACCTTACTCATGATCCCACATAAAAAAAGAGCTTCTATACACACAAGAATTAAATTAGTGTGGGGATTTTATCTAAGAACTATGTGTGGCTTGATTATAACATTGATGGGATATGCAGCGATGCTCGAATATTATGTCAGGGGCCCATCCACAAAGAAATCCTTTTCCCACACATGGACCAGACCTGTGTAGGGAGAAATTTCTCCCCATTCTTGTATAATTTTAATTTGAAATGATTCTTTCATATTGAGGCATTTCCCTCCCACTATCCAAACTCTGTGTCTGGGGAAATATAAATATCTATAATATTTAATTAACCATTAGTAACAAAATATCTTTTTTTAAATACACCTTTATCTCACAATACAGTAATGTGCCCAATTTGGATTTTCCTAAGTCTCCAACCAAAAGGTCCTAGCATCTAGAGTAATTTTTTGTTCTACTATGCATTGGTACACCCATAGTTATCTTCTCATAAGTCACCCACCAAAAGGTCCTATCAACGAGTGGAACATTTTTACTTGAAAGAGACCTCTTATATAATTTTTATCCTCAACAACATTATATTGGTAACCCTCTTTTTGAACATTGGCCCATGTTAATTCCTTATATACTTGTCCCATATCACCTTTTGAATCCAAAAACACCCATGTTATAGCTTACAACCTTCCCCTATCATTCCTGAAAATGATGGAACATTATTGGATAGATTATCGTGAAATGGAAAATGTAATGCCCCAAGATTTCATATTACGTTATCTCTTAAAAGTAATTTAATAACTTGTGCTACACGCAACACCGAGTTCCAGCGCTTCATGACTTAGCAAAAAAATAGTTCAAAAAGAAATTATGAATAATATTAACTGAATTTTGAATTATATATACTCTATATAATTTTAGAATCTATATTATCTGTTTCTTAGACATAATATAAGAACAAAATCATTTTTTTCAGATAAATGAATTATTTTTCAAAAAAATGCAATTTTACCACCTTTTAATGGAAAACCCTTTTTAAAATCAATATTTGAAAATTTTATATTTTCAATTTAATTTAATTACATTCTTCTTTAGAAGAAGGAAATAAAGAAATTTGGATAAAATTTTTCCATTTTTCTGATAACTTTCATATTTTGATGAATAGTGAAAAATACTAAATTTTAATTGAAAACAAATTTTTTAATTGATATAATTTATAGGGTAAAATGATGAATTTGAATGTTTTGGAAGTATAATTAGACCATATTTTTATTTTTTAATAAAATTTAGGTCATTATAATTAATTTCACAATTAAAGTTGACGTAAACACATGTCAATCTTTTAATATTTTTTAATTTTTAAAACCCGCTTTTTAGTTTTGAAAATGGAAATTAATTTTATATTAATTAATGAAAAATATATGTTTTTAATTTAGTAAAACAGATTTCATTTTTGAATTACTAATATCAAAATTATCTTAGGGTGAATTTTTTGTATTTTTCTAAAAACATTCAATTTTTAATGAATAGTGAAAAACACTACGTTATTGTTTAAAACAGACTTTTTATTTAAATAATTATCTATTTTATTTAAATTTATATTAAGTAAAAATACATATAAAATACCTATATAAGTTAAATGTAATTAATTAGATCCATTTTATAATAAAATTAGATGTATACAATTTTATTGAACTTTTTAACATCTTTTACCCACCTTCTAGGCACATTTGCCGATTTGCATAAAACGTAATTTTACCGATTCTATGAATTGAATTTCAAAAATTCAATATACATGGTTGATATTTTTATGTAAAATGTGGTTTAATAACATGAATATAATTTTTGGAGAATAGTAACTTTTGAATTTTATTTACCAAATTGAAGGTAAATAGGGAAATTAAAGGTAAAAATGATATTATAATTACCCTAATACATGTTCTAATTCTATTAGACTAGTTTATTTCGTCCAGAAAAAACCATAGGAATAAAATATGATCCTTTTGGTCCACTTGGATTAGATTAGGACATTTAGTTTTATTTTATTTAAAAAATAGTTAAAAGTGTTAAATTTAAGGTTTAATAACTAGATAATTTTTAATATTGGGTTATACATAAGATAAATTCGAATATAAATATTCATCAGAAATATAAAAAGGTTTTCTACATATTCGTATTTTATTTATTATTTTTAGACGTTAAATAATTAAATTTATTTATGACACAATGATGATGTAGTAATTACCTTATTATTGATATATTAAAATAAATTATATTATAAATAAAACAATAAATGTAAATTTAGGCTTTCGATGCCATCTGCAAATTTTATTGATTAATATAACATGTTAGGGCTGATTCCATGATTTTGTTTGAAGTAACCATGCTGTTATGACTTTCAAAAAAATCAAATTCTAAATATTGTCAAAATTAACAAAAAGGAGTTTTTTAAACAAATACTATATTATTAAATGATAAGATATTTGTAAAAATCTAAGGATCTCCAAAATTATTTATATAACTATAAATAAATCATTAATAAACCACTTGGGGTTCACTTGGATTTTTTATGGTATGTTTATTAACCATTTATTATAATAATACAAGAACAGATGGTAAAAGTTAAAATATTTAACTAAGAGATAAATCTAGAAGATAAATTTAATATGATTGAATATTATTGTATAATAAATTTAATATGATTGTATAATAAATTAGAAATTGAATATTATTGTATAATAAATTAGTATTTTATGCTTTTCCTAAAGTGACCCTCACCTCTCTTACAAAAGGGTACTTCCCCTTCTCTCAAAATCACAACTCCAAAGCCATTCGGCTCAGCCAAACCCTAGCCTAATCTCCTCCAAAATTTACTTACATAAACCTAGAGACCATCCCTTAAGCAGAAATCCATCCTAAAGAATCCTTTTTTTCAAATCAAAAGGAAATACCAAAAGAATAGGTAATTATTTTATCACCTCTTTCAAAGTTCTTTTCTTCTTCCACTTTATTTTTCTTTGTTATTTCCATAAAAAGATAATAACTCTAGTACCTTCTACATACTGTGATGTTATTATAAATATGGTACTACCATATTCATTATTCTATCCATCCTATGCATGATAATGTCACCATGTGTGCGTATGTACGACTTACAATCTCCACGCCATGGTGTAATTTTTTATTCAACACTATGTTATTTGGATGATTATTATGATGAGTAATATAAATATAAATAATTAAAATAACATGATAATGTTTTTTTATAATTAATATACCTTCCAATTCGACACCTTTTAATCATTAAAGAAATGATATCATCGCTCAAGTATATGTACGACTTATCATCTCCACGATGCGATGAGATTCATTTCCATGTTCCACATTCAAGGATAATTTTAAAAATAAATATTATTAATAAGTATGTAATAAATGAAATAATAATGCTACTATATATATATATATTTACATATATCTTATTCACTTTGTTCGGTTCAATACAATACAAAAATGGAAAAAACATTTATGCGTACGTATGATCTATTTCCTCCATAAATCGTGTTTTACATTTCATATATCTATCTATTATACATATTTATATTCTAAATATATATGATATATAAATCATTTTATATATTGTGGAAGAATTTAAATCATGATCTAGGTGATACGACCAAGAATAAGAAGTTAAAACACGTACAATAAAGAATGTAATTATTACCCGAAATGTTAATTTAACATGGATATTATTATTAAATGGGTAGTATAAAGTCATAAATGAATCATGTATGATATCATAAATATTAATAACGTTATGTTATAATTTAATAACAAACTATGGTCATTATACAAGTGGTATAATGTACCCTAGACCAAAAGGAAGTACAATGTAAGGGTTAATTCTTCAATCTCATTATTACACGCGATTGTTTATGTGTAAGTATTTACTGGGACATTTTTATCATCCATGTCTAGGTTTCATAAATTCTTTTGCAAAATGAATATTTTAATTCTTTTTTGAAGGGACACTTTATCAAGATCCACATTTTAAATGTTTTAATGATTTTTTTTCTAGATATTTTTAATTAATGTCCATGTTTTAAAAATGATTTTAAGGATTTATTAATATGGACATGATTGTTTTAAAATGTTAATTCCTACAAAAAGTTTCAAAGTGCTATTGGATAATTAGATTCAAAAATTTATTTTAAATATCTTCTTTTCAAAATTCTATGACTTTTGAATGATATCATGAAAAAGGGATATTTCATTCAAAGAGTTTTACTGATCATTTTCGACATTTTCAACATCCCTTAATGGAAATTATTCTTTATTGAGGTTGATTTATTATAATACAATCTACCATATAGTATTGAAGGATTTTTTATACGTTTTACTATGGTTGTGTTATTTTTATACAATTCATGGTTTATGGTTCATGTATTAATATTTCATTGGATAATTTTAATACTAATGTTTATGTTACGTTTCAACATTATCATATGAGTAATGAAGTGGAATTAATAAGTGGTCAGTGGAGCCTAACATAGCTCCTTGATGCATCGACATGTATAATGTGACAAATTAGTGTATTGGCAGAAGGCCTTGACAAATTTTGTTTAGTCTTGTCACGACGCCTTGACTATGTGTTAATGATTTCCAACGTTTGACATTCACTTATTATGAAATTAATTATTACAAGTGATTATTTGACTAGTAGAATATCCATGTGCATATTTATATGGAAATGTTTGATTTATTTTCTCTATATTATGTTCATGTTTATGTAAAAAAGGCGGTTGTTTTTATTAGACTTGTTTCCTTAAAAGTTTATAGCTTCTCATAAATTATTTTCCCTTACTGAGCATCTGAGCTCACCCCTTTCTAATGTTTTTTCCAAGATTCCAAGATGTGTATTATGTTTGATATATAGGGTTAAGCTAAGGGAATAATGTCTTTCTAAATTAATTATTTATGTCTTTTTATTTTTGAATGTGTAATGTAATGTTCATGTATGTAATCTATTTTCCAAAACTTCTTAACTGATCGGTCCTTTGGGACTTGATTCTTTGTAATCATGACAATGTATTAAAATAATGCACCGACTCTAGGATTCTATGGTCAGGGTGTAATAGTTGGTATTAGAGGACGTTTAGTAAAATAATTGGAAAAAAGATTTAGAAAAAATCTGATTAGAAAACATTTCCCTAAGATAGAATTTGAGGATTAATATAGAAGAACTTCCTTGAATTTTTGTAATGTATAGATTTTATGTATTTTCAAAGCAATACATCCCTGTCTAGATACATGCAGGTAGAGGCGGCTCTGGAACAGATTTACCAGGGAGTAAAAACTCTGAAAAGGAGTTTCAGGCATGAAATAAGTTATCCTATTACACAACAATGGGCCTTGTTGCACTCTTGCTTACGACACTCCCAGGGGATATGCATAGGATACTTCACATTTTTTTACCATCCATTATGAATGATTTAGGATTAAATACTTCCTCAATAAATAATTTTTTTATGATTATAGATTATATGCATAATATTTTCAATTTACGTTTTGTATTTTTCATGTTTGGAATTATTCATTGTGATTTATAAATTAACATAGTGTATTCCATTGTTTAGAATTGGCGCCTGTAGAGGGAATGGGAAATCCAACAATACACATGATCCAAGGATTATGAAGGATCATATATTTAATGGTATTAAACCATCATTTAGATGGGAAATAGTAACCCACGTATTCTCATCATATAAAGAAATTGTATCACGTGTTAACAAGATAAGTAAATAAATCTATGTGTCATATGGATTTGAAAGAAAGAAAGATAATAAATGTATGGTAGCGAGAAATATAGATTAAGGGAAGAGGGGAATGAAATATTTTCCCATATGAGATAACTGTGGAAAGAATAACCTTGGTAAATGATTAAAGGGAATGGGAGTTTTTTATAACTTTGGAGAAAATAGAGACCAAGAATGTGATTGCAAGGGTAAGAAAAAGGGTTCAAATGTATAATGCTTCATCTGCAAGGAGTTGGAACACTACGAGAATCCATGTCCAAATCATCAGAGTATACCCCAAATGATGCTATTGGATAATAATCATGTTATGATACTATAACAAATGAAGAGGAATGACTAGTGTTATTATGTTTTTATCAAATAATTATTTATTTGAGTTTTGTATCAAAGATGTAGTGGTTATATGGATTAGAGAAATAAATAATGATTGTACTGCAGTACTATTTCATTAAGGATTTGAGAATATATGGTTCTAAGAATAGTGACTCAATAGTAAGTTAAAAATTTTAGAAAATATATGGATGAAGGAAAGATAATCCTTAATATGATTCTGATACTGAGGTAGTGATTTTGGAATAAGATATGATTCATTTGGATAAATTATATTCAATATTCTTGAAAACATTGAAACTAATTAATTCTTTGGTTTATTCCATTATTGATGGAGTTTAAAACATGTTTGGATATAAGTAGTATATCCAGTATTGTTTAAGGAATATGGGAGAATGAATGTAATAAATAAGGTTTTATGATAATTTAGGGTGTTACCATGTTTTAAAAGAATATATGATGAAGGTATTCACAAATTATTGTGTGAAAAAATGATCCTCATTGTGTTTAACTTCCTTATAAATTTTGGACTGTGAGTTTGGAAAAATGTATTTTGGATATGTCTAAAGGATGGAATGGATTATGTTTGACATTAGACAATATTTTTAAGGTTAAAAATTTCTTAAGATTATTTTTGGATTGCTATAAAAAGGAAAACCTGGAGGTTGGGCTACAACCCATCGCGTCCAGAAAGGCCATGAGACAAGAACCCACAACTGAATGTCGACAAGGGTGAATCACCTACCACCGGCCTACATGACGTCCTGGTTTTTATAATTTAGTTTTTTTTAAAAAGGTCTAATAGTTGAATTATAAATTCATTATTTTTGGAACCCTATATGATTAGGATAAATATAATATTTTTTAATTCTATTATAATTTAGAGTGAAACATGTGTTTGTGGTAGGAACTAGTTGAAGGATGAAACTCTACTTGCCAAGTATATTTTTCCATATTATTATATGAATAAATTAATTCTTAAACATTAAAAAAGGGTTCTTAAAAAATGTGTTATCCTAATACCTTATGTTTTGTTGAACCGATGATATTTTAAATCATCATAGATTGATGGCTTTGAGGCCCATAATTTTACACTTGTTTTTAATTAATGTCCTCAATCAATCCCTATAAATATTTTTGTTTTTCTTCCAACTATAATTTCCACAAATGTTCTCTTATTCAAAATCCAAATTTGGTGGTGACTTTTTTATTTCCCTTTCACTCTTATTGAAACTAAATTTTATTAACACAATTTCTGATGTGGGTTTTCCACAAATGCATTTTTATATTTATAAAACATTATTTTTGAAGAAAAATTTAAAATTTCAAGGACACAATTAATTGAAAGAGGGTAAAATTTAACACCCCATGATTTCCAAGTATGTTTTCTCTTCAATGTAATTCAATAAATTGTGCTACACGCAACGCCGAGTTCGAGCACACTAGGACTTACCAAACTAGCCATTCAAAAAGCAGTTATGAATATTATTAACTGATTTTTGAATGTTATATAGTCCATATAATTTTAGAATCCATATCATGTGTTTATTTTACATAATATAAGAACAAATTCATTTTTTTCAGATAAAAGAAGTATTTTTAAAAAAATTCAATTTTACAACCTTTTAATGGAAAACCCTTTTTAAAACTGATATTTGACACTTTTATATATTAAATTTAATGAAATTATATTCTTCTTTAGAATAGGGGCATAAAAATTTAGTTTGGATAAGTTTTTGGTACTTTTCTGAAAAATTTCATATTTTGATGAATAGTGAAAAATAATAAATTTTAATTGAAACCAACTTTTTTAATAGAAATAATTTATTGTGATAAATTATGAATTTGAATGTTTTGCAAGCATAATTAGATTATATTTTTATTTTTTAATAATATTTAGGTCATTATAATTAATTTCACACTT
Organism: Viscum album; assembly: GCA_963277665.1. Classification (NCBI taxonomy): domain Eukaryota; kingdom Viridiplantae; phylum Streptophyta; class Magnoliopsida; order Santalales; family Viscaceae; genus Viscum; species Viscum album. The sequence continues at coordinate 1,895,021,293 of OY728121.1, read as the reverse complement.
AAATTTGACATAAATAAATGTCAATCTTTTTATTGTTTTTATTTTTTAAAAACCCTCTTTTTGGTTTTGACAACGAAAATAAATATTAAATTAATTAATTCAACTTCTTTTTTTTAATTTGTTAAAATATAATTCATTTTTGAATTCAGAATATTAAAATTATCTTAGTGTGAATTTTTGGTTTTTTTCTGAAAATGTTCAATTTTTAATGAATAGTGAAAACATTGTGTTATTATGTAAAACGAATTTTTATTTAAATAAATATTTATTTTATTAAAATTATTTTTAGGTACAAATAGATATATAATACCTATATAAGTTAAATTCAATTCATTAGAGTCATTTTATAATAAAATTACATGTATAAAAGTTTATTGAACTTTCTAACGTCTTTTACCCACCTTCTATGCACATTTTCAAATTTGCATAAAACGTAATTTTACCGATATTGGGAATTGAATTTAAAAAATTTGATAGATAGGTTTGACATTAATATTTTAAATGTGGTTTAATAAGATGAAAATATTTTTTTTTCTGAATAGTAACTTTTGACTTTTATTTATCACATTTAAAAGTAAATATGGTAATTAATGGTAAAAATGATATTATAATTACCCTAACACATGTCCTAATTATATTGGATAAGTTTATTTCGACCATAAAACCATTATGAATAAAATATGATCCTTTTGGTCCACTTGTATTAGATTAGGACCTTTATTTTTATTTTATTTCAAGAAGAGTTAAAAGTATTAAAATCAATATTTAATAATTAAATAATTTTTCATATAGGGTTATACATAAGATAAATTAGACTAGAAATATTAATTATATATATAAATATATTTCCTATTTATTGTTATTTTATTTATAATTTTTAGATATTAAATAATTAAATTTATTTATGACACGATGATGATTTAGTCATTACATTTTTATTGAGAGAATAAAATAATTGATATTATAATTTTAAAAATAAATGTAAATTCTGGATTTTGATGCCATCCACGAATTTTAAAGATTAAAATGACATGTTAGGGTTGATTAAATGAATTTTTTTTAAGTAATAACTATTTTATGACTTTCAAAAAATCAAATACTAAATAGTGTCAAAATTGACCGTAGTGAGTTTTTAAAAGAAATACTTTATTATTAAATGATATAATATTCCTAAAAATATAAGGTTCATCCAACAGACTTATATAATTATGAATATATCATTAATGAACCACATGGTGTTCTATTTGCTCTTTGTAGTAAGTTTATTAACTATTTATTATAATAATAAAAGAATACATGGTAAACGTTAAACTATTTAACTAAGAGTTAAATATTGAAGATAAGTTTAATATGGTGACAAAAATATGTCTATAAGAAATTGGTTGAAAGGTTTGAGACCAATCCCCACATTATCCTTGAATTAATCCATTTTTGAGATATTTGAAACTGAATATGATTTTATAATAAATTTATATTTTAAGCTTTTCTTAAAGTTACCCTCACCTCTCTTATAAAAGGGTACTTCCCCTTCTCTCAATATAACACCTCCAAATCCATTTGGCTCTTTTAAACCCTGACAAAATCTCCTCCCAACATCCCTCAATTCAACCTATAGGCCTTCCCTTGAGGATAAATCCAACCTAAAGAACCCTTTTTTCAAATCAAAATGAAACACCCAAAGAATAAGTTATTTTTTATCACCTCTTTTAAAGTTATTTTCTTATTCCACTTTCTTTTTCTTTGTTATTTCAATAAAAAAATAATAAATCCAGTACCTTATACAAACTGTGATTTTATTATAAATATGGTTTAACCCTATTCATTATTTTACCTATCCTATGAATGATAATGTCACCAGGCGTGCGTACGTACGGTTTACCATCTCCACGTCATGGTGTAATTTTATATTCAACACTATGTTATTGGGATGAATATAATGATGATTAATATGTCTATAAATAATTAAAATAACATGATAATGTTTCTTTAAAATTAATATAACATCAAATTCACACCTTTTAATCATTAAGGAAATGATATCATCGCCCATGTGTACGTACGACTTATCGTCTCCACGAAGCGATGAGATTCATTTCAACGTTCACCATTCAATAATAATTATAAAAATATAAATTATTAGAAGGTATTTAATATATGAAATAATAATGATACTGGAAATATATATATATATATATATATATATTTCTTTACTTATATCTTATTCACTTAGTTTCATTCAATACGATGTAAAAATGATAACAACGTTTATGCGTACATACGACCTACCATCTCCATAAACAGTGTTTTCCATTTCATATATCTTTATATTAAACATATTTATATTATAAATATATATGATATATAAATCATGTTTTATATTCTGGAATAATTTAAAACATGATCAAAGTGATTCGATCAATAATAACAAGTTAAAACATGTATGATAAAGAAAGCGATTATTACCCGAAATGTTAATTAACATGGAAATTCCAATTAAATGGGTAGTATAAAGTCATAAATGAATCGTTTATGATATCATAAATATTAATATGGTTCTTCTATAATTTAACAACATACTATGGTCATTATAAATGAGGTCAAATGTACCCTCAACCAAAGGGAAGAACAAGGTAAGAGGTAATTCCTCAATCTCATTATTATCCGAGATTGTTTATGTGTAAGTACTAAATGAGATATTTTTATCATCCATGTCCATGCTTCATAAAAATGTTTTCAAAATTAATATTTTAATGTTTTGTGGAAGGGACTCTTTATCACGATCCTCATTTTAAATGTTTTAATTATTTATTTTTTTAAATCATTTTAATTAATGTCCATGTTTTGAAAATGATTTTTAGGATTTATTTATATGGACAGGATTGTTTAAAATTTTAATTCCATTAAAAAGTTTCAATTTGGTATGGGACACTTTGATTCAAAAATGACTTTCAATTGTCTTCATTTATAAATTGTATAACATTAAAATGATTTCATGAAAAATGGATATTTCTTTCAAAGACTTTTACTAATCATTTTCAACTATGTCAAGATCCTATACTAGATATTATTCTTGATTGTGGTTAATTTATTATAATAAAATTTTACATATTGTATTGAATGTTTTTTTTGATATGTTTAACTATGGATGTGTTATTTTTATACCATTAATGGTTTGTGGTTTAAGTATTTACATTTTGTATGATAGTTTTAATTTGAATGTTTCTGTTATGTTTCCACATTTTCATATGAGGAATGAAATGGACTTAGTAAGTGATGGGTGGAGCCTGATATAGCACCTTGATGCATCGGTTGTTCTCATGTGAAAAATTATTTTCTAGGCACAAGGCCTTGAAAAAAAATTATCTATAGTCTTGGGATGTGGCCATGACTATGTGGTAATGATTTCTAGCGTTAGGCATTCCCTCATTATGAAATTAATTATTACATGTAATTATTTGACTAGTAGAATATCCATGTTCAGGTTTATATGGTGATGTTTGATTTATTTTCTCTATATTATGTTCATGTTTATGTTTAAATGGTTTTTTTATTACAAATATTTCCTTAAATGATTATAGCTTCTGCTAAATTATTTACACTTACTGAGCATCTGATCTCACACCTTTCTTATGTTTTGTTTTTCCCAGGATTACATGAAGTGTATTATGTTTGATATGTAGGGCTAATCTAGGGTAATAATGGATTTATCAACCGATTATTTATGTCATGTTTTACGTTTGAATGTGTAATGTAACATTCATGTATGTAATCTATTTTCCAAGACTACTAAACTGATCATTCCTTCAGGAATTGATTCCCTGTAATCATGACAATGTATTGAAATAATACACCAGCTCCGAGATTCTAGGTTCTGGGTGTTAATATTGGTATCAGAGGAAGTTTAGTACAAACCATTGAAACTAGATTTAGGAAAAAAATTATTATATAACATTACCCTAAGATAAATTTTGAGGATTTGTATAGAAGTACTTCCTAGAATTTTGGTAATCTAAATATTTTGTGTATTTTACAAGCAATAAATCCCTTTCTATATATGAGTAGGTAGTGGTGGCTCTGGAATAGATGTACCTTGGAGTGAAAACTCTGACAAGGAGTTTTGGGCTTGACCTGGGTTATCCTGGTAGACGACAATGGGCCTTGCTGCACTCTTGGTTACGACACTCATGGGGGATATGCTTAGGATAATTCACATTTTCTTTATAAGAAATTATGAAATATTTAAACGTAAATAATTCCCCAAGAAACATTTTTTTATGATTATAGATTATATTCATAATATTTTCAATTTACGTTTTGTATTTTACATATTTGGAACTATGCATTGTGAATCATAATCTAACCCAGTGTATGCCTTTGTTTAGAAATGGCTCCCAGTAGAAGGAATGAGAACTCCAGCAATACACATGATCCAAAGAGTAAGAAGAATTGTATATTTCATGGTATTAATCCAAAATTTAGAAGGGAATTAGTCTCCCATGTATTCTCATCATATTAAGAAATAGTATAATGTGTTAATAAGATATGTAAATAATTCTATGAGTACTATGGCTTTGAATGGAAGAAAGAGAATAAAAGGATGATTGAGAGATAGATGGATAAAGGGAAGAGGTGAATGAAGAATTTTAAAATATGTAATAATTGTGGAAAGAATCAACTTGGTAAATGCTTGAAGATAATGGGAGTTTGTTATAGGTGTCCAGAAAAAGGACAACATGAATGTGATTGAATGGGTAAAAAAAGGTTTCAAATGTATAGTGCTTCATTTTCAAGCAGTTGGGACACTACACGAATCAATTTCCAAATCATCGGAGTATGCCACAAATGATTCTATTGTATAATAATCAAGTTATGATACTATCAAAGATGAAGAGGAATGACTAGTGTTATTATGTTGTTATTAAATAATTATTTCCTTTGAGTGTTTTATTAATGATGTAATGGTTATATGACTTATGGAAATAAATAAGGATTGTACTGCAGTACTATTTCATTATAGATTTGAGATTATATAGTTCTAAGAAAAGTGACTCAATAGAAAGTAAAATGTTTTGGAAAATACATCGTTTGAAGGAAAGATAAACCATAATATGGTTCTGATACTGAGGTAGTGATTTTGGAATAAGATATGATTGATATGGATAAATTATATTCAATATTCTTGACTACTTTGAAACTAATTAATTGTTTTTTTATTCCATTATTGTTGGAGTAAATAATATTTTTGGATATAAAGAGTATATCCAGTATTCTATAAGGAATATGGGAGCATGAATGTATTCAATAAGGTTTTATGACACTTCATGGTGTTACCATGTTTTATAAGAATACATGATGAACATATTCACATGTTATTACGTGGAAAAAAGACCTTCATTGTGTTTACCTTCCTTATAAATTTCAGACTATGAGTTTAGACAGAATTATATTGGATAAGTCTAACGGTTGGAATAGATTAAGTTTTACATTGGATACTATTGTTAAGGTTAAATAATTTCATAAGATTATTTTTGGATTGTTATAAAAAAGGACAACCCGGAGGTTAGGCTACAACTTGTCGCTTCTGGAAATGCCGCAAGACTTGAACCTGCAACTGAAGGTCGACAAGGGTGCATCACCTACCACTAGCCTGCGTGATGTCCTTGTTTGAATAATTTAGTTTTTTTAAATTGTATTACAAAATAATTATAAATTAATTATTTTTAGAACTCTATACGATTACGATAAATAGAATATTTTAAAATTCAATGACCATTTGGAGTGAAAGATGAGTTTGTGGTATGAATTAGTTGAAGGATGAAACTCTACTGGTCAACTATATTTTCCCTCTTATTATATGAATAAATTAATTATTAAACATTAGTGAAGGGATCATAAAACCAAAAATGAGTTATCCTAATACCTTATGTTTTGTTGAATCGTTGATATTTTATATCATTATAGATTTACGGCTTTGAGACCCTTAATTTTACACTTGTTTGTAATTGATGACCTCAATCACTCGCTGTAAATATTTATGTTTTTTTCTCCAACTATAATTTCTTCCAATGTTCTCTAACTCAAAATCTTAAATTGGTGGTGACTTTTTCATTTCTCATTCCCTCTTATTAGAACTAAATTTTATTAACCTAATTTTTGATGTGGGTTTTACACAAAGGTATTTGTTTAACCCATTATTTTTGAAGAACAATTGAAATTTTATAGGATTTAATTTATTGAAGTAAGGGATAATGTAACACCTCAATATTTCATAGTACATTATCTTTTCAAAGTAATTCAATAACTTGCACTTTTATGTAACACCTCAATATTTCATAGTTATGAATGGTATTAACTGAATTTTGAATTTAATACTATATATAATTTTATAATCCATATTATGTGTTTCTTATACATAATATAAGAACAAATTCATTTTTTCAGATAAAATAAGTATTTTTCAAAAAATGCCATTTTACCACCTTTTAATGGAAAACCCTTTTTATAAAAAATATTTGACACTTTAATATATTCAATTTAATTAAATTTAATTATTATTTAGTAGAAGGACTTAAAAATTTATATTGGATAGATTATTGGTACTTTTCTGATAACCTTAATATTTTAATGAATAGTGAAAAATAATAAATTTCAATTGAAAACAACTTTTTTAATCAAAATAATTTGTAGTGTTAAATTATGAATTTTAATGGTTTGGAAGTATAATTATATTATTTTTTTATTTTTAAATACAATTTAGGTCATTATAATTAATTTCACATTTAATTTTGACATAAATACATGTCAATCTTTTGATATTTTTTACTTTCTAAAACCCGCCTTTTGGGTTTGACAAGGGGAATTATTTTTAAATTAATTAATGAAATATCTATGTTTTGAATTTGGTAAAAAATAATTCATTTTTTAATTTGTAATATAAAAATTTTCTTAGGGTAAATTTTTGGTATTTTTCTGAAAACATTCAATATTTGATGAATACTGAAAAACACTGCGTTATTGTTTAATACTAAATTTTTATTTAAATAATTATTTATTTTGTTTAAATTTATTTTATGTAAAAATAGATATATAATACCAATATATGTTCAATTAAATTAATTGGTATCAATTTATAATAAAATTAGATGTATAAAATTTTATTGACCTTTTTAAAGTCTTTTACCAACCTTCTAGGAAAATTTGAAAATTCGCATAAAATGTAATTTTACCACTTATATGAATTTAATTTTCAAAAATATGAGAGACATGGATGAAATTATTTAGTAAATTTTGGTTCAATGAGATGAAAATAATTTTTTGGTGAATAGTATCTTGTGACATTTAATAACCACAATTAAAAGTTAATAGGATAATTAAAGTTAAAAATGATATTATAATTTCCCTAACACATGTACTAATTCTATTAGATATGTTATTTTGATAAAAAAGCCTTAGGAATAAAATATGATCATTTTGGTCCACTTGGATAAGATTAGGACATTTAGTATTATTTTATTTAAAGAAGAGTTAAAAGTGTTAAATTCAAAGTTTAATAACTAAATCATTTTTAATACAGGGTTATACATAAGAGAAATTCTTCAATAAATTTTTTTTAGAAACCTAAAAATATTTCCTCAATATTTGTATTCTATTTATAATTTTTAGACATTAAATAATTAAATTTATTTATGACTCAATGATGATGTAGTAATTAGCTTATTATTGAGAGATTAAAATAATTTTATTTATAAATATTAAAATAAATGTAAATTTAGTCTTTTGATTCCATACACGAATTTTATAGATTAATATGACATGTTAGGGATGATTAAATGAATTTTGTCGAAGTAATATTGGTGTTATGTATTTCAAAAAAACCAAATACTAAATAGGTTTAAAATTGACATAAGTGAGTTTTTAAAACAAATACTATATTATTAAATGATATAATATTCCTAAAAATCTATGGTTCAACCAAAGGACTTATATAATGAAAAATATGTCATTAATTAACCATTTGGGGTTCTCTTGAAATTTTTTAGTATGTTTATAAACTATTTATTTTAATAATACAAGAATACATGGTAAAAGATAAACTATTTAACTAAGAGTTAAATCTTGATGATAAGTTTAATATGGTGATTAAAACCTATCTATAACCTATTGGTTGAGAGATTTTAGACCTATCCCCACCTTATACTCAAATTAAATAATTTTGGATCCATTAAAAACTGAATATTATTGTATAACCAGTTAATATTTTATGCTTTTCCTAAAGTGACCGTCACCTCTCTTATAAAAGGGTACTACACCTTCTCTCAAAATCACACCTCCAAAGCAATTTGGCTCGACCAACCCCTACAAAAAGCTCCTCCCGACTTCTGTAAATTCAACCAAGAGGCATTACCATGACAATAAGGCCATCCTATGTAACCCTTAAGTTCAAATAAATATGAAACACCCAAAGAAGAGGTAATTATTTTATCACCTCTTTCAATGTTCGTTTCTTCTTCCACTTTCTTTTTCTGTGTTATTGCCATACCAAAATAATACCTCCAATACCTTGTACATAATGATATGTTATTATAAATATTGTACTACCATATTCATTATTCTATCCATTCTATGAATGATAATGTCACCATGTGTGCGTACGTACGGCTTACCCTCTCTACGCCGTGGTGTAATTTGTTATTCCACACTATGCTATAAGGATGAATATAATGATGATTAATATGAATATAAATAATTAAAATAACATGATAAATTTTCTTTATAATTAATATACATTCCAATTCCACCCCTTTCAATCATTAAGGAAATGATATTGTTGCTCGTGTGTACGTACGACGTACCGTCTCCACGAAGTGATGAGATTCATTTCCACCTTCACCATTCAACGATAATTATAAAAATATATATTATTAATAAGAATGTAATAAATGACATAATAATGATACATGATATATATATATATTTCTAATTCACTTAGTTTTGTTCAAAACCATATGAAAATGGAAAAAACGTTTTTGCGTACGTACAACCTACCATCTCCATAAACGGTGTTTTCAATTTCATATATCTATCTATTATACATATTTATATTCTAAATATATATGATATATAAATCATGTTTTCTATTCTGGAATAATTTAAATCATGATCTATGTGATACGATCAAGAATAACATGTTAAAATATGTACGATAAAGAAACGATTATTACCAGAAATGTTAATTTAATATGGAAACTATTATTAAATGGGTAGTATAAATTGATAAATGAATCATGTATGATATCACAAATATTAATATGGTTATCTTATAATTTAATAACATACTATGGTCATTCTATATGAGGTCAATCGTACCCTCAACCAAAGAGAAGTACAAGGTAAGGATTAATTCCTCAATCTCATTATTATCCGAGAATGTTTATGTGTATGTATTTACTGGGAAATTTTTATCATCCATGTCCATGTTTCATAAAAGTTATTTCAAAAGGAATATTTTAATGTTTTGTGGAAGGTAATCTTTATCAATATCCACATTTTAAATGGTTTAATTATTTATTTTTTTAAATATTTTAATTAATGTCCATGTTTTAAAAATGAATTTAAGGATTTATTTATATGGACAAGATTGTTTTAAAATGTTAATTCCTTTCAAAATTCTCAATGTGTTATGGGAAACTATTATTCAAAAATGTAATTTAAATGTCTTATTTTCTAAATTGTGTGAATTTTAAATGATATCATGAAAAAGGGATATTTCATTCAAAGTGTTTTACTAATCATTTTCAACTTTGTCAACAACACTTACAGGATATTATTCTTGATTGTGGATGATTTATGATAATAAAATATTCCATATTTTATTGATGTATTTTTTGATATGTTTGAATATGGATGTGTTATTTTTATACAATTCATGTTTTATGGTTCAAGTATTAACATTTCGTATGCTGTTTTTAATTAGAATGTTTATGTTATGTTTCAACAATTTCATATGAGGAATGCATTTGACTTAGTAAGTGACGGGTTGAGCCTGCCATAGCTCCTAGATGTATCAGTAGGTCTGCTGAGACAAATTAGTGTCCCAGAAAAAGTCCTTGAGAATAATTTTTTTAGTCTTGGCATGAGGCCTTGAATATGTTTTAATGATGTCTGACGTTAGGAATTACCTCATTATGAAATTAATTATTACATGTCATTATTCGACTAGTAAAATATACATGTGGATGTTTATATGGTAGTGTTTGATTTATTTTCTCCACATTATGTTCTAGTTTATGTTTTAAAGGTAGTTGTTTTTATTACACATACTTCATTAAATGTTTATAGCTTCTGCTAAATTATTTACCCTTACTGAGCATCTGAGCTCACCCCTTTCTTATGTTTTGTTTTTCCCAAGATTCCAAGAAGTGTATTATGTTCGATATGCAGGGTTAAGCTAGGGGAATAATGGTTTTCTCAATGGATTATTTATGTCTTTTTTTATGCATGAATGTGTAATGTAACATTAATGTATGTAATCAATTTTCCAAGACTTCTAAATTGATTGGTCCTTCGGGACATGATTCCATGTAATCATGCCAATGTATTATAATAATGGACCGGCACTAGGCTTCTAGGGTCGAAGATTTACAAAAAATAAATAATATATCAGTAAAATCTAAATAAACATCAATTATGGACATAAATATCCTTTCCTTAAGATGCTAAACTACATGATCCATGTCTTGGTCACACAAAATTAAACTACACAATGCTTCAATCAGTTTCAGTTAGGAGCATTTCCTCCTGATGTTCGCTACAAAATAGATTTCCACCTCCTTTACACACAAACCAAAATTAGGTGGGAGTGGGTTTCCATTCATGGTCAGGGAGAACACATATGATCACTTAATTCTCAACACATTCCCTTCAAAATCCATCCTCTGTGGTCTTGTGAAATTTTGATCTTTACTAACTCCCTATCCATTAACAATAGAATCTCATATTTTTGAAGAAACCTTTGTATTGCTATGAATTAACACACCCAAGTTGGATTTGCATAAGTCATCCACCAAAAGGTCATATCAGTATTTGGATTCCATGTTTTGACTATGAATTGATATGCCTAAACTTTTCTTCACATAAGTCACCCTCTAAAATGGCCTGTCAACCAAAGGAACATTTTTCCTTTGGAGATAACTCTTTTATCACCATAATCCACAACATTATCTTACTGGAGATCATTTTTAAAACATGGTTTTTTGTTTTTCACTAAATTTTTGTCTCATATCATTTTTCAGAACTAGAAATAAAAAAATCATGAGTCAAAATTCCCATTTTGTGAATCTATAGAATGTTAGAAAATTCTCATATAGTAATCCCTTTTTGGGTCATCATTTCATAACTCATGTTTAAATTTTTTCGACCTAAAACACCAATCACATTATTATAGATTGCAATACATTAAACTACCGACAAAAATTGACACAACAATCCCTAGGTTTAAAACCCAAAAAAAGGTAACCCTTTGTAAAATTAATGTCTCAAATAACTATACCTACACTTTGTATGGTTAAAAAAAGATCAATGAAAAGAAAAAGGCATGAATCCTTTTAGGTTCAAAACCAACAAAATTTGGACTTAGGAAAAGCAAAGTATCACTTGTTAAGCCATCTCTATTTTGACATAGTAAAAAATAAGGTTGATGAAATAAAAGAAAAAATGTTTGTTGGGTCTATTATATGACTCTAGAGACAGTAAAACTATGCTAGCTAGGTCCAAATACATTGGAAAATATTAGAGCACCTCACCATCCTTATTATTGTGATTGTAACTCATTAACGTGAATACAGTTTTCAATATGAATTGGATATAGTGTTATGTTATAATTATGAAATAAAATCGTGATGATGATATGTATGATTGGAAACAAAATCATTTAAATTTATGGAACAAAAAATCATAGGAAAATCCAAAAAATTAGAGTATCTCTTTCGTATTCTACAAAAATTCATCAACATAACTCATCAATTGTAAGAGTTTCTAATGTGCCCCCATAGATAAACCGTTTGAACATAAATTTATGAATATCTTTATCCTCGTCACCTTGGAAAAGTTCCTCCACTGTAGTCATAATAGAAGTCACCACATTGTTTTGAACCCCATCCAGTATATGATGAAGTTGTACATGCTCCTCTTGGGCAGTGACCATCACTCTTTCAAGACGTGATACATCAGTGGATTTCTACTCAACCCACCACCTAAACTCTGTATATTTGTTATCATAATTGAGTTTCTCTTAGGATAGTGTAGCTTAGAGGTTATCAGTTCAAAATAAAATTATTACCCTGATAAGACTCTGTTGTGACTCGTAATATTTCTCTCGCCGACATATGATTTCCTTCATGGTAGTGTGAACCATGAGGTAGTCAAAACACCATACACTAGGATACACAATATGTTTTGGAGCTAAGGGAGTCTTGAAGGTTAATAATTAATGGGTGTCCTCTGAACCAACACTCAGGTATCCTTATATACGATTCGAAGAAATGTCCAGAGATTATCCTATGATTATTGTATCATCAGGGAACTAGTCATAAGGGGAGGGGTATACATCAGAATCACTTCACTTGTAAAAGATAATTTAATTATCCTCTATAGAGGGATTTCATCATTTCCATGTGAAACTAATTGATTTGTGGTAGAGGCCTCCCATTCGAGTTTAGCTACTACAACTATCGGTGCTGAAAGACAAGTGAAATTAGACATCTATATAACAATATGATGAGGAAAAAGGAAAAATAGAATCATGTTTATTGATGGAAATTACCCATTTATGGATCCTTTAATTGGTCAAATTCCTCCCTGTAACCCTCGGAATTAACACTTCTAATCGGTATATCCTACATAGGGACATTCCATTGAGTTTTCTCAGGACCGATGTGGGAAGGCACCCAAGAATCCCCCACTTTGGGTCCCTTGAATATCGTTCCCCAAGAATCAAGGGAAAGAGGGACCTCAATGCCCTAGTTGTGGATTTCATGAGTGACATTTTCTATAGATAAGGATGTGACAATCAATATCATTTATTCAACACATTGGATTCATGTTTTTTACATGGGAGAAGACACTAAAAAGGGAAACTCAGGTCCACCAAACTCCATATTGATGTACCCAAACACCAAAAAGGAGATGAGATTATAAATATATAGATTAAATGAATCTATTAATTCATTATATATTGATTCAAGTGTTATAGAATCCTCACTAGTAAGGGGGTACAAGATATTTCACTCGACACTTAGACTGGATTTCCCATCAGTTGCATCCACATTTCTCTTAGTGGGAACTAATATTTCATTTTTCATTGGATCAATATAAACATAATCATTATCCTAGGATGTTCTCAGATCCATTTAATCCCCTTACAGAGCATCAAAAGGATTGAAATCGATGATTACAAGGTTTTATGGTGTATGAAATGGATATGAGATATTATGAGAAAGAAATGTTAGTGATTAGTAAAGAATATAATTTCATTTTCATTTTAAATTACCAGGATCTTCCTCCCTCTCTACAGTGGTTGGAAAATATATATCCTTATCCCTTGATGCTTCTCCTATTAATAGATTAGACTCATTGGATAGAATTTGTACCTCATCTAGAATGTCATCTTCAATTATTAATGGATTATCTCTAAGCCCCTTGAGATAGGATAGGGGATTGGATTATTCAACCCATAGGTAGGATTAAGAATTTTTTTTGGATGAGTCAAGAATAAATAACATTTTGAAAACTCACCTTGACAAGTGATGCATTGGGACAAAGATCATCACTCTCAATTATTACTTCACATAAAATTTAGGACAAATAGCACATTAATCTTCATAGATAGGAATTGGATGTGGAATTAGAGAAAAATATCCCACCATATTATCCTCTATCATCCTCTTTCCTGGGGATATGTCCCCGATTTATGATTTGATTCTACATCCCCCACAGGGGATCCTGTTGGGACATATCTTAGTGATGGGATATCAACTGTTTCTGCCTCTACAAGATACAAATCAGGGTAACAGGTTTTCTTAGTAATGGTTGTATTTTAAAAATAAAGAAGAAAAATATGAGTGAGGAAATAAAAAACACACATACTAATGATATATGACGTCATCAAATTTATCAATGGGTGGTTCATCAACCCATTCAGTAGCCCCCCATTTCATCATGTTCTCTACTCACATCATAATAGGGATTTAATTATTGGTGGAATAAAAAATAATCTCCAGTTCTTGGATATATATTCCCACCTTGATAGGGTCAACATAAAAGTGAATGTCATTTGGGGCTTGGACTTCTCCGACTCGTGGAATCCACAACCTAACATAGAGGAGTGACCGGAGATCCATAGCATCATAAGGCATACCCTTACAAGTTTAAACCACCACTGGTCACATAATGAATGGGGTTGTTTCATCCTATTGTGAATCACACCCATCACTTGTTGATTTCATGAGATTCCCAACTCTCTCCATCACAATAGAAGGGTGGGAAACTATAGCACAATTTTTCTCTTGGTGATGGAGGACAAACCATCTAGGCTCAAGAATAGCTAGAATAGCCCTTTTGACCCAATATTGTGAACTAAAACCTACCTGGGGTTTCTTGGGTGAGCTTGGGGCCTCATCACTATCACTCCCTGTAATGGATGGAGCCTGTCTACCATGATTTTCCCATCCAAATGTCATCATGACTACAACATAGGGGATTCCATCTTTCACCACTCCTTGGGGATATGATGAAATCCAAGATTCATCATAACAGGAGGTCAACCCACTAGAAACACTTACTGAATATATATTAATTACCACACAAGTCACCTCTAAAACTATGATAATGAAATTTTTTTGAGCCACCATTGGTTGAATCTATGATCAAGTCTGAACATGAGGGGATATAGTTATTTTTTTTTTCAGGAACTTGATTTTGTGTGAAAATCTATATGAATCATAAGCCTCACATATAACCTTAAAATTGATTCAGGTTTCTAGAACACCATCCCTTAGGGAAATCATATGTGATCATAGTTCATCACTAGATTTTCTTTCATTAGTTAATGACCCATTAGGTGGATCACAAAATAGAAAGAAGTAATATTTCTTAAATAATTTCATTCTCTCTATGGACTCACCATGATTTAGGGATAGGGGATGGATACTTGAAATAACTTAAAAACAAGTCGAAATTGGACCCCAAATAATTTTGATTACACTCAACATGGCATAAGAGGTGAACTGTGACAAGATCCATCCCTATAGTACTTGGAATGACCTTGAAATTTTGAATGGGCATTCCCTGTGTGCAAATGCAGTAAGCACCGATGGATTTTCACGAAGATAGGGGTTTTGAAACTTATATAATTATCCTCTAATAACTTATCCACAATGAATAATTTTCATAGCCTAACCCCACCATTGGACTCATGAAATTGATGTATACAAATACTTAGACACATCACTAAGAATCCATCATGACATGTCTTAGTTGGAGCATTAGACGTAATTATGTACCCCATAATTTATATTTATCCTATTTCAATATGGGCTAAAATTTAACTAAAACACCCCACTTTTCCATTACAAGACATCTCATGGGATATTTTCATATAGGGAACTCTCCCTTAGGATCCGAGAATGAGTTCATCCATTCTTCATAATAGAGATATTCCCTCAGTTTAGTGTCTTCATTCTTTATGTCATGGTGTATCTTCAATAGCCAAAATAATAAAAGTGAAATCCTTTTAGCATCATCCCATGTGGATTTTAGGGGAATGAATTCTTAGAAAATCTCCCTAAGGATTGGAGTGCTAGATATCTTGTAAGAATCCCAAAAATTGATGCCACATTATTTGTCAATTATATGTAATGATTTGTTCTATGGGATCAATCAGCTTAGTAGCTTGGGAATAATGATTGGGTTCTTGTATACGTATGTCTAGGAAACCCTGACAGCCTTGTAAATACCAACCACCTTCAATATGGTTGAAAAATCAGCCAGGTCTAGCATACCCAGTATGCCCACATTTACTCAAGTTTGACACCCCCTCCCATTTGGATGTCCCTGTCTTCCCTCCATCTATTTGATTAGTATGTCTTGGAATCATTAAGGAAATATGAGTAATGGTGAAGTACTAACTCAGGGTTATGAGGCTCAATGTCTGGTGTAAAACCATTATGATGCACGAAACAAGTCATGGATGATATTCCTACATTGATGTATGTACCATTGGATGATATGTTGGTAGTGGTAATGTTTTTGTATTCATGGAACTAGGAATGTGGGACATAAATCTTCTACTTTGGGATGAAGACATCCTTAGGATTTCTGTTTTAATAGAATAAAAGATAGTTACTTTCACGATATTCATGATGAGTCTTCTTCATGTGTTTCTCCAATCCCGGTAGATTAACATCACTTATGTTGTAATCATTTGGATCGAAAACATCAACCATATCCTAGATATGATTTCCAATTTATTCATCAAAAACATCAATATTCTGAGTATCTATTGGAAATCAGAAAGGAAGTGTTGATATTTCATTATAGATAAATCATGGTTTTGAAAAAAAAAACTGAGAAAATAAGAAATTTGATATGGGCATGGCTTCACCCAAGTCACTCACTCGAGTGACTCATGCTGGTCACCCACCTAGGTGACCTTTCAATGGTCACTAACCTAGGTGATCTCATGCATCTGTATGGGTCATGCAGGTTAGGGTATATTGGCTATGTTCTAATAAAAATTCAGTAAATATACTAGTTTTCAAAGATCACTAGTGTGACAGTACAATATAGAAATGGTATAGGGAATAACCATCATGTACCTTGATGTTATTTATAGATATAGGTACCCTAGTTTGGTCAACATACACGAAGCAGCCACATGTTCAATGTGTACTACCCAACTGCACAACCCACCTATGAGGCCCACCTTCATGGATCACCTTTCTATTATCCCTTTTATGGAATTCATGTCATAATGTTAATCAAGACCAACCATAAAGGTGAATGAACAAAAAAATTCTAGTGAATGAATGATCCATCAACATTCTTTTTCCTCTACCTTGGGATCAAAACCTCATCTTTTGATAAGATCCAATCCTAAGGGGGGGGGATTTTGTTAAAAACATGTTTTGTCATGTGAGAAGGAGAATTCTCACAAGGTAATTCCTAAATAAAAATAGAAGGAAGAACAAGGGTCACACAATTTTCCTAGGATGTCTGTGCAAGGCTCAAACAACATTGTCACAAAAATCTTATATTTATGCCAAAAATATCGCAAAGGTTCTAGAATGGCGCACCCAATATATTCGTGTAGGGAACATTTGTTCACTACCTTATGATACACACCTACGTGACACACATATTAAAGGTGCCTCATTAACCTAGGGTCCTAAAATTTCATTTAAATAGACCTCTAGGGATCCTCATTTGGTTGGATGAAAAGACCTGGAGATTCCACAAAGATATTCTCTCCATAGTCTTTCAGAAAAACCCTCAAATACATATAGGATTCTCTACAAAACCTAAGAGAAGAGGTAATTACGGGGAATAGTGTAATAAAATTCCTTAAAATGTATGATACAAAAAACACATACATGGGGAACCACTCCCCCCTAATCATGATGTACTAGTGAAAAGGTCAACTCCGAAACTCAAGACCTGTGTGAGGCCATTACAGGGACACTTGAGGAAACCCATAGATCCAAGAGAAAGGCCCCACCCAAGTTTTTTTCACCCAAGATTCCGATCATATAAAATTAAATCATATCTTTCACATATCCACCCTGCATGAATCACGTTTGGTTCTCCCAGGTCCACCCTACGCGATACCTCTTTAGTCTCTTGAGGCCTTACCCTATGCGAGACCTCTTTAGATTTCCCCATCCTTAATTGCATGAACCCACTTATATTCTACAATTCCTTAACTATGTGAGCCTCCTTTGAGACCCATTTTATTCCACTAATGGAAGGGAATATATTCACTTTGATCCCTTATTCAAGAGGGACCTAGTAAAAACCTCCATAAAACCCTCCAAACTTGCACGACCATGGAAAAAGACACATTAGAGTGTCTCCCATTCAGTTATGAATTTCTTCGATATGAGGTGTCCAAAAAATTCACTAAATGATGGGTAGGTTCATTGGGGTGTATATATATATGAATTCCTACAATAATGAGGACCCCAACCTTAAGGGAAGATCCATGGAACTCCTAGTCTTAGACATGAGGTCTAGGGATTTGTTCCCCCCTTCTCATCCCCCAGACATAAGGGCTTTGTATTTTTCCTCCACTTATTGTTTATAATAATAGAGACCTCCCAATTTAGGCAATGAGGAGGGGGGACTTTAATTTCCCATTAATGAGGTTTAGTGCATTATCCTCCTCTATTATATAGAACTATGATAAGCGAATCCATCCAGGAGTAATCCCCTAATCATTCTCATAGGAGGTCATATACCTCCTGTATTCCACACATTGAGTTACCAAAACAAGTGAGGGGATGGGAACATCAAATCTTTTTCTCCCTCCCATCCCACTAGCCTCATCCACCAACAGATAAACAAGATCATGTGGTTGGACATATCTTATAATTCCTCTTATTTCTCACACCAATCATGACACATCTGGGATTAGAGGTTTGTTGTGATCATGAAATAAGTACAATCAGATGTATGTATTTGATGATAATCCTTTTAAAGATCTTCCTATTGCCTTACTTTAGAGAGACTACATAAGAGTGGGTCCTCAAATCTAGGTAACCAACCTAAAGGGCCTCCTATATAGAATATTACCCAACCACATCCAAGTCAAAGGGCCTCCTATCCAGTACAAGACCAAACCATGTATCACAATATCATAGAGCCATATACCATTTGAGAAAAAAAATATTGAGGGCATCTATAGGGATGGGTACTCAAAAACATACATCCTCTAAAAGGTCTATATCCTTTATGCAAGAAAACCTTTAGAGCACCTCCATAGGCATGGGTCCTCATCCCAAACCAACCTATGAGGGATTATATTCTTTTCTAAATGGGATACCTAGGAAGCCTCCCTATGGTCCAAATACAACACCCCAAGTACTCCCTAATTTACTCTGGGTCACATTTCTAATAGATTATCATCTACCTTTGGAGGCCACACACCTTCCATGTCCCATGGAATACTTCAACATAAGTACAACTCCAATCATTAACAAGGCACCGGTCACCTAGATCTCCTTTCTGTATGAAGTTAAAATGAATGATTTGTTCCTCATCACATAACATTACATGGTATGATGTGTCACATTAAGTGACATTGAACTATGTGTTTTATAATTCCTTTTAAAAGGATACATTAGAATATTATCTCATGGGATTGTTCCCAATAAAAAACAACTCTCACCTCCCAAGATGATGATAAATTCAAGAGTTCCCACCTATGTGGCTTAAAACCAGCATCCTAGTAATAAAAATTCAAAGGATATATAACATGTATTCAAAAGGATAACCTAAATGGGAAAACATGGATTCATATAGATTTCATCATCGATGAAGAACCATAGATACATATAGATTATTCTAAAGATCATGCATGAAAATAATTGATTGTTATTATAGGGAGACCCATGTTATTAATGGGATTTAATGAAGGATTCATGAAGATATCATAAATACATAAGAGAGTCCAATAGTAGAAAATATTTCCCCAAAACAATGGTGTCATAATATTGGCCTCCCATCCTCTCAACTGATAAAATTCCCTAAGAATGATTAGATCTATTTACCAATGAATTTTTTCCTTTGGAAAGTAGGTTTGTGAATATTTCTGAATAAGGTATACATTTAGTGTTTTTGGTTCAACGAAAAATCCCATTAGAATCCACTCAAAAATATTAAACCCATCGTGAATGAATTTAAAAAATTTAACCCCTCATAATAAATCGTCAGGTTCCTGGATTTTATTTAGAAACAATATGTAAATACTCTATCATTATAAAAAAGGTTAGACTATCCTTCACATTAACAAAATAATTTTTATTAAAAACATTGTTATTATTTCATATCAAGATCAAAAAGATTACTTAAGACCATATAAATCATTATTATGTTTAAAAACTTGATTTGTAAATTTTTCATTTTCAAATATTGGGGGTTGTTTAACAAAACATCCTCTGAAATTATTCATTTTAAAATTTAATGTTTTACATCTATTTGAGATAATTTGATATTATTGAAACAAGAAAACTCAAATAGATTTCAAATTTATTATATCCAATAAATATGAGAAAAATGATCACAAAAGTCAATTCCCACTTCCTAGGAATAACCTTGAGCTACTAGTCTTCCATTATTTTTAATGATGTTTTTAGATTCATATAATTTATTATGAATAATCCATTTAGGTCCTATTTTTGGGGTTATCATTGGTTAATTCAACCAAAATATATTTATTTATTTATTTAAAATTTATTTAATTCACCATGAATATAATTTATCTAATTTGGGTCAATTATATTAGTATCAATTTTAATAAGAACAAAATATATAATAAAAAAAGAGTTTTTATAGTAATGTAAATTAAATTTTTTGGTATATATACCAGTTCCTAAATTACAAATTATTTTTTAATTTAGAAAATCATTAAGTTTTTTTTCATTATTTTGGATCAGTTTGAGAAGAGATATTATCCCCCTAAACTAATTCATTTTCATTTTCATGGTCATGTTCCTCAACAAAATTAAATTCCCTCAAATCATCATCATTATTGATTAAATCATAATTCTTCTTTTTATTGATATTTTAATTAAACATAACATGCTTATACTCTTAAACAACTAAATTTATCTTATTAAAAACTCTATAAGCTTTTCAAGTAATGGAATATCTTGATAATATTCCTTCATCCCTTTTATAATACAATTTTTTGAGTTATATTTTGAATTTAAGATAAATACCATACAACCAAATAACCTAAAACATAATATATTAGTTTTAATCCCTTTAAATAGATCATATGGGGTCCAATTTAAAAATGGTCTAATAGATACTTTATTTAAAACATGAAAAGATGTATTTACATATTATTCAAAAAAACATATAGGCATATTAAATTCCATAAGAATTGATTAATATATTCCTTGTATAGATATATTGTTTCTTTTAACCACACCATTCTATTGTGGTGTTATATGGTATAAAAAATAAATTTTATATCCATTTTCTACATAAATTTCAAATAATTATAAATTAACAAATTCAACATCTCTATCAATTCTGGTAGATATGATTTATTCTTTTTTTTGAAGTTTTTAATATGTTTAGTGAAAGAAATAATTTTACTTAATGTTTTATTATTGTATCATAAAAAATAAATATAGATAAATCTATTATAACCACTAATAATTATAAAAACATACTTATTACCACAAAATATAATATATTTTATACGATCAAACAAGTAAATATGTAAATTTTCTACGAATATAGCAGTAATAACATCATTTATAGATTTAATCCTTTATTTGTGTTGCTTACCCTATAAAAAAGAATCACATATAATGTAATTACTTGTATATAATTTAGGAAATTGCAAAACCTATTCATGATTTGATAGTTTGAAAAATAGTCAAAAGTTTTCATTCTTAAGACTTTTATGCGATCAAATTTCATCTACTTATACAATATTTAATCACTTAACATTATTTTTATATTATAATAATTAATAATATAAATATAATCTTCACTATTTGTAGAAAATAAAACATAATTATTTTTCAGAAAAATAAATTTATAATTTTCAAAAATAGCATTTATTCCATTATTATAGTGTTTTGATATAATTAATAGATTTTAATTTAAACCATCCACTAATAATAATTTTTAAATAATAATAGTTTTCGAAAAAAACATCACAAATACCTTTATTCTGACATTTATAGTTGGCTCCAAATGCGACAAGGTCACCATTACAGGAATTAAAGGATATGAATTTTGAAATATCACCTATCAAGTTTTCCGCGTAATCACTATCTTAATATCATGAGCCTAATAAAATCCTAAGTAATATTTCCTAAAATTTAATAATCAAATAGAGCATTTTGGTACCCATGATAACTTGGGTCCAACAGAATTAGTAGCAGAAAATTTTGGAACCTAAATCGATTTAAATAATTTATCATCAGACTATTTAGAAAATAAATCTCTAATAATGAATGTTCTAGTGTTCCCATATGATTGTGTACATCTTAGTGAAAATTCATTAGCATAATTACCATTAATTATACATTTAAAATAGGTTTCATTGTTAATACTTCCATTTGATATTTTAACAAAGGTAGTTTTCTTTACCTTAGAGATAAACTGATATATCAAACACATTTCTTATTTGTGTATAGTTTCATTAATGAAATAATTTTATTATATTTTCCTTTACGTTTAACAAATTTAGATAAACTATATTTAATATTGAAAACTTTTCTTCTCAAATTCATATCATGTTTTTTAATAGTCTTAATATCGTTATAAACATTCTCAATAGATACAAAAGCTATATTCATCAATTTCTTTTTTATTACATAAGTTTATTATAATTATTATCAAAATTAGCTAAATATTCTACAACAAAATTAAATCTTATTTCTTTATTTTAATCTTTTACATAAAAAAGTTTTAATTTTTTTTCATTTTAATGTTTTAGTTTTAACATATAATAATAATATTAATTTTACATTCTTCATTATAGGAAATGAAAGTATTCAAATTATCAAGTTCCTTTTCTAGTTTCCCATTTTCTTTAACCACCTTCTTATCTTAAATTTTTATATCAGTATATTTTTCAATTTTCCGGACTATATCATTCTTAATTATTTGTTATCTTTAAATAGTTTTTTAACATTTTAATTAAAATAATCAAAATTTGAACAAGAATCAGAATCAATTTAATTTCCATTTTCATATAAATAATTATGATCAACATTAGTAGGAGTAATTAATTGATTGAAAAGAGAATCAGTTACCACACACGGTAAATCCATCATAGTAAAGTACCCTATATCATATTAACTTCTAGAACCACTACTAAAATCTAAACTATCTAAGTAGTCCCAACCTCTAAAAAATATTTCTATTATTTTATCCTTTTTTATTTGTATTTATTTGGATGTTTGAGTTTGGGGAAGTATATTATAATGTGATATTTTTTCCTACACTCATAATATGTAAATCCAAAAACCTTATTATTATTATTACAATTACCTTTCTTATGACCCCTTTTTAAATTTATTCTAATGTGTCTCTTACCACATTTGTTTTTATAAAATAGAAAAAATTATAGATAAATTGAATCATCCCTTTGTCACATTACTAGAAATCAGGTTTAGAAGAGTTAGGGATTTCATTAATGTTAGAATTATAAGTTATAACCTTTTCATTGTATTCTCTTTATCAATAATGTTTTTAACTCTAAATAATACTGTAGAAAAGATATTATCAGTTCAACTATGTTATAATATTTAAAATTATTACTCTCATTGATGGATAAATTCTCTTAATACCATATTTTTGGAAGAGCACTCAGTACTCTTTAAACTTGAGTTATGTTTTCCAGTACTTCACCAAGAGAGATCATACCAATTGTGATAATTTTAAATTGATGAAACATCTAGTTAACTGACTCTTCATCTCCCATCTTGAAGTCATGGTATTATGATCAAAATATTATTAGATTGGTTATCTTAAGCTTTTTAGTCTCATAGTGAGTCACTTGAAGTGTTCTCTATATATCATGGTCTGTCTTAAAATCTGAAATATTGTTATAGACACTTATACTTATAGCATGGTACAAAATATTATTATCTTGATAATTAAAAACAAATTTTACCATGTCATTACCTATAAGTGTCTTCAGATCAAATTTTAGTTGCTCATATGGCTTTACCATGAAAGTATAGTGATCCACACTTAATTTTTTTAGGTATGATTTATGGCATCCTACCTTTTTATTACATTAATTTTCATTACATTATACAAATAGAGGATCTTTTAATGTTTAGCTTCTTGGAAATAAGGTACATAATTCATGAAAACATAAAACATTATTCTAAAACATTGACTGTATTATCCATTAGTTAATTCTAATTATATTTTCCGCATCTCAGATCCTAGGGACATACATCAAAGTAAAGGTTGAGCGCATGGCCTAGTAAGGTAATGGAAAAGGAAACAATTTAAATGTGATCTTGAGGAAAATCAATAAGAACATGAGGTATATTATTATTTAATGAGTTAGAGAACATGAGGAATAAAATAATAAAAATAACATGAATTATAAATAGGAAATGTGTCAACAAAATTTAATTTATACATTCATAAGCATATCACTAAGTTTAACCACCAATGTGTTATAAAAATTACTACGGTTATTCACTAACGTATCATATAACATGTCATCTCTAGAGATTAAATACTTTACCCAATGAATTAGAGTGTTATCAGGGTTAACCATTAATATTTATTAATTTTCATATGATCTAAATATATCATATTAAATCATTTCATAAATAACCCATGGTGAATAAAAGAAAACAGGTTTTATATAAAAACATTGTTGTTTCAAAAGTTCTTAAAAAAATATGATCATTACGTCATTTTTAAGCCCTGAAAATGGAATGAAGGATTTATGTTTGTCAAAACCAAAATAAAAAAATAATTCTTATATATTGTTGAATAACCATGGAAAATAAAATGTTTTGGGTAATCACAAAAAAAGAAAATAAAAGATAATATCGTGAGGAGAAGATAAAAATTTTAAGAAGTAAGTTCGGAAGCATAACTGGTATAAATGTGATTTTTGAAAAGGTTAAAAAGAAAGGGGATAGGGGAACCCCATTGATAAATCAAAATTTTTTAGTAACTTAATGAATAAAAAAGGATTAATATAGAGTGACCATAACTATTAGAAAACACTTACAAAAAATAGTTCTTGAATTGAAGAGAAAGGATGAAAAATTTCATTACCTTGAAAAGTAACTCCTAGAACATTAGGATTGGGACATTAGGGGATAAATTAAACCTTGAAAGGTATCAATAACACATATTCATTTAGGCTGGATTTTTAGTTAAATTAAATAGAGAAATGGGTGGTTTTCAATAGAAAAAGTGGATGATTTGTTTATTAATTTCCAAATATAGGCCTTGGAAAACCTGGTTGTGGAAATTTAAAAACCAATCGATAGACTATGGTATTTTACCATGTTTTTGGACCCTTATGTCATATTTTATTTTATTTTAATCCAAAATATTCTATAATCATTTTATATTACTTCTTTTTTCATGGAAATATAATATTTCCACAAAAATAATGTTTTTAAGGATAAAGTTTCCATTTTATAATTTAGAAAGTAAATTATAGGTTTTGGAATTGATTAAAATATATTAAAATACTTGATATTAATAAAATTATTAATTTTAGGTAGTTTATTATGGTTACTTAGTTATTAAATAATTATGAAATAATTTTTAATTCAATAAACATATTGAAAAACTCAAATTGTAATTATATTATTCATAAAAAATAATGTATTTTAGAAAATTCTCATAAATTCACCCCTAACATAATTTTGATGTGATTATTTTCCAAATAATACTTATTTTATTAGAATAATTATCTATATGTGATAATTATAACATTAAAATACAAAAAACATTATTTATTAAAAATAATAGTGGATTGAAAATGCATAGTAAACTTTATGACACTTGAAAAAAATAAAATTATTTAATCATTTATATTTAAATAAGAGTTTTTTTATAATGATATTTCATTAAAATATGTATTATTTATAATGTATTACATTACTATAAATATTTATATCTTTTTTGTAAAGAACTATTTATATCTGAAAAATAAATTTATCAATTTTCACCTCAATTTTTTTAAGAAAAACTATTCTTAAAATGGAATTGATGGAGTCAAAATTTTATTTATTCAATGAAATTATACATTAATTAACTAGGTACATGAAACATAACCCCTAAAAACACCTACATATGACCAAGGGTTTGTGTGTGCAATGGTGATAGATTCATGGGGTGGATATTCTAACATCGCCCGAGTGGAAATTTCCACTAACTTGAACTTCTCCCACATGAAATTTAGTTATAACTTCAATTCATGAAGATCATCTTGAAATTAGTCAAGAGAGATCCACAATTATGTTACCACCCTCCATATTTTTGAAAAATTGGATTCATATGGCACAAAGCTACTTTTTGAGGCTACCATTTATTCATTCTTCCTTAATTACTCTTTATCATTTCTACTTACAAATTATAACATTCCAAATTATTTCCAAATGTATAGTTTCAAATGATCATATTGAAAAATGGAAAAAATTGGATGAAACCCAATGGTCACATTTCGTTTTATACTCATATCATTATATGGTTTTGTTATGTATGGTATAATATATAAATCATTTTATCATGAAAAAAATATCATTCAAAATATTTGGGTCACTACATTCTTCCCCCCTGAGAAATATTATCCTTGAAATTTCAACTTGTTCTCTCAGTTGAGAAAATATCTGGGTACTTTTGTGTCAAATTCACCTTTGGTTACCACTTCACATAATTATATTTATGGTTCCTTCACAACATGTTGACGATGTGGGTAGTCTTGTTGAATAGAACCTTATCTCTATGTTCCTTGATCTCTACCAAATGTACCTCCCAAGAGATGTCATGTTCTATTTGTACCACCTCCAGATTTATTACATGTGATGGGTTAAGTATGTACATCATTAAGAGAGATACATGGAATACATCATGAAATTGGGCTAGGTTTTGTTGAATTTATTTCCAATAGGCCACTCATCTTATGTGATCATGGATTTCATATTGGACAATTTACATAGGGGTAATCATACAATTTTTCATAAACCACAAGAATCTCGTCCATCATGATATTAAAAGTAGAACACTCTGGTAAACATCAAACTCCAATTCTCTTTTATGGTTGTCAGCACAAATCTTATTCAAACTCTGGGTATCATTTATGTGTTTTTGGACGAGATGAATCTTTTCTATCATCTCTTGCATAAGATCAGACCCAAGATGCTTTCTCTCACCAGCTTTATCCCAACAATTTTGATTTCTTCATCACTTCCCATATAGAGATTCATAGGGTTCCATTTGAATACTCGAATTGATTATGTTTTTGTATTATGAATCAACTAATGGGATATGTTCATGCCATCCACCATTAAATTATATTGATTATGTTATCAGCAAGTACTCATGTGTCTGAATAGTCCTTTTAAATTGGCCATCAGTTTAGGGTGATAAGACATATTTAAATTCAATTCAGTATTCAGAGTATATTGAATACTTATCTAATATTTTGAAGTGAACCTTGGATCATGATAAAAAATGATATAAAGTGGTATCCTATGAAACCTCACAAATTCAATTATGTAAATTTTGGAAAGTTATTCAAGAGATAAATTGTCACGACTCATCCTCAGGGCCCGTTCCTTGACTATGCCAAGCCCGCCTTCCATAGGCCAGGGACTGGCGACTAGCACCAAAGGCGAATCCCTGATAAAAATGAAAGGAGTTGCCTTTAATCCTTTATCACACACATTCTGAACACAGGCAGTTTAAGAAACAAGTACTCATATAGAAAAGAAGGTGTGCTGAAAGTAAGTGGGCCAGTATACAAACCCAACTGAACAACAAGTACTGGTACAAGTAAAAAGGGAAAACAACTCCTAGATCATCAACTAGGGAATACTACATGAAGGGTAGGTACAGAACTCAAACAAATCGTTCCTGAGGTATGTCTCGTCTAGTCCAGCTCTAACCAGCCTTCCGTCCATCACCCTTTTCCTTGATCATTACTTACCGTCATCTGCATAGCACACAACAAGGTGCATGATAAGCCCATGCTGGGGTGAGTATAACAATACTCAGTATGGGACCCCGAGACCCCCGAAGGTATCCCAAAATCAACTAAAGATAAACCACAGTAGTAAGATACAATCAAAAAGTATCAACTATCCCTACTTAGGTATATGCCTACACATATACCTAAGTTACCAATCACAAACTGGCTCCAGCTCTTGAGCCCAACCACATTCCTTTCCACAAGTGTAGAAAAACTCCACAAAGAAAGTACAACACAACGTGTACCCCAATGTTATAGCTCACAGATGAATGCCACGCAGGCTTCACCACAACACATCCATGAAAAAACATCCACGAAGAAACATCCATGAAGAAACATCCACCCTTACTTAGGTATATTCCCATAAATATAACTAAGTCATCAAGAGTACAAATCTCATACATGATAAAAACACGAAGGTAATGACTCAGCTCAAACCAGGTATACACAACTTAAAATAGAGTAACAGATGATTAGTTATATACACTGAGTCATCTTTCACTATCGAACGACATATATCAGTAGAAACCTAAAACATTAGTCTATTTAAGTTGTCGATCCTATGTGGGATCTCGGTACAAAAGTCGTTGTTGTCGAACCCACAAAGGATCCATGTCCAATCTCATCCCTATCAAAACCACGAAGGATCCAGGTCTAGTCTCGTCACTGTCGAACCCATGAAGGATCCAGGTCTAGTCACATCGCTATCGATCCCACAGAGAATCTAGGTCCAGTCTCCTCGTTGTCGAACCCATGGGGGATCTTGGTCCAGTCTCGTCACTGTCGAACCCACGGAGGATCAATCATCTCCGTCGTAGCCAGCCATAGGGTTCCTGCACACAACACGCTCGATTCTGGGATGGTCTTATCCTCGAGCCAATTATCAATACATTAAATACCATGAATTCTCTAGTTTATGTATCTCATAGTTCCATCTCATCATAAGGAACCCAACGCGACAGACGGCGCGTCAATCAGACGCCTGATCTGTGAGTTATTGGCATTTCTGTTCCAGGGGCCCGATTTCTTTTTAGGTTCAAACCAACCTGATAGTAACCCAACTGTGTCCAAAACAAAAATAGAGTATTAAAAATGTACCATATCATTCTATGATTTCTGTCTCCATAGACAGTTTATCGATCGGACACCCGTAGCCTATGATATGGGTGAAAATGTGTAAACAGGCCAAAGCAGGTCTGGTCCGACTCAATCGAATTGACCTGACCCGACCCGAGTCTGGACCGGGGTTTGATCTGGTCCACGAGTCTGACCCAGTCTGAGGAAACGTCCTGGTTCAGGGAGTGGCCCGGCCCGAAGGGTGGCCTGGTTTGAAGGGCAGCCCGGTCCGAAGGGTGGCCTGACCCCGAGGATGGCCCGACTGAGTGCGGCCCAATCCGAGGGTGGCCCGACCGAAGGCGGCCCGGACCGAGGGTGGCCCGGCCTAAGGCGGCCCTGTTAGAAGGGTGTCCTGGCCTGAGGATGGCCCGGCTGAGGGTGGACCGATCCAAGGGCAGCCCGGCTGAAGGTGGCCGTCCAGAGTGCGGCCTGGCTGAGGGCGGCCTGGACGAGGGCGGCCCGGCCGAGGGAGGCCCGGCAGAGGGCGGCCCAGCCGAAGGCAGCCCGGTGGCCCATATGACTGGCTGGCTCATGCGGCCATCCGCTCCCGCTCCACAGCGGCCTTCCCAACTAGCCGCCCCCTGCACCTCCACCATAGCGTGACGGCGCTGCGGTTTTGCTGCCCTCCGTGCGGCGTGACAGCACCGCGCCTCTTCTTCCACGGTCTGGCCTGGCCGCGGCCCGCTACTTTTTGTGTGTGGCACGACGGTGCCACACCATCACCACCGCGACCTCATTCTCCTCCACGCGGTGCGACGGTGCCGCGCTCATCATCCAACCAATGTGTCCCTCCTAGAAATGGCTCTTCCTTTTGGCACGGTGCGACGACACCGCGCCCCACCAGCACCGACACGGCCCGCCTGGTCGCGACTTTGTTCTCTACATAGCATGGCAGTGCCACGCCCTTATGGTGACTTGGAGGCCTTGCACCACCGACTTCTTCATAGTCTGCCCCTATCGTCAAAAAATAATAACAACCAAGGGGGAGGGTCATGCCATGTTCGTGCGGTCCAAGCCCTCCTCGTCTTGGAGATGACATTTGGTATACCATAATCTATAAATTTTAACGACGAAGAGTGGAGGTTTATAATCATATATAAAATAACTCAAATCCCCCAACCTCACTTGATGATAATCGTTGATGAAGTCACGGGAAGGTGGTATCGTTTCGTCAACATCGGAAGAGGAGGAGTTCGGAGAGGACGTGTTGAAGATGATGTAGTCGGTGTTCTTTGTGGGCGACAGGTTCATCCCTCGACTGAAGGTTCTTCATTGACGGAGGAAGTGTTCTTCCAAGTTCTTCCTCATCTCACTAAAAGTTCAAGCAAAGGAATTTCTAACCAAAATAATGGGTTAATAAACCAATTATTTAATTGTTGGAAAAATAATTCAAATGATTCAAATTAATTAATTAATACCATTAATTAATTTGTGGTTTGGCACACTTAATAGGGATGGAGGAAGTTACAATTAAATGAAGGGAGGGTTGGCTTCATTAACTCAAGGGAAGTTTAAGGGTTTTGTCCCACATAAATGGGGTTTTAGGGGGTTTGAATCTTGTGTAGGCCCCACCTAATAATATCCTCCCAAGGGAGGTTATGTGCTTGTGGGCCCCACCACTAACCTCCACTTGGAGGTTTTTGACTACCATGAAATAAAAATAAGCTAACTCTTATTTTTATTTAACTTAATTAAAAACGCCCAAAATCTAACCTCCGCTCTCATTAGAACGCAACTATGGTGAAGATCTCACTAAGTAATCACCAACGCTGCGAGTTCAACGGTTCCCTCAAATTTCAATTTCGAACACCAGTTTAAAAGTTATAAAATACCGTACTTACGTTTACTAAACGTACCAGAACAAAAATTCAGAAATTCATTCTGGACACACCGGGCCTTGGAATCAGGAGCCGTCAGAAATTGAAGACTCATAAAATTCCCAAGTATTTATGTAAAAGTTTTCAACGGAATTTCCAGGTCTTTACATAAATCATCCTGAATAGCGTTGAAATTGACAGTCTTGGTGAGAAAATCCACAAGAACTCATAATTCATAGTTTCTATTGGATGTTCTTGGTAGACTAGTGACAAATTCCATAGTGACATTGTCCCACTTCCATGTTGGTTTTGGTAGTGGTCGTAATACCCCTTTAGGAATTTTTCTCTCTTCCTTTATTTTTTGACATACCATCGACCTTGTATTCTGGTACGCAATCTCCCTTTTCATGTTATACCACCAATATTGATCATTAAGGTCCATATACATTTTAATTCTTCCAGTATATAGAAATAATATAGAGTTATGACCTTTTCCCATCATCTCCATCTTTATTTCTAGAATAGGTAGAAAATATAGCATTGTATAAAATTTTAGTACACCTTCTTGATAAATATTGATCTCGGGAAATATCCCATTCTTTACAGCCTCTATCATCTTCTATAATAAAGTATATTCCCTTTGATCTATCATGATATTATATAGTAATTATGTTCAAGAAATCATTTGGTATTGGGTTATTTATATCCTTTTCCTCATTATTCCCACGTATAACATTATTAGGTCCTTGATCAATGGATCTTTCAGAGATACATCACTAAAAATAATGAATCATTCTCTGATAGAGAGTGTATTTAACACGGGTGTAGTAACCAATATCTTTTTCATCTCCTGGAAACTTTCTTCACACTCCTTTATCCAGATGTAGATAACCCCCTTTCGAGTTAATTTTTTTAGTAGATTAGAAATTTGTGAAAAGTTTTTCAAAAAACTCTTATAATATCCTTCTAAACTATGTAAACTAGAATATCAGTTACTGTTGTTTGATGAGTCCACTCCTCCACATCATTGGTCTTGGTAGGATCAACTGATATTCCTTCATTAGATACAATGTTCCCAAATAATGAAACATTATTGAAACCAAGATTCATACTTTATTAACTTTCCAAATAGCCTCTCCTTCCTTATAGTTTTCAATACAACCCTTATATGATCCTCATACTCCTTACTACTTTTGGATTATATCAAAATATCATCAATAAAAACTACCACCAATTTATCAAGGTAATCCTTAAAGACTCTATTCATCAAATCCATAAATATATAAGGTCTATTAGTCAATTTTAAGTGAATAAAAACACTCATAATTCCCATATCATGATTGGAAGTTAGCCTTTAGAATATCTTCTTTATTCACCCTCAATCGATGATAACCAGATCGAAGATCAATATTGGAGAAGAATTTTTCCCCATGAATATTGTCAAATAAATCATCAATCCATGGGGGAAGGTACTTTTTTTGTCTGTGATCTTGTTATGTTCTATATAATAAATGCCTAACAACATTAATACATCCTTCTTCTTCACAAAGAGAACATGCACTCCTCAAGGAAACACACATGGTTGGAAAAACACCTTCTCCAAAAGATATTGAATCCATTTCTTTAACTACTCTAGCTCCAAATTTTCTATTATATATATGGTCTTTGATCTCTAATTGGATCCAAGAATAATCTCAATGGATAACTCTAATTCAATTTCTAGGGGAGGAATATGTAACTCCTCAGAAAATACATCATTGTATTCCTACATTATGGGGATATTTTCTATTCATATAATTTCATTTCCTTCAAAATTTTCATCAATAATTTCCATAAAAAGGATATTGGAGGACCTTCTAGACAAAGATCAGGTTAGGATATCCCTCATTGGAAAAAAACTTTTAGTTTTACATTCATGACTACTATGATTTAATTTCTTGTGTAGTTGATCTTATAATTATACATAGAGAGCTAGTATGCCCTTAATATATTGTCGAATTCTAGCTTGAGAATTACTATTAGATTTTCAATTAAATTGTTCTCTTTAAAGTGAATACTAGAGTTTCTAAAAAATATTTTTTACATGTGTAATCCCTTCAAGAGTCTTGAATGATAAATATACTTTTAGTATTATAGGGATTGATTTTATATTATTTGAAAAAGTGTAGGAAATAAAGGAATGTGTAGAACTAGAAAAAAACAAAGTAATTTTTATATGTTAAAGAAAAATGAGAGTACCTATCATCACATAATTTGGAGCTTCTATTTTAGCTATCATGATATAAAAATCACAAATTTTCTCCCTTGGCCGATATTGAGTATTATGGTGATTCCCCTTTATTATATTTTGATTTTGATAGTGATTGAGAAAAGTACCCATACAATCCACACTTGAAGAATTGGACTTATGGTTGGGTCTACACTATCTTCCCTTTTTCTTTATTTTTATTTTGTTTAGGCTTCACCTACCTATGTCATTTTTTAGAAATATGGTCATCTCTTCCACACTAGTAACACTTAAAAGTCTTGAGAAAGAAGTTCTCTAAATGTGTCTTCTCACATTTTTTTCATGTTGGAAGATGTACATTCTTTACTGTTCTTTAGTGATCAATGTTCCACCTTAATCCAAGATCCATTTATCATTTCATTTCATTTGATCTATGGGGACACAGTGTCTCTCCAATCTCCAGTTCAACATTTATAGCACTCCGTACTATCTCCTCATAGCATTTATAGTATAATTTAGATATATTATTTCATATAAGTTGTATTAGTCCACTAATGAATCTATCAACAATTCCATTAAGATCCATGAAAAAGTTAGGGATGTAAAAATAATGCCTTGTAAAGTTCATCTTATAGATTTCCATAGATATTTTTCCTTCTACTTCAGCTCTATGGAACCCTTCTCTATTTTTGTAAACATCAAATGAGGGAAATATTTTTTGAAAAAGGTTCCCCAGAACTCTTAGAACTCCATAGCATCAATATCACTTATTTTATTGGGTTTTTAATCAATATATGCCACTGATCATATTCTCCCACCAATTGGTACATAGGAAGGATTCCATTCCCTTATTCCAAAAAATGGAGTACAGAAAAGACCTTATTTATGGTGCTTATCCATTGTTCAGAAATCAAAGGGTTGTTAGATTCACTAAAATAATGTGGTTGTTGACACATAAGGGACTCAACGTAAATTTTTTCCCTTCAAGGTGAATCCGGACTCTTGTCTTGATTCACTTTATTGTTTATAACTCATGTTAGTTGATTCGTAATTCTTATGAAATTATACATTCCATCATCAATTACATGGTATTTAGTGCATGGTCCATTGAGCACAATATTTATATGATTCCTCTTATATCCCTTTATTTTATAAAAGAGGAAAACCATAGAAAAAATGTGTTTCTTTTAATAATATTATAATTATAAATGAATTTTATGACTTAAAATATCATGCTTATTTACTATAACCATTAACAATAATTAAATTTTCTATAAATCCCTCAAAATGTTTCATAAAGGGCTTGTGATTAACCAAACATATCCCATAGGAGTTTCAATCTAGGAGAGCATAAAAGAGAATTTTCACACACTAGTTCTCATTTGACTCTCAGGTTTTTATGTTTTACCCATAGATACATATGTAATAGAGCCACTTCCACTTATTTTTATCATGATAAGGGTTTCATTGATCAGAAACCAATTACATAATACTTCACTAAAATATGAGGATGTTTTAATATATTTAAACTTTTCCCAAGGGTTATTCCTAACGTTATCAAATCCTATTTTTCAAAAAAAAAAACTAAATCCAATTTTGATACAAACTATGGAATCCCACCTTTTTATTACATAACTTTTCAATAAATTGTAAAAATAGAGGATCTTCTAATGTTTTGTTTCTTTTAAATAATGTATACTATACATGAAAACATAAAAAATTATTCAAAAAAACATTAATGGTTTATTAATTGGTTCATAATATGAAATTTTAATGCATCTCATAACCTAGGAGTATACATAAAAGGAACAGTTGAGCATAAACCCTTGTAAGAGAAAATCAAGGGAAATAATTTACATGTGATCTTAAAAAAAATCAATAAGAATATGAGGAATTTCATTATGGTATGAGAAATAAAAAATGAGTTATAAAATAATAAAAATATCATGAATCATAACATGGAAATGTGGATAAAAAATTTAATTAATACATACATAATCAAATCACCAAGGTTAATCACCATGTTTTCATAAAAAAAATTCAAGGTTATTCACCAAGGTATCGTATAACAGGTCATATCTAGAGATTAAATTATTTAAAGAATTCATTGGAGTGATCTTACTAAAAATCCTTCATATGTATTAATTATCATGTGAGACAAATAAATCATAATAAATCATTTCATAAATAACTCATGGTGAATAAAAGAAAATGGGTTTTATATCAAAATCATGGAGTTTCAAAAGTTCTTAAAAAACATTATCATTCTATCATTTTTAAACTAAGAAAAGGGAATAAGAGTTTTATGTATATCAACCCTAGAAGAAAATAAATATTTTTTTTATATATTGGTGAATTCTACTAGAAAATAAAGATGTTTTGGTATTCATAGAAAGAATAAAAATTAATTTCTTGAGGAGAATATATAAATTTTGAGATGAAAATTCTGCGACATAACAGGTATAAAACATGGTTTTAAAAAGGGAAAAATAGATGGGAAAGGGGTGTCCCATTGATAGAACATAATTTTTTAGTAATATAATTAATAAAAATGAAATAATTTAGATATCACATAACAATTAGAATACACTTAAAATTTGTTTTATTGAATTGAAGAGAAAGTATGAGAATTACATTACCTTGAAAAGTAACTCCTAAAACATGAGGATGAGGACCTTGGAGGCTTCATGACACCTTAAGGAGGATAATTTTGACGTAAAACTATTAGATAATCGTTTATTATTTATTTTAGGTAAAATTGAATAGATAAATGGATGTGTATTTATTGAAAAATCCAAGGATTTGTTTATTAATTTTCAAATATACGAATTGGAAACCTAGGTTATGGAAAATGAAAAACCATCAGAATTACCATGGTATTTACTCATGTTTTTCAAATATTGGGGTCATTTTTTATTTTATTTTAATACAAAATAGTTTATCATAAATTAATATTACTTTTTTGGGCATGGAAAAATCACATTTCCCAAAAAATAATGTTTTTAATGTTAATGTTTCTGTTTTAGACTTCGTAAAGTAAATTATAGATTTGAAAATTGATTAAAAATATAAAAATACATTATATTAATAAAATAAATTCTTTTAGGTCTTATATTGTCGTTAATTAGTTATTAAATTATTATGATATAATTAATAATTCATTAAAAAAATGAAAAAACCCAAACTATATTTTTACTATTCACAAAAAAAATAAGGTATTATAAAAAATTCTCATAAATTTTTCCTAAACTAATTTTTATATTATGATTTCAGAAATGATATTAATTTTATAATAATAACTCTATATATTTTTTAATTATTACTTTTAATTGTAAAAATACTTATTTATTAAAAATAATAGAAAATTTAAAATGCATTGTAAAATTTCGGGCACATGAAAAAAGTAATTTATATTTAAATAAGATTGTTTTATCATAATATTTAATTAAAATAATTATTATTCATAATATATTAGTTTATTATAAAAATTCATATAATTTTCCAAAAGTATATATTTTTTTTAAAAAAAATCAATTCATCAAATTCAATCCCAATTTTATTAAGAAACACAATTCTTGAATCAAAATTGATTGAATAAAAATTTTATTTATGAAATGGTATTATACATTAAGTAACTTGGGACTCAACACATAACCCATTATTACACCCTCATAATACCTAAGGGTAAGGTGTGTGATGGTGACAGATTCATGGGGTGGCTCAGATAAAATCTCCCGAGTGGTAATTTCCACTAACTTGGACTTCTATAGTAGGAGATTTCATTCAAGATTCAATTGTGGAAGCTCAACTTGGGATTAGTAAAGAGAGAACCCAATGGATTCTACCTCCCTTCCAAGATCCAACAAATGTAATTTATATGGAAAAACATTACTAGTTGAGGCCATCATTTCCTCTTTCTATATTAATTGTTCTTTATCATTTCTACATACAAATTATAAAGTAAAAAATTATTATCGAGAGTATAGTTTCCAATCGTCATATTGAACAATGGTTATATTTTAACAATGTTTAAAAACTTTGGAAACATGATTGTCACATTTCCATTTATACTCACTTCATTATATGTTTATGTTGTGTATGGTATAATATAACACACATTTTCTCAGGAAACAAATATCAACCAAATGTTTTGGGTCATTAATGGCTTCCTTTATATCTTGTAGGTATCTATAGTCACTTAAACCAAATAATAGAGGTTTTTATAGAGCCCGTCCATCATTATAATTAATTAATTATATCTTATAGAACTAAAATTTTATTCCTTAGTCTTTTAGGTCTAGGAATATCAGGTTAGCACAATGATAAAAATAAATAACATAAGCAAGGAATAATCATAGAACGGGTTATAATAATATTTGTTGGATCATAAGTGATGGCCATAAATACTAGAGGAGGTTGAATAGTTGTTTTAAAAAATTAAAGTGAAAATTAATCATAGCTTTAATAAATAAAATTTAGTGAGTGTTGTGTTAAATATGTGAAATGTAGTAGAAATAAATAAAGAACACATGGATTTTATAGTGGTTTGGATCACCAAGATCCAATTCAACTCCTAAACATTATTTACTTCATGGAAATGTTGGAACCCACTAATAAATTCACTTTTAAAGGTGTGAAAACCTATTATTGACTCTTCATTATACAAATAACTAAAGACACAACTTAGACTTTTTATATGGGTCTTTAACCTAGTATGAGTCATGAATTTTGATTGGGATTCATAACCCAAAAAATTATTTTTTTGTGTGTGGAATATCTAAAAAACAAGAAAATATTTGATTGGGAAAAGAATAAGACACACACAAATAGATTACAAATAGGTAGAAAAAAGTATAATATAATGAAAAAAATACAAATAAAAACCAGCATAAATATCTAATGACGAGGAAAATGATGATTGATGATCATGATCCTAGCATCAGTAGAGTATGGAACTATAGAAGCTTCTTAATTATCACAAAAAGGAGCCAAAATTTTCAAATATTTTTAATTGAATGAGTATCACGAAAGTGTATTACACGAATTGTATCCAATAATTCTATCGAATAATTTATATATAGTTGTTTTTATCCCTGGTTTACATCTCTAATTGATTAATCCATATCTCAAATATATTCTTGAAGCATAATGTGATCCAATCATTGCATTCCTTGTCTTAGAAAATAAAAAAATATATTTTTATTGTAACCTTTGTTTGGAAAAGTCACGAAGAATAACAAAGAACACTCCTGATATTTTTTTCTATATAAAATATCAGAAACAATCATCCAATAATATCATTAATAAATAAATTTATTATTCACATTAATAGTACAATAATAATTATGAATTTAAATTGTAGTTTATTACAATATTAAAAACATACAAAAATAGTGTATCAAAACATCATAAATGTAATTTATTTCAAGTGTGTAAAATAAACATTATATATATTCAAATTAATTTTAACACAAAATGTAATTAAATTTTTAGTAAAATATAATAAAACAATATATTTATGTAAATTACATATATTAAAAATAATATAAAATAATAATTTTTTATAAAAAAATAATTTGAACTAACAGTCGATAGAGATAGCTGGTGATATCATGGTACTGGTACCACTAATAAGATACCTTCAAAATATATTATTTAGTAATATTTATCATTTGATGATCTACTATTTGGTTTTCTAACACTCAATGATCTACCATTGGATAAGAGTATCTACAATTGAAGGATGCTAATCTACCGTCCCATAGTGTAGCACAAAACTATGATGAAGAAAAGATTGATGCTGCCTTCCTGTTAAACTATTGTGAAGGAAAATGATCGAAATACCATTACTGAATGAAGAGAGCTACCTTCACAAAAGAATGAGGTGGCACATCCATAATTTTGAAGTCCTACTATGATGGAGGCTAGTGTAATGGTCGACCGTTGGTGCTACCATAATGGTCAGTGAATGATACTTCTATTGAGCTACCATATAGTAGGAGGAATGAATTGATGTCATCATTCGAAAAATAATTCCATTTTTCTCAGGTCTTCTGCTTTTATTGCTTTTAATTGTATGTTACTCACTATGGTTCATAGTGCTACCATTGGCATTGATGATCTAATGCGGTATGGAAGCATGAGGTTCTACCATTGCTGGTTGATTCTACCACTGTGCTACTACAAATGGATTGTATGTTATCATACGATTAAAAAAATTCATACAACACATTACTGAGTATTGTCTAACTTTTTCAAGATACATATAATCATAAGTGATTATCCATATCACCTGAAATAAATCATGGTTTAAACATGGGATATTCTACATGCATATCATAATGATCATCAGAACTCTTGAAAAACTCGAGGTTTAAGATGAATGTTGAGTCGATCTGATGTCCCTTATTATAATGATGAAGTGACATAGGAAATATCTATATATTTAAATAATTTATTAACATTGTATCATCATCCAAAGTCTCATATAAAAAATCACTTGTTTCAATCCTTTACTATATTATACAAATAGTGTGGCATATGACTCTACCTGACTACTCGGGATGAATACCCTTTACACCTATGCACACACATGGGCTATGGAATAGTAAACCTAATAGACCCGTACTCTACTATGGGAATTCTATGCATCCACTATGTTAAGTATTATACATGAACCTACCATTTTGGCTAGTCTATATTAGATTCTCACACACTGGGTAGACCAATGGTCCCCTATAGGGTCTAAGGGTAGGCCAAAGTGGGATTTTCATGGCTGGAGAATATTTTAACTAATCCACAAAAAAACAAATTAATGACCTAATTTATTAAATTAAATAATTAAAAAAATAATATAAAATTAAAATTACAAAGAATTATTAAACATTTTAAACATGAATAAAATAAATATAAAAAATGATTTAATTTTTATTCAAATTCAATTAAATTATATTTGGGGAAATAATAATTTATAAAAAAATGATGTTAAATAATTAATACACAAATTCGAATACTAATAGTTCATAAGATATAAATCATAAATAATCAAAGAACATGAGCCATGAGAGAATAACGTAGGCGTAAGACATGGAATTATGGAATACACATAAACTTATAAATTTTTTAGCATGTATAAATAGAAATTGGATCACTAATTAAGTTAATATTAAGAAAATAGTCCCTCATATAAACATATATTTATGAAACTAGGTCCACACATGATCTTATGGGCATGTAATCCATGTCTATGCATAATCTTATGGATATGAAAATCGTCCAGACATAAAATTGTTGATATGAAATCAGGTTCACTAATAACATATTTTCCTCATGAGTTATCTATATTTATACAATGAATTGGAGGGAGATATCGATTCCCCAATAACATAATGAAAACTATACATATGTGTTTTATAAGACCATAAACCATTCATCGTATTAGAACCCATGAAAAGAAACGGGTTTCATAAAAATCCTTTCATTATAAACATAAAACATCTAGAGAAATAATGATGATTATTTAATTGGATAATATTACTATTAAATCTTAAATAACATAAAAGGATGCCATATTATAGGTAAAATGATTTTAAAATATTACTTGAAATAATTCTTGAGGAAAATAACCTATCTATTTTGAAATCCCTTCTTTTTAAAAAGATGTGAAACTATAAAGGATTTTTTGTAAATAAACTTATGAAATTGTAAAGATATAATAAAATAAAAAATTATTCATGATGATGGTAAAATAAATTCATACCATATATGTTAAAAAAATTGCTTCCATTTTTTTTTGGAAAAGTCTCAATGTACCTCATTTGGAAGAATGATAAAAATATTCATTTCAAAAATATTTGTAAAAATTTAAATATGGGTAAAAATGGATTTCAACTATGATATTATAATTGTAAAAATATTATTTTAATCATATTATAGAACATGGATATGGTATAAAAATATTCCCCAATAGAGATTTAAGTATAAACAATCCTGAATATTGATGAGGTTCTGAATTAAGACCCTTACCTCAGGTCTGACTTCCTTCATACATGTTTGAAACTTCAGAATAATACATATAGGTTTATTATAAATCTATTATAGAACCATATATATATATATAATACCATATATTATTTAATTATTGAAATTTATTAAACATTTATTAAAAATTCCTTATTAAAGTCATGTTTCATGTAATAACTGGTTTGTTTTTCATGTAAGTTTTGAATTGGTATTTTCGGAAAATTTACATTGATCATGATTTCAAAATATCCATTATAATAACCATGATATAAATATAATATAAATATTTATTTTTATTAATAGATTAATTTTAGAGATATAAAATTAATTACATCGTTCATATAGATAGTGCACCCGACGTGCATATGAAATCTATTTTCATTTTTCACCAGATGGAATGAAAGAAAGGTAAATACTATTTTAAATTTAAAATATCATTACTATATAATATATATCATATATATTCACTAAATATATCCTCAATGCCGTCTAATTTAAATATAAATTAAAAAAATCACATCCGTACGTGGAGGTGGCAGTCCATATGTACACACAAATAATGTTATTATTTCCCAAAGGATTGGATAATAAGTAGGTATATATAATATTATAATTAAAAAATTATAATTATATCATAAATATAATATGTAAACATTAAAATAATCATTCTAACCATCCATATAACAGGTTTATGAAAAATAAATTGTATTACTACATGGGGACGTTAAGTCGTACGTACGCACGAGCAATACATTCACTTATCATTTGATGGGAAAGAGGGTGTACAATGGTGTTTTAATAATCAAAATAAAATTAAATAAAATTTATTATACTGAAACTATTATTTTATGATACAAATTATATAATTATAGTAGGTTAATCATAGTAGAAAAGAATGTGAACGGGTAAGGTGATTACCTCCGCCTTCAAATGACTCCTTTAGATCACCAGTAAAGGGTTCTAGGGTTGGTATTTGGAGAAGAACGAAAATCTATAATGTGTATAGGAAATTTTATAAGGAAAATTTATTTTTTTGATATATAAGGCTCAATGTTTTGTGTGTAAGTGATAAAGTAGGTTCCATTTTATAATTGAGGTGATGGGATCTTTTGGAATTGCTTAAAAAATTACATTTTAATAAACTCATTCTCAAAAAATATATCCCCAAATTGACATGAATTCAAATATAAGGTAATATATGGTTGTAAAAACATAAAACAAAAAAATGTATATATATTTTTGTGTAATTTTATTCATTATCCTATTGATTAACCCTTAGTTAACCAATTTTAATTTTAACCACGGTAACAACATTTTCAATATTGAAGGGTTGTAATTTTTTACAAATAAGGTGATAATAGGCCCATAAATGGAAAATTTATGATAATTTAGACCACATAAAGTCTTACTTGTATTATTTCAAGATTTTTATGATTTTTACATAATTTAATTATATATTATTTGATAAAATATCATTAATGTCAATTTTGACTCTATTCATTTAATTTGACTTAAAATACATAAAGACAAAAGGTTATTTTAAATATAATACATTAAAAATTACATAAAATGTAATATATATCTATAAAATTAATTTTATAAATTAACCATTTAATGTTATATTATTTTTTATTATTTTTAAATTCACTTATTATATGATTCTATTAAATAAATAAATATTATATTGGTGTTGTAAAAGAATTTGAGTTATTTATTTAAAATAAAAAAATAATAACTAAATTAATTTAATGAAACTAAATTTATTCATATCAATATATACATTTATA
Source organism: Viscum album (assembly GCA_963277665.1). Lineage (NCBI taxonomy): Eukaryota > Viridiplantae > Streptophyta > Magnoliopsida > Santalales > Viscaceae > Viscum > Viscum album. The sequence continues at coordinate 1,894,978,345 of OY728121.1, read as the reverse complement.
TTAATTAAATATTTATTTTGACTCATATCTATGTCATGATAACTTATTTAATATGTTATTTTATCTTTTCTAGCCATATGCAAGCATTGTACGAGTGTTTGGATAAGACACTTGTTATATAACAAAAAAAATTCATGTATAACCATAAAAAATAATATAAAATAATTAATATTTAATGATAAATTTTATCTAGCAGTTATTCCATATCAAATATTATCTTTAGGATACAAAATTTGACTTTTCATGTGCTTCAAAAGATCTGCGTCGACACTAAAATTGATTTTCATATTTATCATGGAAAAAATTATAATTTATATTTTTGAGTTAATAATATATTATATTTGAATTATTTTATCATAATTTATTCATTCCATAGTTTCCATAAGTTTTTATTTAATTTTTTGGTTTTGGTGATATCATAAAAATACCGTATTTTATAAAAAATTGTAGTTTTTACTATTCCCCAAAAAATTAACTTCTTCATAATAATGTCAAAAAAATAATCCTAGGATAAATATTAATTTATGAACAAAAAATTTAAATTAAATTTAATAAAATTAAATTTTTATAAATGATAGAAATTAATTATAATATAAATGCGTAAAATGCAATGAAAATCAAATTTCAGAGAGAATTGCCTTTTTTGTATAAAAATGTTTGTATACCAAATTCAATAATAAAATAGATTTTAATGAAAATAATTGGATTATTAATAATAAAATATAACCAATTTTACATTTAAAAAATTTTAAAATAATATCGATAATTTCTAAGTGTTTGAAACAAAAACACTATTTTTAATTAAATTCGGTATTTTTCACTAATTACTTGAAAAATAAATTTTCCAAAAAACTAAAAAAATCACCCTAATATAATTTTGTTATTATTTTTTGAAAAATGATATTATTTTTATTAAATAAAATTATACGTTTTATATAAATTAACTATAATATATTCTCACAAAATGAAATAAAATCATTTTTGAGGAAGATGTATTTATAAAGTATAAAATAACATTACGAAAAATTGATTGATTATTTACTATGAATTTATTAATAGATTTACATTGAGTAAAAAAATTATATATATTTAATAATCTATTTTATATTATTTATACTCTCCAATTTAATGGATAGGTTATAACAATCAGATTAAATAATAATATTTGAGTAGTGTATTGTGGTTCGTTTAAACTTAGTGTGTAATGCAAGATATCAAAGAAATAAAATTAATTTAAGATAAATATTTTCCAAAATATTGGTGTGTTACAAGTATGTGAAATAGTTTAATTATCCCCCTTTACTTATATCACTCTATTTTCACTTGTTGGGATACCATGTATAAGGACATGGCCTTAAAAAATTACATAATCTTGATTTTTAGTCATGTATTTACATTATTTCAATTTGAGAATATCTTCAGCTTTAGAGTTTTAGAGAGTTAGGTCATAACTCATACATTAAAAAACCACATAATACAAATTGGACACATTTTATTAGTATCCATTTATCTATAATATGATACTTTTAAAATAAATCATGATTTAATTCATGGAAAATATTCTTGAATTTAAACTTGAATCCTTTCATTACATTATCCATCCTTAAATCCAATGAAAAATATTTAAAAACTGGGGATGAACACAAAAATATTATCATGGGATTAAAAAAATGAAATTTGATTATCTTGTAAAAATATTAAAACCCATGAAAAATTTATCATAAAGTAATTCTTTTCACCCTTATGAAGTAGTCAATACTTTATTTTGAAAATAATCTCATTGATTACCCTTTTTGAAATCATGAGATTACTATAAAAACAATAGAAATCATAGATAACACATAAAGGTATATTGAGAAATCATTATACTTTTCATTGTTATAAAAATAATAAAAATGAGGTCTACATTCATATATATCAGTTTTACAAAGCGAATATCCATATAGTCAACTTTAATACCCAATGCATTAGTGGGATATCCTGGACCCACCCATCGTTGTTTTTTCATGGAACCACAATTCATTGTTTTATAACACAATAATTGGTTTATAATATAAACATAATTCAAATTTAAAAGATCCATTATAAAATCGTAACACATAAAATCATTCCATTTTGAACATTTGACTCATAAAATTGTATTTTCACTCATAAGATAACATTTCAAGATAATGAAATAATGTATCCGTTTTCAATTGAAAATACAAAAAAAATGGAAAAAAGAGGATTATTTTTATTTCAAAAATACGTAGGATTATATAGGAACACTAATATTAAATATGGGTCATAGAGGTGGCGGATTGTTTTCCTTTTTATAACTTTAAAAGAACATTCCTTTTATTGAATATAATGAAATTTAATCATTCAGTATAGAAAATGTAAAGAGATTAATTTTTTAAAACCATTGAATAAAATTATTAATAGACATAAAATTTACAGAATAATTATTTTATATACATTAACATAAAAAATAATATTAAGGATATTTACATGGAACAAAATATTTTGAAATTAAATCTTTAAAAATCTAAAAATAGATTTTTAAATCAATGTATCCCATAACACTTTGAATCATTTGAATCATAAGACCCATGAAGTAATAAAATTTAACAAAAAAATAAATAGTATGTGAATAAAAAAATTTATGATATGATAATTGAAAAGGGTGTTTATATACACCTCATAATATAAGGTGATGACATAACATCATAATATGCCTCAATGAAAGGAGATTGAGACAAAGTCCCTTATCTTGAGTCTGACATGTCACGTGTGTCTTTATATTCCTAAAAAATAAACAAATGTTAATTATTAAATTTATTGATTAATTTTTTTAACATTATTATAACATTTATTTCACTTATTAATGTTTTGTATATAGTTACTTAATCAATTCAGTTTATGTTGGGGGTTTTGTCCATATTCTATTTATGTGTCAAAAATGGATTCGGTAGGTCGACAATGGACAAAAGGGTTATTATTAAATCATATAAAGAATAATAATATTTAAATAATTACCATATTAATTATTTAATCTAACATATATATAACATTCTTGTCATGTGGTGATTGAAAAGAAGAATAATCACATCTCTCTGGGGAGGAGATAATCCACACACCCATAAATGATATTTTCACTTTTTTAGTGTGTAGAAAAGTTAGGAAATAATGTAATATATTATATTTTCATAAATATTATAATATCATAAATATAATATATATTTAATTTATATCACATATGTTTATTAAATTCATCCTTAATAAATTCCATGTAATATGTGATTGAATCAGATCTCTTTGAGGAGGTAGTAGTCCACACATCCACAAACGATGTTATTGTATTCCAAAAAAATGAAAATCATGAAGGTATGTGTTATATAATAATTATATAACAAGTATTTAATAATAAATATCATATATATATATATATCAAATTAAAATAGTATTTCCATCATTATTCCCAACATTGACAGATGGTAATGGAAGAACGAACAACATCGGTTCGCGAGATAATAATCCACCGTACAAACGAACGATGACTGTGTATCCCATTTGATGGATGTGTGTGAATTTATAGGTCATAAAATTTAAATAAAATAATTTTATTATATTTAATATAATTATCTTATTATATAATCATGATATAAAAATAATTTAATGTCCAGAGAAATAAATAAAACAAAAGTGTTTGTTAAAGAACGTTACCACTTCTTTGGGTAACTCATTTTGGTTTGCACCAAAGGTATTATTTGGTATTCATTCATTACATAGTGAGGATTATAGAATTATATGTGGGATTTTTAGAGTTTAATTATTCATGTTTTGGACTAGAAAAAAGTCTTGATAGGTGTGAATAGATAGAAAGAGCGGATGCCCTTTTATAGAGGAGTGGCATTGTTGTATCTGCAAAACGGTAAGCACTATTGGGTTGTATTCCTTACAAAATTTGCCACCAATAATATAAAAATTTAAATAAAAGATGTTATATTATCAAAATAAATCCTTCAAATTGGTTTTGGATAATTTTCTATGCCATTTAGCCCCTCAAGATTGAATTTTAATCACTAAGTAAACTCATTTTTACCTTAATCGCCAGAATTAATTTTAATTAATTTAACAATTTTTTTGTTAAAAAAATACATTGAACATACTATATAATATAAATAATTCTGATTTAAAATATTGAATCCAATTTTCAAAATTCCAATAACATAAATGGCATAATTTAATTTAAAAATAATCCCATAAATGAGACGAAACAACGAGTTTTAATGTAAAAATGTTCAAAGGTTTGAAATGTTTATATTGCCAATTTCAATGTGATATTAATTAAAATAAAATAAATTGTATTTATTGATGATTATTGAACTAATTATACATTAAAACTAATTTAAAATAATATTTATTAAGGTAAATAAATTATATTAAAATGTAGTTTTCAATTAAAATTCAATGTTTTCACTATTAATCAAAAATGAAACTTCTCAGAAAACTTCCAAAAATTAACCCAATGTAAATTTTTATATTACCACTAAAATATATATTTATATTATTCCAATTTATAAAAATAGTTGTAAACCAAGGTTTAAAAACAATGGGACCGCTACTTGATGAAAGAACATACATATTTATTAAACACAATACTAAGATTATTATAATTAGACAGTCTATATAATTCTTAGTTCAATGTACTAACCTTAGTGTCCAGATCCATCCTGATGAGATCATCATGGTGAGTAGCCATTTTTTCCATTTTTTGTATGAATTCATCTGAAGTTATTTTACCTTGGTTGAAGCCACGAGCCAAGACTCAGTCTTGTTTGTCTAACCACACCTCTTGCTACTCCATGGCGTCAACCCACAACCTTGTTTCATATATTATTTTGATATCATATTTTGAAGCATTTACCATTACCTCCTTTTCAAGAATTTCTTCCTTGGAATAGATGATGAGATTCAAGTGCTCCTCATCCTTTTCCTCAACTGTTCTTGTTCTCCCTCTTTGTTCTTCACCTTACCCATTCTGAGAGGTCTTGCATTGCTTGTTTACACCCTTCTTAGAAAACCTAGTTTCCATTGGTTTAGGAATGATTGAATAATTCTTGAGTCCCTTTGGTTTTCACCCTTGACCACAATACATTTCCCTTAGTCACTATTTCTTTTCCCCTTACTTCCTTATATGGCTGTGAATACCTTTCCCTTGAAATCATCCCAACCAATCCATAGATAATTGGATGTGACTTTCTACACTTAAATCCTCTTTCTCTTGATCTAATGTTGGTTCTTAAACAACCAAAACTTCAATGTGGTTGCCCAACTCAACCACTTGGCCTTCTTGGGGGGGGGGGACTCGACCTAACCGACGCCTTCTCCTTTCCTACTTCAAGGCCATTCTTCTTGCCCATACTCATAGTCTTCAGGTGGGAAGAAGGATTTGAAGTCAAAGTGTTTGGGTCTAATAGATAAAATAAATTCACCACACCATTCCTCCCTTATACCTAATTTGCAACTACAACAACTGCCTCCTAAAATGAAATTTCATATGACTCGACCTCCACTCTGATTATATCCCTAGTGGCCACTTCCTTTTCTTATAGGGGAGAACTGAATAAGATTTATAGTTCATTTCAGCTAGGATGTCCAAGGATATGACCCCCATTATCACATATATCCTAAAACCGGAGGTGTATACCCAGGTCATGTTTCAAATTATTAAAAACACCTTCCGCATTTGGATTGTCACTCGACCTTTTATCCTTTCACATGGGATACGAATGACTAGTTTCCCCTTCATTCTCCCCCAAAGAAGCTATATTTTTAAGAAAATTGGATTTTAATCTAGAAACAGCCTCTGCCACCTCTTGATGAACATTATCGGCCTTACTGAATACAATCATGTCTTCCTTCATTGGAAAGGGAGGCATATTCTGGAAATGAATTTTTTGAGTTGTACATGCTATTGAACATAACATGATTTTTAATTTAAAATTCCTATCTGATTAATAGATAATAATAAATATTAAAAAGAGTTATTCTACCTTTACCTATGTTGTTACATTCTTCCCCCCTTTTGAAATTGTATCCTCACTATTTTATTCACTTATTAAACTTGTGAGAGGTATCATTACATCATATCATTTTCATATTCCCATGTTTCATCTTCAACAATATTGTTTTTCCATAGAACATTAACGCAGTGAATTACCCTATTCCACAATAATTGATCCTTATGGTCAATAATTTTAACTGGTTTTTCCTCATAAGAAATGTTCCCTTCAAGCTGAACTATTTCAATGATCAAAACATGAGATGAATTTGGTATGTACTTACTTAACATTGAAACATGAAATACATTGTGTACCTGGGATAAATTAAGCAGAAAGGTCACTTAGTGTGAAAATGATCCAACACTCCCTGGGATTTTATAGAGACTAATGAACCTTGGAATCAGCTTACCTTATTACCAAAACAGATCAAAATTTTCCATGGAGAATCTTTTAGAAAGTCATGATAACCAACCTTAAAATAATGATCTTTCCTTGGGTTATATTCATAACTTTTCTACCTTCTTTGAGTTGTTCTCATGTTTTTAAGAATCAACTAAACTTTATCTACCATTTCCTCTACCAATTCTGGTCCCATCAACTTCATTTCTCCTAATGATGGTGCCCAACATCACATTACATATAATTCCTTAAATGGTTTCATTAGTATAGTGGGATGAAAACTATTATTATAATAAAACTCAACCAGAGAAATATGTTGATCCCAACTTACCTGATAATTTATTGAGCAAGAATGAATCATATATTACAAGGTTTGAATCATCCACTCAAACTATCCATTAGATTGAGGTTGAATAGTTTTACTGAAATTTAATTTAGTACCCAATGAATTATGAAGTTCTTTCCAAAAATTAGATGTAATCCTTGGATCATGGTCCAATATAATAATTATATTCACTCCAAATAACCTAATAATATTATTTAGATACAGTCAAGAAAGCTAATATAAAGATATTATATCTTTAATAGTAAGAAAAAGTGTGGATTTAGTTAATAAATAAACAATAACCCAAATCACAATATTACCTCCTGATGTTCTTGGAAATCCCACAGTTGAAACCATTAATATATTCTACCATTTCTACTCAGGTACTGGTAAAGGTTAAAGAATTCACTTTTGTAGTTTTCATTCTTTTTTAACCTACTAACAAGTAAAAAATTTCTTGGTAAAGTCAGAAATATATATTTTCATTTCATCCCACTTATAATAATTATAAAGGTCTTTATACATCTTGCATTTCCCAAATAAATTGAAAATGAAGAACTATGAGCTTTAGTCAATAACTCTTTCTTCAAATGGGTGTCATAAGGTACAGGTATTATTTTTTCAAATCTTTAAACACATTTCTCATCAATATTAAAATCCAGAAACATACCCATATTAACATACTATAACTTTTCCTTCAATACATGATACTCATTCTAAGATTTATTTATCATTTTTGACAAAGTTGAATGCAATGAAACCAGAAACAAAACAATGTATATCCACACATAAACAACTTTTAGGAAAACATTTATCGAATCATTAACCAAAGGGTCATGTTTAGAACATTACATGGTTAACAAAGCATTAGTTTTCTTACTCAAAGAATCAACCTCCTTGTTTTCTTTTTCAATATGATAATTAATCAAGAAATCATAATCCATTATTAGTTATAGCCATCTTATATGTATCATGTTAAATTTTTTTGAGTGAATATATACTTCAAACTTTTATGATCAATATAAATTTCACACTTCACTACAAACAAATGATGCCTCCAAAATTTCAAGGAAAAATTAAATATCTTCTAATTCCAAATATTGTGTAGGATAAGTTAGCTTGTTATTTTTTCAACTAATGTGAAGCATCAACGATTAACTTATCATTAATTGTTAGGATAAAACAAAGTACATTTAATGAAGAATCACTACAGATGAAAAAATCACTATTTTAGGAAGGAAGGAAAAACATAGCATTGAACAATCTCCTTTTAAGTTATTGAAAACAATCCTAACATTCTTATGTACAGATGATCCTAAATCATTTTCATGTTAACTTAGTTAGTGGTCTATATGACCGAGAAATTTTTTCAACAATATATCAGTAATAACTGACTAATACAAGAAAAAAATGAATCTCTATTGATTAGTAGGTATTTTCCTCTCGTCAAAAAATTTTGTTTCAGTAGGGTCAAGTATTATTCCATCATTAGAAAAAAAATGTCAAAGGAATGAAATTTATTGCAACCAAAATTCACACTTAATAAAATTTCTATATAGTTTATTTTATTTTAAGCTTTTCCAAACAATCCTTAAGTTCCTTTCATATTCTTCTAGAGATTCTGAATATAAAAAAAATTAACATCTACAAAACAACCAAAAACTGATCCAAAAATTGTTGAAGACTTTATTTATAAGATTCAAAAATACCAAAGGTGTATTATATAACCTAAAATATATTACTAAAAACACATAATCCACATATCTCATCTAAATTTATATATTAGAAATTTCATCCTCTCTCACCTTCAGCTGATGGTACCCAGACCTTGAATCAATCATTGAAAAATACATATCTCCCTATAGATAATCAACAAAATCATCTATTTAAGAAAAAAGATACTTGTTCTAAATAGTTATATTATTCAAGGCTCTACCATCATTGAAAATTCTCATGGAAACTTATTTTTTTGAAAAAATAAAATAGGAGAACCTCTTGGTGAAGTGCTAGGTTGAATGAATCCTTTACCATGGAATTATTTGAATTGTTTTTTCAATTCCAAAAGTTCTACATATACAATTAAATAATGGTGTTTAGAAATTTTCTTAGCATCATAAACTAAATCATCATTAATTTAAACATACCGATCATGAATAATACAAGGAAATTCATTAGGAATAACATTCGTAAATTTATCCACTATTTAGATGTCAATAATTGGAACTACTTCTTTATTTTCTATAACATGATCCCGATAAATTTCACTTTCATATTTCATAAATTTATAAGATTCATGGTATGTTATCAAAGGAATGAAATCATTAATTTAAACTTTATTGAATTTGTAATCGATATTAGCATAATAAACTGAAATCCAATCCATACCAAAAATGATATCAAACTCCATTATGGGAAGTTCAACAATATTTACTGGAAATACCATCCCCCTAACGAAAATAGGATGATTCCTATAAATCTTTGTTGGTTTTATACATACACCCGATGGTTTTACCAAAATTTCTATATCCCATTCATGAGGAAACAGTTACAATTTACTTCAAAATTTATTGGAAAATAAACAATCCAAAGATATAGAGTCAAAAATTGTATTGCCATAATTAGAATAAACCAGTAACATACCTATAACTACTTAATTTGATGGCCCAAAATCAACCGTAGTAGTTGAAAAAGATTTTTTTCACACACTTTTTCTTTTGATGTTCTTTATTTCGATCTTGGGTTATCATCTTTAGACACATATTGATATAATTACCTAACTAAGTTCAACTAAAACATCTTACTATTGGACTTTCATTTCTTTCCTTATCATATCCTTTTTAATATTAATTCATATGATGAATATTACCGCATCCTAATAACTTCCCTGACATTGAAATACATTCTCTGGGATTATTTTTATCACAATTCTCAAATGATAAGAATTCAATTTTCTTAGCTCCAAACTTCTTTGATGAATATATTACCATTTATGCTAACTATACCTCTTCTTTTGTTTGTTTTCATAGTACACATAATCATTGGAAAACTCTATTTCTACCATCTTAGTACACTGAACAATTTTATCATATATTTAGAAATCATTATAAGAAAATTACCTATGATATATTCTCTTAAATCTTAAGTAAAACCGATTTATATTACAATCAATATCCCAGATAAAATTTGTGACGTAGTTTACTAATCGAGTGAGGTTTTCTTCATATTCATCCACTGAATCTTCCTTATTTTTTCTCAATTATATGATATTTTTCAACATAATTTAAACAACATTAGGAAAATATTTCTCAAGGAAAATATTCTTAAATTAATCTCACTCTAAGGAATCAATCTATTCACTTTCTATGATATTCCTAACCACTGAACACCATTGGTCAACTTCATATTCAAAATGATAAATTGAAAGAGTTACATTTTAATGATCCAAGAAACCCATGACGTCAAATATATTTTCTATGGATTTAATTCATCTTTCAGATAGTATAGGATCAAATGCTCATCTGGATAATGGGGGATGTTGTATCATAAAATGATCTACTATTTTCATGTTTCTATATGGTAAATTTTATTTCTCTCTTACGTGGACACCAGTACCATTTATATACTATGTCAACTAAGACATCACTACAATATGATACTCAGTTAGAACTCTAACCATCCTGAGATGTTGATTTGGAATGATATTTTCCTCTCATTTCCTTCCCACTACAGTTTCGTTGTTCCTTTTATAAAAAACCATTCTGAAAAAACATAATTTAAATGAAGAAACATAGCAATATTTACGTGATATATCATTTCAAATTAACCATAATGTTAAATAATTCAACGGAACATTACTAATATTAATCTAAATTCAATAGTTATATAAACCTTTCCATTGATACCAACTATAAGGACCTAGCCTAAAACGTCACATAATCTTGAGTTTTAGTGAAGAATATACTTTATTTCACTTTTAGGATCTTTTCATGTTTATCATTTTAGAGAATTAGGTCATAACTCATACATTAAAAAACCACATAATAAAAAGTGTACACTTTAGATTAGTATCTATTTTTATATAATAAAATACTTTTAAAATAATGCATGATTAATTTCATGTAAAATCTTCATGACTTTCAACTTGACCGATTATATTCCCTTACCCATATTTAAATACTGTTAAAAAAAATTTAAAAATATTGGGGATGAGAACAAAAAACATAGTAAGGGATACCCAAATAAAGAAAACGGTTAGTCATGTGAAAACATTAAAACCCAAGAAAACATTATCATAAAGTAATATTATTCACTTTTAAGAAGTATTAAATAATTTTCATTCAAAATAATCTCATTGCCTTCCCTTTTTATATTCACAATATAACCATAAAACCCATAACAAGCATAGATTACACATAAAGTAATATTAGTACTTCATTATACATTTCATTCTTATAAATGTAATAACTATGTGATTGAATACTTTATATGTCAAAAATTACAAATGGAATAACCATATAGTCAAATTCCATACATAAGGAATTGAAGGGCTATCAAGGAACCACCTTTCATTGCATTTTCATAGAACCATCCATCATTTTTAATAACATAACCACCCATCATTGGTTTATAATGTAACCACCCATCAAATTTCCAATTACCATTATATAATAATAACAAATAAAATATTTTAATTTTCAATATTTCAGTCATATAATTTTATTTTTACTCATAAGAAAACATTTCAAGTTATTGAAATAATCAATTAATTTTACAAAACAATTTTAACTAGAAATATACCAAAAAATGGAAAATAGGGTTTTATTTTTCTTCTAAAAATATTAATGGTTGTAGAGGAATCCAAATATAAAATAATTTTGATGGTGGTGTAGAATTTTTCTTCACCATATACATTAATAAAAAATTCCTTCCATAATTTGTAAAAAAAATCAAACGTTCCATACATAAAATGTAATAATATTAATTTTTTAAAACCTTTGAGTAAAATTAAAAATTGACATAAAATGTTCTTTATAATCCTTTTCTATCCATAAATATGTAAAATAATATCATGAATTTTGAAATGGAGGATAATATTTTTAAATTAAATCTTTAAACATTTTAGAAGAAAATTTTAAATCAAAGTGTCTCAAACCACTTTGAAAAATTTGAATCATAATCCTCATGAAGGAATAACATTTTAAAAAACATTAAATGATGTGGGTTTATACATCAAAAAATTCCTTAATGAATGTGGATTGAGATGAATTACCTTACCTTGTGTCCGACTTCTCACATGTGTATTTATCTTACCTAATAATAAAATTATGTTAATTATTTAGTTTCTGGAGAAAATTTTTCATGTTTATTATTAGTTTTATTTCACTTATTACAATTTTTTATGAAACTACTTAATCAATTATGTTTATATAGGGTGTTTTGACCATATTCAGTTTTTGTGTCCAGAATGACTTTGGTAGGCCAACTATGATCAAAGGGGTCATTATTTAAACATTTAAAGAATAATAATCATTAAATAATTATCATATTACTTATTTAATCATAATTATATATATCAATTTTTTTATGTTGTGATGAGAAAAATAATCACATCGCTTTGAGGAAGTGGTAGTCCACACGTCCACAAATGATGCTATCACATTTTCAGTGTGTGAAAAAAGTATGAAAGTGATATATTATATTTATAAAAATATGTAATTATGACATGAATATTATATATATTTAATTTAAAAAAATATTTTTACTAAATTCATCCTTAATAAATTCCATATAATGTGTTAATGAATCAAATCGCATTGAGAAGGTAGTAGTCCACACTTTCACAAACGATGTTATCGTATTCCCAAAAAATAGAAAGCAGGAAAATATGTATTATATAATAATTATATAAGAATCAATACATCATAAATATTCTACATATAATATAAAAAAGGTATTTACATAATTATTCTCATCAGTTATAGGTTTTAATGAAAGAACGAATGACATTGGTTCATGAGGCGGTAGTCCGTCGTACACACGAACGATAATTGTGTATCCCATTTGATGGAAGTGTGTAAAGTTTTACATAATAAACAAAACCTAAATACATCTTAGTATGTTTAATATATTTATATTATTATATAATCATGTTATAAAAATAACTGAAGGATTTGAGGAAGAAATAAAATAGAAGTGCTCATTGAAGAACGTTTCCTCTTCTTATGGAAACACATTTTAGTTTTCACCAAAGGACTCCATTGATTTTATTTATTAAAAAAGTGAGGATTATATTAAGAGAGGAGTGATTTTTGGTGTTTATTTGGGTAGGGTTTGGATGATCCAAATTTCTTGATATCTGTGATGATAGTGGGATAGTGAATTCCTTTTTATATTGGAGGAGTGACTTTCTTGTAAATATAAAAAGGTAAACAATATTGAGAGGTCTCCATTTCATATTATGCCTCCAATAATGATTTTTTTGATAAAATAGAGTATAGTTTCTTTAATATGGACATATAATTGGTTTTCTACAAGTTTTAGGTAATTTTACCATTAATATTAAAGTTTAACAACTAAGTAAACTCATTTTACCTTAATTAATGTAATTAATTTTAATTAATTTCACTAATATTTTTTGTCAAAAACTAAGTTAAAAATAATATAAATTATAAATTATGATGATCCAAAGTATTTAATATATTTTTAAAATTTCAATAACATAATTGATAGAATTTAATTTAAAATTAATCCTGCAGACGGGACTAAACAATGAGTTTTTAAAGTAAAATTGTTCTAAAGATTGAAATGTTTTTATATCCAATTTCTATGATAAATTGACTAAATTTATATAAAATGGATTTATTGATTTATTATTTCTCTTATTATAATTTAAAACCAATTTTATGTATAATTTAACTATATTAATAAATTAGATGAAAATGTAATTTCCAATTAAAATTCAGCATTTTTCATATTCATAAAAAAAATGAATCTTCTCAGAAAAATACAAAAAATATAGCCAAGTTAAATTTTGATATTAATATTTCAAATAAAAAATTAATTTTTTAAAATAAAATTTTCAATATTTATTAGGAAAACAAGTACCCCATTAAAATGCTGTAAAACTGCTTTTTAGAAAAATACAATTTTTATGTGTAAAACGAAATTTATTCTTATTCTATGTCTATAAAATATATTTTATGGATATAAAAAAATTATAAATGTTTCTAAATATAATATATTTATCTCTATTCATACCCTCCAATATAATTACTAATAAATAACTGTCATATTAAATAACAAGAATAACATTATATTATTGTTCGGTATTACTTAATCTTGTGTGTAACACAAGATTTCAATGAAATGATTTTTACGTGTCATATAAACTATTGAACATAGAATTCAATCTAATTTAAAATTCCTATGTATTTTTAATAATTAATAAATAAGAAAAATACTTATTCTATCATTATTTGGGTTGTTACACCAAGCACATTAGGGTGTACTTAACAATCTCTTTCTTTATGTTGTCCCACCGTATGTTCTCTACAAGATCACAATAAATTTTAGTAATTATATGATGGATGGAGAAATATATGTTGTGATAATTATCTAATATCTTTTTATTTATCTCTTTTTAGAATTAATACAAAATAATGTGTTGAGATGAGTGGCATAATTTTTATTGTTGTGTAATTCATGAAGCTCTCCATCCTTTACTACTTCCACCTTCTTTTAATGCTCCAGATCATCTATTTGTACCTATTTGATATTCTCTTGGATATATGTCTATTAAATTAATTAGTAAAGGTATTATTTATTATCTATCATTATGATTTTCATATCCACCATTTGTATATCCATAAATATAGGGTCTTTTTCAATCCCTATCATGGATATGGAAATTGGTTATTTTCTGATAAGAGCACCAACTACCTTGTTTTCCATTCCAAGATGGTATTTAATAGAAAAATAATAGTCTTTTATTATTTCAATCCATATTCATTGATTATTTTTATCTATTTCTATGTGAATGTATACTTTATACTCTTGTGATCTGTATATATTTCACACTTCCCACCATAGAGGTAGTGTCGCCAAATCTTCATAGTGAAGTTCATAGTTGATAACTCTAAATAACGTGTCATGATGTTTTACCCATTGATATTTAATTCTAATTTGGAATAGGCTATCAATTTATCATTCTCCTAGAGTACATAACCGGACACTTTTTTTATGCATCCCTGTATATCACAAAACTGTATCAACAAGAGAGTAGTGTGAGTACAGATGCATTGATTAGCCTCTTATTAAGCTCCTTAAATATTTAATTGCATTATTTTATCCATAAATACTTCATCCACCTATATGTAAACTTATTTGTATGTTTATAAAATTGTAATAAATTCTCCAAAAAAGTTTCGCAGTGACTAGCTAAGACAAGAAATCTAGGGATCTTTGTGATCTACAGGACCTAGTTCACTCATGAGTAACCAATCCTGATTATCCACATGGCCTCAAGAGTGCCTCCCCATATACTAGAGGCTACTAAATTGTATTGAGGTCCAACAATGTGTTCGTGGGGATACTATTATCTATAATCATATTGAATCAATGTAGTGAAAAATATGAATAAAAAACAAAAGCATAAAAATAATGAACAAGGCATCAGAAATAAGAATAATAATAAACTAAATGAATAATCATAAAAATATGTAAAATGTATATTATAAAAAAATGATGTAATGTATCTACAAAAATAAAAAATAGGAATACATGGTCATAAGTAGAAAGTACAATAAATGATCTATAAAATATTTAGAAATGACAGAAACTATCCAAGCATCTTGAGCACTGGCTCAATCATCTACTACCAAGTTTACATCCTAAAGTAGACAGGCATGTGCCTAAAGTGGTATTCTTCCCTTTTTCCACATCTTCCATCATATAATATGCCCAGTTGCCAAAATTTTCCTAAATAGGGTGTCAGATAACTCTCAATAGGCAACCAACAATGGTGTCTATAACAAATCAAGTATGTGAATATTTACTATACAATGTAAAGTTATATCAAAAGTAAAGTATTGTAAATTTAAACAAACCATACCTACTTCATCCCCAACCGGAATATCTAATCATTCATTAATTTAATTAATTTTGGTTCAATTTATAATAAGACGATTGTATAAAGGTTTTAGTATTATTGTAAAAGATAACGATAATTATAATAGAGGATATATGGTAAAATCATGACATCCTTGACCATATAAGGTTGATCATACTCATAGTATACAACAAACCATCCTTCAATAAGGGACTAAGTGTAATAAATGTGGTACCCCATGGTATTTCACTAGAAGAGATTCTAATCAAGTATATGGAGAATGTCCATGGTAAATCCAGGGATAAGCATGAATGGACCCATGGATAATGATCTATGGCATTACATGTCCATAGATGTAAATCTAAATCTAACGAGTGTATCTGAGACATTATAATTTCTTGAGAGAGAGTGAATGGATCCTATGACACCATTTTGATCATCCAATAATAGACAAAGACCATGTTTTACAGTTGATAGTTCCTTTAAAAACATACCCAATGAATCGAAATTGCATCCTCTATGTGATCAAGGGTTTCCCGCTTGAATCCAAGGATATCTCAATTATAGATATTCTTATAAATAACAAATTGATATATTTTTAATAGAAACCATATACTCATATTTAAAATTTATTCATAATTCATCATTTTCCATGTAATAATCATATTAATTACCATTCATTTGGTTTATTCCATTAACCTTCCTCCTAATTGATAATATCATTAGGGACATGCAGCCAATTTCTAATAAAATTACAATTTATCAAGTCCAAGTGATATCTATATTTTTATAATTACATTTTAATTATTTATATGTCATTTAATTGAAATAAGGAATTACCATAAAAAATATCAATTCTAGTACACCAAAATAGTGTTCGATGCATTTATGACATTGGTCATCAAAGGCATAACAAGGAAAACACCCTATTTGGATTTTTTGTGTTGAGGTATCAATCTACCATGGTGTCAAAATGTCTTAGTAAGACCATATATCTAAATTTAGATGATTATGATTAATGTATATGAATTTATGGATAAAATCCCAGTGAAACCGATGTGTGAAAAAAAGTGAAAATTTATAAATGGAGATATATTGAGGGAAAATTTATAGAACAACTAACTTAAGACTATAGTACTCTCCGTGTTTAGTACCTGTCCTTTCATTAGATCAGATTAGAAGAAAATAGGAGAATAGAAAAACAGACTAAAAATAGGGAATATAATATTTCACCAAAATAACTCTATTTATAGGAAGGTAAATAATGAAAGGGGATAATGTAATGTAGAGCTTATTGGTCATGATCTAAAATAACAGACAAATCTTTATTTGGATGTCGAATGATGAAGATCTCCCATGTCCTAGCTTTAGGCATAAAAAGAAGCTACCAAGGGTGAGGGATTCTATGAATGGGAGGAGAAAGAAGAGGAGGTGATCTATTAAAGTGATGGAGGAAAAATGGTCATTTCTCCCAAACATTAAAGGGTGAATGTTTTATCCGCACACTTAGAAAAATTGTGCACCAACCATGCACACCCCACTGTCTAGGGGAACACCCCGCATGGCCAGCAATGCACAATTAGGAAAACCATACACAACCAATGTGAACCCTCTATCACAAAACCTATCTTCCCAAGAATCCATTTCATAGTATATAAAAACTATGTGGAACCCTTATAGGACCTCATGGTTTGAGGGGAACTGTTAGCACTAACGGTGTGCCTTTGTTGTTTCTCAAAAATTGGAGATCAAGGCTCTAAAAAATCCGCAAACAGTCCTGAAACCTTACTTAAACCATATTGAAAATATCTAAATATATTCCAGTGGTTTAAAAAATCAATCGTTCCATAAATCAAATAAAATTATAGTTCTTACATTCTTCCACCATTATAATAACTGATCCCTATGTTTCCCTTCCAATGGTGATAAACATTCATCGAAGAAAAAATTTAACCACATTACATGTACATCAGACTATATCTCCCAAGCCTCCTCTTGTACATGACCATGCTTCCATAGAACCCATACTAGATGAAAAGACCTTCCTCAAAGATCCTTTTTTCTATAATCAATGATCGGAATGGTATACACCTCAAAAATAAGAATCAACAACCAATTCAATATCCTCATAATAAAAATTATGAGATGGGATGGCATGAAAATTGCTAAGATATTAAATGTGGAGTACACCATGCTTGGAATTATACTTATGAGGTAACATCAGCCGATGGGATACTAACCTAACTCTCACTAATATCACAAAATGCCTAACGAAATGAGGTGATAACATCCCTTACCTTCATATTTTCCTATGCCAAAGCATGGTTCGTACTCTCAAGAAAACACAATCCCAAACCTCAAACTCTATAGGTTTTCATTGTAATTTCATTTACATATATATTGATCATTAACTATATTATTTCTAATCAGCTACACCTACTCTGAAGTCTCCTTCATGAAATAAGAACACAGTAGCACGACCTCTCCAACCTCTAGCCAATATAGATATGAATGAGATGATATACTATATAATGCCTTGTATAGGGACATTTTTAATTTTTTGCTAAAATCTATTATTGTAAAAAAATCATTGATGGATATATTTTTCTCATTAGAACCCCCAAAATCAAGTACACAAGCATGAATCATGTCCTCTAATACCTTCATATTTTGTTATTACTATCCATTGATCTGAGGGTGAAAAGATATTCTCATAAGAACATATGTATCCAAATATATTTTTAATCCTTACTATTTCTTTTTTGTGAAACATGTTTCCCTATTAGAAATGATAGTATGATGGACCCTGTATAGGTGTATAACCTCACATACATAAAACTGGCCATGATTATCCACTAAGAAGATCTCCCAAAAAGAAAGGTAGTAGGATACCTTCATCATCCTGTCAATTACTACCCAAACCACATCACTACCTTGAGATGACCTCATTAAACCAGTTACAAAATCCATCACAACATCATCCCATTTATATTATTGCATCGATAAGGGTTATAACAAGCCGTTGGTCCACTAGTGTTCCACCATCACCTGCTGACAGGTGGAACACCTAGTGATAAAAATCATGGTCTAACATTTCATCCCAGACCACCAATACTGGCATTTTATATCACGATATGTCTTAGAGATATATGGGTTCACTTAACACTAATAAGAATGGGATTATAAAATCATCTCCTCTCAAATTTATTTAGGAACCTAGATATATCCCTAGACACATAAGATACCATCTCTACTGACAAACCAATCTAGAGGTGGGTCCTCACATGAAATACTTTACCATAAGACCAAATTTTAGGGTATGAAAACTACCTTCATTTCACCCTATCCAAGAGTGAAGAGGTAACTGTTCAAGAAATAATAAAAGTCTTCTCATAAATTTCCTAAACCACAATATGCAACTTAGAAAACAGGGATATCAACTTCAATTCTTCATTGGCTTCCTAAATAGAGTGTTCCTATGTTTTTTGGCTCAGTGCATCAGTAACCGTATTTCCCTTTCTAGAGTATATGAAAAATGCAAGTCAAAAAACTAAAGTTAGTCAATGTATATTCCTTGCGTGAGATTTAATTAATGTTTTTAAATATATATTTTGGGCTCTTATGGTATAAAAACCACAAAAAATATCCCATAATATAATATGTCCATAAATGTAAGGCATGAAAACTACTACAAGATCAAGGTCATCAATTGGGTAATTACTCTCGTGAGGCATCAACTGGAAAGACCTCTATAGAATGAATTGATCCTAATACATCAGTAATACACCCATATTAATTCCTAATGCATCACATTACACTATATAATGACTTCCAATATTTGGAAGAATTATTGTCAGTGCTAAATTAAGTCTTCCTTTTTTGATCATAAAAGGCCTTCTGGTGCACTACAGACCATAAGAACATCACACCCTTCTTAATCAGACTTATAATAGGTTTTCCATGTCATGATAAGTTCTATATAAAATGTTGTGAAAGTATAGCTATCCCTAAGATATTTCATTTATCAAACACATTTTTTGGCTACTCCTAGGAAACAACAACACTCACCATCTATGGGTTAACTGATACTCCTAATTATGAGATAATATGACATAATAAGTTAACCATATTCATCTATAAGTGTAACTTCATGATATTAGAATTTAATTGATGCTCTCTCATTATATTCACTATGATCTCAATATTCTTAGGATGATTTCTTTGAGTGTGTGAATACACGAAGATTTTACACACAAAAACCATGATGAAGGAATATAAGTAGGGGTTAAAAATATTATTCATCTGGGACATGAAAATAGGGGGAACATTCATAAGACCTAACAACATAACTAGGTACTCATATATACCATACCGACTTTGTATGGTTGTATGTGGTATATATAAAGGCCTGACTCATAATTAATGACTTCGTGATCTGAGTTTGATCTTCGATCACACCCTATATCATCAGATCTAGTCAAATAGATCATCAATTTGTGGAAAATGAGATTATTTTTTAACTATAATTTGGTTCAACCATCAATAATGCACATAATGTTGAAGGGTTTCATCTGCCTTCTTGTTGAAAAGGACAGACAAACCCCAAGGATAAGTACTAGTTTGAATAAAACCAATATATTCTAAATCCTCCAACTACCTATTGATATCCTAGAGATCATTAGGTGTCATCATATATATAGTAATATATACTAGATATTCTCTTAGGATGGGATAAACTATAAATTATATGTCTCTCTCAAGAGGTAGTACTGATAAGCCATCCAAGAAAATATTGTTAAAATGATCCACCACTAGAGGAAAATATATCATACACAACATATGATCATCCAAGAAGAGTTTAGACACCAGGGTTGTCACTTCCCTCATTACATGAGGCTCAGGGTCATCTATACTAGCCTACACATCCAATTCACCCTAAGGTACATATCTACCGCCATCGAGTGATATGAAAGTCACCCTTTTGTGATAACAATCAATATGCGAATGATAAGGAAGATGCCAATGCATCCCAAGTATGACATCAAAATAGGTTATATGACGGATAATGAAATTCAATAAGAAGTAATAACCATCAATCTATAGGGGATAGTAATTTCATTGACACATAACCATTAATGGTACATGTTAGGACCAATAGGGGCCTATATACCCTGAGGGGGGGGGATCAGGGTATGGATATTCATTTCTAAATTCTTCCTGTCCCACTGGATATTGACCTCTTTATTACAAGGGTCACTTTGTTTGAACTTGTGTCTTTATTATGATCACTTTTTTTCTTCTTTATCTGATGATGATTCTTTGATTGCAATGCAAGGAAGCAAGTAGGCAGACACAATGATTTTTACCTAGTTCACCCTTACTAGGCTATGTCTACGGAGCATACAACAGTGATGTTCTTCAGTACCAAATCCACTAAAGATCACTTCCAATAATGATTGGGAAAGATCACATTTATGCCCAGGCTCACTACCTTTACAACGTTTAGGGTTAGCTCACTATTTTCCCAAGGGTCACTCCCTATTTCTCTATCACTAGCTCACTGCTGGTAAAAAGGATTACCTTATTCCTCTTCCTTTTCTCACTGCAATTGGAAGGGATCCACTCATAGTTTATAGACCTATTGGTCTCTTCATTTTCATGAAAGAATTCATCCTCAACTATTGGTAGATGCTCTATTGAAGTTCAATGTTCATCCACTAATGAATACCCCTTTTCCCATGAACACTGAGCAATTATTTTGGAAATATCTTCGTGAAGAACCCTACTTCGCGAGGCTCCAAATTTCGTGAAGCTCAAACAAGCCTTTGCGAAGAAACTTCCACTTCCCAAAACACACTCCTTATAACACGCGGCCTTGCGAAGCACACATCCTTTCACAGATCTAGATTAGCCACAACGAATCACCTCTCATTTGCGAAAAACACTACCTTCGCGAACCACCTTTGCGAACCGAGAGAAAAATATTTTCTTTGAAAATTCTCCCTTCTCTTCTACTTCTCTTTAAGGGGTGGAGGACTATTTATATGCGATTCTACTGACCCACGAACTTTCTGCACGAGGTCAACGCCACATCATTTCAAATCGTGAAGCTCCAAAGATTCCATTGAAATTATACCAATCTCACGAAGCACCACAGCAATTTTCCAATCAATTATCTTGACATAATCGCAGAGTACCACAGTCAATCCCATCATGCCTTCACCACGATGCTTCCTCGCAAATCCCTTCAATGTCGCAATGCACTTCAACTCTTCCATTCACGAAGCTTGATGTAATCGTGAAGAACACCATTAACATTCTTCTTGTCTTCGGAAAATTCAATCCATGAAGCCTATCTTCACAAAACTCATGCATTTTTGATATTTTGATATGATCTTAAAGGATATCCACTTTTCTCAATTCTCGCCAACCTCCAAATTTTGGACCCCAAAAATTTGGAAAACACTGGGAAATGATGCCACCTTGTACTGCCCTTTTTTACCACCTACAGATCATCTATTCCTTTTTCATGGTTCTTTGTCAAAGTGGATTGTCAACAAATTCTCTGGAACTCGACAATTCTCCATGGAAACCTACTTTGTCAACAAACACAATCAATCCAAAAATGCTTCAATGATACCTTGAAGTAATTTTTCCCAACAATCTCTCACTTTGGATTTGTTGAAAACTCTTCTTAGAATGATTTTCTGCACATTGATATCTCTCTGATGCTCCTTCCAGCTGCTACCACCAATCACCTCTTGTGATTCTGATTGCGTTCAAGGAATCACTTAACACGTACTGTAATCCCATATGAGAAATGCTCGGCTTGAGAAACAAGAGTAGTATGAGAAGTTCATCAATGACTCACTTCAGGTCACACAGTAATTTTCAATTCCAAACTGATACCAATTTCTAAATTGATACCAATTTTTGAACCACACTGATATCAATTAGTGATAGATGGAAACCTTCACACACCATTCCAACATCATTGTTTATCTTTTATCACGATCCTTAGCTGTTGTGATATGTATACTTTGATCAATCACTTCTAGCATCGTCAGATTCGAAAACGATCCCCCTATCTCAATGTTCTTCCCCTATCTCGTTGTTCTACCTGTATACTTCTCCCCATATCATTAATGATTTCTCAAATAGACACACTGTGTCCCAATTGAACAATTACTGTTTTCTCCCCCTTTGTCAAAGAACACAAAGGAAAATCCTCTACAGTCTGTAATAGGGTAAAAAACATACTAGAACATTATGTAAAAACACATCATACCTCAGTGATAGGGGGTCATTCCACATCCACACACTTTTAAGGGAGGGAAGTTGACTGAACTCCCCGAGCCAGTCGATGCCTTTCAAACGCTTCCTTGGGTAAGGCCTTTTTCAGAATGCCTACAACCTGTAGTTCTGTAGGCACATACTCCAACATCACAATTCCTTGATCAACCTTCTCCTTGATAAAATGATAATTTATCTCAATTTTCTTTGTCCTTGAGTGATGGGTGGTATTTGTTTTGAGATTTATAGCACTTGAGTTATCATACTGAATTCTGATCAGAGACTTCACTTCAACTCCCATATCCGCAAGCTACTGCTTCATTCACAATAATTGTGTGTCGTCTTGAGTGGCCGAAATATACTTAGCTTTCTAAAGTGCTTAATTAATTGAAATATGTCTTCTTACTTACCCAAGAAACACACAAGACACCAAGATAGAATGCACCTCCTAACGTTGATTTCCTATCATCTGCTGAACCGGCCCAATCCGCATCTGTATATCCCAATAACTCTGACTAAGATTTATCATTATATATCAAGCTGAAATCCATTGTTACCTTGATATAATGAAGTATTATTTTTCATTTCAAGCATGTGTCTTTCATTGGGAATACTCTAATATCTCGCATCATTATCTTTGGACAGTTTCATCCATGTAGTATCTGAAATATTCATCTCATTGGAATTTACCATTTCAAATCCATTAAAAACCTTTTTGGAATATTTTTATTGAGAAATGAATGTTCCATTGCTTCTTTGTGTCTCCTATATACCATGGAAAAACATTATCTCTCCAATAATTGACATTTCAAAATAACTTTTCATGAATTTGAAAAATTGTCTACAATGAGCTTCATCTGATCCGCCAAATATTATGTCATCTACATAAACCAGGACCATCATCCTTATATTAATATTGTTGTTGAAATAGTGACCGTAATCAACACCCCCATGCTAGAAACCATGTTTTTTCATGTACTGATCAAGCCTTGAGTACCATGCTCTTGGTGCTTGTTTCATCCCATATAACACCTTCTTCAACTGACAAGCCTTGTCCTCAACTACCTGAATGAGAAAACCATCTGGTTTCTCAATATACACTACTTCCTCCATAATCCAATTCCAGAATGTAGATTTGATGTCCATCTGAAAAACATTGAACTTTTTTTGCACTGCATTGGCTAGGAATAACCTGATTTTCTCCAGCCTTGAAACTGCTGAAAATGTCTCATCGACATCTATTCCCTATATTATAGAGTTTCCTTTGCACACTAGTTGTGCTTTGTTCCGAATCACTATTTAATATTAATTAATCTTGTTGTAAAATATCCATTTATCCCCGATGATGTTCTTATCAGTTGGCCTCAAAGCAATCTCCCATGTATGATTATATTATGAATAAGTATCAACCACTTTAACTCCCCCTGAGTCTCTTACCACTTCCTAATTTTCTACAGAAAACATTTCACTGTGTCATTGTTCAATAACGTCATTTCTTTCAACTATTTTTTTGATCTTATTGTTGAACCATTATAGATACTCTCTCGTAGCATCTTAGTATCCTGAAAATAGTCAGATGATACCACATTGTTAGAACAAAATAGATAAGAATGAGATGCATGATTTTTTATTATTCTCTTGAAATGTGACTTCTCTTGACAGACAACACCAGAGCTAGGCTATCCAATTATATCTTTAATGGCTCTTCCATTTGATTTCGATATTGAATACTCTCTCAATGTTATGAAATACTTTCCTGGATTAGGCCCACCTTTTAGACCCATACACATTCTTCTTCTCCTACATCATCTATTCTCATATTCCCCTATGAATTGATCCACTAACAAAATCACTATGCCTACTGAGTCGACACTCGGTGTAGGAAACAAGAGACAAAGTTAATAACAAAATCACTTCCTATTGTGCTCTGTTTATCCCTTTCTTCATCAACATTCAAACCTGATTTGAGTCAATCAAAATACTAAAGAATATCACCTATCTACTTTTAATCTTTAGATTCCACAACCCCTTGGATCATATCTCCTTAAAACCTGAAACATTTGAATCATCAATTAATAACATTTATATACATAGGTAGAGGGGTGCTTCTGGAATCCTCAAGATGAGGATGGTGGTTGATCCTGATGGGTCAACCCTTTGATTCTTTATTATAGATAATCACACTCTTTCTTTGATTCTTCTAACTGCCAAGCCAAATTAAACTGTTCTGACCATATGACTCGACATTCTTTACCCATATTCGAAGCCTTTTCCTGATATCTAGATTCAGTAGTCTTGGACTTTCTGACCATTTGGGGTTTAAACCCACTAGTACACATTTCCATCTTTGATGTTCCACCAGAATTCCATTTCCCTTGATTCCTTTTCTGAGTAGGAATATCTCTTCTTGTCATCTTCCCTGGCTCCTTCCTCTATTGTAGGGATCTTCCTATTTACTCCACTTCTTTTTGTGGCACACGACATGAAAATTTTTCAATGCATTATTTTTTTATTTTTCTTTTATCATATTTATTAGGCACCACACTATTTGCCATTGGTGTTAGGTCCTCCACTGAACGTACATTCTTCTTACTCATGACTGTAGCATTTCCTCCCTTTTTCTTCCATATTTGTTCATGTTATTTCTTAGAGGGTGGTTGTGAGTGTGACAGATACATCTTTTTTTCAGCTTCATGTGATTCCCCTGAGTCTCTAAGACTATTCTCCAACTTACCACTTTGTCTCCCAATGTAATATTTCTCTTTATACATCACTGGATTAAATAATCTCTTTCTGGGATCCTTTTACTTTATTTCATTCTTCTTGCTGCAGTATCTTTCCATATGCCCATGATTAGAACATATGAAACATCTTCAATTAAAGGGATACCACATTTCGTCATCTCTCAGCCAAGATGTTGATGTAGTTTGAGTTCTTCCTCTAACATTGAACTCCAGATCTTCCGGACACATATTCATGGTGTGTCCCATTCTTCCATAGTAATATCATCTAATGAATGCTTTCCTCTGAGAGACTCTTCTCTCCAATTTTTCATGATTCTTCTTATTCTCAGATTTATCAAAGTTTCTATTTTCCTAGCCTGAAATGTATTCCAGAGCCTCTGAATAGAAGCTTGATGTATGACCATGAATCCCACAAAAATAGAACATGCTATCATTTCTTCTTGTAAAAGCCTTATTAGGTCAATCTACGGCACCTATATGGTTTTTCTTACCTTTCGATATTTTCACTTCACTTTTATTATTATTAATATGCGAGAGATCATCATATACAATTCCATATTTTCCCAAAATGAATCTCCTTTGGAATTATGCAATCCTTTCATGCTTCTCCTCTGATGTAGCATGTTTGGCTTTCCTTTCATCATCACATTCCGAAGGATAATCAAATAATAAGTGCAGTGCATCCTTCACCTTGGGCTTATCTTTGGATTTAGATTGTTCCATTTTTTTCTTGACTGATTATATTTCTTCTTCTAACTTTTCAATCTTCATATCCCTTGATTCAAGTTGATATTTGAGCTTGATTATGAGATTCTTTCCACAACTCTTCTCATCTTCCAGTTCTCGTGTGAGATTTTCTACCATGTCACCTTGCTCTTTTACTTTCACTTTTTCCAGAGTAATAGATTCAGAGACAGATTCATTCTCTTGTTGTAGCCTTTGATTATTCTGAACTGGTTCAGATAGCTGTGTAGAATGATCATAATTTCTAGATTTCAAATTTTTAATATCATCTGAGTTTAGATTCCTTCCCTTGAAATCAGATTTTGATTTTTCTACCTTTGTAGAACATTTTAGCAGTTCTTCATCTTAGGAATCATTCTTCTCCATCAGATCACTAGATACGTCAATAAGCCTTTGATTCAAACCTCTTATCTTATTGATATCAGTTTCCAGTGCTTGGATATAAATATCAATAGAATTAATTTCATCAGTGAAATTCTAATCCAGTTATTTCTCTTAGTGGAAAACTTCTACTTTTTGTCTTCTGGGAGCTCTCTCATCATCAGTAGTTCCAACATCACTTGGTATGTCAGGTTCTTCACTCATTCCTTCAGCATAAATGAATGAGTATGTATTTTACCTATATGATTCATCAAAACCATTATTCTATTCACTAAAATATTCTTTTAAATGAATCACACTCTTTATGTTGACACTTCCACACTGAGTAATTTCAGAAGACTTCTGCGTCTTCTATGATGTTCTCCCCTTTTCCATGTCACACCAGAATAAAAGAAGGATAAATATTTAACTAAACATATTGACTAACCCAAGTCAGAGAAAAAAATATGATAAAAGAAACCTATACCTCTGATACAAATTATTAGGACTAATAGGGGCCTATATACCCTAAGAGGGGTGTTAAATCAGGGTATGAATATTCTTTTCTAAATTCTCCCTGCCCCACTAGATCGTGAAATATTTATTTCAAGGGTCATTTTGTTTTCACTTGTGTGTTTATTATGATCACATCATTCAATTCTTTATTAGAAGATGATGCTTTGAATTCAATGCAGGGAAGCAAGCTAGAAGAGATAGAGATTTGTAATTGGTTCACCCTCACTGAGCTACGTCCAAGGAGCATACAACGACGATGTTCCGCTATACCAAATCCACTAAAGATCACTGCAAATAATGTTCGGGCTAGATAACTTATATGCCCAATTTCACTGGCTTTACAATTTTTAGGGTCATCTCACTTCTTTCCCAAGGGTCACTCCCTGTTTCTCTTTCACTGGCTCACTGCTGGTAGAATGTATTACCTTCTTCCTCTTCCTTTCCTCACTGCACTTCGAAGGGATCCACTCACAGTTTATAGACCTCTAGGTCTCTACATTTTCTTGAAATAATGAATCCTCAACTGTTGATAGAAGATCTATTGATGTTCAAAGTTAATCCACTGATGAATACCCGTTTTACCTTGAACACTGAGCAATTATTTTGGACATTCCTTCACAAAGCACCCTACTTCTTGAGGCTCCTAATGTCGTGAAGGTAAAACAAGCCTTCGCGAAGCTCCTACCTTTTCGTAAAGCTCAAGGAATTTCAAAGCTTATGCCACTGTAAATCTCCTGCCTCTTCGTGAAGAACACTCCTTAGAGAACGTGGCTTCACGAAGCACACATCCTTCCAGGGAGCAAGATTAGCCGCCGCGAGGCACCTCTCTTTCGCGAAGAACACAACCTTCATGAACCACCTTCGCGAACTGAGAGAAAAATATTTTCTTCGAAAATTATCTATTCGCTTCTACATCTCTTGAAGGTGTCGAGGCCTATTTATAGGTGATTCCACTAACCCACGAACTTTTTGCATGAAGTCAGCGCCACGTCATTTCAAATCGCGAAGCTCCGATGTTTCTACCGAAATTCTCTCAATCTCGGGAAGCACCATGGAAATTTTTCAATCACAGAGCTTGACGTTATCATGGAGCATAACCATAAATCCCTTTATGCCTTCACCGTGAAGCTCCCTCACAAAGCCCTTCACCGATGCGATGCACTTCAACTCTACAGTTCCCAAAGCATGATGTAATCGCGAAGAACACTGTTAACATTATTCTTGTCTTTGCGAAATTCAATCCATAAAGCCTATCTTCGTGAAACTCATGACTTATCCATATACTGATAAGATCTTCAAGGATATCCACTTTTTTGGATGCTCACCATCCTCCAAATTTTGGACCCCAAAAATTTGGAAATCACTGGGAAACATCTCCACCATGTACTTTTATATTGTACCGCCTCCATATCGTCCATTCCATTTTCATGGTTCTTTGTCAACGTGGATTGTCAATAAATTATCTGGAAATCAGAAATTCTCCATGGAAACATGATTTATCAACAAACACAATCAACCAAAAAATGATGCAATGCTACCTTGAGGGATTTTTTCCCAATAGAACACCTAATAGTGTGTTTAGGGTCATCACTACACAAAAGTACTGAATTTCAAGACAAATACTTTCCACGATCAATACAGATATAATGTAGTGTGAGGAACCTATATCGAACAAAGAAGATACAGTAATATAGGATATTATAATAGTACCTCATATAGTATACGGTCCAACACTACTCTCCTCGGGTATCTACTATAATACAAGTAACAAGCCGAATTTATGACCCTAGGATATAACTAAACTACTTTGAGCATGTCCTCTCTACTAGGACTGAAAATTAAAAGTCTGGATACCTCATCCACAACCTCCTCCTTAGCATGTTATGTCGGTGCTACTACAGCTTCCTACCTGACATGGATTCAATTATCTTGCTCCTTAAGGTGGATCTAGTTTGATCCCTCTTTTTCAATAAAGTTGTAGAATTGTCAACAAAAACAATTGAATATAACCCATCTAGTCATATTCCCAACCCTCCAACAAGTCTATATCTTAATATTCCTTCACAAGACCCTACTATCCACAGTAATGAATTACAACAAAGCTACCAGTATAGATACTCTAGCTGCCAGTGCTTTGATAATAATCCTTAAGGCGACGCTTCCTTCCAATGGAATAATTACTACCCTGTCTCAACACTAACCCTCTATGGAATGTACTATCATCTTCTCTCAAGTAGTTATTAGTTATAAGATAATGGTTCAAATTATAAAAAATTGTAGATAGGAAGAAGACATTCACATGTGAGTGGATGGCACACCTAATCCCATCCTTAACGTGTCTTTCTCGTGATAACTCATCACCAGAAAGAATTGGTGTAAAGTGTTGAAGATTGGTAAAGCACAAAGAATATTTCATGACTGAAATAACACCCTACCCTAGGTACATAAACACCCTAGCTCAATCATCTCTCACTGTCTCAAGGAAGAAGTAAACGTAAAAAGTGGTATGGATGTTCTCCCAAACCATGACCTGATAAAGACCAGTTTGGGTAACCACATCCCACCAATGCTTAGCATAATCATGAAACATGTAGGTGACAAGATCGACCCTACTCATTGGATACATATCGAAAAACATGGAGATAGATAAAATGGATTTTATCCATGACTCATCTGATTGAGTACCATCATACCCTAATAATATAGGAATATTCCTCAATTGGAACTCGTGTGTAAGATCAAACATCATAGGTGTAGGTTGTGGATCACCCTTTATAGATTGCATCAATTTTAGGAAACTCTCTTGAAGGTAAACATCAGTACCCAAACTGAGAACACCAGGTGGTGTCACAGTTGACACTCTTAGTGGTAATGATAGTGGTCTAGGGCCCACCATCTCAGGATCATGATCATTTACACCCTCCTAGCACAAGAATCGAGGATATCGCGATGGTATAGCTCAAAAAATTTGAATCACATGCCTTGTAATAAGATTTGATAAAGATATTGAGAGAGATCTCTATATGAACAAGAAAATACTCAAGGTACAATAACTAAATTTCACTTATAAAAGCAAGATAAACATAGGGGATCACCACCCAATGAATACTATACCAACTACATGGGTCTATGTTTAGGTTATTAGTTTGTATTTAATTTTTCAGCCACAAGGGTTATGGTACATAGGAGGGATCAATTTCATGTTAAGGGGGGAAAACACACATAAAGATAAACTTTACCTTTCCATTTGTTGGAGAAAATATTATTTTAAATTCAAAAATTTACATTTTATGTTTGTATGTCCATATATACACATTAAAAAGTTCAATTAAATGGATTTTCATTGCTAGTTTATAAAGTCCCATTCAATTTATAAACTGATATCAAAACTCATAATTTCAACTATCCGACTTTCATTTCGTCTGAGAATATAATATGTAAAATAAAATGTATCAATTAGATGAATTATCCTTTCCAGTTTTAAAGGAAAATACTATTTATAAATTATAATTGGTACTCATATAACCATTGAAAAATCTCAACTCATGCAACCAGAGGTACATAACTTGTATGAATAAAAATTGAAAATTCACAATCATTATATATAAGAAAACACCATTAGGTTTATGATGACATTTTAAACATCCAATTTACATTTTCATACTTTCTATATTAGAACAAGGTAGAAAATACATAAAGTATAAAAAATTCCACAATTCATTTTCACCATAAAATAGGTGAAAATATGTCAACTATAATAGGTGGAATATAAAATATAAATTTCCCATTCCCATGAAACATGAGGTATAACCCGAATGCGGGTTAGATACTCCCAGGATTGGATTATGAAAATGTTCTAAAACATCCTGAATATCTTATCAAAATTTCCAAAATACTATGTCAAGAAAACAACCCATCTGATACCACTTTTTGACATCCCAGACTTGGTTCAATCTTGAGTAGCTAAACATGGTTGGTCCCATGGCCTAAAGAACATCTTCCCATATGCCAAAGGCTACTGACTAGAAACAAGGTCCTATGGTGTGCTCATGGGGAGACAATTACCTCTATTAAAAGTGAAGAATATTGATGAAAAATATGAATAAATAATGGAAGCATACAAATAATGAATAAGGAATAAGAAATAAGCATAAACATAAAAGTAATAAATAATCCTCAAAAATATAAACTATACCACATACAAAATATGATGGAATCTGTCTAAAAAAATTGGAAACATGAATACATGGTATCAGGTAGATAGTATAATACATTATATATAAATGAATAAATAATGAAAAAAAATATCCAAGAATCCTGAGCACTTGCTTGGTCATCTCCTACAAAGTTCCCATCTGAAAGTAGGTAGTTAGGTGTCCAAATCCATACACTTTTCTTTTTACATTCCTACGATCATATAATCTATCTGGGATCTAATGGTTTCTTGGATAGGGTGTTAGATAAATCTTAGTAGGCCACCAATAATGATTTTTATAAAAAATCCAGTCTATGAATGTAAATGGTTTGGTGTGAATGTATATCAAAAGTATTTAAATGAAAATGTAAATAACCCAGACCTGATTCCGCCTCTATCGGTGTATCTAAACAAGAATTAATTTAAATAATTATTGTTTAGTTTATAATAAAAAGATCATATAAAGGTTTCGGGATTAATATAGAGTATAATTAGAATATTAGAGTATTAATGGTGAAACAAATGCATCCTTTCCCATAGAAGGTCGAGTTTTCTCAAGGAATAAAACCATGAATTCTATCATATGGAACTAAGTGTAATCCAAGGGGTACCCCTATGGAACTCCACTAGAAGATTTTATAACTGATTATATGGATCATGAAAATAGTAAATCTGGAGCTAAGCATGACTGGATCCAAGGATAATGATCCAAGGGGTCGCATGTAAATAGACATCAAGTTCAATATAAGGATTATATTCATGGTATTCTAATATATGAAGATAATGTGAAGGGATCATATGAAGTTTTTTCAGGCATCCAGTAATAGACAAAGACCATGTTTCCAGATGGGTATCTCTTTTTAATTTGGTTTAATGAATCAGAATGACATCCTCTGAGTGCTCAAGGCATTCCCTTGGGAATCCAAGGTTGGCTCATGTTTGACCATTATTAGAAATAAGAAAAGGGTATATATGTAATAAACATCATACACTCATATTTAATATTAAATCCTAAGTCATTGTATTCCATGTAATAATCATGAAAATTACCATCCATTAGTTTAATTCCATTATCTTTCATAATAAGTGATAATGTCAATAGTGGTATGTCACCAATTTCTAAATAAAGTTCAATTTATCATGGAAAATTCCTATCTATATTTATATAATTTACATTTAATGATTTACCAGTTATTTAATCAAAAGGAATTACCATAAAAACATTCTAGTCAATCATACCCAAATGTTGTTCTAGGTAATCACAACATTGGTCATTAAAGGAATAAAAATGAATGCACCCTATTCGGGTGGTCTGTGTTGAGGTATCAACTTCTAATGGTGTCAAAAGGTCTCATTGGGGCCTTATTTTTCAATTTACATGATTATGTTTAATGAATTTGAATTTTAGGAGAAATTCCTAGTGAAAGTAATGTGAGGAAAATGGTGAAAATTTATAAATTACTAGACTTTGAGGTAATATTCATAAGCCAACTACCTTATGCATGCAGTTATCTACTCATCCAGTATCAAACTCTGGTTTCATGAAAATTGGAAGAAAATGGAAGAATATAAAACATCCCTAAAAATAGAGCATATGAGATCACACCAAAATAACTTCTTTGATATGAAGATGAATTATTAAATGAGACAAAAAAAAGATATTACCATTGGAGATCCAATGCGACATAGGGATCCTGATTCAGTGTTCAAAAAAAGAAGATATCCCATGGACTAGTTTTAGACATGAGAAGAATCTCACAAGGCTGAGGGCTATTGTTCTTGGGAGGAGAAAGAAGAGGGTGTGTGAACTTAAAGTGAAGGATGAAAAAATTTTCATTTAACCCAAACATTAAAGGGTTCATGGTTTGGCCGCATTGTTGGACAAACCGTGCACTAACTGTGCTCAACCCACTGTCCAGGGGCACACCCCATGTAACACACCTAGATTCCACGTTATAGTTCTCTTTGAATAATATAATAGCATGCAATGTATGCAACATCGAGTTCAAATGAACCACGACCTATCAAAATAAAAATTTACAAAGAGGTTATGAATAGTAACAACCACATTTTGAATTATATATATATCCCATATAATTTTAACATTCATCATTTGTGTTTATTATACATGATATAAGGGAAAATTCAATTTTTTAGATAAAAGAAGTATTTTTCAAAAAATACAGTTTTTCCACCTTTTAATGGAGAACCCTTTCCAAATCCAATATTTGACACATCTATATATTCAATTTTATTAAATTAAATTATCCTTTAGAATCTGGACATAGAAATTTATTTTGGATAATTTTTTAGTGTTTTTCTGGTAACTTTTATATTTTGATGAATAGTGAAAGATACTAGATTTTAATTGAAAACAAATTTTTAATCAAAATAATTTATAGTGTTAAATTATACATTTATATGGTTTTGAACTATAAACGGATTATATTTTTATCATTTAATACAATTTTGGTCATTGTAAGTTATTTAACATTTAAACCATAAATTAACACATCAATATTTTGATAGTTTTTATTTCTCAAAAACCTGCTTTCTAGTTTTGACAATGGGAATTAATATTAAATTAATTAATTAAACATAAAAGTTTTTAATTTGTTGAAATAGGAATAAATTTTGAATTCATATTATCAAAATTATCATAAGGTGAATTTTTGGTACTTTTCTAAAAACATTGATTTTTTGATGAATAGTTAAAACACTGCATTATTGTTTAAAAACCGACCTTTTATTTAAATACATATTTTATTTTTTTATTTTAAGTTAAAATAGATAAATAATACCTATATTAGTTAAATTTAATTCATTGGAGTCATTTTTTAATAAAATTAGATGTATAAAATTTTATTGAATTTTTTAATGTCTTTTACCCACTTTATAAGCACATTCGAAAATTTGTATAAAACATAATTTTACCACTTATGTGAATTGAATTTCAAAATTACTAGTGACACGGTTGACATCATTAAGTAAAATGTGGTTTAATAAGATGAAAATAATTGTTGATGAATAGTATCTTTTGAATTTTACTTGCCACGATTAAAAGTAAATATGGTAATTAAAAGTAAAAATGATATTATAATTAACATAACACATGTCATAATTCTATTGTATAAGATTATTTCGACCCAAATCATCATTATTAATAAAAAATGATCCTTTTGGGTCCACATGGTTTATATTAGATCATTTATTATTATTTTATTTAAAGAAGAGTTAAAAGTGATAAATTAAAATTTTAATAACTAAAAAATTTTAATATAGGGTTATACATAATATAATTTATACTATAAATATTCATTAGAAAGATATAAATATTTACTATATCATGGTATTTTATTTATAATTTTTAGATATTAAATAATTAAATTTATTTATGACACAATGATGATGCAGTAATTACATTATTAATGAAATATTAAAAAAATTGATTTTATAAATATTAAAATAAATATAAATTGAGACATTTTATGCATTCCAAAAATTTTATAGGTTAATATTACATGTTTGGTTTGATTAAATTTATTTTTTTCTAAGAAATCAGATTGTTATTTCTTTCACAAAAACCAAATACTAAATACTGTCAAAAATGACATAAATGAGTTTTTAAAACAAGTACTATATTATTAAATGACATAATAGTCCTAAAAATATTAGGCTCTTCCAAAGGACATATATGATAATAGATATGTATATAATGAACCACATGGGGTTATCTTATCGTTTTATTGTAATTTAATTAACCATATAATAGAAAAATATAAGGAGACATGGTAAATGTTAAACTATTAAACCAAGAGTGAAATCTAAATGATAAGGTTAATATGGTGAACTAAACCTATCTAAAACCTATTAGTTGAGCGGTTTTAGACCAATAACTACCTTATCCGTAATGTAAATCCTTTTTGAGCTACTATAAGCTGAATATGTTTGTATAATAAAATAATATTTCATGATTTTCCTAAAGTGACTCTCACCTCTCTTAAAAAAGGGTACTTCCCATTCTCTCAAAATCACACCACTAAATCCATTTGGCTCGGACCACCGCTACATAAATATCTTCCTAACAACCCTATATTCAACTGAGAGGCCTTACATTGATCTGAAATCCAACCTAAGTATCCCTTTTGATCAAATCAAAAGGAAGCACCCGAAGAAGAAGTAATTATTTAATCACCACTTTCAATGTTCTTTTCTTCATCCACATCCTCTGTCTTTGTTGTTTCCATACCAAAATAATCACTCCAGTACCTTCTAAATATTGTG
Organism: Viscum album; assembly: GCA_963277665.1. Lineage (NCBI taxonomy): Eukaryota > Viridiplantae > Streptophyta > Magnoliopsida > Santalales > Viscaceae > Viscum > Viscum album. Next base: position 1,894,942,332 of record OY728121.1, on the reverse strand, counting down.
ATGTTATTAAAAATACGGTACAATCATATTAATTATTCTATCCATCCTATGAATGAAAAAGTCACCATACGTGTGTGTGTACATATTACCGTCTCCACATCATGGTGTAGTTTGTTATTCAACACATAATTATTTGGATGGGTATAATAATGAGTATAGATGATTTAAATAATAAATATAAAATTTTAATGATTCTTTTTATATGAAATACCATCCAATTACATACGATTTCATCATCAATAGAATGGTATTGTCGCTCGTGCATACGTAAGGATTACCATCTCCACGAATGTGATGAGATTCATTCCCCATCGTAACCATTCAAGAAAAAATGTCATTTTATGATTATAAAATAACATTTAAAATCATAATATCATTCTGTATATTAATCATATACGTTATATCTACAACAAACGTGACTTATGTTACAAAACATATAACAAAAAATGAATCATTTAACACCCGAAACAATGATACTACTAATGTAATATTAACAAATAAATATTAAAGATCATATATGATATCATATTTATGTATATGGTTCTTTTATAATTTGATAACAATTATTTCACCGTTACACATGAGGTTAATGTACCATCAATTAAGGAAAAGTACAGGGTAAGGGGTTTTCATCTAACTTTTATTCCCGTGAGTTTCATACTATATTTCCTCTATTACCTATTGTGCGGTGTATGTACTACCCATGATTGTATTGTTTGTGTAATAAACTTCAATTTATGGGAATTTACATCATCATTGTATGATCCTTATTTAATTTGGTGTATGTTTCTTAAGTTACCAAATCGGTAAGGGAATTTAAAATTTTAATTTCCACTCATTGGGTTTTATGCAAACTTCATTGATAATTTTACTCCAAGATTATGTGTGAAATCACTATTTATTTACATATATAGTAATTTTCAATCCCCCTATTGTGGGTATAATTTTTATATACATAATAAATCCATTGATAAATTCTCTTGTCATCGATATGAACTTGATAAGAGTAATTTTAACTCAATTTATATTCATTGAATTAAACATCCATGTAATTTGTGTTATTTTTACCAGAATATGTGTGAATTACCTATGATTGATTTACACTGAATATCCAATCATATTGAGTGTATTTATATTTTTCACACATAATAATTTCATTGATATATCCTTAATCTAAGGATATAATATTTATAAGGTATTTCATCTCAATTTACATTCCATTGAGACTTCCTTGTTGTTATGCCCCAATTCACTATTATATGGTGTATATACTGTACTTTGACTTATTATATCATGAATCCATTTATTCCCATGATATTATAATGTTTTTATTTCCAAAATTATTTGTATTCAAGATTCTCTCATTTGGTAAGGAACTCTAACTAAAACATCATTTTAAATGATTTAAACATTTATTCTTTTAATTCTTTCTCATTAATGTCCATGTTTTAAAAATGGTTTTAAGGATTTATTTATACAGGAATTAATGTTCTAAAATTTAAATTTATTTTAAATGTTTCAATGTGGTATGAGACACTTTTATTCAACAATCTGTTTTAAACATATTTTTGATAAATAGTGGGCCTTTTAAATGTTATCAAGAAAAGAGGGATATTTTTCATAAATAGTTTTGATGAATTTTTTCATCTATGTCAATATAAAAAATTATTCTCGATAGAGGTTGATTTATTATAATAAAATCTTTTATATTTTATTGAATGACTTATGTTTGACCATGGATGTTCTATTTTTATACGATTCATGGTTTGTTGTTAAATTATGGACATTTCATATACTAGTTTTAATACGAATGGTTAGATTATGTTTCAACCATTTCATATGAGAAATGCATTAGACATAGTAAGTGATGGATGGAGACCTCTATAGATCCTCGATACATCAGTAGGTCTCATTAGACAACATAGTGCCTTGGCACAAGGTGATGAGAAAATCTTATTTTTAGTCTTGGCATGAGGCCTTGACTATGTGGTTATGATGTCCGACATTATGAATTCCATCAATATGAAATTAGCTATTGATATTACATGCGATTATTCGACAATTAGAATATTCGTGTGAATACGTAAATGTAATTGTTTGATTTATATTTTCAATATTATGATGATATTTATGTTTAAAAGGATTGTGTTTTATTCTTATACATAGCATTAAAAATTTATGATTATTTATGAAAGTTCTGCTATATTGTTATCCTTCCTAGTCATCTGAGCTCACCACTTTCTATGTATTATTTTTCCTAGGATGTGATGAAGTATATCCTGATTAACCTACAGGAATAGGCTTTGGGATATGAGTGTGTTCAAAGGGGACACAATTTTTTTTCTTTATTTCATAATGTAATGTAAAACTTATGTATGTATCTAGTACTTCCAAGGCTACTAAACTAATCAGTCTTTCGGGACATGATCTCTTGTGATCATGAAAATGATATTTAATAATCTACTATATCTGGGTATCAAGGGTCATGGTGTTATAGTTGGTATTAGAGGAAGTTTAGTTAAATCATTGGAAGCTAGATTTAGAAAAACATTTATTAGAGAACATTACCCTTAGATATACTTTGGGGATTAATATAGAATAACGTACAAATTTTTTGGCAATGTAAATATTATGTGGGATTTCCATGAAATATATCCCTATCTGGTTATGAACAGGTAGAGGCAGCTTTGGCATAGATGCAACTAGGGGTAAAATCTAAAAAAACCGCATTGAGCTAGAATCGAATAGGAATTGGTGCACAACGACGGGCCTTGCTGCACTCTTGGTTATGACACTCCCGGGGGATTTTCTTATGATAATTCACATTTTGGTTATAAATTTATTTGAAGGATTTTAATATATGGTGAGAATAAATAAACTTATTTAATAAAAAGTTGTTTTAGATTTGACATAGTTCTGATAATATTCTTTAAATGATTTAATGATTATTGTTTCTCACATAATTCTTTTTGGTTTTAGTCAACGAATGGATTACAAGGAAGTCATAGTAACATTGAAAATGATGTACACGGTGGGTATAGGGGTGGAAATTAGCAACTAAATGGAATATTGTAAGGTATAAAAGATATCATTTTCATGCGGAATAAGTTTTAAAAAATATATGATCAACAACATATATATTAACAACCCCCCGAACTCAACAAAGAAGAGAAAGACAGTGAATGATAAGAGATCCAGTAATGGATACTATATAAAAACAAAAGATTAATTTCCATCATGTATGAAATGTGGAAGGATACAACCAGGGATGTATCTCAATGGAACAAAGAAATGATTTATGTTTGGAAAAGAAGGACATAGAGTAAATAATTGCAGAGGAAAAATGAAGAGTGCTATGGAAGAAAAAAATGATCCCAAGAATCTATTTACATTAATTTTTCCATAAATGTAGGGGACCTGGGCATTACCCAAGTCAATGCCCTATTCTATAGGATAACCTCTTGGTCAAGGAAGAACCTATGTGGAAATAAATGGATGGGAAATGTTTAAAAGTATTAGCGTTATTTGTTGATGGGATTACATTGGAATAGTTTTCTATTGTATGTGTAATCCTGCAATTTGTTATTTGAAAATTCTATTTGATGAAGAATTATATTTTGTTTTGTGGATATAGTTATAAATAATCATTTGGGTTGATATGATCTTTTAATTTAGGAAAAGTACATGTTATTAATTTTTGGGATGAAAATGAGAGGTATGAGATAAGATTTGTTGTTAAGTTATGTTATGGTTATTTTGAAGAATTTATATCATTTTTTGAATTTTAGAAAAAATATTTTCAGAAAAAAAAGGAAAAATTACAGACCTTGTGACAACCCACCACATAAGACAATGATGTGGGAATCGAACCCACAAATAATGTGGAACCGTGATTTACCGCCAACCACTGGACTATGTGAAGTCCTAGGTTAGTGTGCCTAATTCTTTTTAGTTAAATGATTTTATTGATAAATAATAAGTTGATTTGGGATCTTATATTTTATCAAATGGATATCCTTATTGTAATAATATGAATTGGTCATAAGTGATCAATGCTATTTTGGAAGACGTTTACTCTATTGGGAACACTATATTCCTAAGGAAAATAGAATATTATGGGATATCATTTGATGAGTAATGGTGGATTTTTATCTATGTTTTTATTGTGAATTTATAACAATTTGGTTTATTTAAGGAAATAATTAAACTATCATAAAAAATATTTGATTAGGTTAATTACTTTTAAATATGTAACTTTAAGAGTAGTTGATCTTTTTTTAAGATACAATTTTACGTGGAAGGTTATGTAACCAAATTCTTATATGTTTTGGGTTTCAATATTAGTTTGTATTATATTGAAGGATATAATGGACAATTGATTATTCAATGTTATTTATTGATCTTTGGGTATTGGTGGTATAATTTTAAAAATTAAGATTAATATTTCTTTCTCTAAAGGATTATCCTTTTTGGGGATCATATGATCTTGTACAAACAAGTTTGATTTTTTTTAATACATAAGGACAATGTAAATATATAGTTTATCCGTTGTGGATTATGTAATTCTTTATATGTTTATTCTAGCGCTTCTGGTGTGACCAAATCATCTTGGATACTCATTATTTGAATTGAAAGATGAGTTTGTGGTTGAAATTAGTTAAAGTATGGAACTCTTTTTATCAAGTATTTTTTTCTTATTACATGAAGAAATTAATTCTTAAACCATAGGTAAAGGATCTTAAACCCAAAAATGTGTTATCCAAATACTGTATGTTATTCATCATAGATTTATGATGTTGAGGTCCTCAATATTCCATTCACTTGTTTGCGATTTATGACCTCAATCACTCCCTATAAATATGTACGTATTTCCTATATTTATTATTTCTACCAATATTCTCCAATTTGAAAACCTAATTTTGTGGTGACTTTTTAATTTCCCTTTCCCTCTTAATAAGACAAAATTTTATAAACCCTATTTCCGATATTGGTTTTCCACAAAGGTATTTCAATTTTTTTAACATTATATTTATGAAGAATAATTTCAAATTATGTAGACACAATTTATTAATGGAGGGAAGAATGTAACTCCCCAAGATTCCATGGTACACTTCTCTTTGAATAATACAATAACGTGCATTGAACACAACACCGAGTTCAAATGCACCAGGACCTATCAAACTAGCCATTTAGAAAGTAGTTATGAATAGTAATAACCACATTTTGAATTTTATATATATCCCATATAATTTTAACATTCATATTTTGTGATTCTTATATATAATATAAGGAAAATTTTAATTTTTCAGATAATAGAAGTATTTTAAAAAAAATAACGTTTTTTGCCTTTTAATCGAGAACCCTTTATAATTATAATATTTGACACATTTATATTTTAAATTTTATTAAATTAAATTATAAATTTAGAATAAAGACATTATAATTTAACTTGGATAAATTTTTTGGTGTTTTTCTAATAACTTTCATATTTTGAAGAATAGTGAAAGATACTAAATTTTAATTGATTTTTTTTTAATATGAATAATTTATAGTGTAAAATTATACATTTTAATGGTTTTTAAATATAATTTTATTATATTTTCAACATTTAATACAATTTTGGTCATTGTATGTAATTTCACATTTAAACCGTACATAAACACATATCAATCTTTTTATAGTCTTTCCATATCAAAAACCCATTTTCTAGTTTTGAAAATGGGAATTAATATAAAATTATTTAATTAAACTTATATGTTTTTAATTTGAAAAAATAGACATCATTTTTGGATTCATAATATCAAAATTATCATAGGGTCAATCTTTTGTACTATTATGAAATCCTTCAATTTTTGAGGAATAGTTAAAAACACTGCGTTATAGTATAAAAATCGACTTTTTTATTTAAATAATTATTTATTTTATTTTTATTTTAAGTAAAAATAGAAAAATAATACCTATATTAGTTCAATTTATTTCATTGCAGTCATTTTATAATAAAATTAGATGTATATAATTTTATTGAAATTGTTAACGTCTTTTACCCACCTTTTTGGCACAGTAGAAAATTTGTATAAAACGTAATTTTACCACATCTATGAATTGAATTTTAAAAATTAGAGATAGATAATTGAAATCATTATGTATAATGTGGTTCTATAAGATGAAAATAAATTTTAGTGAATAGTATGTTTTGAATTTTATTTACCATAGTTAAAAGTAAATAGGGCAATTAATGGTAAAAATGCTTTTATAATTACCCTAAAACATGTAATAATTCTATTTATTAAGTTTATTTCGACTAAAATAAACCTTAGGAATAAAATATGTCCTTTTGGGTCCACTTGGTTTTGATTAGAACATTTATTAATTTTTTATTTAAAGAAGAGATAAAAGTGTTAAATTCAAATTTTAATAACTGAAACATTTTTAATATAGGGTTATACAAAATATAATTTCTACTATAAATATTCATTAGAAATATAAAAAAATTTCCTATATAATGGTCTTTTATTTATAATTTTTAGAAATTAAATAATAAAATTAATTTATGACATAATGATGATGTAATAGTTACCTTATTAATGAATGAATAAAATAATTGATATTATAAATATTAAAATAAATTTAAATTGAGACTATTTATGAATTACACAAAATTTATAGGTTAATAATATATTTTATGGTCGATACAATTTATTTTTTTCGAAGAAATCATATTTTTATGACTTTCACAAAAACCACATACTAAATAATGTCAAAATTGACAGAAATTTATTTTTAAAACAAATTCTATATTATTAAATCATATAAAAGCCTTAAAAATCCATGGATTGTCCTGAGGACATATATAATAATATATATGACCTTAATGAACAACTTGTGCTTCTCTTGGAATTTTATTTAATGTTTATTAACTATATAATATAAAAATACAAAGAGAGATGGTAAATGTTAAATTATTTAACAAAGAGTAAAATATAAAATATAATGTTAATATAGTGACCCAAACCAATCTAAAACCTTTTGGTTGATAGTTTTTCGACCCCTCCCCAATGAATATGATTGTATAATAAAATAATATTTCATGGTTTTCCAAAATTGACCCTCACCTCTCTAATAAAAGGGTACTTCCCATTCTCTCAAAATCACACCTCTAAAAACATTTGGATTCTCCAAACCCCAATAAAATATCCTCCCAATTACACTGACTTCAACCTAGAGGCTTTAATTATATCATAAATCCATCCTATGGATCCCTTTTGATCAAATCAAAAGGAAGCACCTGAAGAAGAGGTAATTATTTCATCACCTCTTTCATTGTTCATTTCTTCTTCCACTTCCTCTTTATTTATTGTTTCCATACCAAAATAATAACTCAAGTAACTTATACATAATTTTATGTTATTATAAATATGGTACAACAATATTCATTATTATATCGATTCTATGAATGACAAAGTCACCATACATACATACTTAAGACTTATTGTCTCCGCGTCGTGGTTTAGTTTGTTATTCCACACTTAATTATTCGGATGGGTATAATAATGATTATAATTGATTTCAATAATAGATATAAAATTTTAATGATTATGTATCCATGAAATACCATCCAAATACATACGATTTCACCATCAATATAATGGTATTATCACTCATGTGTATGTACAGATTACCATCTCCATGAACGCGATGTGATTCATTCCTCATCATAACCATTAAAGAATGAATATTATTTTATTATTAAAAATTATTTTTTTAGAACATAATATAATTCTTGATATGTATCAAATACACTCTATCCATAACATACATAACTAATATAACAAAACATATAAAGAAATTTGAATCAGTTTACACCAGAAACAATTATACTACTAAAGTATTATTAACCAAGAAGTATTAAAAGATCATATATGATATAATTTTTATGTATATGGTTCTTTTACAATTTAATAACATTTATTTCACCATTATACAGGAGGTTAATATTCCCTCATCTATGGAAAGGTAAAGGTAAGGGATTTTCATCTCACTTTTATTCATGTGAGATTCATGCTATATTTTCCGCAATTACCTTTTGTGCGGTGTATGTACTGCCCATGATTGTATTATTTGTTTAATATAATTTAATCCATGGGTATTTAAAACATAATTTTATGATCCTTATTTCATGGGGTGTATGTTTCGTATATTACCAAATCGGTAAGTGATTTCAAATTTCAATTTCCACTCGTTGGGTTTTACGCAAACATCATTGATTATTTTACTTCGAGATTATGCGTGAAATCACTATTTATTTACTTATATTGTAAGTTTTACCCCCTTTGTGTGGATATACTTTTGATACACATAATCACACCATTGATAAATAATCAATTCGATGATATAAACTTGATAAGATTAATGTTATGTCAATTTCTATTCATTGAGTTATACATCCAAGTCATTGGTGTTGTTTTTACAAGAATATGTGTGAATGTCCTCTGATTTATTTACACCAAATATCAAATCATATATAGAGTATTTATATTTTTCACACATTAGTATGACATTTATTTATCCTTATCCTAATGATACCGTGTTTATAAGGTATTTCATCTCAATTTACATTCCATTGGGACTTCTTTGTTGTTATGCACCTATTCACTTTTATATGGTGCATATAATGTACATTGACACAGTATATCATGAATCCCTTTATTCTTATGATATTATAATGTATTTATTACCTAAATTATTTGTATTCAAGAGTCTCTCATTTGGTTAGGAACTCTAACTAAAATATCATTTTAAATGTTTTAAGTATTTATTCTTCTAAATATTTCTAATTAATGTCCATGTTTTAAAATTGGCTTTAAGTATTTATTTATATGGGAATTAATGTTTTAAAAATAAAATTACATTTAATATTTTCAAATTGGTATAGGACACTTAGATTAAAAATATATTTTAAACAGCTTCTTGATAAATAGTTATACTTTAAATGTTTTCAAGAAAAAGGGGGAAATTTCTCTCAAATAGTTTTTATGATTATTTTCATCTATGTCAATATCATTCATTATTCTTGATTGAGGTTAATTTATTATAATAAAATCTTCTATATTATATTTAATGAGTTATGTTTGACCATGGATGTGATATTTTTATACCATTCATGATTTGTGGTTAAATTATTGACATTTCAGATGATAGTTTTAATACAAATGTTTAGATTATGTTTCAACCTTTTCATATGAGGAAAGAATTGAAATTTGTATGTGATGGGTGGAGCCTGCAATAGCTTCTCGATGCATCAGTATGTCTAATGAGACAAACTAGTGTCTTTGCACAAGGCCTTTGTTGGGTCAGAAAAACGGGGAAAAGATGGCAAGTGGGGGGGGGGGTGAATTGCCTTTTTTTAAAAAAAATAACAAATTAAAAATCAAAGTTGAAATGCAGCAGAAATAAATAAGGCAAGACACAAAATTGATAACGGAGTTCGGCCAAAACCCGGCCTACGTCTCCGCTCCCAACTCAACCGTTGAGAGATTCCTACCGCTTGCTTTTCAATGGTTTTAGCAAGAAACCCACTAGGCTTTTAGGTAGCACTAGGACCTATTACAGCTTGCTTTTGTGGTTTAGCAAGAACCCACTTGCTTTTGATGGTTTAGCAAGAACCCACTATCCTTCTTAACGGGTGAAGGCTAGCTCACCGAAACACAAGCCTTTTAAAAGGAAAGGCTTGAAGAAACCTCTTCACACCTTAGTGGTGGTGTGAAACCCAAAAGAAAGGGGGATGAGAAAAGGGTTGGGGTTTGTAGGCACAAACCCAATTTTAAGCTCAAAAAGAATAAACAAGAAAAACCGTGATTGAGGAAGACTTGGGCGCCAAAGTATGATGGAGTTGATGTAGCGTGCTCTCCCAAGCTTCTTGAGTGGTGCTCTTGGATGTGGAAATGGATGGCGCACTTGGGGTTCCCTTGGAACAATCCGCCGGAGCTTCGCCAAAATGATCAACAATGTGTCCGGTGGCTTGGGTATCGTTCAGGTTGATGTCCGGGGCTTCCTTGGCCTTTATTTATAGGCATGGAACCCTTGGTGAGGCTTCGGAGCCGTTGGAGAGGCTAAAAGAGCCGTTGGGAGCCAAGTGGACAGGCTGGTCAACAGCCCAACGGCTAGTTTGACTGTGTCCACCGGCTGGCCGGTGCAGGGCCACCGGCTGGCCGGTGCAGGGCCACCGGTTGGCCGGTGTTTGCAAAAAGGCATAGGATTCTTGTCCAGGGGCCACCGGCTGACCGGTGCCAGAGCCACCGGCTGGCCGGTGGCAAGATAGTAGCTGGCACTGTTGGGAGAGGGTTCCACCGGCTGGCCGGTGCTGAGGCCACCGGCTGACCGGTGGTGAGGCAGTGGCTTCCCTTTGAGTGCAGGTGCCACCGGCTGGCCGGTGGTCAAGCCACCGGCTGACCGGTGGTGAGGCAGTGGCTCTGTCTTCTGCCCAGGGTCCACCGGTCGACTGGTGGTGAAGCCACCGGTTGGCCGGTGGACTGGATTTCAGTCCAGATTGGCTTTATGCCTTCTTGGCCTTCTTGGCCCAATTCCGTGGCCACCTGAAATGATTCCTATCATCCAAAAACACTTGAAAAAGTATTAGATAAATATGAGGATGATTGTGATCATGAAAATAAAACCTTGAGGGGTTCGAGAGGTACAACAATCTCCCCCTATTTTGATGATCACAATCACCGAAACAAACAATGTAAAATACTGAAATTGAAAGGAAATGCTAAGCACGATGAAAAGGATTCTCCCCCAATCAATCAAGAAATTTCTCCCCCTTTGTGATTATCAAAATAGCACGGGGCATTAAACATGATTGAGGGAAGGAGTTGAAAAACAAGATGGAGATTTGAAAAATCAATTGAGATTTTTGAAATTGAAAGATTGAAAAATTGAATAACAGTTTGAATTGAAAGTTTTGAATCAAAATTCGAATTGAATATTTTGAAATGAAAATTTGGAAACCAAGTGTTGAAATTGAAAGTTGGAATCGAAAATTTTGAAAAAGGGCTTAATTTGAAATTGAAAGTTTTGAAACAAAGTTTGAAAACAATTTAGAAAGTTCTCACCCTAAATAAAAACAAAAAGTCACCGGGGAGAGGGATTTTGAAAAGAGACAATTTTAGGCCCGGAGAGACTCGCTAAGAGGGATTTTTCAATCCACACTTGCCTTGTAGCGGGTCTTCTCCTATAGAATTCATCCGAATAAAAAATCGATTTGGGCCTACCATACCGGGCGTTTTTGCAATTACATTCATATATCATGTGCCCGTGTTTTTTGCAATAGTTACAAAATTTAAAACTAGAGCTCCCCCTTACAAAAACAGTGGGTGCATGGGAGGAGGAGGCTATATTGGTGTAGCCAAGTCCATTGGTGGTTCTAGATACTCGTTGAGAACCTAATAATTTGGTCAAATTTTGTTCACCTTGGGTGAACTTGGCTAAGGATTCTCTAAGGTCCTTGATGGTTGATTCCAAATAATCAACATTGGGGAAATTTTGGATTTTTAGGGAGAGTTCCTCCTTCTCTTTAAGAAGTTGTTCTTTTTCGGAGGAGAGTTTTTTGAAATTCTTTTTCAAAGCAACGAATTTTGAAGAAAGCTCATGAAAACCTTTTTCTAGTTGGTCTCTAGCGTGTGAGAGTTCTTCATAAGATAGATGGTTAAATGAATTAGAAGAACTAGAGGAGGAAGAGGAGGAAGAGGAAGAAGATACCTCATGTTTTTCCATTAGGCATTTTTTACCTTGGTCGCTTGAGGAGATGGAGGAGAATGAAGAGGTGGAGCTATCACTCCATGTTGCCTTTGAAGCCTTCTTCTTCTCCTTCTTGGCCCTTTTCTTGTGAGATGGGCAAACGGGCTTGTTTTCGTCGGGTTCTTGCTTTTTGACGGGTTCTTTCTTTTGATCGGATTCTTGTTTTGGAGCCTCGCTAGTACCTTCATAGGTTAGTTCTATCAATTTCCAAAGATCGTAAGAAGTAGTGCAAGAAGAAATGCAATTAAAAACATTACGGTCAAGACCACAATGAAGAGCGTTCATGGCTTTGCCATCAAGCTCGAAATTTGAAATGTCGGCGGGGGTCCATTTAGACTCATCGAGAGAGGAGAGAGAAAATCCTTGCATAACAATTCTATAAATTGGATAGCTAATACTTTTAAGAAAAGTTGACATGCGGGTTTTCCAAAAACTATAATCGGCTCCATCAAAGAATGGAGCATGATCCAAAGAATGTCCTCCGGGGGATTGAGAGGAAGAAGCGGTAGAAGCCATCAAAATGGATCTTAAATTTGAAACCGGGTTAGGGAATTATTCAAACCTTCCTTTGATACCAATTGTTGGGTTGGAAAAACGGGGAAAATATGGCAAGTGGGGGGGTGAATTGCCTTTTTTTAAAAAAATTAACAAATTAAAAATCAAAGTTGAAATGCAGCGGAAATAAATAAGGCAAGACACAAAATTGATAACGGAGTTCGGCCAAAACCCGGCCTACGTCTCCGCTCCCAACTCAACCGTTGAGAGATTCCTACCGCTTGCTTTTCAATGGTTTTAGCAAGAAACCCACTAGGCTTTGAGGTAGCACTAGGACCTATTACAGCTTGCTTTTGTGGTTTAGCAAGAACCCACTTGCTTTTGATGGTTTAGCAAGAACCCACTATCCTTCTTAACGGGTGAAGGCTAGCTCACCGAAACACAAGCCTTTTAAAAGGAAAGGCTTGAAGAAACCTCTTCACACCTTAGTGGTGGTGTGAAACCCAAAAGAAAGGGGGATGAGAAAAGGGTTGGGGTTTGTAGGCACAAACCCAATTTTAAGCTCAAAAAGAATAAACAAGAAAAACCGTGATTGAGGAAGACTTGGGCACCAAAGTATGATGGATTTGATGTAGCGTGATCTCCCAAGCTTCTTGAGTGGTGCTCTTGGATGTGGAAATGGATGGAGCACTTGGGGTTCCCTTGGAACAATCCGCCGGAGCTTCGCCAAAATGATCAACAATGTGTCCGGTGGCTTGGGTATCGTTCAGGTTGATGTCCGGGGCTTCCTTGGCCTTTATTTATAGGCATGGAACCCTTGGTGAGGCTTCGGAGCCGTTGGAGAGGCTAAAAGAGCCGTTGGGAGCCAAGTGGACAGGGTGGTCAACAGCCCAACGGCTAGTTTGACTGTGTCCACCGGCTGGCCGGTGCAGGGCCACCGGTTGGCCGGTGTTTGCAAAAAGGCATAGGATTCTTGTCCAGGGGCCACCGGCTGACCGGTGCCAGAGCCACCGGCTGGCCGGTGGCAAGACAGTAGCTGGCACTGTTGGGAGAGGGTTCCACCGGCTGGCCGGTGCTGAGGCCACCGGCTGACCGGTGGTGAGGCAGTGGCTCCCCTTTGAGTGCAGGTGCCACCGGCTGGCCGGTGGTCAAGCCACCGGCTGACCGGTGGTGAGGCAGTGGCTCTGTATTCTGCCCAGGGTCCACCGGTCGACCGGTGGTGAAGCCACCGGTTGGCCGGTGGACTGGATTTCAGTCCAGATTGGCTTTATGCCTTCTTGGCCTTCTTGGCCCAATTCCGTGGGCACCTGAAATGATTCCTATCATCCAAAAACACTTGAAAAAGTATTAGATAAATATGAGGATGATTGTGATCATGAAAATAAAACCTTGAGGGGTTCGAGAGGTACAACAGCCTTGGCAAAATATTACTTGTAGTCTTGGCCCGAGGCCTTAACTATGTGGTTATGATGTCCGACATTATGAATTCCATCATTATAAAATTAGATATTGACATTACATGTGATTTTTTGATTATTAAAATATCCATGTGAATAAGTAAATGACATTATTTTATTAATATTTTCCATATTATACTAAAATTTAAATTTAAATTCTTGTTTTTAGTCTTATATATAGCCTTAAATGTTTATTATTATTTATTAAATCTTCCACTATATAGTTATCCTTACTAAGAATCTGAGCTCAACGCTTTCTATGTTTTATTTTTCATAGGATGTGAAGAAGTATATTGTGATTTACTAAAAGTAATAGGCTAAGGGATATGAGCGTGTTAAAAGGGGACACAAAGTTGTTTTTCTTTATTTCATGATGTAATATAAAAAATATATGTGTACCTAGTACTTCCAAGGATACTAATCTAATCGTTCTTTATGGACTTGATCTCTAGTGACAATGATAATGATATGTAATAATGCACTGACTCTAGGAACTATGGTCAGAGTGTTACAGTTGTTATCAGAAGAAGTTTAGTGAAAACCATAAGAACTAGATTTAGAAAAACTCTGATTAGAGAACAGTATCCTAAGATAGACATTGGGGATTAGTATATAAGAACGTCCAAATTTTTTGGTAATGTGAATATTATGTGGGTTTAACAAGAAATAAATCTCTATCTGGATACAATTAGATTGAGTCGGATCTAGCACAGATGTACCTAGGGCTAAAATACAAAAACACTTCTTTGAGCTAGACTCGAACGTGTACTTGTGTGAGAAAAAGGGTATTGCTACACTATTGGTTACGACACTCCTGGTGGATATTATTAGGATAAGTCACATTTTCATTACAAACTGATTTGATGGATTTTAATATAAGATAAGAATAAATAACCATGGTTAATCCTAAGGTTTTTTAGATTGAAAATAAGGTGTCATGATATTTTTGAAATGATTTTATGACTATTTTTACTCACACAATGCTTTCTGGTTATAGTCAATGGATGGATTCCAAGGAATTCATAGTAACATTGAACATGATGTACAAGGTGGGAATAGTGGTGGAAATAAGAAACAACATGGAATATTTATATGCATAAAATATATCATGCTCATAAAAAATTAGTTTTACAAAAATATTATCAACAACTTGTATATTAACAAAATCCTATACTCATCAAATAAGTGAATGGAGGTGAGTGATAAGTTCTCCACTAGTGGAGACTATGGAGAAATGAAATCTCAATTTCAATTATGAACGAAATGTGGAAGGCGACACCTAGGGGAAGTGTCTTAGTGGAACAAACAAATTGTTTATGTGTGGTAAAGAAGGAGATAAAGTAAAGAATTATCGAGGAAAAATGAAGAGTACTATGGAAGAAAATAAAAATGATCCAAATAATCCATTTATAGACATTTTTTGTAAATGTAGGTGACCTAGGAATTACCCGAGTCAATGCCAAACTCTATAGGATAACCTATTTGTAAATTAATAACCTATGTGGAAATAAATGGATTGAGAAATGTTTGAGTATTAGTGTTATTTTTTGATGGGATTACTTTGGAAGACTTTTCTTTTGTATGTGTAACCCTGCAGTTTGTTGTGTGAAAATTCTATTTGAGGAAGAATTATCTCTTCTTTTAGGGTTATTTTTATAAATAACCATTTGGGTTTATATAATCCTTGAATTTGGGGAAATTATAGGTTATTAATTTTTGGGATGAAAATGTGAGGTATGAGATAAGATTTGTGGTTAAATTATGTTATATTTATTTTTTAGAATTTATCTCTTTTTGGGAATGTTATAAAATATTTTTTTTTCAAAAAGGACGAAAATATAGACCATGTGACAACCCATCGTGTCAGAAAAAGCTGTTGGAATCGAACCCACAACCAAAGTGTGATAGGGATTTGTCTCTTACCACTGGACAACGTGAAGTCCCTACTTAGTGTGACTAATTCATTTTACTTAAATGATTTTATTGATCAATAATAAGTTGATTTTGAATATTATGATTTATCAAATAGATATCCTTAGTGTAGGAAAATGATTTGGTGATTAAGTGATATATATAATTTTGGAAGACATTCCCTCTGTTGGGAACACTTTATGACTAAGGAAATTAGAATACTATGGGATTTTATTTAAGGAGTAATGGTGGATTTGTATATATGTTTCTATTGTGTATTTATAGAGATTTGGGTTATTTATCGAAATGATTAACCTGTCATAGATAATATGTGATTATTTTAATTACTTTTATGTATGCAACATCAAGGGTAGTCGATGTTATTTGGAGATACAATTTAACATGGAAGACTACATAATCAAATTATTCTTAGTTTTGGGTTTCAATCTAAGCTTGGATTATATTGAAGGATTTTATGGAAAATTTTTTCTTGAATGGAATTTATTGAGCTTTGGGTATTATTGGTTTAATTTTAGAAATTATGATTAGTATTTTTTTCTCTAATGGATTATCCTTTTTGGGGATCATCTGATCTTGTACTAACCATTTTGGTTTTGGTTATCCTCTAATGACAAGGGAAATATATAGTTCATCTCTATGGATTATGTGATTTTCTATAAGTTGATTCTAGCGCTTTAGGTGTGACCAAGTTATCTTGAATACTCATAGTTTGGAGTGAAAGATGAGTTTGTGGTAGAAATTAGTTAAAGGATGGAACTCTACTTATCAATTATTATTTTCTTATTCTACGAAGAAATTAATTATTAAACCTTAAGGAAAAGATCTTATACCTAAAAACATGTTGTCCAAATACCATACATTATTGATCATAGATTTATGTCCTTGAGGCCCTCAATTCTCCATTACCTTATTTTTTATTTATCACCTAAATAAATCCATATAAATATTTATGTTATTCCTCCAATTATAATTTCCACAAATTTTTTTCTATTCGAAATCCTAATTTGGTGGTGGCTTCTTCATTTCCCATTCCCTATAATTAGACTAAATTTTATAAACCCTATTCTCGATGTGGGTTTTCTACAAATGTATTTTCTATTTTTTAACATTTTATTTACTAAGAACCATTTCAAATTGTAATGATGTAATTTATTGAAGGAGGGCATAATGTAACACCCTATTCTTACACGACACGCTTCCCTTTGAATTATACAAAAGTGTGGGATATACGCAACACCGAGTTCAAATGCACCAAGACCTATCAAACTAGAAATTTAGAAAGAGGTTATGAATAGTAATACTAAAATTATTAATTTTATATATATACCATATAATTTTAACGTTAATCTTTTGTGTTTCTTAAAAATAATATAAGACAAAATCAATTTTTTCAGATAAAAGAACTATTTTTCAAAAAATGTTGTTTTTCTCCTTTTAATAGAGAACCCTTTCTAAATCCAATATTTGAAACTTTTATATGTAAAATTTAATTTAATTAACTTAGTCCTTAAATGCAGGACATAAAAATTTAGTTTGGATTATTTTTTGGGGTTTTTATAATAAATTTTATATTTTGATGAATAATGAAAGATACAAAATTTTAATTGAAAATAACTTTTTTAATATAAATAATTTATATTGTAAAATTATACATTTGAATGGTTTTTATGTATAATTAGATTATATTATTATCATTTAATACAATTTTTGTCATTAGAAATAATTTCCCTTTTAAACTAATCATAAACACATATGAATCTTTTAATAGTTTTTAATTCTTCAAAAATCTCTTTCTGGTTTTGACAATGTGAACTAATTTTAAATTAATTAATGAAACTAATAATTTTTTTTTTAATTTTTTAAAATAGACATCATTTTTGGATTCGTAATATCAAAATTATCTTAGGCTGATTTTATTGGTATTTTTCTGAAACCTTTCAATTTTTTGATGAATAATTAAAAACACTGTGTTACTGTTTAAAAACTGAGTTTTTATTTAAATAATTAATTATTTTTATTTTAAGTAAAAATAGATACACAATAACTATATTATTTCAAAGTAATTCATTGGAGTCATTTTATAATAAAATTAGATGTGCAAAATTTTATTGAATTTTTAAAGTATTTTACCCACTTTCGAGGTATGTTAGAAAATTTACATAAAATGTAATTTTACCACATTTATAAATTGAATTTAAAAAAATTCCGAGAGACACGTTTGACATCAGTAAGTAAAATGTGGTTCAATAAGATGAAAATAATTTTTGGTGAATAGTAACTTTTGAATTTTATTTACCATAGTCAAAAGTAAATAGGTTAATTAAAGGTAAAAATGATATTATAATTTCCCAAACACATGTCATAATTCTATTGGATAAGTTTATTTCGACCATAATTAACATTAGGAATAAAATATGATCCTTTTGGGTCCACATGGGTTGTATTAGGACATTTATTTTTATTTTATTTAAAGAAGAGCTAAAAGCATTAAATTATAATTTTTATAAATAAAAAAAATTTAATATATGGATATACAAAAGATAATTTATTCTATAAATATTAATTATAAATCTAAAAATATATCCTACATCATATAAATTTATTTATAATTTTTAGACATAAAATATTTAAATTTATTTATGAAACAATGATGATGAAGTAATTACCTTATTAATGAATGATTAAAATAATTGATATTTTAAATATTAAATTAAATATATATTAAGTATTTTTAAGAATTAACCAAATTTTATATATTTATGTTACATTTTAGGGTTTATTAATTTTTTTTCATGAAATAAGAAATTTATGACTTTCAGAAGAACCACATACTAAATAATGCCAAAATTGTCATAAATGAGTTTTTAATATAAATACTATATTATTAAATGATATAACAGTCCTAAAAATCAAAGGATCAGAAAAATGATTTATATAATAATAGATATGTCATTAATTAACCACTCCAAGTTCTCTTTTAATTTTATTGTTTGTTTATTTACCATATAATATAAAAATAAAAGGAGACATGGTAAATATTAAACTATTTATCCAAGAGTTAAATCTAAAATATAATGTCAATATGGTGACCTAAACTTGTCTAAAACCTATTGGTTGAGAGGTTTTCTAACCATCGCATCTCTATCCTCAAAATAAATTCTTTTTGGAGCCATTATAATCCGAATATGTCTATATAATAAAATAATATTTCATGTTTTTTCTAATGTTACCCTCACCTCCCTTATAAAAGGGTACATCCAATTATCTAAACATCACACCACCAATGAAATTTTTCTCATCCAAAACCTTCTCAATTATCCTCCCAACTACCCTCACTTCAACCTAGATTCCTTAATTTGACCAGAAAGCCAATCTATGGCGCTATTTTGATCAAATCAAAAGGAAGCACCCGAAGAAAAGGTAATTATTTCATCACCCATTTTAGTCTTATTTTCTTCTTCCTCTTACTCTTTCTCTTTTGCTTCCTTAAAAAAAATAACTCAAGTACCTTATACATACTATGATGTTATTATAAATATGGTACACCAATATTCATTATTCTATCCATCCAACGAATTACAAAGTCACCATACATGCGTATGTATGGCTTACCGTCTCCACGTCGTGGTGTAGTTTGTTATTCAACACATAATTATTTGGATCATTATAATAATAAATATAATTGATGTAAATAATAAACATAGAATTTTAATGATTCTGTATATATGAAATACCATCCAATTACATACCATTTCATCATCAATAGAATGGTATTGTCACTCATGCTTACGTATGGATTACTGTCTCCACGAACACGATGGGATTCATTCCCGATCGTAACCATTCAAGAATAAATATTATTTTTGGATTAAAATAAAAGTTTTTGAACTTAATATCATTTTGGATTCAAATCAAATACATCATATTCATAGCAAACAAGACTTACAAATCCAAACATATAATGAAAAATGCATCAGTTAACACCTAAAATAATGATACTACTAAAGTATTATTAAGAAAGTAATATTAAAAGATCATATATGATATAATATTTATGTATATAGTTATTTTATAATTTAATAACAATTATTTCACCATTATATAAGTGTTTAACATACCCTCGAATAAGGAAAAGATCAAGTTAAGGGGTTTTTATCTCAGTTTTATTTCCATGAGATCCATGCTATATTTGCTGCTATAACCTATTGTGCAGTGTATATACTACCTAGGATTGTATTATTTGTGTAATATAATTTAATTTAGGGGTATTTACATCATCATTGTATGATACCTCTTTCATTGGGTGTATGTCTCCTAACATACCAAATCGGTAAGGCAATTTCAAATTTCAATTTCCACCCATTTGGGTTTACACAGACTTCATTGATTATTTTCCTCCAATATTATGCATGAAATCACTATTTATTTACATATGCAGTAATTTTCACACCCCTTTGTGTGTATATACAATTGATACACATAATCACTCCATTGATAAATTATCAATTCATCGATATGAACTTGATAAGAGTAATTTTAACTCAATTTCTCTCCCTTGAGGTAAACATCCAAGTCATTGGTGTTGTTTTTACAAGAATATGTGTGAATTACCACTGATTGATTTACACTAAATATCCAATAATATTAACTGTATTTATATTTTTCACACATAATAATTACATTGATTTATATTTAACCTAAGGTATTGTTTTTATAAGGTATTTCATCTAAATTTACATTCCATTGATACTTCTTTGTTGTTTATATTCCAATTCACTTTAATATTGTGTATATGCTATACATTGACATAGTATATCAGGAATACCTTTATTCTCATGATATTATAATGTTTTTATTAACACAATTAATTGTATTGAAGCATCTCTCATTTGGTGATGAACTCTAATTAAAATATAATTTTAATTTTTTTAATGATTTATTCTTCTAAATATTTCTCATTAATCTCCATATTTTAAGAATGGTTTTACGGATTTATTTATATGGCCATTAATTATTTAAAATTAAAATTTCTTTTAAATGTTTCAATGTGGTATGGGACACATTGATTCAAAAATATATTTTAAATTGCTTTTTGATAAATAGTGAAACTTTTAAATGTTTTCAAGAAAAAGGGGGATATTTCTCTCAAATAGTTTTGATGATTACTTTCATCAATGTAAAAATCCTTCATTATTCTCGATTGAGGTTAATTTATTATAATACAATATTCCATATTGTATTGAATGAGTTATGTTTGACTATGGATGTGATATTTATATACCATTCATGGTTTGTGGATAAATTTTTGACATTTCTTATGCTAGTTTTAATACAAATGTATAGATTATGTTTCAACCTTTTCATACGAGGAATTCATTGGACATAGTAAGTGATGGGTATAGCCAGTTATTGCTCCTCGATGCATCGGTAGGTCTCATGAGACAAACTAATGTCTTGACACAAGGCCTTGATAAAATCTTATATGTAGTCTTGGCATGAGGCCTTTACTATGTGGTTATAATGTATGAAATTATGCATTCTATAATTATGAAATTCGATTTTGATATTACATGAGATTATTTGACTAGTAGAATATCCATGTGGATATGTAAATATAATTATTTGATTTATATGTTCCATATTATACTGAAATTTAGGATTAAAAGGCTTGTGTTTTAGTCTTAAACATGGACTTAAATGTTCAGGCTTTTTTATGAAAGTTTCTTCTATATTGTTATCCTTTCAGAGCATCTATTCTCACCCCTTTCAATGTTTTATTTTTTCCAGGATGATAAGAAGTATATCAAGATTAACCTGCAAGAATAGGTTAAAGGATATAAGTGTTTTTAATGGAGACACAATTTTTATTTATTTATTTCATGATGTAATGTAAAACTTATGTATGTATATAGTAATTCTAGGGCTACTAAACAATCGGTCATTCATGACATGATCTCTTGTGATAATGCTAATGATATTTAATAATGCACTAACTCTGGGTAACAAGGTTCAGGGTGTTACACCCCACATATCCAACAATAAGTGGTTAGGGAAACTATGTGAACCATGTTTCATTGCTCCACATAGATTAAGAACCCCATGCACGGTTTGTAAAAATATTTTTCCACCCATAAAATGCTACAATGATTGAGGGCCATGATTAGGACTCACCATGTGCTTACCATTCACCTATTCTTCTTCATTAAAAACTAATGATCCATTCATTAAAGAAGACCTAGATTCTATCGAACACTTCCTTAAACCTTATGTCACATTTATATAGATAAATAGGGATTTGAACAAAAAATAAATGTGTTTGTGCTTTAAAAAGACCCCGAGTTCTTACAATTTTCATAACATTTGAGGGTATGAACCATTCCCCAATTGCCTTTATCATTGAAGGGTCCATAGAAATTATATCAATTGTGATCATGAGACCCAAGAATGTGACTTTTTGTATTCAAAAGTATCACTTTAGAAACTTATCATGCATTTCATGTAATGGATCAGACCTCTCTGGTCCATTACTTTGTGAAAATGTGGTGTTTGAGGTGTTCCGGGAGGTCGAGGTGACTTATCCCCAAATCATTTCAAAATTT
Organism: Viscum album; assembly: GCA_963277665.1. Taxonomy (NCBI): domain Eukaryota; kingdom Viridiplantae; phylum Streptophyta; class Magnoliopsida; order Santalales; family Viscaceae; genus Viscum; species Viscum album. The sequence goes on along the minus strand of OY728121.1, from coordinate 1,894,920,053 downwards.
CAAATTATATGAACATTAATAGTAGATTTACAGCGTTTCTAGAATGGTGATGCCTATCGGTAACATCTATCGGTAGGTGTACAGTAACAATAGGTGTACAGTAACGGTAGGTGTACAGTGTTTCCAGAATGTTGAGGTCTATTAGTAACCTCTATCGGTAGGTGTACAGTAATGGTAGGTGTACAGTATTTCCAGAACTGTGAGGTCTATCAGTAACCTCTACCGGTAGGTGTACAATAACCATGGGAGTAAATTAATGGTAGGTGTACAATGTTTCCAGAATGGTGAGGCCTATCGGTAACCTCTAACAGTAGGTGTACAGTAACTGAAGGTGTACAGTAACGGTAGGTGTACAGTAACCGTGGGTGTACAGTAATGGTAGGTGTACAATGTTTCCAGAATGGTGAGGCCAATCGGTAACCTCTAACAGTAGGTGTACAGTAATTGTAGGTGTACAGTTACAGTAGATGTACAGTGTTTCCAGAATGGTGAGGTCTATTAGTAACCTCTATCGATAGGTGTAGAATAATGGTAGGTTTACAGTAACGGTAGGTGTACAATGTTTCCAGAATGGTGAGGTCTATCTATAACCTCTATCGGGAACCTCTAATAGTAGGTGTATAGTAACGATAGGTGTACATTAACAGTAGGTGTACAATAATGGTAGGTGTATAGTCTTTCCAGAATGGTGAGGTCTATCAGTATCCTCTATTGGTAATGTCTAATAGTAGGTGTACAATAATTGTAGGTGTACAATAATTGTATGTCTACAATGTTTCCAGCATCCAATAGATTCGCTCCTTTGACATTTCCAATGACATAAAATACATTTAAAGCCTTATTTTAAGGACTCTTAAGGCAGATTCAAAGGCCATAAATCCTATATTAATTATTCTTATGGATCAGGATGTTGTTACTTTGTCAGACCACGTGGTTTAATGCAATCCTCTTTCAATGGGTAATTAAGCATATCCTAAACCGTTGCCCCATTAAATATTCAAAAGGGACAAGATAACTCCCTACCTTGTTCTTCCTCTTTGTTCTCGACTATGAGACACTAGAACCTTTCAATCCTTCCTGTAGGAGTTTCACAATCAATCTTTACTCCTCGGATTAGTTCCACTCTGTTTTGATGAAACCAAGCTCTATTAATCAATTTTCGATATAAGGTATGTTTTATCGTCATTCTTTTGGGGTTCATCTTCTCTTATTTCTCCTCTCCATATTATAGTATGTAATCTCCATGCTTCTAATGGAGTGTTTCTTAGGGTTTGGTTTGTACGGTCGTACCGTGGAATCCTCAGGTGGATGCAACTGTCACGAGAGGAGGATCGTGACCTATTGTGTGGTTAAAGAATGTCAAGAACTTTTTGAGGTAGGGGATTCATTTATTCTCTCTTATTTTATGTGAAACTGTATCATTAGCATGTTTTATTCCATTGGATGACAATGGAATTGACATAATAAATAACTGAACTGGATAAATAAATTTATATCGATCGTATGTTTTTGCCTCATGTTTTGTTAGATAGTGTAATATCTATGCATTCTTTGATTAGTTGTTCGTTATTGATGGAAATTGGTAAAGAACGTAAATTGGGATTAATTGATAATTGTTTGGATAAATATAAAGAGGCATGCAAACGAATCTGGTTCTAGTTGTAATTTAATGTTAATCAAATAGGCGCAGTAAGCATTATTAATTTTTTTATGATAGCTTACTAATTTGTTTTTCTGAATTTGGAACCTACAAATAATAAATCTTTTAATTCAATATGGATTAAAGAACTGATTGTTTGATAATTCATTAAAGGGTTCTGAGTTAACCTCTTGATTGTTAAAGGGCCAAGATCCCAATTAATGTGAAGATGTTTGTTTTCCTACAGTTTGGATTGTGATGTGATCCTAGATGGATGTTGTGATATGTGGGGGCATGAAGGATTTTGGATGTGGCAGAAGATGACTCCTAGAGAGGAAAGATGCATTTGATTATGCATGTGGGTGTCAAGGAGGACACTAGGGATGATGGAATGGGATGGATGTGATGATTGGATGCTTGCAGTTTCTTTGGTTGTATATCTTCTTTACTTTTCCCCACTGCTCAAGGTAGTTGGTCTTACTTACCCTTATTCTGAATGATGTGAAGACACATGGGGTATGCCATGTGATTTATGTGTTTAGCCTCTCAAGGTAGGATGAGTATATGCTCTTAAAATAAGCGGAAAAGACTGGACAGGTAGTACATCTACTCACTGTGTTGATCCCCCTTGTGTATAGTAGCATAGAATATTTTTCAAGAATTCCTGGAAATGTGGGAAAGTATTTCTGTAATGAATAATTAAATAAATGGTGTTAACCCATGGGGATGGAGTTGCTGGAACATAATGATGAGGTTGTAATTTTGAAGGAATAATGGACTCTGGGTGTGATGCAAATGAAATTTAACGTGGAATTGTTCATGGTTAATTAATTTTTAACGAATTAATTAACATACAATGGAACTGATAAAAATGTAATGATGTATTCTAATAAATCTCTTTAAATGGTCATGTGCTTATAGGATACCCAGTCTTAGAAGTAGAAGCACATAGTCTGAGAGACATTAGGTGCAGTTGTGTCTAAAACTGGGTTATGCCCATAGTGTGGTTGTGAGTTATAGTATATTCTATACTTTTTGTGTTTCTATACACTACTCCACCCTGTTAGTAAGGGAAACTGACACCTAGGGGATTCTGAGCCCTGGGGGTGTTTTCCCCAACATTCTGGTGGGAGGATAGATGGCTGACTACCCCCTTTGGCCCCGCTCTCTTCTCTTGGTAGTTACTTATGCTGGAAGGCACATTGGTTAGTTTTCCCATATATGTGTGTAGAGGGATGCAATGGCTTGTAGTTATTCACACACTTATATTCTGGATATAGTTTTCTATGGACTACTATAGGTGTAACATGTACAGGTTGTGATGGATTGAGGATCCTTACTTGGTGTATGGGATGTGATGTCTTGAGTTATAATACCCGACCTATGATGCATGTTATATAAGCTATAGTGGCACCTAGAAACTAACTTGTTACATTGGTGTGTGGAGATGTTTGTTTTGTTGTATGAGGTGCATATTTTTGTTCTTAGCCCAAGTGTATATGGGAAATCCTTTTTGGAAAGAGATGCTCAGGATGGGTGACGTTGGGGAAAAGCGGTAAACCAGTGGGGAAGTAGTAGCGGGGTACCCTTGATATTGTTTTTTATTATATATTCTTGTATGCGTTACTTGGTGAGAGTATCCATGGTGGGGATGGGAACTTAGTACACATGTTTAGGTGACAAGATAGTTTAACTTGTTGTTCAATGTGCTTTAGCATGCTTTCATTACTTTTGCACGAGAAGCTTCAGGGAGGATCCTACTGAGTATACTGTTATACTCACCCTATGTATATACAAACTGTTTTTCAGGTCACTTGGAGAAGGTTGGAGGTTAGGCTGGTGTTTACTTTCTTTTGGTTAGTTGTAGTTTTCCCCTTTCAGTTGTAGTATATTTGCATGGCATTACATATGTGCACTTGGGATTCTTTTATATTTTAGTTCTGAGTTGGAGTTGGTTGGTTTCTATCTTATCTCTCTCTTACACATGTTTTTTCTTAGAGGGTAATTCCTCCCATTTGTGTGTTTATTATACCCTCGGTTTTAGTCACCATCCCAGGGCATACTGGAGGCCGGACATGGGGGTCATTATATCCCTTCTCACATTGCTAACCCTGGAGGGGTACACTTTTTGGGGAGGGGGACAGACATTTTATCCTATCATGATGTCACAATAAAAATCCTTAGATGAACTTTATTTTTGTCTCTGCACTAGGAGTAAATTAAAATATCATCAAAAAAGACTACCACAAATCCGTATGGGTAGTCTCTCAAGACTATATTCATAAAATCCATGAATATTTCATGGGAATTAGTATATATTAGTGCATCAATATAAACTCAAAGTTTCAATACCTAGTATGGAAGTCTATCTTCTAAATATCATCCTTCTTCGTTAGATAATGATATCCATAATAAAGATACACCTTTGAGAAGTACTGAGCTCGTCAAAGTTGATTTAACAAGTCATCAATCATTGGAATTGGATAGATTTTATTTATTTTGATCTTGGTGAGATCCCAAAAATCGACACATAACAACATTTATCCATCGTTTTTCAAGACATAGTACACGTGTGCCCCAAGGGGATGCACTAGTGCATATAAACATTTTGTCTAAATTCTCTAGAAGATGATTTTTTAACTGCACTAGTTCAATCACAACCATAATATAGAGGAATTTAGAGATTAGAGTGTCTTAGGGTTTAAGCTAAATGGATAAATCTACTTCATGATTAGGGGGATGTCTAAGAATCTTTTTAGGAAATACATTAATGTATTCCCTATTAATAAGAATTTATACAAGGTTGATACATTCCTCCAATGAAACCATTTGGGAATGGTACCCTTATTTGATAGTTGTTAACACCCACACCATCAAGGGATTTTACGAATGATATTTGTGATCTTCCATGAATTTATAGAGGAGTAAGGGATGGTTCAGAATATATAAAGATATTTCCATTTCTTAAAGTTAATTTAATATCTATATAATGAGATCCAATACGTGCCCAATATTTCAATAACATTCACCAAGGGAAGGATTACATGATTCACTTGAATTATCTTCCCACATATGCTAATAAGATGAAAATATAACACATAGGTTTCATTGATCACACCATTATGTGTTTTCTTGGATATAACTACTTCAATGTATCATGGGTTTTATTTAACAGTTTAAGAAAAGTTGTTGGATATAAAGGAATGTGTATGACCTGAATGAAATAAAACTATTACCATTATTGAGTGAATAATAATTTTACCTTTTATGAATTTATTTTCATGTTCCACCATAGTGGTAGTGATGAAATAAGCTTTCCCTTGAAGCTTTGGAAGTGGTGGTTACTATCAAAGATTACCCTAAACAACCTATGGTATCATGCACTCACTTGGGATATTCCCTTGTTCCATACAATTGAATAATTAGACAATGGGTGGTACCTTCATTTCCTCCATGAGTTTGGTAGGATTATTCACATCTTTTGATATTCAAAAGCATGGTGTCCTTCTCTCCCACACATCAAGAATTTATCTATCCCCTTGAGATAATTTCATTGATTCGTTTTCCTAAATTTTTTACATGTGGGTGGTAGGACCATCTATACTCCCTTTTCATTTGATCCCTTGGTTGAAACCCAATATTATATTTCATATTTCAATAACCATGGGAACATTCTCCAATATCTATCTCTACTTTGAGATCGTATCAAACTATTTATTAATAAATCCCAAATTCTCAAATGGCTAGAGAGTTTCAATGGTGTGGGTTTAAACCTAAAAATAGTCTATCTATTTTTCAATTATAGTTAAGAACAAAACCCAAGGTGCATCTTTAAATATTTATGAATGTTTCATTTTAAATCATAATAGATTCACATTCCTTTTACTTAACCACTAAGAATTCTATCCCTATATTTATTCAAAGAGTTTGATAGAAATAATTGTTTCTAAATAACTTTTTTATGTTTTCCCACTCAATTTATTTCATTTAAACCTTAATCATAGTATTATTTATCAATGTACACTATTGATCAACCTCTCCATTTTAAATATAGACAGAGAGCGTGACCATATACTTCTAAGAACAACGGATCACAAAAAAGATATTCTCCCTTGAGTTAACTCACTTCTCAATGACAAGTGGATGGGAATATCTACAAAATTTCAGTGGTCATTTCTATATAAAGGACTTGATGGAATGTTTCTCCTTCTTGAGTGAAGGAAAATATTCCAAATTATATGGGTTGTTATTCATATCCTCATATAGATAATAAATCATCTATGTGATGTTTTAAACTCCACCTACCATGTCATTGGGGATGTTGTTTGGAAAATAATTTCATTTTCACTCATAATGGATTCATGTCTGGTTTCTCCTAGTTCCCACCATATTTTAAAATAGAAAACGATGGAACAAAACATAAGAAAAAAATATTGAATAAATACATTATTATTATTATAAAACAATTAATTAAAAATATATATCTTATGGTATCTCCTTGTTTAGCCTTTTTAACTAAGGATACTTCTAGGATCACGTACTATAATCCTTTTAAACCGTTAAAAAATAATTACATTAGCTATATATCATTAAAAATTGTTTGTATGGAATTTATCATTAACTTAATCATATTCCTCAAGATTTTATCATTAACTGAATTATATCCCTCATGTTTTTATTGATATCGATGAAGTTCACATGTAAACTATTTCACTCGGTTTCCTTACCTGGCCTTTTTCTCACCCTTTCCTTTAATGTATGTCTACAGGTTATGAGATGAAGTAATTTTACATAATTTAAAAATTTCAAGAAGTCTTTCAAGAGGAATAAAATAATGTTATATGTTTTCATGTATTATGTACCCTTTCCAAGACACTAAACTTTAAATATCTTCTCTTTGTAATGTTATAAAATGTTATGTATGAAGAAGGCGGGATTCCATAAGGACCAAGTGTGGAGTTTTTATAGAATACAAGAAACAAAACTCAACCACAAAAAATAATCATTTTATCGAGGCATTTTTAGATAAAATTATTTTATGGCTCGCTTGGAATTAATTTTCCTATTTTTCAGATGGTTATTCTGGTTACAACCCTTTTCCAATAGCCCCTAAAGATAAAAAAAATACCACCTTCACATAACCATTTAGAACATTTCCATATCGATGAATAAAACTTGGATTGTGTGATACCCTGAATAGAATTCAAATGTAAATGATAACTATATTTTCTAACATGATTCAGAGAATTATAAATGTATTTATGGATGTATTTTCCATATCTAGGAACAGTTTTGACTGTTTTTTACATAATCTAAAATTAGTTTTTCTAAGATATTAAAATACCACCCTAGTTATTAATTGGGAGAAATGCTACTTCATTATCATTGAGGCAATAGTGATTGGTCACAAGGTATATAAGAGGGGAATAGAGGTTAATAATTATAAGACTGAGTTCATTAAAAACACTACCACCATTGAAAAATGTAAAAGGAGTTAGAAACTTATTGGGGAATATAGTATTTTATCAAATTTTCATAAAGGACTTATCATAGATCATAAATTCACTTTGTTCACTACTGGTTTATGACACATATTTTGTGTTTGATAAAAAATTATTCGAATATTTCAATGCTCTCAAATAGAAAATAACTTCTTTTCACATCATCACTTCCCTCGATTGGATGTTTCATTTTGAATTAACATATGAATCTAGAGATACAACTATGGGAGCAGTATTCGGTCAAATATAATATAAAAGGGTACATATGTTTTACTATTCTATAATGTTACTAGATTATTCCTTAGAGAATTTTATTGCTACTGAGAATGAATTACTAGCTATAGTTTTTTCTCAAGTGAAATTTAGGTAGGAATTTATAGGGTCTAAATTCATTGTGTTCATTGACTATTCAATGTTGAAATATCTTCTATTTAAAAAGAGGCTAAATCGAGACTCACTAGATGGATGATTTTGTTGTAGGAATTTGACTTAGAGATAAATGATGAACATGGTGCTGAAAAAATAGTGGTTGATCACTTTTATTTGATTTTTATTACATGGAATGATGACTGGAGGGAGATTTATTATTCCTTCCCAGATGAAGAACAACTTATTGAGATATTAGTTATGGATGCTTTGTTTTCTAATTTTACTAATTTTCATGTTTATGATTCATTACCAAGGACCTCACAAAAAACTAAATGAAAAAATTTCTTTTCAAGATAAAATTATACGTTTGGGATAAACCATTAATATTTAAAATGTTTGATGATGGGATCATGAGAATATGCGTTCTTGATTGTAAAAAGATGTCCATTATTGAATGTTGTAACTCATCACCATGGGTTGGACATCATGGTGGAGAGAGAAATACCCAAAACTTATTGTATATTGGTTTTTACTAGTATAAAATATTTAAGGAATCTAGGAGTCTTCTATTTGGTTGTAATAATTTCCCAAGCATAGAAAAACGTTTGATGGAAACAAGATATTCTATAAAAATAGATTTTAGATGTTGATAGTTTTTATGTTTCAGGCTTGGATTTTATGAGACAATTTACATCTTCTCATTGGAATGAGTGTATTTTAGTAAGTGTGGATTTCTTTACTATGTGGTTAGATGTATTTTCTTCTTCCTAATAATCAAAATTTTAGTGTTATGAAATTCATCTAAAAAAATATCTTTTCTTGATTTGGAGTTCCTAATTATTTCATAACATAAAATAGAACCCATTTCAAGAACATTAAATTCATAACTTTAATGTAAAAATATGGGTCTGCCTAAAATAATGGAATTTATTACCACTCAAAATTGAGTGGACAAGTTATGTTTTCATATATGATGTTAAATTTTTTTAGAAAACAATTTGTAGTTTTTTGAAGGATTGTTCTATAAATCTAGATGAGGCCTTGTGGGCCTATAAAACTGCATTAAAAACTCTTATAGGGACGTCCCTAAAGAGTGAGGTGTTTGTGTCATTAATTCATCCTAATTCAAACTTATAATCTCATAAATACTATAATATAAATGTACCCAAGGATTTATCATAATGATACTGCATTTAGGGGGTTTTTTCATGTAATTTATTACAATTATTTATACTATAATATTTTTATAAGGGTTTTCTAAGGAATGAATTGAGACTATCCAAATTTTCTAAACCATGATGACATGAAAAAAATGGAACAAACAAAAAATAGTGTGTAAAGTTGAGAGAAGCCAGAAAAAAACAATATCATTCCACAGTGATTGTCCTTATTCATCCACACTTTATTTATTAAAATCATTTCACTTCATAAATTCTCTCAAAACACAGTTCATGATATCAAAACATATATATAATTATGTATGATAATTTAAGGTCAACCACTATGATCTTAGATATCATCCTCCTTTCATTAAGAGATAGTCAAAGTCTTTAACAACCCTCAAATGCCATTGTATAATTGAGCTCCTCTTGTGCTCATAATTCATTATTGAGAATGGAAAAGCGTAAAGAGCGATAGATGACCAACAAACTCCTAAGTAGACTGAATTAAATATAAACACTCATAAACATCAAATTATGATTTTCTATGTGCCGGTCAATGAATGTGAGAGAGATGAAAACATAATGATAAAATAAATAACCACAAAACATTAATTGATTATTTAACAATTGAAAATATGGATAAAAAAACACATTTTGAAAGAATAAATGAACGTTTTTATTAGAATCAATAGTTAAAACCACATGGTTTAGCCACTAAAATATGCATCTAATCATGTCTTTTAAACAAGAATGACTATTGATCTTAATCTCCAGGATCATAAATAAATTTTCTTCATGTTTTCCATTGATATGCCAGTTCTTTTCTCTATCGTTCTGGTCCCATTATTCATAAATGTGTTTCTACTTATTTTCTAATTCTACCCTAGAACTAATCCTCCTGATTATTTCTATAGAACCACTAATATTCTCATCCAAATTAATAGACTCCCAAAAACTCTTCTTTCATGATAAACTCTGGAAAGAAGAAAATCTTAGTCCTTGAGTTACTTTCCCAAGCAATTTAGAAAATCCCAGTAAACCTGAATTATTACGTTCACATGTGACTACAAAAATAGAAAATTATATTTCTAGCAATAAATTCTTAGATACCATGTGTCAGTTCAAGCTGCACACACTATACTACATCTAGGTCAGTTATACTCATGCACATTTCCTGCTCAACCCTCAAAGCCACACCAACTAGGAGCAATGAAATGATCTATATTATATGAAATTATAACCTATAAAAAGAATTTAACCAGTAGCCACAATTTTAATCTTTTAACCCTAGTTGACATATTTTACTCTAGGAACTCATCAATTTCCTATAAAAGGCTCATATTAAGAAAACTTGGGTTCATTTTCATCACCACAGGCCTTTAGAACTAACATGTTTCTCTTTTTGGTCACTCAAAATCAATGAAAACCAACTCACAATCTACCATAAACACAGGGATTACGATGAACTAGTTGAAACAATTCCCTGAGAAATATGTGTGTACCTTCACATCTCAACATGAACACAAAATTTGGATTCGAGGAGGTATATCTATCATCATCTTCATCAACCATACACTCTAAAATGACTCTATCGATTTCCATGGGCTTCATTATCGTTAGGTTATTCTTCCTCAACATGCCTCAATCCAACTCAGTCATGCCTTCCTACACTTATATTCATCAGTGGCATCAGAAATATAGATCTTAGGTAGCATTATAAAACTATCTTAAACCCTAGTGAAAAATTCTTAGGATCAATCTATTGATACCCATACGATTGGTGATGTGTTTGCTTCAGTATTGAATACTCAATGACATAGAAAATAAAAAACTAACCAGATATTGTCTTCATCTCTAGACATGGATAATTGGCTTCAAATTTGTCAAGATCTCGGATTCAAATTTGAATATAAATACTTTGAAAGATCAACCTCTTCATGATGCAGTGGTTGGAGTAATGGTTGAATCCCATTTCAATGAATTCATCAGTTTATCGTCAAATCAGAAATGATGGAGACCCTGGATCTCTGAATCAGTTCATGGTAGAGACTTCAAATATTATACAAAACATATTGGAGAAATATTAATCAATATGATGACTTCACGATGGTGAAATCACTGATCACTTACAATAATGATGATGGTCTGATACCAAGTTAAATCTCATTATTTGTAGTCATCTTCCTCATGAAGGCAGATAGATCTCAAAACTGTTGCTGTGGGTTCATGATAGTTCGGTTAGATTGAAAACCCTAAAAAGAGATTTACCATCTTCCTCGTTTTTGGTCAGCCACTTCTTTGGGTATGGGATCACATGGGAGAACATATCCCATGTGATATTTATCTTACATAATCAATCAGTTCAATTCCTTTTATGGAAATTATTGTATTATCTTCCACTGATGGAACACATGGATATTATTATAGAGAATATTGTAGAATTATTTTATGCACAAGATTATTCTCTAAAAGATCTTCCTAAATTTCACTTATAGGAATTAGGTTCCATAAATTATCTTATCGAGACCAAAGTACAATAATCCTCCGTGATGTAGAATAATATTACGCAGGCTTGAAAAATTATCTTACGCAATTTATCTTCAATAGATTTCCTACATTGCAGATAAAAATTTAAAAAAAAAAGACGTTAAAATAATTAATTAAAATAATATTCCAAAATTTGATAATTTTAATTATTATAAAAAATAAATAAATAATTAAATACAGTAATAAAATTTTTTTTAAAATAAAATAAAAACAAAATGAAATATTTTGTTAAAAGAATATAATATTAAAAATTAAAATGAATTTAAAAAGAATAATAAATTTATTAATACATTAAAAAATTAAGAAATAATTAAAATTAAATGAGTTAAATAAAAATTTAAAGTCGCTAATTATTAAATTATTTATAAAAAATAAACTAAAAACTTTACTCCAATTACTAAATTAATTAAAAAAACAAGGAAAAGTTAAATTAATATAACAAAAAACATATTTAATAAAAAAACATAAAAAATTATTATTTTAAAATGATATTCAAAACGAAATATAAAAATCATAGTAAAATAAAATTATAATTAAAATATAAAAAATAATTAATTAATTATAAAATAATTATTTTAGAGTTTTATTATTCTAACATCAAACTAACACAATAGTAAATTAAACAATTGAATCAAAATATTAACATCTAAAACATAATCAAATTAGAGAAATTATGTGGAAAATTAGTTCCAAAATAAAGGCACACCAAATTCCATTACACTAGGATTCTTTTCATAATCAAGAAAATAATTAGTCATATTCAGTGGAAGGATGTAAATCTTATGTTTGAAATACTTGATGCCCACAAAAAATTTGTTTTAAAAATGATTTCCCCCATGAATTTCATTAAGCATTGAAAATATTTATCCTCAAGAAACTGTTTATTTTTTAGTTCAAAACTGATTCCTATTGTATAAATAAGATTAAACTTAAACATTTGAATTCATATTAACCTCACTTCAATTTAAATTCAATTGAAGGTCGAAAATTCTATTTACCTCCAGGAGAAATGAATCACATATTTTGAAATCAAAATAATTTAGACACTCTATTTGGATGATATAAATTAATAAATTAAAAGGGAGTATAAATAAATTATCCATCACCTTAAAGAATAAAATAAAAACGTCAACCTAGTTTAATATTTTCACATATTAATTCATTTAAATGAATATATTAGGTGTCTGAATCCAATTTTAATGATTCGAGGGAAATGATAATTGTATAACATTCACAAAATCATTTACCAAACTCGTCCTCTTTATGAGGGAAATGAAAAATGTATTACTTAACTAAATCCAAGAGGTATTAGAGAATTAACCTCATTAAAGTAGATAGACAACATTCAAATTTTGTAAAAAATTAATATCAAGAAAAATTATTTATTAATGATTAACATAATAAAATTAGAAAATATTTGAGACTATTGATGGGTCCACATTATGGAACATTTTTCACCTAAAAAGTCCTTTACCCCACATTAAATCTCAACATTTTTCCCCATGATGAATCTATGGTGGAGAAACATGTGAATTAAATTTTTAGTTCAATAAGAATTATGAATATAGTATATTATAATTGTGTGAAATGTGTCACAAGAAAAATCAATGTGTTTTTTCACACAAAAAAAATTAACAACACATACCATGCACAAAATATTACTTACTAATTACCACTTTAATTCTTCAACTAACAAATAAAATATGTAATCTAGTGCATGATAAGAGAAGTGTGCAGAAAAATTTCCAAATAAGTAAAGTGTATTTATCACTAACATAAAAAAATTTTTAATATAAGTAACAAGATGCTTAACCATTAATTTTATTATGAAAAAATCCTTCAAGATTCATTTTTTCTAAAAAAATTAATTCCCAAGTATTAGTTGCAACAAAGAGATTTTATGTTCTTATTGAAGTGCATGAAAATTGTGCAGAATTTTAAATTAAAAACTACCATAAATTTGATGCCTTTTTCTCCCTTTATATTCACTTAAATCCTAAAAAAGATTCTAAATAAAGTCTACATGATCAACGTAGTAAAACCAGAATATTTTAAGCCTTTCACCCTATAGAATCTTCATAAAGTCTATATGGTCTTATTGAATTATCCTAAACGTAGAAACATATTAATATTAGATCCAGAAAAAAATTCAACTTTAGTAAAATAAAACCTGAGTTTAGAAAATAAGGGGATGAATAAAGTTCCATATTCTTATAGCTTCTATAAATAATGGAAAAGTTTAAACTATATTATTGAAAATAAAGTTGATATAATCCCCTATAATATTACTATAACAAAAAATGAACATAGTACCTTGTGTAAATCCTTACATTACAAATTATTTTCTATAAAAAAACAATACAATTTAAAAGGTTTATTGAAATTTAAAATTAATAACTGAAATTAAATATAATTTAAGGAATAAAGAAGAGAAATATTGGGTTAAAACTCCAAAGAGGTGATATATCTTATATTTTTTATAGCTTGAAATCCGATTATTAATACTTAATCCAAATGTAGAAGAGGCTTATGTGGTAAGAACCACAACATATTTTATTTTCAGTAGATCTTAAACTTTACTTTGTTAAGGTCCCTTTTGATATAGCATGTTGTATACATACCTCTACTAGTGTTTTGAAATTCATCAATTATTGATATAAGAATAATATAAGGTCCCTCCACATTAACTTCATGAGGAGGAATGTTTTCCTCATGTCCCTCTATGTCTTATTAGGAAATCTATAGTATATATAAACAATTCTGCATAGCATCAAAATAGATAGGCTTCCCCTCCATTTCTTCTCCATATATTAAACCTTCTTCAACAAAAAATTCCAAAACATCTTGATCCTTTAAAGAGGATTTTATTTAATATGTTTTATAATAAAGGGACTGAGTAAAAATATCAAATTCAACAAGATAAAAAAAAGGTAAAAAAATATCTAAATCTCCCTGATGTGATTCAGTTGTCATCCCTTGTTATTTTTTCCATGTACATTAAAAAATAAATCATTCCCAGAAGTTATTTCTCATGAAAAATAACCTCTTTTATTTACTCTTTAAAATTTGGGAATGTAATCACCCCTACATGGAACTCTGGGAAAAAAATATGAAAATCCACGTTGTTCCATTACTAAAGATTCCAAGACTTATGGATTTAAATATTCTTTTAGTTCTTCCAAATTTTTTTAAATTCATTTTCATTTAAATTCTGGAAAATAATCGCAGTACTATAGAAAAAATATCTAATTAAATCTACCATGGATTGGTCAAATCCCATTAGTTCTTATTGATTTTTTAGTTTTTTGTTATATTTTTTAGTTTATTTTTTTAAACTACCTATAATCCTCACTGACAACAACATCGATTGATGAGTGAGGTTTTTTTTGTTATTACATCCTACCTAAAACTTTTAATCCCCTCAATAATTTATTATAGAAGAACCCAAAGTGGTCTCCCAATGAGACTACATTTAAATAGTTTCATTATCAAGTAATTTATTACTATTATTTTTACTAAACTATATTTATAAGGGGATTTTATAAGGAATTGATACTCTCCTAATTTTCTAAAGTAAGATAAAATGAAATTAGTGGAAAAAATACATAGTAGTGTGTGATTTGGAGAGAAGTCATAAAATAAACAATGACCATCCCTAGTGATTCTAGTAGTTTAAACATTCTTCACTAATTAAAATGATATCACTGTATAAATTATCTCAAAACATATTTCAAAATCTCATACTATGTATATCATAAAATTGATATGTTAAAGTTAATAACTATGATCTCATTCATTGACATACTTCTCTTAAGATCTAATCAAAGTATTCAATGATTGATAAATACCCTGATAGAATTGATCTCCCACTGTGCCCACAATTCTCAATCATGAATTGAGAATCTTCAACAATGAAAGTTGAACTAAAACTCCTTACAAGACTCGATTAATAGTCCACACCCTTTAATAGAACATGATGATTGGTTATGTGTTTATGAGAAAATGTAAGAGAGATGAAAACTTATTGAAAAATGAAATAACCATGCAACTTCAATCTATTATTTAACAGTTTCAATTATAGAGAAAAAATATAGTTTGATAGAAGAATTGAATGATTTGATTAGAATCACTAGTTGAAACCACTAGGTTTAGCTATTAATTTACTCACCTGATCCTATCTGTGGAACATGAATGACCATTGATCTTTATATCGATGATGAGAAATAGATCTTCTTCATGCTCTCAATAAGATCCCCCAATTCTACTCTCGGTCTCTCCACTCTCGTTTTCATGAATGTGTTTGTACTCTTTTTGTACTTATCTCCCAGAATAAATCCTCCCAATTGTGTCTAAAGAACCACTGATATTTTCAGAAAATTTCACTACATCCCTACCATGATTTTTTTTTCCGTGGCAAAATATTTATTGAATTAATTCTCAGTCCTCGATACACTGTACCCAACGCTTTAGAAGAGAAATTAGATCTCCATTATTAAATTTTCATGTGTCTATCAGTCCTATAAAATATATTTCAGGAAATAAATTCTCCAATACCATGTGTCAGTTTTAGTTGTACGCAATCTACTCCATCCATGTGAGTTTCACTTAGGCACCTTTCCTGCTCAACACTTACAGCCACACCATATAAGAGAAAAATATAAGGACTCTACCTTCAAACATTACAGAATCTTGAATTAAATGAATAATTCACATTGAGGATCTTTTCAGATTTAGAGTTTTAGAGAATTAGGACATAACTATTACATCTCAAAGATTACAAAGTAGACACATCTACTCAGTTTCTATTTTTTTCACAAAATAAAAACTCCGGAAACAAAGGATCATGTCTATTTCCATGTTTTAGATAGCATGAAATTTCCTAGATCCCATTCTTGACCCTATTCCACTTTATGTCCTGTGAAAAACATTTCAATAACTTGGGATGAGCATAAAAAGCTCAGTAATGGATATCGAAATATGGAATGAAATCATTAGTCTAGGTATACATAAGAATCAATGAAATTATACTTTACTCATAAAACATATTAACTTTATCATACCTTATGAAATCATAATATTTATGAATAACTTATAGAAATCATAAGACATAAAGGTAACTTGGGTCATTCATAACATTATTACGTAGGGAGAAACCCTCAAGGATACGTTTGGAATACCGATCATAATATATTCCCTTTATATATTTAGAGAAACATTAGCGTTTAACTCCTTCATGTTACCCAATTTATTGGAGATCTATCTCAGGCTCACCCACCCATATTTTATCATGGAACCACCCGACTTCATAAACAATTCCCAAGAACCATATAATCGTATCACATAAAACATGCCTAAAGGAAACATAACATTTCTACATTTTAATCACAAGATATCAATACAACACATGGGTATAATAAAAATATCATCAAAAACAATTTTCAATACCAAAACAAAAGAAAAGTAAACACATGGTATTAATTTTCTTTTAAAAAAAGATATGGCTTGTAGAGGAAGCCGAAACTCAAATAATGGTCACGGTGGTGGAGATGTCGTTGTCACCACATACATAAGCAAAAACATTCATTTTGTGGTTTAGTAAAATTATTCATGTAAAAATAATCCTTTTGAATGAAATTAAAAGTTAAAATGGTCTTATACACCGTAAAAAATAAAGTCATGTAGAAATTAAAAGATGCCTCAATGAAATGAGATTGAGACGAAGTCCCGTACAAAGATGGTATCCTTAGATTAAGGATTTGAAAATTAAATAATTATGTGTGACAAATATAAATAAAATCCATATATGAGGATATTAAGTTTAAAACAATCATTGGTCATCCACACATATTCATAGCGCGACATAATCAATAAGTAGAGGTTGAACCCAAAGAATTGAAATTGAGATAAGAAGTTCCCTTACAGAAATTCGACAGCCTAACAACGTCACTTTAAAATTCAGAAAATGAGTTTATGAGAGATAAAAAGGGTATCATATCAGTTTGACATAAAATTTACAGCAATAATGATATATAAGAACATATCCCATCATAATATGTAAATTAAAATACCTAACAAAAAGAAGTCTTTTAAAAAGAAGAGGGTGAAAGGTTCTCTTACCGATTGGGTAACCTACGAAACATACACCCCATGAAAGAAGGACCATAAAATGTTGATTTAAATACCCATAAATGGATTTATATTACTCAATGATTTTAATAATGGGTACTACATACACCACTCAATGGATATTGTGGAAAATATAGCATGAATCTCACGGGAATAAAAAGTGAGATAAGACCCCTTACCTCATTGTAATCAATCAGGTATTATGAAAAAAGATAATATGAACCAAATGAATCATATAATACCATGAATATAAATAGAATCATGATAATATATATCAAATGGATGTAAAAAGTACACCACATGCAATAAATAATTGGTGAACAATGGAACTCTCACGGAATTAAAAGTGAGATAAGAAATCCCATTACCTTATGTCTGACTTGTCTTGTTTGATTCTTTATATTCATGAATAATAAACATTGTTCAATTTATAATTGCTTAAGTACTTCATTTAAAGTTTATTATTCAATTCATATCACATATTATCATGTTATAATAATTAGTTAATTATGTGAGTTCATGTGATATGTTTTGTCGATGATTGGTACATGAGTAAAAATAAACTTGTTCAAAGAGAATTTTCCATGTAGTTATAAGTAAATCATCTCAAAAATGGTATTAATGATTTAAATATCATATATATCTAGTATATATTCATTTTATACTATTCCATAACATATGGAGATAAAAAATGAAATGCATCGTTCATGGAGACGGTATGTTGTACGTACGCAAGAATGATACTTTCATTTCTTTGTCATATTAGAAGATTTAAAAGTAAATGAGACACATATATATTATATTTACATTATAATATATATGTTATATAGGTAAAATAAGTTAATTAATTACATTATTTATAAATTCCATTTTTGGCATGAACGAGTCACATAACTTGAAGGGGCGGTAGTCCACACTTCCTCAGATGAAATTATCGCAGTTCCACAACATGAAAAGCATAACGATGTGATTTAAAAATAAATTTTAGAATAATATAGAAAAAATAAATACAACTTATATCATATATAAATACAGTGACATCATAATTCCCACCATGAACGGTGTTAAAATAATATTGAATAATCATCGTTTCGTGAGATAATAATTCGCCACCCACAGAAACAGTATGTTCTTTAACCATTAGACGGACGTGTGTGTAAGTGTAGGTAGAATAATTATCATAACAACATACTAGTATATTGAGGATACTGTTTTAATTATGGGATCAAATAATAAAAGATACTGATGAGTGAAAAAGGAAAATAAAAGAAAGAAACCCGAGAGAAGACATTACCTCTAAATCGGGTAACTCTTTTTGATTTGAGCCAAAGACTTCCTTGGAAAGACTTCATCCCATAGTGAGGATTATAGGAGTAGGATACGGATGTGTAGAGATAATATGAACAGATTTAGGACGATCCAAGGGCTTGAGAGGTGTGGGTAAGGGGGTAGAGGTGGGGGCCTTTTATAAGAGACAGGAGGGTCACTTTTGGAAAGTCTTGAAATGTTACTTTATTATAAAATGATTTTCGGATTTTAATGGTCTCAAAATGATATATTTCTAGGATAAGGTGATAAGGGTTATAAATCCAACCATAAAATATGTTTTATACAAGTTTAAGTCTTAAATTTTACCTTATTTTTCATTTTATTTAAATCATTTATTAATGAGGTAATCACTGCATCATCATGGTGTCATAAATAAATTTTTTATTTAATGTATAAAAATTATAAAAAAAACCATGATGTAGGAAATATTTTTATATTTCCAATTACTATTTATATTTTAAGAGATCATTTATTTAGACAAAATTAAAATTGTTTTACTTATGTGTTACATAGTTTGGTTATATTTTCCTTTCATTAAAAATAAAATAATAAAAGGTCACTGTCACACAAACGTGATTCCATGGGGTCCCTAAGTTGGCACAAGGTATCTCGTGGTCAACCATGACACAACCAAGAGGATTCGGACACATGTTGGGGGTCATTTTATATTATTATGATATTATTTTATTACATTTAACTACCCGATTACTAATTAATCACGATAGTTATAGATAATTACCGTCGTTACTATTCATAATGACAAAAAACAAGAGTCTTAATTACATAATTTGAAGTTTATGATAAGAAATATGGAATCCATTTTACCAAATTCCAAATACAGAAATTGTAGTAATTAATTTAATAATAATTCTCGTTGTCACATCCAAAGACGGGTATTTACAAAGTAAAATTTATCAAAAGATTGACTTGTTATTACATCCAATTGAATAGTGAAATTACTTCAAATGAAAAAAATTGTATTAAGTGATAAAAACATAATTCAATTAAACTTTAAAAACCATTAAAAGTATAATCCAACTATATAATTAAATTAGATGAAAAGGCAGTTTTGAAGTAAAAGGCATTATTTTTAACTATTCATTAAAAATGAACATTTGTCAGAAAAATAATTTTTTTTTATCAAAAGTAAATTTGATATTCCAAATTCAAAAATGATTTTCATTTTATCAAATTCAAAATATAGAATTTGAATTAATTAATTTTGTAATAAATTTCCGCTGTCAAACCAAATAGCGTGTTTTTAAGAAATAATATATTTCAAAAGATTGACACTTGTTTATGTCCAATTTCAGTGTGAAATTAATTCCAATGACAACTATTGAATTAAATTGTAAAAATATATTTTAACTACACTTCAAACCCAATTATAAAGGTAATCTGACCATATTAATAAATTAGATTAAATGGAGGTATTGAATTAAAATACAACATTTTAACTATTCATTAAAAAATGAACTTTATTATAAAAATAATTTTTTTACACAAAGTAAATTCTGATGTCCCGATTCTAAAGAAGGATTTTATTTTGTCAAATATATATAAAAATTTCTAAAAAAGTGGATTTAAAAAAGTGTTCACTATCAAAAGGCGGTTAATCGACCTTTTAATGAATATTAGAATATTTATGCATAAAATTGGATTCATTCACATTTTAAGCCTCAAACATTTATTGGATAATTGTACAAATATTTAACAAGAATATATAATCATTTTGTAGTTGGTTCTGTTCATTCCCGCCATTACAATGACTATGTGTTAACTACCATATGAAATAATATTATTATATTATTTGTGTGCAATGTAAGATTTCAAAGAAACTCATTGTTCCATATTGCGTACGCCATCGAACATATCATTAACATTAAAGTAATATTAACATTTTATTCAAAAATATTAATAAATATGAAAATTTCATATTCTTTATTTACAAGGGATGTTACATCCTTCCCCCCTTTTGGGAAATTGCATCCTTGCAATTTTATAATTGGGCTCAAAAACTTCATTGAAAGCCCCACTTCGGAAAAAGAGTAAATTAAACTATCACTTTAAAAGAAAGAAAGAAAAGTAAAAAGTTCACCCAAGACAAAATATAGTAGGATTCCATGAAAACATGGATATGGATGAGAAAACAAAGGGTCAAGTTCTGATATAGAGTGATAAAAAACATGTTTAGGAGAAATTTAACCACTATAAAATCACAAACTTGTGATGGGTTAAACGGTATTTGATTCCCCAGTAGGAAAAGATAACAGAAAATGTTTTTTTAGTTACTTTTCATTCAGGAATTTATTTATGAGATTAACTTAAACATAAGTAAACAAACTTACTTGTCAGATATCCTTTCATCTCTTACTGGATTTCTTACACAATCTCATATTCTCTCTAAAAGATGAGTATTTAGGATGAATTGTTCACATTAAGAGCGCTATAATCAACTTCTTGAGAATCACATAATCCAAAAAAGATGAACTATATAATTTCCATGTCTTTAGACCATAACCAAAAACAAAATTGTTAGTACAAGATTAGATAATCCCCAAAAGGATAATCCTTTATAAAAAGAAATACTACTCTTAATGTCCAAAATTCAACAAAAAGAACACATGGTTCAAGAAAGACCATAAAATAAAAAACTATCCATAAAATTCTTTAAATAAATCCAAACTAAGATTGAACCCCAAATCTATGAAGGATTTAATCAGATAGTCTTTCATGGTAAATCATAACATTTATCTCCAAATAACATCAGTTACTCTTAAAGTCTCATACTAAAAGGTAATTAACCTAATCATATATCCTCCATGATAGGTTAATCATTTTCATATATAAACCAAAATAAAATTATTCCTAATTCATAAGATCATCTAACTAAAAATAATTAATCATACTAACCAGGGACTTCACGTAGTCCTGTGGTAGGTGATAAATACCAGTCGCACTTTGGTTGTGGGTTCAATTCCCACAGCTTCGTTCGGCACGACGGGTTGTCACACGGTTTCCGTGTTGTCCCTTTTCAAAAACTTCATAATTTTATAACATTACCAAAAAGGAGAAAAATTAATCAAAATAAACATAACATATTTTAAACACAAAGGTTATAACATTCGTTTTTTATCCCAAAATGTATTAACTGGAAATTGCCTCAAATTCACGGATTATATAATCCAAAATGGTTATTTATAAATATATCGAAAAAATAAAAGATAATTATTCCTTGAATAATATTTTCATATATCAAACATTAGGGTTACAAATACTATAAAAAGACATCTAATGTAATACCATCATCAAAAGATCCTTAATGCTTTTAAGCATTTGACCATCCTAAAATCTACCATAACTCTTGAATCACTAAATGTTGACTTCTTAATCATTCAACGTTTTTCATGATCCATTAAACATTCCTTTACAAATTATTTTGAAATACTTATTTCCTACAAACAAAATCATGAATCATATCCTACGATTAAATAATAGGAAAACATATGTATAGAAATAATACAAACCATTCATTGGTCATTGTCAGTTTCTTCATCCTCAATCTGAAAGGCATTAGGTATTGTTAAATAGATATTTTTACGATCCTAGTGATCCCATTCTCAAAACTTCTTTGTAGGGCATGTGTTTGTATAATGATCATGCACACCACATTTAAAAAATTCAATTGATCGCTCGTAAAGTACTTCTTTCCCTTTCCTAGAGTCAACTAGATGCTTCCTTTTCCATGGAAGGTTCTTTCTTTACGACCTTCATTTCCACATCTATATCATATTTCTTCCATTTTGAAACATTTTCCTAGGTGTATCTTTCCACATCTTTGACACATAGGTTTTCAAACACACTTACCTTTATGATTATTACCTAAACATCCATAGGTATTTGTTTCTCACATATATGATCCCTTAGAAATATCACTAAGGTTCAGGTGGTCAATCTTGACTCTAGATAGTTGGTTGAGAATAACCACAAGTGTTCTCATTGTAGCTCCCATATAATCCAGTTCCTCGTTTATAAAACCGTCACAGTTTTCTTCACATCCACTATTACGTTGGTGCCTGCTAGATCCAGCAATTTACTAAAACCAAAAATGTCAGTGTGAGTATATCAGTAAAAACATCATATAATATCTTATGAGTGGGGTAAAATCTAGTATATACATATTCATGTTATCATAAACTCATTCATTTTATAAAAATAACTATGTCTCTTTCTAAAATCCCAACCATTAAGGTAATGTCACTTGTGATTAAAGAATATCCTAACCTCTAAATTTATCTAAACTGACATTTGATACCAACTATAAGGACCTGGCCTTAAAACATTACATAATCTTGAATTAAATGAATAATTCAAATTGATTATCATTTAAGGTTTAGAGTTTTATAGAATTAGGACATAACCATTACATCTCAAAGATTACAAAGTGGACACATCTACTCAGTTTCCATTTTTTTCACAAAATAAAAACTCTTGAACAAAAGGGTCATGTATAGTTCCATGTTTTAGACAGCATTACATTTTCTTGATCCCATTCTTGATCCTATTCTACTTTATGTCATGTGAAAAACATTTCAAAATGTTAGGATGGTCATAACAAGCTCAGTAAGGGATATTAAAATACAGAAAGAAAACATTAGTCCATGTATACATAAGAATCAATAAAATAAAACTTTACTCATAAAACATAATCACTTTAAAATACCTCATGAAATCATAATATTTAAGAATAAATCATATAAATCATAAGACGTAAAGGTATCTTGGGGAATTTATAACATTCTTACGTAGGGAGTAACCCTCATGGTTATGTTTGGAATACCCATCACAATATATTCCCTAAATATCATCGAATAAACCATAGAGTTTAAATCCTTAATGTTACCCAATTAAGTTGATATATATCTCGGGCTTACCCACCCTTAGTTTATCACAGAACCACCCGAATTCATAAACAATGCCCAATAACCATATAATTGTATCATATAAAACATGCATAAAAGAAACATAACATTTCTACATTTTAATCACAAGATATCAACAAAACACATTGGTATAATAAAAACATTATCAAAACCATTTTCAATACCATAATAATAGAAAATTAAAACATGATATTCATTTTTATTTAAAAAAACGTAATGGCTTTTAGAGGAAGCCGAAACTCAAATAATGGTCACAACGGCAGAGAAGTCGTTATCGCCACATAGGTAAGACAAAAACATTCCTTTTTTTGTTTAGTAAAATGATTCGTGTAAAAATATTCCTTATGAATGAAATTAAAAGTCAAAAGGGTTTTATACAATGTATAAAATAATGTCATGTAGAAATCAAAAGATGCCTCAATGAAAGGAGATTGAGACGAAGTCCAGTACAAAGACGGTATCCGTAGATAAAGGATAAATCAATTACATAATTATGTGTGACAAATATAAATACACTCAATATAAGTGAATATTAAGTGTAAAACAATCAGAGTTCATCCAAAAAAATTCATAGCATGACATAATCATGAAGTAGAGGTTTAACACAAAGAATTGAAATTGGGTTAAGAAGTTTCCTTATAAAAATTCGACAGCCTAACGACGTCTCTTTAAAATTAAAAAAATTAGTTGATTAGAGATAAAAAGTGTATCTCATAATTTTGTCATAAAATTTTCAGCAATAAGGATATATAAGAACATATCCAAACATAAGAAGATGTAAATTAAATGACCTAACAAAATGAAGTCAATTAAAAAGAAGAGGGTGAAAGGTTCCCTTACCGATTGGGTAACCTATGAAACATACACCCCATGAAAGAATGACCATAAAATGTTGATGTAAATACCCATAAATGGATTTATACTACTCAAATAGTTGAATAATGGGAATTACATACACCACTCAATGGAGATATTTGAAAATATAGCACGAATCTCATGGGAATAAAAAGTGAGATAAAAACCATTTACCTCGTTGTAATCAATCAAGTCGTATGAACAAAAGATAATAAGAACCAAATTAATTATAGATTTCCATGAATATAAATATAATCTTGATAATATATATATAATGGAATTGCACAATAAACCACATGTAAAAAATAATTGGTGATAAATGGAACTCTCACAGAGTTAAAAGTGAGATAAGAAATCCCCTTACCTCATGTATGACTTGTCTTGTTTGTTTCTTTATATTCTTGAATAATAAACTGTTTTTCAATTTATAATTTCTTAAGGTATTCCTATAATGTTTATTATTCAATTCATATCACATAATATCATGTTATAATAATTAGTTAATTATGTGAGTTCATATCATACGTTTTGTCGATGTTCGGTACATGAGTCAAAAATAAACTTATTTGAAGAGAATTGTCCATGTAGTTATAAGTACATCATCTCAAGAATGGTATTAATGATTTAAATATCATATATATCCATTATATATTTATTTTATACTATTCCATAACATTTGGATATAAAAAATGAAATACATCGTTCATGGAGACGGTAGGTCGTACGTACGCATGAACGCTACTTTCATTTCTTTCTCATATTAAAGGAATTAAAAGTGAAAGAGACACATATATATATATTATAATTCCAGTATAATATATATTTTATATAGTTAACATATGATAATTAATTAAAATCTTTATAAATTCTATGTTTGGCATGAACGAGTCACATCACTTGAGGGGGCGGTAGTCTACACTTCCTCAGACGAAATTTTCGCAGTTCCACAACATGAAAAGCATAATGATGTGATTTAGAAATAAAATGCATAAGCATATAAAAATAATAAATACCACATTTATCATATATAAATACAGTGACATCATAATGCCCACCATGAAAGGTGTTAAAATAAGATTCAACAATCATCGTTTCGTGAGGTAGAAATTCACCACCCACAGAAACAGTATGTTCTTTAACCACTAGACAGAGGTGTGTGTAAGTGTAGGTATAATCAATATCATAAAAACATCCTAGTATATCGAGGATACTGTTTTAATTATGGGATAAAATAATAATATAGACTGATGAGTGAAAAATGAAAATAAAATAACGAAACTCGAGAGAAGACATTACCTCTAAATCAGGTAAGACTTTTGGTTTGAGCCAAAGGCTTCCTTGGAAACACTTCTTACAATAGCGAGGCTTCAAGGATTGAGAGATGGATGTGTAGAGAATATATGAGTAGAGGTTTGATAATCCAAGGGATTGAGAGTTGTGGGTAAGGGGGTAGAGGTGGGGGCCTTTATAAGATGGAGGAGGGTCACTTTTGGAAAGTCTTGAAATGTTACTTTACTATAAAATTATTTTCGGATTTTAAAGGTCCCAAAATGATATATTTCTAGGATAAGGTGATAAGGGTTCTAAATCAACCCATAAAATAGATTTTAAGCAAGTTTATGTTGTATATTTTACCTTATCATTTCATTTTATTTAAATCGTTCATTAATGAGGTAATCACTGCATCATCATGGTGTCATAAATAAATTTATTTATTTAATGTATAAAAATTATAAAAAAATTACCCTGATGTAGGAAATATTTTTAGATTTCCAGCTACTATTTATATTCTAATAGATCATTTATTTAAGAAAAATTAAAATTGTTTTACTTAGGTGTTACAAAGTTTGGTTATATTTTCCTTTATTTAAAAATAATATGATAAAAGGTCACTCTCACACAAAAGTGATTCCATGGGGTCCCTAAGTTGGAACATGGCATCCCATGGTCGGCCATGATACAACCAAAGGGATATGGACACATTTTGGGTTCATTTTATAGTATTATGATATTATTTTATTACCTTTAACTACCTGATTACTAATTAATCACGATAGTAAAAGATAATTACCGTCGTTACTATTCATAATGAACACAAACAAAAGAGTCTTAATTAAATAATTTGAAACATATTATTTTAAATATGGAATCAATTCTACGAAATTCAAAATACATAAATTGTAGTAATTAATTTAAAAATAATTTCCATTGTCACAACCAATTACGAGTTTTTAAGAAGTAAAATTTATCAAAATATTGACTTGTTTTTAAATCCAATTGAAAATTGAAATTACTTCAAATGAAAAAAAATTGTATTAAGTGATAAAAACATAATTCAATTACACTTTAAAAACAATTAAAAGTACAATCTATCTATATAATTAAATTATATGAAAAAGAAGTTTTGAAGTAAAATGTATTATTTTTAACTATTCATTAAAAATGATCATTTGTCAGAAAAATACAATACCTTTATCCAAAGTAAATTTGATATTCCAAATTCAAAAATTATGTACATTTTAACAAATTCAAACCATAGAAGTTGAATTAAATAATTTTATAATTAATTCCCACTATCGAAACAAATAGTGTGTTTTTAAGAAACAATATATTTCAAAAGATTGACACTTGTTTATGTCCAATTTCAAAGTAAAATTAATTTTAATGACCACTATTGAATTAAATTCTAAAAAATATATTTTAAATACACTTCACACCCAATTATAAGGATAATCTAACCATATATATTAATTATATTAAATGGAGGTTTTGAATTAAAATATATCATTTTAACTATTCATTTAAAAATGAACTTTATCCGAAAAATAAATTTTTCTACACAAAGTAAATTTTGAAGTCCCGATTCCAAAGAAGGATTTTATTTTGTCAAATATATATAAAAAATTGTCAAAAAGTTTATTTAAAAAATGGTTCACTATCAAAAGGCAGTTAGTCAACCTTTTAGAGAATATAAAATATTTATGCTTAAAATTGGATTCATTCGCATTTTAAGCCTCTAACATTTATTGGATAAATGTAAAAATATTTAACAAACATATATAATAATTTTTTAGTTAGTTCTGTTCATTCCGACAATTACAACGACTAGGTGTTAACTACCATTTGAAATAATATTATTATATTATTTGTGTGCAACGTAAGATTTCAAAGAAACAAATTGTTGCATATTGCGTACGCCATCAAACATATCATTACCATTAATGTAATATTGACATTTTATTCAAAAATATTAATAAATATGAAAATTTCATATTCTTTATTTACATGGGATGTTACATCCCTCCCCCCTTTTGGGAAATTGTGTCCTCGTAATTTTCAAATTGGGCTCGGAAACTTAATTGAAATCCCCACATTGGAAATAGAGTAAATTAAACTATCACTTTAAAATGAAGAAAGACAAGTAAAAAGGTCATCCAAGACAAAAAATAGTAGATTTATATGAAAATATGGATATGGAAGTGAAAACAAATAGTCATGTTCTGATGGAGGGTGATAGAAAGCATCTTTAGGAGAAAGTTAACCACTAGAAAATCACAAACTTGTGATGGGTTAAATGGTATTTGATTCCCTAGTAGGAAAAGTTAACAGACAACCTTTTTGTTTTAAGTTAATTTTCATTGTGGAATTTATTTATGAGTTTAACTAAAACATAAGTAAACCTACTTACTTGTCAGGTAGAATTTCATCTCTTACTAGATTTCTAACACAAACTCATATTCTCTATGAAAGATGAGTATTTAGGATGAATTGCTCACATTAAGAGTGCTATAATCAACTTCTTGAGAATCAACTAATCCACAAAAGATGAACTACATATTTCCCATGTCTTTAGACCATAACCAGAACCAAAATTGTTAGTACAAGATCAGATAATCCCCAAAAGGATTATATTTTATAAAAAAAAATACTACTCTTAATCTACAAAATTCTATAAAAAAACCCAAGGATTAAGAAAAACCATTAAATAAACAACTATCCATAAAATTATTCAAATTAATCCAAACTAAGACTGAACCCCAAATCTATGAATGATTTAATCATATTGTCTTCCATGGTAAATCTTAACATTTATCTCCAAATAACATTAGTTACTATTAAAGTCACATAATGTAAAATAATTAACCTAATCACATATCCACCATGATAGGTTAATCATTTCCATATATAACCCAAAATAAACTTATTCCTAATTCATAAGATCATCTAACTAAAAATAATTAATCATACTAACCTGGGACTTCACATAGTCTCGTGGTAGGTGATAAATACCAGTCGCACTTTGGTTGTGGGTTTGATTCCCACAGCATCGTCTGACGCGACGTGTTGTCACACAATTTCCGTGTTGTCCCTTTTCAAAAACTACATAATTTTATGTCATTCCCAAAAACGTGATAAATTAATCAAAAATAACCATAACATATTTTAAACACAAAAGTTATAACTTTCATTTTTCATTCCAAAATGTATTAACCAGAAAATGCCTCAAATTCAAGGATCATATAAACCGAAAAGGATCTTTATAAATATATCCAAAAAATAAAAGATAATTATTCCTTGAATAAAATTTTCATATATCAAACATAAGGGTTACACATACTATAAAAACTCTTCTAATGTAATACAATCATCAAAAGTGCCTTAATACTTTTAAGCATTTCACCATCCTAAAATCTACCATAACTCTTGAATCCCTAAATGATGACTTCTTAATCATTCAAAAATTTTCATGATCCATTAACCATTTCATTCCAACTTATTTTGAAATACTTTTTTCCTACAATCAAAATCATGAATCATAACATAAGATTCAATAATAGGAAAACATATGTTAAGAAACAATCCAAACATTTTATTGGCCATTGTAAATTTCTCCATCCTCAATATGAATGGAATTAGGTATTGGTAAACGAATATTTTTACGATCCTAGTTATCCCATTCTCTAAAATTCTTCGCAGGACATGTGTTTTTATAATGACCATGCACACCACATTTAAAAATTTCAATTGATATCTCATAAAGGACTTCTTTCCCTTTCCTAGAGTCAACTAGATTCTTCCTTTTCCATGGAAGGTTCTTGCTTTATGACCTTAATTTCCACATCTATAGCATCTTTCTGTCCCTTTGAAACATTTTCCTAGGTGTTTCTTTCAACATCTTTGACACATAGGTATTCGAACACACTTACCTTTATGATTATTACATGAACTTCAATAGGGATTTGTTTCCCACATATATGATGCCTTATAATGATCTATAAGGTTCAAGTGGTCAATAGTTTCTCCAGATAGTTTGTAGAGAATACCCACAAGTGTTCTCATTGCAGCTCCCATATCATTCAGTGGCTCGTTTGGAAAACAGTCACATTTTTCTTCCCATCCACTATTTGTTTGGTTCCTGCTAGATCCAGCCATTTACTAAAACCAAAAAGGTTAGTGTGTGTATATTAGTAAAATCATCATATAATATCTTATGAGGAGGGTAAATAGTAAGATATATATATTCATGTTATCTTAAACTCACTCATTCTATAAAAATAACTATGACTCTTTTTAAAATCCTAACCATTAAGGTAATGTCACTTGTGATTAAAAAATACCCGAACCTCTAAAGTTATCTAAACTGACATTTGATACCAACTATAAGGACCCATCCTACATAATATTTAATTAAATGAATAATTCACGTGTAGGATCTTTTCAGGATTAGAGTTTTAGAGAATTAGGACATAACCATTACATCTCAAAGATTACAAAGTAGACACATCTACTCAGTTTACATTTTTTCACAAAATAAAAACTCTTGAACAAAAGAGTCATGTCTAGTTCCATGTTTTAGACAATATGACATTTTCTTGATCCCATTATTGACCCTATTCCACTTTATGTCATGTGAAAAACATTTCAAAAACTTAGGATGGTCATAAAAAGCTTAGTAAGGGATATAAAAATATGGGAATAAAACATTAGTCCATGTATACATAAGAATCAATGAAATAATACATTACTCATAAAACATAAGAACTTTAACATACCTCATGAAATCATAATATTTAAGAATAACTCATAGAAATTATTAGACGTAAAGGTAACTTGGGGCATTAATAACATTCTTACATAGGGAGTAACCCTCATGGTAATGTTTAGAATAACCATCTCAATATATTCCCTAAATATCATCAAATAATACTTATTGTTTAACTCCTTCACATTACCCAATGCATTGGAGAGATATCTCGAGCTCACCCGCCCTTATTTGATCATGGAACCACCCGAATTCATAAACAATTCCTAAGAACCATATAATCGCATCACATAAAACATGCATAAAGGAAACATAACATTTCTACATTTCAATCACAAGATATCAACACAAAAAATTGGTATAATCAAAACATTATAAAGAAAATTTTCAATAACAAAACAAAAGAAAATTAAAACATGGTATTCATTTTTTTTAAAGAAATGTTATGGATTTTAAAGGAAGACGAATCTCAAATAATGGTCACGGCGGAGGAGATGTCATTGTAGCCGCATACATAAGACAAAAACATTACCTTTTGTCATTTTGTAAAATGATTCGTGTAAAAATATTCCTTCTGAATGAAAATAAAAGTCAAAAGGGTTTTATAAAATGTATAAAATAATGTCACATAGAAATCAATAGATACCTCAATGAAAGGAGATTGTGACGAAGTCCAGTACAAAGACGGTATCCTTAGATAAATGATAAATCAATTACATAATTATGTGTGAAAAATATAAATACAATCAATATAATTGGATAGTAAGTGTAAAACAATCAGATTTCATCCAAAAAAATTCATAGCTTGGCATAATCAAGAAGTAGATGTTGAACAAAAAGAATTTTAATTGGGTTAAGAAGTTCCCTTATAGAAATTTGACAGCCTAACGGCGTCACATTAAAATTCAGAAAATGAGTTGATGATAGATAAAAAAAATATCTCATCACATGATCATTAAATTTACAGCAATAAGGATATATAAGAACATATCCCAACATAATAATATGTAAATTAAAAGACCTAACAAAAATAAGTCTCTTAAAAAGAAGAGGGTGATAGGTTCCCTTACCGATTGGGTAACCTATGAAACATACACCACATGAAAGAAGGACCAAACAATGTTGATGTAAATACCCATAAATGGATGTATATTACTCAAAGATTTGAATAATTGGAAGTACATAGACCACTAAAAGGAGATAGCGGCAAATATAGAACGAATCTCGCGGGAATAAAAAATGAGATAAACACTCATTACCTCGTTGAAATCAATCAAGTCGTATGACCAAAAGATAATAAGAACCAAATGAATCATAGATTTACATGAATATAAATAGAATCATGATAATATATATAAAATTTATGTGCACAATAAACCACATGAAATAAATAATTGGCAAACAATGGAACTCTCACAAAATTAAAAGTGAGATAAGAAATCCCATTACCTCATGTCCGACTTGTCTTGTTTGTTTCTTTATATTACTGAATAATAAACTTTGGTAAATTTATAATTCTTAAGGAATTACTCTAATGTTTATTATTCAATTCATATCACATATTATCATTTAATAAAAATTAGTTAATTATGTGAGTTCATATCATACGTTTTGTCGATGTTCGGTACATGAGTCAAAAATAAACTTGTTTGAAGAGAATTGTCCATGTAGTTATAAGTAAATCATCTAAAGAATGATATTAATGATTTAAATATCATATATATCCAGTATATATTAATTTTATACTATTCCATAACATTTTTATATAAAAAATTAAATTTACTGTTCATGGAGATGGTAGGTCGTATGTACGTATGAACGTTACTTTCATTTTTTACTCATATTAATGGAATTGAAACTAAATGAGATATATATATATATATATATATATATTATAATTCCAGTATAATATATATGTTATATAGGTAACATATGTTCATTAATTACATTATTTATAAATTCCATGTTTGGCATGAATGAGTCACATCACTTGAGGGGGCGGTAGTCCACACTTCCTCAGATGAAATTATCACAGTTCCACAACATGAAAATCATAACGATGTGATTTAAAAATTAAAATCATAAGAATATAGAAAAAATAAATACCATATATATCATATATAAATACAGTTAAATCCTAATGGCCACCATGAAAGGTGTTAAAAGCTGATTGAACAATCATCATTTCGTGAGGTAGTAATTCGCCACCCACAGAAACAGTATGTTCTTTAACTATTAGACGGAGGTGTGTGTAAGTGTAGGTAGAATAATTATCATAAAAAAACATAGTATATTATGGATACTGGTGTAATTATGGGATAAAATAATAAAAATATAGTGGAGTGTGAAAATGGAAAATCAAATAAAGAAACTCGAGAGAATACATTTCCACTAAATCGGGTAACTCTTTTTGATTTGAGACAAATGCCTCTTTGAAACGAATTATGACCATAGTGAGGCTTATAAGAGTGATAGATAAATGTGGAGAGAATATATGAGTAGAGGTGGGATGATCCAAGGGCTTGAGAGGTGTGGGTAAGGGGGTAGAGGTGGGGGCCTTTTATAAGATGGAGGAGGGTCACTTTTGGAAAGTATTGAAATGTTACTTTATTATAAAATGATTTTCGGATTTTAAAGGTCCCATAATTTTTTATTTCTAGGATAATGTGATAAGGGTTCTAAATACACCCATACAATAGGTTTTAGACTAGTGTATGTTTTAGAATTTACCTTATCTTTTCATTTTATTTAAATCGTTCATTAATGAGGTAATCACTGTATCATCATGGTGTCATAAATAAATTTATTTATTTAATGTCTAAAAATTATAAAAAAATACAATGCTGTTGGAAATATTTTTATATTTCCAATTACTATTTATAGTCGAAGAGATAATTTATTTAAACAAAATTAATTTTTTTTACTTAGGTGTTACAAAGATTGGTTATATTTTCCTTTCTTTAAAAATAATTTGATAAAAGGTCACTGTAACACAAAACTGATTCCATGGGGTCCCTAAGGTGGGAAAAGGCATCCCATGGTCGGCCATGACACAACGAAGATTACTTGGACACATTTTTGGGCCATTTTATATTATTATGATATTATTTTATTACCCTTAACTACTAGATTACTAATTAATCACGATAATTTATGATAATTACCGTCGTTACTATTCATAATGTCCAAAAACAAAAGAGTATTAATTAAATAATTTGGACCTTATGATTACAAATATGGAATCCATTTTACCATATTCCAAACACAAAAATTCCAATAATTAATTTAAATATAATTCCTGTTGTCACAACCAAAG
This sequence comes from Viscum album, assembly GCA_963277665.1. Lineage (NCBI taxonomy): Eukaryota > Viridiplantae > Streptophyta > Magnoliopsida > Santalales > Viscaceae > Viscum > Viscum album. The sequence goes on along the minus strand of OY728121.1, from coordinate 1,894,886,222 downwards.
ACAAGTTTTTAAGAAGTAAAATTTATCAAAAGATTGACTTGTTTTTACATCCAATTGAAAAGTGAAATTACTTCCAATGAACAAATTTGAATTAAGTTATATAAACAGAATTAAATTAAACATTAAAACCAATTAAAATTACAATCTAACTATATAATTAAAATATATGAAAAAGATGTTTTGATGTAAAATGTAGTATTTTTCACTATTTATTAAAAATGAACATTTGTCAGAAAAATACCAAAATTTTATCCAAAGTAAATTTGATATTCCAAATTGAAAAATTATTTCCATTTTATGAAATTAAAAAAATTGAATTTTCATTAATTAATTTTATAATTAATTCCCACTGTCAAAACAAATAACATGTTTTTAAAAATAATATCTATCAAAAGATTGACACTACTTCATGTCCAATTTCAAAGTGAAATTAATTCCAATGACCACCATTGTATTAAATGGTAAAAATATATTTTAACTACATTTTAAAACCAATTAAAAAGATAATCTAACAATATAAATAAAATACATTAAATGGAGGTTTTGAATTAAAATACATCATTTTCGCAATTCATTAAAAAATGAACTTTATCAGAAAAATAACTAAAATTTACACAAAGTAAATTTTGATGTCCCTATTCTAAAGAAGGATATTATTTATTAAAATATAATATATAAAATTTTAAAAAATTAGATTAAAAAAAGGGTTCTCCATCAAAAGGCGCTTAATGGACCTTTTATAGAATATTAGAATATTTATGCTTAAAATTGGATTCATTCACGTTTTAAGCCTATAAAATTTATTGGATAAATGTAAAAATATTTAACAAGAATATATAATCATTTTTTAGTTAGTTCTATTCATTACTGCCATTACAACAGCTAGGCGTTAACTACCATTTGAAATAATATTATTATATTATTAGTGTGCAACGTATGATTTCAATGAAACTCGTTGTTGCGTATTGGGTAAGCCATCGAGCATAGCATTCCCTTTGAAGTAATATATTCATTTTTTCACAAATATTAATAAATATGAAAATTTCATATTCTTTATTTACATGGGATGTTACATCCATCCCCCCTTTTAGAAAAGTGTGTCCTCTCAATTTTAAAATTGGGCTCGGAAACTTCATTGAAGGCCCCACATCAGAAAAGGTGTAAATTAAACTATCACATTAAAAGAAACAAATAAAAGTACAAAGGACTCCTAAGACAATAGATACTAAGATTACATGAAAACATAGATATTGGAGAGAAAACAATGGGTCACGTTATGATGGAGAGTGATAGAAAACAGGTTTAAGAGAAAGTTAACCACCAAAAAATTAAAAACATGTGATGGGTTAAATGGTATTTGATTCCCCAATAGGAAAAGTTAACAAAAAACATTTTTGTTTTAAGTTAATTTTTATTGATGAATTTATTTATGAGATTAACTAAAACATAAGTAAACCTACTTACTTGTCATGTAGACTTTATCTCTTACTAGATTTATTACAGAAACTCATATTCTCTCCAAAAGATTAGTATGTAGGATGACATGTTCACATTAAGAGCTCTATAATCAACTTCTTGAGAATCAACTAATCCAAAAAATATGAAATATATATTTCCCATGTCTTTAGACCATAAACAAAACCAAAATATTTATTACAATATCTTATAATCCACAAAAGGATAATCCTTTATAAAAATAAATACTACTCTTATTCTCCAAAATTCAACAAAAAGAACCCAAGGTTCAAGAAAGACCATTAAATAAACAATTATCCATTAAATTCTTCAATGTAATCCAATCTAATATTGAAACCCGAATCTATAAATGATTTAATCACATAGTATTCCAAGTTAAATCATAACATTAATCTCCTAATAACATGAGTTACTCTTAAAGTCTCATACTAAAAAGTAATTAACCTAATAACATATCATCCATGATAGGTTAACAATTTCCATAGATATCCCAAAATAAACATATTCCTAATTAATAAGATCATATAACTAAAATTTATTAGTCATACTAACCAGGGACGTCATGTAATTCAGTGGTAGGCCATAAATACCAGTCGCACTTTGGTTATGGGTTCAATTCCTGCAACTTCGTCCGACGCGATGGGTTGTCAAACGATTTCTGTGTTGTCCCCTTTCAAAAACTACATAATTTTATAACATTCCCAAAAAAGTGATAAATTCATCAAAAATAACCACAGCATATTTTAACCACAAAGCTTATCTAATAACCTTTGTTTTTCATTCCAAAATGTATTGACTGAAAATTGCCTCAAATTCAAGGATCATATAAACCAAAATAGTTATTTATAACTATATCTACAAAATAAAAGATAATTATTCCTTGAATAAAATTTTCATATATCAAACATCAGGGTTACACATACTATAAAAATTATTCTAATGTAATCCTATCATCAAAAGATCCTTAATACTTTTAATCATTTCAGCATCCTAAAATCTATCATAACACTTGAATCCCTTATATGTTCACTTCTTACTCATTCAACATTCTGCATGATCCATTAACCATTCCTTTCAAACTTATTTTGATATACTTTTTTCCTACAAACAAAATCATGAATCATATCCTAATATTCAATAATTGGAAAACATATGTTGAGAAATAATCCATACCTTTCATTGGTCATTGTCAGTTTCTTCACCCTCAATAGGAATGGCATTAGGTATTGGTAAGCGAATATTTTTACGGTCCTACTGATCCCATTTCCGAAACTTTTTTTTTGGACATGTGTTTGTATAATGACCATGCACACCACATTTAAAAAATTCTATTGATCCATCGGAAAGGACTTCTTTCCCTTTCCTAGAGTCTACTAGATGCTTCCTTTTTCCATGGCAGTTTCTTACTTTATGACCTTCATTTCCACATCTATATCATCTTTCTATCCCTTTTAAACATTTTCTTAGGTGTTTCATTCCACATCTTTGACACATAGGTTTTCAAACACACTTACCTTTATGATTATTACAAGAACTTTCATAGGGATTTTTTTCTCGCATATGTGATGTTATATAAAGATCAATAAGGTTTTGGTGGTCAATCATGACTCCAAATAGTTTTCTGAGAATAAACACAAGTTTTATCATTTCCACACCAATATCATTCAGTTACTTGTTCAGAAAACCGTCACAGTTTTCTTCACATCCACTGTTACTTTGGTTCCAGCTAGAACCAACCATTTAATAAAACCAAAAAGGTTAGTGTGATTATATAAGTAAAATCATAATATAATATCTTATGAGGAGGTTAAACACTAAGATATACTTATTCATGTTATTTTAACTCATTCACATTATAAAAATAACTATGACTCTTTCTAAAATCCTAACCCTTATGATAATGTAAATTGTGCTTAAAGAATACCCAAACCTCTAATGTTATCTAAACCGACCTTTGATACCAAAAATAAGAACCCGACAATAAAAAATTACATAATATTGAATTAAATGAATAATTCACATTGAGGATATTTTCAGGTTTAGTGTTTTAGAGAATTAAGACATAACTATTACATCTCCAAGATTACAAAGTAGACACATCTACTCAGTTTCAATTTTTTCACAAAATAAAAACTCATGAACAAAAGAGTCATGTCTAGTTCCATGTTTTAGACAACATGACATTTTATTGATCCCATTCTTAACCATATTCCAATTTATGTCCTATGAAAAACATTTCAAAAAAATGGGATGATCATAAAAAGATCAGTAAGGGATATAAAAAAACAGAAAGAAAATATTAGTCCATTTATACATAAGAATCAATGAAATCATACTTTACACATAAAACATAAGCACTTTAACATACGTCATGAAATCATAATATTTATGAATAAGTCATAGAAATCATAAGACGTAAAGGTAACCTGGGGAATTCATAACATTCTTATGTAGGGAGTAACCCTCATGGTTACGTTTAGAATACCCATCATAGTATATTCCATAAATCTCATCGGAGAAACCTTAGCATTTAACTCCTTTGCGTTACCCAATGAATTAGAGAGCTATCTCAGGCTCACCCGCCCTTAGTTTATCATGGAACCACCTGACTTCATAAACAATTCCCAAGAACCATATAATCCTATCACATAAAACATGCATAAAGGAAACATAACATTTCCACATTTGAATAACAAGATATCAATAAAAAAAATTGGTATAATCAAAACATTATCAAAACCATTTTCCATACCCATACAAAAGAAAATTAAAACATGGTATTTCTTTTTCTTTTAAAAAAGGTTATGTCTTATTAAGGAAGTTGAAACTCAAAAAATGGCCACGGTGGCTGAGAAGTCGTTGTCGCCACATACATAAGAGAAAAAAATTCATTTTTTCATTTAGAAGAAATATTAATGTAAAAATATTCCTTTGGAATGAAACTAAAAGTCAAAAGGGTTTTATACACCGTATAAAATAAAGACGTGTTGAAATCAAAAGATGCCTCTGGGAAAGGAGATTGAGACGAAGTCCCGTACAAAGACAGTATCCTTATATTAAGAATAAATCAATTACATAATTATGTGTGAAAAATATAAATACAATCAATATATGTTAATATAAATTGTAAAAAAGTCAGAGTTCATCCACACATATTCAAAGCACGACATAATCAAGATGTATAGGTTTAACCCAGAGAATTGAAATTGGTTTAACAAGTTCCCTTACATAAATTTGACAATCTAATAGCGTCACATAATAATTCTGAAAATGAGTTGATGAGAGATAAAAAGGGTATATTATCACATGGACATAGAATTTATAGAAATAAGGTTTTATAAGAACATATACCAACATAATAAGATGTAAATTAAAAGACTAAACAAAAAGAAGTCTTTTAAAAATAAGAGGGTTAAATGTTCCCTTACCGATTGGGTAACCTACGAAACATACACCCCATGAAAGAAGTACCATAAAATGTTGATTTAAATACCCATAAATGGATGTATATTAATAACAGATTATAATAATGGGCATTACATACACCAATCAAAGGAGATAGTGGAAAATATAGCTTGAATCTCACGGGAATAAAAAGTGAGATAAAACCCCTTACCTCATTGTAATCAATCAAGTCGTATGACCAAAATATAATAATAATCAAATAAATCATATAATTACATGAATATAAATAGAATCATGATAATATATATAAAATTTCAGTACACAATACACCACATGCAATAAATAATTGGCAAACAATGGAACTCTCATAGAATTAAAAGTGAGATAAGAAATCCACTTACCTCAAGTCCGACTTGTCTTGTTTGTTTCTTTATATTCCTGAATAATAAACATTGGTCAATTAATAATTTCTTAAGGAATTCCTCTAAGGATTATTATTCAATTCATATCACATATTATCATGTTATAATAATTAGTTAATTATGTGAGTTCATATCATACGTTTTGTCGATGTTCGGTACATGAGTCAAAAATAAATTTGTTTGAAGAGAATTGTCCATGTAGTTATAAGTAAATAATCTCCAGAATGGAATTAATGATTTAAATATCATATATATCTAGTATATATTCATTTATAATATTCCATAACATTTTGAGATAAATATGAAATGCACCGTTCATGGAGACGGTAGGCCATAAGAACGCATGATCACTACTTTCATTTCCCTATCATATTAAAGGAATTAAAACTAAATGAGTCATATATATATATATATATATATATATATTATAATTACAGTATAATATATATTTTATATAGGTAATATATTTTCATTAATTACATTCTTTATAAATTCTATGTTTGGAATGACGAGTCACATCACTTGAGGGGGTGGTAGTCCACACTTCGTTATATGAAATTATCGCAGTTCCACAACATGAAAAGCATAACGATGTGATTTAAAAATAAAATAAAGAAGAATATAGATAAAATAAATACCATATATATCATATATAAATATAGTGACATCATAATGGCCACCATGAAAGGTGTTAAAAGAAGATTGAACAATCATCGTTTCGTGAGGCAGTAATTCACCACCCACAGAAACAGTATATTCTTTAACCATTATACAGAGGGGTGTGGAAGTGTAGGTAGGATCCTTATCATAAAAAATCCTAGTATATTGAGGAGACTGTTGTTATTATTGTATCAAAAAATAATATTATAGTGGTGAGTGATAAAGGAAAATAAAAGAAATAAACTTGAGAGAAGACATTACCTCTAAATCGGGTAACTCTTTTTGATTTGAGCCAAAGGCTTCCTTGGAAAGGCTTCTGCCCATTGTATGGCTTATAGGAGTGATAGAGGTATTTTTAGAGATAATAGGAGCATAGATTGGGTTATCCAAGGGCTTTAGAGGTGTGGGTAAGGGGGTTGAGGTGGGCGGCCATTTGTAAGAGTGAGGAGGGTCACTTTTGGAAAGTCTTGAAATGTTACTTTATTATAAAATGATTTTCAGATTTTAAATGTCCCACAATTATGTATTTCATGGATAAGGTGATAATGGTTCTAAATCGACCAATCAAATAGGTTTTCGACAAGTGTATGTCTTATAATTTACCTTATCTTTTCATTTTATTTAAATAGTTCATTAATGAGGTAATCACTGCATCATCATGGTGTCATAAATAAATTTATTTTTTTAATGTCTAAAAAAAATACAATGATATAGGAAATATTTTTATCTTTCAAATGAATATTTATTTTCTATGATATCACTTATGTAAACAAAATTAAAATTGTTTTATTTAGGTGTTACATAGTTTGGTTATATTTTCCTTTCTTTAAAAATAATAAGTTAAAACGTCACTATCACAAAAAACTGATTCCATGGGGTCCCTAAGGTGGCACAAGGCATCCTATGGTCGGCCATGACACAAACAAGAGGATTTTAACACATGTTGGGGTCATTTTATATTATTATGATATTATTTAATTATGCTTAACTACCAGATTACTAATTAATCATGACAATTAATGATAATTACCGTCGTTACTATTCATAATGTCCAAAAAACAAAAGAGTAATAATTACATAATTTGGAACTTCTGATTCCAGATATGGAATCAATTTTATCAAATTAAAAACATATAAATTGTAGTAATTAATTTAAAAATAATTCTTGTTGTCACAAACAAGGACGAGTTTTAAGAAGGAAATTTTATCAAAAGATTGACTTGTTTTTACAACCAATTGAAAAGTGAAATTACTTTCAATGAAAATGATTGTATTAAGTGATAAAAACATTATTCAATTAAATTTTAAATCCAATTAAAATTGAAATATAACTATATAATTAAATTATATGAAAAAGTAGTTTTGAAGTGAAATACAGTATTTTTCACTATTCATTAAAAATGAACATTTGTCAGAAAAATACCAAAAATTTATCCAAATTAAATTTCATATTCCAAATTAAAAAATTATTTCCATTTTAAAAAATTCAAAACATATAAGTTTCATTAATTAATTTTATAATTAATCCCTGTGGTCAAAATAAATAGCATCTTTTTAATAAATAATATCTATCAAAAGATTGACACTTGTTTATGACCAATTTCAAAGTGAAATTAATTCGAATGAACAAAATTGAATTAAATGATATAAATATATTTTAACTACACTTTAAACTCAATTAAAAAGATAATATATCCATATAAATAAATTATATTAAAAGGTCATTTTGAATTAAATTACAGCAATTTCACTATTCATTAAGAAATGAACATTATCGGAAAAATAACAAAAATTTACACAAAGTAAATGTTGATGTCCTGATTCTGAAGAAGGATTTTATTTTGTAAAATATAATATATAAAATTGTCAAAAAGTGGATTTAAATAAGGGTTCTCCATAATAGGCGGTTAATCGACCTTTTAAAGAATATTAGAATATTTATGCTTAAAATTGGATTCATTCTCATTTTAAGCCTGTAACATTTATTAGATAAATGTAAAAATATTTAACAAACTTATATAATTATTTTGTAGTTAGTTCTATTATTTCCCTACATTAAAATGGCTAGGCCTTAACTACAATTTGAAATAATATTATTATTTTATTAGTGTGCAACGTATGATTTGAAAGAAACACACTGTTTTGTATTGGGTACGCCATCAAACATATCATTTTGTTAAAGTAATATTAACATTTTATTCAAAAATATTAATAAATATGAAAATTTCATATTCTTTGTTTACCTAGGATGTTAGAAGAAAACCTCCTCAACCATATGAAATTAAAACCTTAATAAATAATTTAACCAGTGGACACAATTTCAATCATCAAACCCTACATAACTTTTTTCAGTCCCAGACTTCATCCCCTTTATATTAAGGGATCATTTAAAAAAAACATAGTTCATCTTTTTTACAACATGCCTTTATAACCAAAAATTATCACTGTTTAATCCCCCGAAATTGGCACAAACTAACTCACAATAGTCCTTAAACACAGGGATTAGGCAGGAATAGTCGAAAACATTCCTCGAACAATTGGTGTGCACCTTTCTATATCAACATGACCACATAATTTCGATTTGAGGAGGTAACTTCATCTTTATATTCATTGACTATATCCAAAAATGTGATTCAATATGATTCCATGGATTATATCACTATTCGTTTCCTCTTCCGCAACATGCTACAACCCACTACAACATTAAATTTTTATATTTATAGTCATATGGAGATTAAAAAATCTAGATCTCAGGTTGAATTTTGAAATCATCTTAGACCATACTGAAAAATCCTCACACTTTATCAATAAGTACCCATTTCTTTAGGGCATGTTTGCATCAACCTTGACTACTGGAAAACACATAAAAAAAGAATAAACATGTTGTTTTCATCATTTCCAGAAATGGTTCATCAGTTTCATAGTCTCAAGAGATTAGAACCAAATCAGAATCGAAGGCCCTTACAATCTTGACCATCTCAAGTTTCAATCATCATAACAATGGTCAGATCTCAGTTCAAATCATTCATTGGGTCATATTCAAATAAAAAAAGAGTCCCTAGATCTCTAATTCAATTCACCAATGTGGCATCAAATATTCTTAAAAATTTATTCAAGAACTCTTCCTCTGTTCTACAACATAATGTTTGTGGCAGCCCTGGTCATTTCTAAAAATGTTATCTATATGATTCAATGTTGAAACTCATTGGTGGTGACTGTCATCCTTGTGATGGAAAATAGATCTCAAAACCATGTTGGTGGGTTCATGGTGGTTAGGTCAGTTTGACAAGCCTAAAATGAGCTTCATCAACTTCCTTATTTTTTTCAGCCACTTCATTGGGTTTTGGATCATGTAGGATAATTTATCATATGCGATATTTATCTTATATGATCCAACATTTCTATTTCTTTTATAAGAATTATAGAATTTATCTTATAATGATGCTTCAAAAATATCCTCTTATGGAGTAGATTCCTCAATTATATTTGGCACAATATAATTATATTATAAGGCTATTAAAATTTCTCTTATGGGAATGGGGTGCCATAAATTCTGTTACCCATACCAATGTGCAGCTATCTTACATGATGTAGAATAATCTTACAAATGTTGGAAGAATTATCTTATATAATTTACCTTCAATAGATTACCTATACTACAAATAAAAATTAAAAAAAGTGGTAAAAATGATTAATTAAAATAAAATTAAAAAAAATATTAATTTTAATTGTTATTAACAAAATAATAAAATAATAAAATACAGTAATAACAACACATGTAACACCATCATATTTTTAAAATAGGAACATCATATTCGATAACATGTAATATAAAAAACAAAAAAAAATAGAAGAAAAGATAACATCCCATGAATTCACAATAACTTTATTTTTAAATAAATTAAACCTTATTGATTTCTTGAAAAACATCCAACATTAGGTTTGAATGAAATGAGATAATCTATTAAAATATTATTATTTAAAAAATACCATTATAACTTATCTATTATGTTGGCATGTGTAAATAATACTAACTAAATTAATAAAAATATAAGGTTTAATCTTTTATAAAATAAATTCAATGGTCATATATTTATTAAAAATAAAATAAGAATCAATTGAAATAAAAAGAAATATTTCTTTTAAAAAAAATTATTTTTCTAAAAGGTGGTCTAGTCACACATTCCGTAAATAATTTAAAATTCATTTTTAAAACATTCTAAAAATTTATTTTATAAAATGAACTTAATTTTTTAAATATACATGTAAAAATTATATTTGTGTGCATATTTGATAATTTTTTTTAAAATATTTATTTTTTGATGAATAGTGACAACACTGTATTTTAATTGTAAACTGCTTTTTCATTTAAATTATTTATAACGTTAATTTATATTTTCAATAATTTTTATTTGAATTTTAATTAAATTATATATCTATTAATATAATTGATGTAATTAGAATCATTTTCAGGTAGAGTTTGGATATAAAAACAATGTAAACTTTTGACATTTTCTCTTTAAAAACATACATTCTCGTCGAGTCTGCAGGATTTATTTCAAATTAAATTTTTATACATAAGAGAATGAAAATTGGGAAAAAGGATTACATATTTTTAGTGAGAATAATTTATATTTTCCAATTAGGTCAACTTAATTCTTTACCATAATGAATAGTAAAAATAATAAAAATTATTTTTTATGGTTAAGGTATAAATGGTATTACCTTGGGGTTAAACTAGTAAAATGTGTCTTAAAATGGCCCAAAACATTTCCAATAAAAATTTTATGGACATACTAATACCTTTAATATTCTATTATTTAAAATTAACTATTTTTAGCCTTTTAGAATGTGATAACTTGGGTACTCATTATTCTTTTCAAAAATTACATGTGTGCCACCTACCACACTTATATAAGCCCACTCCCTCTCTAATTCTCATCAAACTACCAAAAAAATTGCATCATACTATATATTCTAAAATAACTTCATTAATTTCCTCCTCTCATCATAAAATAATAATTTATTTCAGAAATTCATCCAAAAAATACTTTTGGTGTAAAAGAAAGAAGTTGACTGAAGAAGAGGTAACATCCTTAACCGAGCATTTTGTATTTTTTTTATTCGACCTCCATAAATTATTATTGGAATATGCTTATATTATAACATTAGTATATTAAATATAATTATATGTTATTATTTTAATGGAATAACGTAAATCCTTGTCTTTTTCCATCGAATGAGTTACAAGAATCATCATTCGTGTGTACGACGGACTATCTCCTCGTAAACCAATGTCATTTGTTTTCCATAACCACCTATAAATACTATATGTAATGATGTATTTAATATATTTATAATATTATTATAATTATATAATTATCATATCACATATACCTTCTTACATTCTGTTTCCTTAGGGGTATGATAAGTTCTCTCATGTGCGCTGTGGACAACGGCGCCACGATGTGGCGTGATTCATTTTTTCTTACGCTTTACATGAAAGATAGTCATGATAAAAATTATTGATTATATGTGATATTTATGATCTAAAAAACTTCTAAAATAATAATATCACATCTAACTTCTTACCTTCCAATCCATTGGGGAATAATAATGTCTCTTGTGCGTACGTATGGACTACTGCCTGTATATAGAAATGTAGAATGTTTTTCATTTTATTTTTACATGGATTATAATAAAGATAGCTTTTATTAATAAAAATTATATATATATAATAATAATTATTATTTAATGTTTAATTAATATTTTTCCCATCTGTCATGAATAATGGAAACATCGTTTAAGCATTGTACGACTTACCGTATCAATGAATAGTGTATTCTATTTTCTCTCTCCAAATTTTATAGATTACTATAAATAAATATATAATAAATATATATTATATTAATATCAGGGTTAAAACATTTGAGATTGTGTAACTATGATCAAATTAAAAGGACCAAAATGACCAAACCAAAACATACATGAAAAACGAAGTGATTATCTCCAGAAATAGTGATTTTAAAAACTTATTTATAAAAAATGAGTGATAAAATACTATAAATAAACCATATATAATATTATATATATTTTTAAGGATTTTGAATTTATTTTTAATAATTTTTCTTATCATATAGGATGTTCAGACACATGTGAAGGAAGTTGTACAAGTGTTAAGGGTTTATCATCTCACTTTCACTTCCATGAGACAAACAACATATTCAAAAGTTATATCTTTGTGTTTTATATATAATTACCCTTTTGATATTTTATATCATGAATATATTTATTTTAATGGTATTTAATGTTTCATTGGATATTATTTTTTCTTGGGGATTATGATTCAAAATTTATCTAACTGGTAAAAGTTTATTTCACAATCTCATCATTATTAATGATTATTTTTGATTAAGTATCTCTTAGGGGAATTATTTGATATTTATAAATTAAAATAAATATATTTTCATATTATATATTTATTCATTAACTTTTAAATGTAATAGATCTGTTTTACCTCACATTGGAACTTTAAATGAATAATAAAATTCTTTTAAGAAAACTCGATATTATTTCTCTCTTCGGTCGAAAATCCTTTTTCTTTCAAAATCATGTTTTCAAGAAATGTTTATAAAAATTTTTAAGTTTATTTAAATGATCTATTGAAAAAAAATTAACCAATTTTTTTCTTTTTAAATGATTATTTAAAAGGAATCTTATTTTCTTTCTGAATAGTACTCCTTTTCTAGCCTTTTTATACTATAAAATGAATTTTCATTTTAACTAATATAGAATGTAGGGAATTAACTACCACCATGATTTTCATTTATTTGAAGTTTAATTTATAAGTAAAAGGTTATTTTTAAATATTTTTTCCCAATATCTATAAATGATTAGTTTTTAAAAGTGACTTGCAAGGAAAAGGATTTTGAAAATATTTTAGGAATTTTCTAGTTTTAAAATAAAAGCGGTGATTTTTAATGAAATGTTATTTTCCTAAAGAAGTGTATTATGTGATATTTGAAAATCATTTTCCATCTAAGAAGAAGTATTTTGATGTACATTATGAATTAATGGGTATATAGTCTAATGATTCCATCCTTATTATTTCTTTGGATAGTTTATAATCAGTTTGACTAGGCATGTACTATGTTGTTACCATTCATTTTACTTTGGATGGTTCATGATTATGTTTATTGATTGGGTAAACTGTTTAAATTTATTAGGATTGTTTAAATATGAATTTATATGTGGATTTTGTTTCTCACCTTCTATATAAGGATGCATTGGATTTAGTAAATGATAGGCTGGGCCCACTATAACCATTCGATGCACGAGTTAGTCTATTGAGAAAAACTAGATTGGGTTTTGGTTGATGCATTGACTTTTTATTTATATGTATTATCACAATGCCATAGTTACATTTATTATATGTCCAACATTATTCATTCCATCCTTATGAATTTAGATATTGATATCCCATGGGATTATTCGATTAGATAAAATATTTATGATTTAGTTTCAGGATCATGTGAATATTTATATGAAATTATTTGATCATCTTATATTCCTACCATATTACGATCAATTTATTGATTAAATGGAATGTGTTTTATTTATTTTCCTTTTTCATATTGATTTTTCAATATTTGTTCATTATAGCATCCACTGTATTCTTACCCTTACTGTGCATCTGAGCCCAACCCTTTTCTTATGTCTTATATTCTCTAGGGTATGGGAAAGTGTTTTGTGATTGATATGTAGGGATACTCAAAGGATAATAATTACATACTAAAATAAAATTCCTTATGTATTTTATGTTTTAAAATAAAATTATAATTTCAAATATGAATATTGTTTACAAATAATAGTAAAATACTTTATACTTTTGGATTAAATACCTTGTTTATAGTGCCAATGTAATAAAGCAAAAAACTAAATCATGGATACTGTGGTTGGGTCTCTATTGTTGGTATTAGAGGAAGTTTAGTGGAAACATTGAGAACTAGATTTAGGAAAACATCGATTAGGGAACATAACCATATTATTGACATTAAGAATATGTATAGAAGAACATCCTAATGTTTTATTAAGGAAGAGATTATGTTCTTTTTCCTATAAATTAAATCCCTATCTAGACACTACAAGACAAAGTGGTTCTAAAAAAGATTTACCTAGGTGTGATAAATTTTAAAAGGGAACATTGGGCTTGACCTGATCAATGCGTGATGCATAAAATAGGACTTACCACACACCTAGTTTTATACTCCTTGGGGATATTCTTAGGTAAATCAAATTTTTTACAAAAAATTATGATGGATGAAAAAATATATATTTTCCCAAAGAAATACTATTTATGATTATGATATTATCTATGCATAACGTTTTCAATTAATGTTAAGTGTTTCACAGTTTTTTGGGTTTATACATCATGTTTCACAATTTTATAATCTAATCTAGTGTATGAAATTTTTTAAAATCGTTTCCTAATAGAAGTAATGTAGACATGTAAATGTATATACCCCATGTTGGGATTATAACCCTTTAAAAGATAATGTTGTCGGAGATGGTGCTAGAGATAGAACTGATCAAATTATAACCATATCAAGTTAGCTAACTAAGGTTATGAGTAATAATAATTATTGTATATAGTAGCCTACTGATCCACCATATAGTGTAATTACATTAAACTGCTTCATAGATCAGAAACCACTATCATTAAGTGGGAGTAAACATCCATTTTTAGTGAAACAATGTATAATTTACTTAGATATGATATTTCACACTTTGGTAAGTAGTGAAAGAAAGAGTGTTTTTATAAAAATTTATCATATCTTAGGATATGTGGATCAATGGTGGTAAATAATTCAAAACATTAAGGATGAGGAGGAAATAAAAATCATAGAGATGTATGGTTTCAAGGTACTCTTCTTGGAAATATATTTTTATCATGGGAAACAAGCAGATATTAAAATAAAATTATTGAGTCTTAGAAAAATTTAATAGTACAATTTTGACAAATATGATGCCCAATTTACAAGGGTAGAATGGGATTCTGTGGACTACAAACACAATCCAAATAGAAATATTGATCATTTCTTTGTTGGGATTAATCTAATCCTCTGAAGGGAAATAATCTACCACACTTTCTCATCATATGAGGATTTAGAATTATGTGTTATCTTGAAAGAAAATGAATTATAAAAGTATTATTATTTATAAGGGTGGTACGATAAGAAGAGGGTGGAAAATTAAGAGATGAATCAAGGGAAGAAGGGAAATTATAATTTTCCAACATGTGATACTTGTGGTAGGAAATACCTTAGTATATTCGTTAAAAGAAAATGAGTTTTCTTGAAGTGTGGATAAAAGGACACCATGCATATGATATTAATACAAAGAAAGAATCTACCAATGTGTAATGCTTCAACTAGAAATAGATGGGGAACTATAAAAATGATTTCCCCAAGCATCAAGGGAATATAACTCAAAAATGAGCAAAGTGATCAAGGCCAATTTTATGAAATTACTACATATGAAGTTAACTGATTAATGTGATAGTGTTTGGATTAAATAATTATGATATATGAGTATATTAATGAATGATATTTTATTTAATGAATTATGAAATGTATAAGGATAATAATAAAATAGTATTTCATTAAGGATATGAAAGAATGTGATGAATGGTACCAAAAAACGTAATTTAGTGGCATGTTTAACTTCTTAATAAACACATTATTGAGGGAGAATGACACTTAATACATGCTTGATGTATTGACAATAATGATAAATAGGTTTTTTATGAATGTATGGGTAACATTTAATGTTTATCTAATATTTTATGTTGAGGTTATTATGGGTTATTAAAACTTGGGAACATTATAGTAATTATAATAATATGGTTATATAAAAATTGAAACCATCGTGATGGGTGAAATTCTATAACCTCCATTAAGGCCATGGGGTTAACCCTGCAACCGAAAGATGATAAGGATTTAGTGTGCATCACTGACCTACATGATGTAGTAGTTAATATATAATGGTTTTTAGTTAAACAATTTGAGAGGTAAATATTAATTCTGAACCAATGGTGTTATTATTGAGGTATAGAGATTATTGTATTATAATTGAAAACATTTTATAACTATTTTGTTTTTGGAAAATATTTATAATCATATAGAATGATATATCACTCTTTTATGGATCTTATAATCCCTTAAAAGTTAATTTTAACTCTTTAGGGATAAAAAATTCAATTTTGATATTAATTTCTCATAGTAATAAATGAATTAAAAAAATATTTAAGCACAACCAAAAGATAAAATTTTTCCTATAAAATAAAAAGATATCAAGTAAGTATATTTTCATATATTCTCAGTCTAGATAGTAATAGAATTCCATAAATATAGGAAAAGTATATTGAAACAAAATTTAATCATAATACCTTCATTTATATTGAAACTTTGTTTCATTAAATCATCAAGTATTTATGGTTTTGAGGTCATCATATTTCCCTTGATAATTCATTTTCTTATGATCAATGACCTCTGTCACTCTCTGTAATTATTTACTCAATTCTTCACTAGCAACTAATGTTATCCTTATTAGAAGCACGATTATGTGTTATTAATTATATCTATTATACTCCCCATTCACTCTTATAAAAAGGATGCTTTATTAAGCCGTTTTACAATGTGGGTCTTCAATAAATGTATTTTCAAATTTGAATCCCTTGGTTATCAAGATCAAGATTAAAATGTGAGGAAAAAATTTATTTAAGGCGGGGGGGGGGGGGGTGGGGGGAGAATATAACCCCTCAAGATTTTTAAAATAAGAACATCATGTTCGATTGTGTGTATGAAACAAAACATTAAACATAGAAGATAATATAACATCCCAATAATTTATGATATATTTATTTCTATATAAATTCAATCTCTTTGATAACTCACAATGCACACCACACTAGGTTTGAACAAAACACAAAACTCCATTAATATATTGTTATTTAAACATTACCAATATGACCTAACCATTAATTTAGTGGGTATCAATAGTTGTAAATAAATTATGAAAATTATATGGTTTGTAAATTTATAAAATAAATTCAATGTATGTCAATTTATTAAAAATAAAATAAGAATCATTTTAATGAAAATGGAAGAGTTTCTGAAAAAATAAATTTTTCTATAAGGCGGTCTAGTTGTACATCACACTAATAATTTTAAATTAATTATTAAAACTTATAGAAAATTTATTTTAAAAAATTTATTTTATTTTTTATATCTATATATCTAAATTATATTTGGGTAAATTTTTTTGAATTTTTTGAAAAGATTAATTTTTTGATGAGTAATCAAAAATACAGAATTTTAATTGAAAACTACTTTTTTGTTTAAATTATTTATAAATTTGAATAATAAATTAAACTGATTTTAATGATAAATTACTTAAATTATATATCAATTAATCAAATTTAGTTCCTTGGAATTATTTTCAAATTAAATTTTTTTATAAAAACATTGTAGAATTTCAAACATTTACACTTTGAAAACCCACTTTCCCATCGTGTTTGTGGGATTAATTTTAAATTAAAATTTCCACTTATGTGCATGAAATTTGTGAAAATGGATCCCATATTTGGAATAATCATAGATTATATTGTATAAGGAGGTCAACTTAATTTTTTATCATAATTAATAGTAAAAACAATAAAATTTATTTTCCACAATTAATATAAAAATGGGTTTACCAAGGTATTAAACTACGAATATAAGGGTTATAAATGACTCTAAATTATTTATCAGACATTGTAATCCCATATTTAGATCTTATATAATCAATATTCTATATTTTTTCATTTTGGATCCTAGTGGAATGTAAAAAACATGGTACACATTTTTATTTGAAAATATTACAAGTGTGTCACTCACCACTCTTATAAAAGGCCACCCCTCTCCTCTCATGTTCACACATATAAATCCAATCAGTTCAAACAATATATTTCATAATAAATTTATTAATTACATAATATCGATATATAATACTTATTTTTTTCATAAATCTAACCTAATAATACTTTTGGTGCATATGAAAGAAGTAGTTCGAAGAAGATGTAACGTCCCTAAACAATCATTTTATATTATTTATTATTATACCACCTTAAATTATTCATAAAACAATATTATATATAAGAATAATTATATTAAATATAATTATATTTTATTATGTTAATTTAATAACCATAAACACTCTCTACTTCCATTAAATGGGTTATAAAATCATCATTTTTGTTTACGGTGGACAACCATCTCAGGAACCGATGTCATTCATTTTCAATAACCACCTTTAATGTTTAGATATAATAATCTATTTAACATATTTATATTATATTTATGATATTATTATAATTTTTTATTTATCATATAACATATAACTTGTTACTTTCTGTTCCACGAGGGAAACGATAATGTTGCTTGTGTGTACGGCGGACCACCGCCTCACGAAGAGATGTTGGTCATTTTCGATTTTGATTTACATGGAAGGTATAAAGGATAAAAGTTAATGAATATATGTGATATTTATTATATAATAATAATTATATAATTATAATATCACCTATAACTTCTTACCTTCCAATCCATGGGAAAATAATTACGTCGTGTGTGCATACGTGTAGGCTAACGCCTCCATATACCGATGTGAAATGTTTTTTATTTTAGTTTACATGGATGGTAATAAGAATAAATTTTATTAATATAAATGATATATATAACATAATAATGATTATTTTAAGGTTATTTAATGTTTATTTTTTTCATTCCATCTTTCAAGAAAAATGGAAGCAACATTCATGCGTTTGTACAACATACTGTCTTCATGAACGATGTAATCCATTATATATATATATATATATATATATATATTATAGATTACTATAAATAAATATATAAAGAATATAAATTATATTTATAACATGGTAATAATTATTTATATGATGTATCCATGATCAAATTAAAAGTATTGATATTACTGAACCAAAACATACATGAAAAGCAATGAAATTATCACTCGAAATATCGATTTAAACAAAGAATTGTTAATAAAGGAGGGATAAAAGATTATAAGTAAAGAATATAAGGTATGATATATATTAGTATGACTTTTTATGTTATTTTTTATAAAACTATATTTATTATACATGAGGTTCATATACGTATCATGGAAGACGAACAAGTGGTAAGAGTTTTTTATCTCACTTTTACTTTCATGAGACATACACCTTATTCACCACATGTTACTTTGTGTGGTGTATACACTATACATATTTATATTTTATATCATGAATATAATTGTATTCATGGCATTTGATGTTTTATTTTATGTTTTTTCTTTCATGGGTCTTATGATTCAAAAGTTATCAAAGTGGTAAGGGTTTATTTCAAAATCTCATCATTATTTAGGATTATTTGTTTATGTATCCCTTGGGGGAATTATTTTATATTTATATCTTAAAATTATAATATTTTATTCTAATTTTTTTATTAATTTTGTTTTTCAAATTATAGTACCATTTTTACTTTATTTAGTACATAAAATTATTAATAAATTGTTTTTAAGAAAATTCGACATTATTTCTCTCTTTATTCAAAAATTCTTTTTCTTCCAAAATCATGTTTTATGAAAATGTGTTCATAATTGTTTTGAAATTAAATAAATGAACAATTAAATACATTTTTAACAATTTTTTACTTTTTTAAATTTTTTTTGAAAGGAATCTTATTATAATTTTCTAAACAATACACTTTTGTAACATTTTTACAGTGAGAAAAGAATGTTATTTTTAACTTATATGACATATACGGAATTACCCACCATCATGAATGATATTTATTTGAATAGATATATTAAATTAAAATGTTATTTTAAATAATATTTTTCATTTTATTCTAAAAACTCATAGTTTTTACAAATAATTTCAAAAATAAAATAATTTTGACAATATTTTATAAAATTTTTGGTTTTAAAAAATGATTATTTTAAAAGATAGAATATTTTACACAATAAATGTTCAAGTGATATTTAAAAATAACTTTTTAAAAAAAGACATAGTTCTATGTTAATTATTCTTTAATGGGTATATACTCCAATGACACCATCCTTATTATTTCCACGGATTATTTTTGATCAGTTTGACTGGGGATGTACTATGTTCATACCATTAATTTTACTCTGGATTGTTTATGATTATGTTTATTTATTGAGGAAAGTATTTAAATTTCATATGATAGATAAAATATATAATTTTATGTTGATATTGTTTCACCTATTTCATATGAGGAATGCATTAGACTTAATAAGTGATATGTGGAGATTGTTATACCCCCACGATGCATCTATAGGCCCCATAAGAAAAACTGGATTGTTTTTTTGATAAAGTCATACCAATTTACATATAATTTTTTTTGGAAAAATTCCTTGATGGTATACATTAGATGACATACATTATGCATTTCTTCATCATGAATTCAGTTTTTGATAATCTATTGGATTATTCGATTAATTAGAATATTAATTGTTAAGTTTCAATGTTGTGTGATTATTTATAAGTAATTATTTGATCATCTTATATTACTACCATATTATGCTCATGTTATTGATTAAATTTCATTTTATTTAGTTATTTATCATTCCATATTGATTATTCCTTATTTATTCATGATAACTTCTTCTCGAATCTTACCATTACCGACCATCTGAGCTCACCTCTTTTATCATGTTATATTTCACCTAGTGTATGAGGAAGTGTTTTGTGAATGATATACAGGGATAAAATAAGGGGAATAATGAAATTCAAAAAGATTTTTTTTTATTTTATGATCTAATATTTAATATGAATTTCAAGTATGTATTTAGTTTACCAAGACTTCTAAAATACTCATTACTTCAGGAAATGATACCTTGTATCTAGTTCCAATTTAATAATGTAGACACTAAATATGGGTTACATGGGTTAGGGCCTCAACAAAACTGATTATTTAAACAAAATAAAAAAATCAAACTATTTATATTGTTAAAAGAAAAGAATGTGAAAAATTAAAATAAATTTCTATAGAATAATTAACTGATTAATACACAAGAGAAGAGAAATATTAAAAAATAAAAGAGCGAAATAAAAATAAAAATTTAATAATTAATAAATTATTTAAATAAAATAAATTAAAAATATCACTTAAATTAGTTATTTAATTTCAAAAAAATAGGAAAATATAAATTGAATTATCAAAAAACATAATAAAAAAACACTGAAAATTAATATTTTAAAAGAACAATCAAATCTAAATATTAAAATAAATTTAAAAATTTATAATTATAACATAAAAGAACAAATAATTCATCATCAAATCATTATTTTATGAATTTTATTATTTTAACATCAAACTAACATATATGTAATTTAACCCATTAAAAAATAATCCTAAAATAAAAAAGATAATTAAATTAGAGATATTATGTGGGAAATTAGTATCAAAATTAATCCATTTCACTCCCCTTATAGAATTATTCTTGGGATGCCTTGTTATTTTCCAATGGATCTTTTAAACACGTTCTTTTTGAAATATAAAGCTTCAATATTTGATTTAAAAGATGCTTGTTAGTGAAGGTAGCTTTATTTGAGTTATGTTGAAGAGATTTGATGGAATTATTATGGAAATAATTGGACATAAAAAGAAAGAAAAAATAATTTTCCTGATTCCATCATTCAAAATAGGGACTTTAATAATATAAAAAAGTTTTACTCTTCAATTACATTTTAAAACATTTCCTAGGATGATTAAATATAACTAGTTTTGTACTTTTAACATATTAATACTGTTAATAAATTGAGTTTTGTATTTGGTATGTGATGAGAATAAACCATTATTGGTTAATAGAAAAAGGATTTATAATTTCATTGAGGGTAATCAAAAGAGGTTGGATGATATTTTTCCCTTGATTCTTGAGATTTCATCAAGTTAGAATTTATACTATAAACTCAGTGCTTCATAGAAGTCTAACCTACGGTTATTTAGGATATTTTTTTATTCTTAAAAGAATAAACCATAATGTTTTTTTCTCTTCCTGGATATTACTTGTTTAAATTTGATTAAAAGGAATGCTAAACCTTCTATTTGAACACCCATTGGGCATATTTTTAGATCACTTTGAACATGATGTCAATGGTTATCCTGTTCTAATAGGAGCTGCATTATAAGAGAAAATTTGAATTAGTTCCCTCTCAATCTAACCATTATTCCCATTTTACTTTTAATATTAAAATAAATGGAATCCTATTATTATCTATATATTTTTATAGGATATTTAATTGGAGAAATGGGAAACTTAATTCTATTGGAATGTAAGTAAAATGTAAATAATGTATTTAAATACTGAATAATATATTGTCATATAATATTTAGTCTTATTTTTATTAGTTGTTATATTTAATTTAAGAAAATGTTTACATGCCCATCCTATATTTTTTAAATATGAACATCTATTTTAAATTTTTATTAATGCTAAGAATTATTGTGGGGGTGTTATTACTTAGCTAGTAGTGTTTATTTTTTGTTGACTTTTTTCTCCACCATTATTTATTTTGATTGTTTATGTATTATTTATTGAAAAGAAATAATAAATTGTTTTTACACCCATTATTTTAGTTGATGTAACTTTTTAGGAGATCTTTTCTTTCTAGATTTATTGTTTATACATGATGTGTTGTTGAGATTCCTTGAAATTCATTTTATTATCAAGAAATAAAATGCATCTACATTTTAAAAACCACTTGGGTGACATTTTTGACTTTTTACATACACATTATTTTAGTCTTATTGTGACCCTTAAATAAGGAATTAATGGATATTATATCATCATAATTTTTTCATTTATCAGGGTAATATCCTAAGTGTGATTCCCTAGTTCTCCCACCGAATATGATTTTGGGTTGGGTAATCTGGTTACCCGAACCAGTGTGGCACCATGGTTTCTCATTAACAATTTCTGTGGTAGTCTATATTTGGGTTTATATTGATTATTGGTCTACTGAATTTATTTATAGATTTTAAGGGATTATTATAATGGATTATTACTACAAAAACCCATAATTATATGTTTAATATGAATTATTTTTTATCACATTATTATGATCTTTTGGGTTTAGAGTCTTAGAGAATTATGAAAAACCCTTACATATCAAACACATAGTAATAAATGGAAACTTCAACTCAATATCCATTTTCTAACTAAAAATAAGATTCAAAAAATTTAGACTCACATTTCATTCATAACATGTTGGCATCCTTTAAGATGAATACCTTTAGTTTAATGATTGACCTTTTTATAGTTACCACTATTTAATATTCCTTGGTAAATATTTTTTGAAAACATGGGATGATCTGGAAAATATTAGAAATTGATACAAAAATAAAGAATCCATTTAACCCATTTTGAAAATCATGAAATCCCGTAGAATTTCTTTATTTTTATATAACAAACCCTGAGATCAAAAGAATCATTTACATACTAAATAAATTAATATCATTTACCAACTATTTTTCTAAAACATATCAAAATAAATTTAAAATGAAATATCATAACCATGAGGGTTTCCTGTAAAACATGGGTACTTATGAAAACATTTTCATGGAAAATATACATTTCACCCTCAAAAGGGGACTAAAATATACATAAAACATAAAATCATTATTTTTATTATTGAAATAAAAATAATCATACGAAAAATAATTTTAAATACAATCATTCTTACAAGAACTCTTACAAATTGGATGACCTACTCTATTAATTCTAATATATATTTCCTAGAGAACAAAATCATTACCCAATGCATTAGAGATCCATATTATGCTGAACAAGCATCCTAAAAAATGAAAATGTTCCATAAAATACATAAAACACAAAAAATATTTAATTTTAATCATGAAATATCATAAATTATTTGTTTTAACACATATTTATAAACACTTTTCATATTTATGTACAAGAAATTATAAAAATCCTTTTTCATTGAAAAAAATAAAATGAAAATTTTATAGAAGAATAGGAAATAAGATGTTATTTTAAAAAATATTTAGAATTTTAGAATAATATTATTAAATAATAATCTTCATTATTAATATAAATTACACCCATGTCGAGTATGTTAAAAATGATTCATTTTTTTTCTTTTGCAAAAAATTAAAAAAAACAACATTTTTGGAAAACATTAAAATGATTTCTTTTAAAACATTCATAATAAAGTAATTTTTTTGATGAAACATTTGAACACATATTTAATAATATTAATATAATACCTAAGAAATATTAATAAACATAGATATGAATTTAAATGATGTGAAAAACACAAAAAAAATTAAAATATGATTTTAAAGAAAAATATATTAACTCGAGTTCGACATGCCAAATACATTAATTAAATTATGTATAATAAAATTATTTTATTTATTTAATTTTTTAATAAAAAAATTCATGTCTATTACCCTATTATTATCCCATTTATTTCATTTATTACCATGTATTATGTGGTTTCCAAATCAGTTATGTTCATGTAGAACATTTTGAGGGGGTTCAGTTCATTATCCCAAAATAAACATGGTAAGATAGCCATGGTAAAAGGATTCCTTGTTATATTGTATAAATATTTTTAATATGGAAATAATTATAATTTTTATACATTAAATAAAATTTTAGAACCATTTATGAAAGGTAGACATGAAAAACAAATCACATCACCCCATGAAGGTGGTAGTCTACACTTACGCATGAACGATATTACCATCTTCTAATGGATGGAAGGGTAATAATTGAAGTAACTTGTTATATTTAAAGAATTAAAATTATGTCATTATTATAATATATATTCATTAAATCCACCATGATAACGATCCTTGTGAGTTGGTGATGAAAAATAAAACACATCGCTTCACGGAGGCGGTAATCCACACGTACAAACGAGTAGCACATTCACTTCCCATAGAATGGAAAATGAGATGAAAAAGGGATATGAAAATAATGTATTAAATTTTTAGTATATATAAACATGTTCATTGAATATTTTACAGAGTTTTAATAACAAAATAATAAGAAAACTCTCAGTTAAGAGTTATACCTCTTCTATAGAAAACCTCATTTTTCTTATAACTTAAGCCTTATAGGTAGATATTTTAATGAAACTGAGACATCTACGACATGTGGAGGGATTTTTGGAAGGTATTTGGGTAGGTAATTTTTAATATAAATGTCAAAAAGTTTGTGAATAAGAGATGACATAATATTCCCTATTATAAGAAAGAAGTGTTTCACTCTTATAAATTCACAATGTTTTAAAATAATATTATGTTTTATTTGGAGAAATTGGTGCTAAATCTATAACATTTATATGAAAATATAATAATTATCAAAATAATATCATATAATAATATTTAATATGTGATTTTGTGACCTTATCATTTAGTTTTAACAATAATTAACATGTTTTACCCATTATTGAGTGATAACCATTTACCATAGTTACTATTCATTATGGAAAAAATTATGTTGACCATATTAAATATAATTAATTATGATGAATAAAAATAATTAATCTATTTTAGAATATTATATTAATATAATTTCTAGAAATTATTTTTTATATATGTTCACACAACGAAATGAAAAAGAGTTTTTTTTAAATGAGTTTTTAAGTATAAAAAAGATTTTACCCAAAAAATAAATTATAATAACTATTCTTATGAAATTAATTGAATTATTTTTTAATAAAATGAAACTTATGTCACATTAAAAAAATCCAAAAATTTGGACATTTTATATACATGAAAATAAATGATAGTTTTTATAAAAATCTGTCTTTCTCACTATTCAACAAATTTTTTCTTATAAAAATATAAAAAATTAACCATAATTTTAATTTGATATGATGATATAAAATATTATTTCAATTTTATTCAATTATTTTTTTATTATCTAGAAATTTAACCTTTAAATAAAATCATATAAATAATGGAAAACACTTTAGTTAGAAAAAACTATATGCTTTTCATTTTGAAAAATTATATTAAACTATTATAGTGAATATGACTCCATAAAATCTAATCATTAATATTATTAAAAAATGAAATTTATTTATTGTTAACATTTCCTATATGTTCAAATTCTTCCCACTTTTATAAATTGTGTTCTCTGAATCATATTCATCACATAAAAAAGAAGGGATATTTTCCCTCATAGACATTTGAGGTTCTGATGTTTATTCCCCGATTTTGTCATTCATTGAAAAATCATCAACCATATGAGTTAAAATATTCGATAACACCATCTTTGTGTGATCTATAATTATCAATATCTTTTCATCATAGGAAATATTCTCTCCCAATTGTACCACCTCAGGGATCAAACCATGAGATTCATTAGGAATACATTTCCTTAATAAGGATGTATGAAACACATCATGTAACTAAGATAAACTCAAAGGTAAGGCCACTTGATAAAAAAATGATTTTACTTTCTCTATAATTTCATATGGTCAAATTAAATATAAACTCAACATTCCCTTTTTACCAAATCACATAACACCTTTTTGATTAGATATTTGTGGAAAGACATAGTCCCTTAACTTAAATGATATATCATTCCTTTATTTATCTTCATAACTCTTTTTCCTGTTATGGGATTCCTTCATATGCTACTAAATCATATTTCTTTCTCAAACATTTCTTCTACCAATTCTATCCCCAAAAACATTCTTCCATGGACCTGATCTCAACATGATATATTTAGACAACACATTCCATATAATTCCTCAAAATGTGTCATCTATATAGTATCTTGAAAACTAATATTATAAGAAAATTAAACTAAATAGAGATATTAATAGTAAATTATTTGACAATATAGTGAGAAATTCCAAATCATATTCTAAAAAATATGAATTTTTTACTATGACTATCCATCTTATTGAGGAGAAAAATATTTATTAAAATTTAATTTTGTACCTAATGTCATTTAAATTACTTTATAAAAATTAATGTTGGATTAGAGCTCATGATCAGATACTATAGTGAGAGGGATTCCATTTAATCCAACTTTTTGTTTAAGGTACATTGTAGAAACATGTTCCAAATACATACTATCTTTAATATAAAGTAAATGAACAAATATAGATAATTGGTAAAAAATAACCAAAATCAAATTATTACCTCGAGATTTTTATGGTAATACCACCACAAAATCCATGGATATATTCTCCGATTTCTGACCTGGAAGTGGAAAAGGATAAAGCATCCCCTTAAGTAGATTTTACTTATATTTAACCTTGTGAAAGGTAAAAAATTTCATGATAAAATTAGAAAAATAATTCTTCATCAATTACCACAAAAAATATTCCCTATGTTCTTTTTACATCTTAGTAATGCAAGGATGAATAGAAAATAGACAGTTATGAGATTCACTTAACAATTCCTTCTTCAATTGTGGATCACATGGCACATACAAACTCTTTAAAAATATTATAAAAAATTATTTTTCAATGTTAAATTAATTAAACTTATCCTTCTTAACCAACTATACTATTTCTTTCAAACCACAATGTCCCTTCTTAGCATGCATAATTCTGTCCGACAAGGATGAAAACACTGATACTTGAACCAAAAGAAAAGGAGTTCCTGCCTGAAAAATTTCTATGAAAATATTTATTAACTAATTAAATAAAAGATCATATTATAAATGTATCTTATATATTGATTAATTATATTTTAGGTTCACATAATCATTTACTATGTTGACTTTATCAACTCATCTTACATCAAGATATGACCAAGACCTTTCAAAGAAACATCACTATAAATAAAAAACTCTCCATTTCTAGATTGAAAGGCTAACAATAGGGAATTAACAAATATTCTTTTAAATTATATAAAAAATTCATCACATTCATTTTTCCAAAAGAATTTAACTCCATTTTGAGTTAACTTAGTTAATGTCCTAGAA
Source organism: Viscum album (assembly GCA_963277665.1). NCBI lineage: Eukaryota > Viridiplantae > Streptophyta > Magnoliopsida > Santalales > Viscaceae > Viscum > Viscum album. The sequence goes on along the minus strand of OY728121.1, from coordinate 1,894,858,212 downwards.
AATGGGGAAATGTTTTTAACAAATAATTGATAGAAACTTACTAATCCAAGAAAATTTCAACTCTTAGTGACATTTATAGGTCTTGGCCACTAATAACCAGCTTTAGTTTTAGTAGGATCGAAAATTATTCAATATTGAGAAGCAATATTCCTAATTAATGAAATTTTTCATAACCAAAACTCAAATTTATTGAAAATTCAATACAACTTATTTTCTTTTAATGTATATAGAAAAATCCTTAGATATTTCCCATATTCCTCATAACAATTAAAATAAAAAATAATTTCATAAATAATGTCAATAAAAAAATTATTCAAATACCCATATAAAACTCTATTAATAAGACCCATTAATATAGTGCGTGGATTAATCAACTCGAAAGTCACAAGAAGAAACTCATAATTCTTATACCTAGTATAAAATAAAATCTTTATAATTCCATCCTATATCACATAAAACTGATGATATATGAACCTGATATCGAACAATGAAAAATACAACTCTTCCTGACATTGATCAAACAAGTTATCCATATGAGGAAACTAGTACTTTTTTTAATATTAATGTTATTTATTTCCTATAATCAATAAAAAACCTTATAAAACAATATTATTTTAACAAAAAATAGGATCACCCCAATTTTATGTTCTAGGATGAATAAAAACATTATCTAGAAACCCTTGTAACTATTTGTTTAATTCCAATTACACTAATAGATCCAATAAATAAAGGGGTTTTGAAATTGTATTAGCCTCTAGAACTAAGTTAGTAGGGAATTCAACCTATTGAGGAGGAATAAACCTTGGAAAACAATAGGAAATATATTTTTATATTAATTTACTTTTGGTACATCACCAATTTAGACAAATTTTGTCTTTTAAATAATATAAAAAAGAAAAATTTCACCACTATATTTAATATATTTACCAGCTTAATGATATGTTCTCATAGGTATGAACTCATCCTTAAATCAAAAATTAAAAATATATTTCAAAATTTAATATAACTTCTTTATCTCTACAATTTATGTTATAATGATAAACTAAAATCTATAATAGTACCAAAATACATCAAACTCAAGTATGGGAAAGAAAATAATATTTTCAGGAAAATACATTCCACAGATAATCTTAGTAAGATTCTTATAAATCTTTATTATCGTAATACATCCACAGTTATTTTTTATGAAAATTTGTATCTCCATTTATTAAGGTAATATTTCCATTTCACTAGTAAATTAATTATAATGAAAAGAATGTGATGACCCCATATCAAACATGACTTCAACATAATCCATGTAAACAAGTAATACATGGCACCACTTCATTTTATGGTCATGTATTTTTTGAGGTATCCTCAAATGATTTCACCACACACATTTTTTTATAGTCTTGATATTTCCCATCACTAATTCATTTATTTATAAATGCACTAATATAACGGACTATCTCATTATAGTTAAGAAATATTATTATCTACTTATCATATTTAGTCTTACTATTAATATGAATCTTTTCCTTTAAATCATGATCCAAATTTCTTGGAATACCAAATAATTTTACTTTATAGATTTCATAATAAACATTGTAGGATACTTCTTTCATCACTTATCACAAGATGTAAATTTAAACCTATTACATTCAGATTTCATTGATGGATTCTTTTCCATTTCCTTCCACCTTATCCACATTTTATCTATATTTTTCTAAAATTTGACTATCTCTATCTTGACCTTATCAACCCATAATTTATCTTTATCAAATATTTTAAATTCATAAGAGGCAAAATCACTTCAAATATATTGACTCAATCTTAATAAAAACCTGTCAATTTTAATCTCATAGCCCATAATGAATTTTTTTCATACCTGGATAATCTAGTAAAATTATTTACATAGTTGGAAACATAGTCCTTATTATTTATATTCAGTAAAAAAATTCATTTCTATCCTAAATAAAGAAACCATAAGAAAATACTTCTCATGAAAAATATCCTTGAATACTATCCATGCCATGAAATAAATATCATATTTTTTTCTTTTGTATTATAAACCAATGACCACCACTATTCATCTTTACATTCAAAATTATAAATATAAATAAATAGCATCGTATTTTAAAAAAAACAAAAAACCATGAATGTATTTCCCATACCATTGATCCATAATTTATCTATGACTCGATTTTAGGTTTTAATAAATGTAAGAGGGTATGGTTTCATGAAATGATCCACTATAGACATGTTCCACTGTGAAAAGTTCAATTACTCTCTAACATGGGAACCAAATTTAGCAGCCTATTTAATTCATGTTAACACAACTAAAAATAGTTATCTTGTAATTCTAACCATTAGTGGTTATTAATTTAGAAGGATATTATCATCTTTATTCCTTGTCACTCAATACACTATGTTTCCTTTGTAATAAACAATAATGAAACTGACCTAAATAAGATTAAGTAACATAGAAAACCTCAATGTTTACTCATGATAATATAATCTAATGATTAACATCCCTTAAATTAATTTTCATAATAACATCTTAACATCAATATTTATCTAAACTGTTCTCAAATACCAACTATAATGACCCATACCTTTCACAACCCATAATTATGAGTTTAATAGAAAGGATTTTTTTTTCAATTCCATGATCTTTAAGGTTTAGAGTTTAAAATAATTAGGAAAAAATATTACATATCCAAATCAATCAAAAAATGTGGACACCTACAATCAATATATATTTGTTCCTATAAAAAACAATTCATAAAATTTATGCACTTGTTTTATTCAAAACTATATTTATTCTTTTAATATGGATCCTCATTTCCAAAATATAGACATTTCTATAGTTACCACACATCATTAACCTCTATAAAAAATATTTTAAAATTTTTTATGAGAAGAAAAGATTATTAAGGAATAAAAAATAATGAAACCAATTAGTCAATTTGGAAATCATTAGATCCCATAAATGTTTTCCTTTTTATATAATAAACCTTCAGATCAATGTAATCATTTACTTTACTCAAGAAATAAATATATGTTCCAAAATATTTAAATAAAACATATCATAGTTAATATTAAATAGAAAATCATAATCATTATATTTTCTTGTAAAACATTGATACTCATGAAAACATTATTTTTAATGATCATACATTTCACCCTTAAAGGGGTGAAAACATTCCTTTATGAATAATATAATTATCTTACCATATGAAGTAAAAAAATCCATTAAAAATAATTTGAAATCATAGAATAGTCATTCAGGTACCTTGGGACTCTATCATTATATAAATCATATAATCACTCTTACAAGAAATTTTACAAATGGAAAAAACTACTATGTTTATTCCAACATTTACTACTTAGAGAAAAAAATCACTTCTCAATGCATTTAAGAGATATAATTGGCTCAAAATTTATCATGAAATATTTAAATGTAATATAACATACATAAAATACATAAAATATTTAATTTCTATCCTAAAATATCATAAATTATTCTGTTTAACATATATTCAATTTTTTTTAGATTCAAGTTTATATAAGAAAAAACACTTTTCATTTGAAATATTTTTAAAAAATTATAAAAGATATAAAAATATGTTTTTATTTTTAAAAATCATGTTACCTTATAGTGGATTATTCTTAAATAATAATGGTCATGGTGGAGAGAAATTAAGCTTCTGTTATATATGCTAAAATAATTCCTTTCAATCCATTTTAAAAATCTAAAAAATAACCCATATGGGAAAATTTAAAAATTACTCTTTGAAAACGATCATAAAGAATTTAAAACATGGTTTAAAATGAATTTGAATATATATTTTATAATATTAATAACATACCTCAATAATTTTAAACAGCACTGATATAGAGGAAAAAGATAATAAAAAAATTAAAACATTTAAAATAATGATTTAAAGAAAAATCCATTACAGAGAGTTAAAATTGCCACGTAAATTTTATGAATCTTATATAATAAAATTATATTAAATATTTAAATAATTAATAATATTTTTCATATTTTTAAAATTTATATTATCCCTTTTATTTCATTTATTACCATGTATTATATAGTTACTAAATTAGTTAATTTTATGTCGGACGTTTTGAGGACGTTCGATTCATAATCCAAAAAAAATTGGTAGGTTGATAATGGTCAATTAGGTCATTTTTACATATTCCAAATAATATTAATAATAAAATAATTATCATTTTATACTTTACATAAAATTTTAAAACCAGCCATGAAAGATGTAGAAAAAATAATCACATCGATTTGTGGAGGTGATAGTCACACATACACATGTGATGTGTTACCATTTTCCAATGGATATAAGAGTAATAAGGTAAGTAATATATTATATTTATAAAATAATAATTATTTCCTTAATATCATAAAAATTCATTTAATCAATCATAGTAGTAGTCCATGTGAGGTTGTGATGAAAAACGAAACACATCACTTCATTGGGGAAAAATGGTTTTAAAATTTTCATAATAACATTTAAATTTATTTAATATAATTATTTTATCATATTATAATGGTAATACAATATTTTATGAAGAAGTAATATTAAATAAACATTAAAACACTTGATTAAGAGTTATACCTCTTCTTTGAAAATCCCCCCCTCTGGCTTGCACATTAAACCTTATAGGTTAAAATTTTGGTGAAAAATAATTATAGGATGTGGATATGGATTTTTTGAAGGCACTTGGGTAGGTATTATTTGATATAAATGGATCAAAAATATGTGAATAATATAGTATAAAGGGTTCTCTTTTATAAATGAGGGGAGTGAAACTTTATTGTGATTTTTCCAAGTTTTAAAATAATATAGAAGCTTATTCATGATAAAGTGTCACTAAATATGTCCAATTTAAAATATAAGAAGATAATAATTAAAATAATATCATAAAAAATATTTAATATGATATTGTTTTGACGTGATTACTATGTTTTAACCTTGATTAACTAGTTTTACCCTTCATCGAGATGATAAACATTTACCATCATTACTGTTCATTTAGAGAAAAAATTAAGTTAGAAATATTAAATAATATTAATTATTATGATTAATAATATGGAATATAATATAAAATATTAAATTCATAAAATTTTTAGAAATTATTTTTAATATTAGTGCACAAAAATGTACTAGAAAACAGTTTTTTAGAAAAATGGGGGTCTAAGCATAAAAAGGATTTTATACCAAAAAATAATAATATTGATTCATGTTGTATTAATTAGATTATGTTTAATAAAATAGATATTATGTTACATAAAAAATCCAAAATATATTTTTATTTTTTAAATACTTTAAAATAAATGATAGTTTTTTTAAAAATTAGTATTTTCACTATTCACAAAAAAATCAATCATTATAGAAAAATCTCTAAAAATTATCATAAAATAAATTTTATATGATGATATAAAAATTGATGTTTATTTTATAAAATTAATTTTATTAAATTTAGGAATATATAGTTTAAATAAAACCAAATAATATATGGAACCCACTTTAGTTTGAATAAAACTCTTTCTATATTCATTTTCCAAAATCATATAGAATTTTTATATTGAATATGACCCCATAAGATCTATCATGAATATTAATAAGGAATTAAATAGATTTATTATTAATTTAAATTTGGTTTTCACATTCATTCAAAACCTGTTAATGTTTATTTATTCCTAAATAAAAAAGGATCAGAGGCATGTTATGGTATAATAAAATTAGAATAATAGCAACGTAATCAATTACTAGAGATCCCTATAAGGGTTTGAATTCTAGTTTATAGTGGTTATGAAAATTGATAGCTATTATATAAATATAATTTTATATAAAATTATCATTATACTAGAGATAACGATAATAACTCATCGGTTATTAAAACTTTTATCAATGGGGAAAAAGAGACCAATATTTGATAATCATTAGATCTCTTTAGAGGTTATTTTTCAGGACCATCAAAGGATATATTTCATGAAACATCATGAATAAAAGACATAAAAACAAAAGATCATTAGGCAATCCTAGTAAATTCTATTTTTTTGAAACATTATATATGGCCCATGATTCATATCGAAACATGCTTCACTAATGGCATGTAGATGGTAGAAAAATTTTGATGCGAAATTATCCAACTTTCTTATTCCCCTTATAGTATTCCCTATAGAGACCCAATAATAATGATACAAAATTAAAAGAATTAGAGTATCCACCTATTATCCCACAAGCCTAATGCCTTCAATGTTGGCTAAAGTTGGTGGACTAACCTTGTAGAATAAAACATTTACATCATATGTAATTATAAAAAATTAATTGAATACACCATGATATAAAAAATGTACAAGAAAATATTGTGATACATGATATTTTTAATATGAAAAATAATATATTTGATATTTATAATCATGATACCTAGTCTAAAAGGAACATTCCTTAAAATTGATGAGTAGACAATAAAAACTTCTAAAATGAAAAAGAATCTCATTAATAAAAAATAGACTCAAAAAAAGTTAATATCAAATAAAGTATTGGTTTCTTTTTATTATTTTATATTTTATTGGGTTGAGGTTGGAAATATTTATGGATATGGGTTATGGAATGCACTATAGATATTAATTTATTTCATTTAATGAATTTTTTATAAAACACATTAAGAGAAGTAACATATTCTGTAGAAAATTTTTGAACCAAGAGGTATGTATTTATTTTGAAAAAAAACATTAACTATTTTTCATAATTTATATTATATATTTAAATAATATAAAGTAATATATAACTATTATTATAATCACATATTCTTTAAGTAAATTATTATGGAAATATTACTTAAAATATCACTCTAATAAATATTTTTCTATATTTAGAAATGAATTTTTTCAACATTAGAAAAAATAACTAATAAAAGTATAATTTTATCATTTCTAATTAGAAGCACTAATAAAATAACACAATTTAAGTACATTTTTTAATGAAAATAAATTATAAAATTTATCATCTCTTGTTTAGCGTTGATAAAGGATGAATTTTATCAGTTCTAAAATAGTGTTGTTAAATTCTATTATAAATAATTTAATTTATTTATACATATTTATATAGTTATGATTTTGATTTAAATAACAATATGTATATATTTTTATAAATACTATATATATATATATATATTTTAATTATATATATGTTAAAATATGTTCATACAATAATTAACTTGGTTGTAAGAATGTACAATTTGATGAAGAGAAAAGATAGTTTTACTGGTCAAATCTTAAATGGGGTTAGGGTAGCGAATGCAAACTCATCCCACCATACATAGGTTTTAAAGATACCTGATATACCTTTCTAAAATATTTAAATATATCTATATATAAGTAAATAATAAAATAAAATATCATATATCTAAATCAATTTAAATTATAAAATGTAATTTTTATAATTTTAGCAATTATACTAATTAGTAATGTATGTTTTGCACCTTTTTATAAATATTTATACATTTAATTAAATAAAAATATTTTTAATTATTATTAAAAATAATAAATTTTAATTATTTATCATATTTTTTATATACAATCAATTTAATACATACATATATAAATCTAAATAATAATATATATCTATATAAACTATTTAAATAGATTGAAATAAAATTAATAAAATTGATAAATTTAATTTTATAGTTTTATTCATTTCAATTAATGATATATTTATAAAATATTTATTCATTTATATAAACAATAATAGTTTTAATTATAATAAATATTTTAATTGAAAAACTTATTAATAATAAATTTTTTATAATGTTGATAAATTTGTTAATAAATTTAATAAATTTATTTTTTATTATTAATTTTTAACGTTTTTTTAATTTATTCAATTTCATATTTTATTTTTTAAACGTTTTGTAATTATTTATTTTTTGTAATTATTTATTTATTAATATTTTTAGAATTTATTTATTTTTTAATATTTATATAGACATATTTATTTATTAGGTTCAAATATCTTTGATAAGTGTATAATTTGTGTAATAAATATTAATATTTATTTTTAATAATTTTTTTTTTGTAATTTAAGTTATTAATGTAATTATTTTCCATTAATTTTTTAATTTATATAAATAATATTATGCATTTATTCATCTTCATTCCTTTTTGTGTGTTTTTATTTCATGTAATTAATGTTATAAATTCACTATTTTTAAAATATTTTTGTAATTTATTCAATTTAATTTATTTTATTTTAATATTATTCCATTAAATATTTTTTATTCATATTCTATATTTATTATTTATTATTTATTTGGAATTATTCAATTTTTAATATTTATTTCGCCATATTTATTCACTATGTTTTAATATTCTCAATACGTTTATAATTTGCTTGATTAATATTTATTAATTATGTTTTAATATATTTAATATGTTTGAAATTTATATAATTAATTTATTTGAGTACATTTTTTAATATTGTAATAATATAAATAGTTTATATAGTTTATTTTTTAATTGTTTTGTCTATATAATTAATATTATTTTTTATTCATTTTAGGTGTTTTTAGATTATGTAATTAATGTAATGAATTAAATTTTTATTAATGCTTCTTTAATTTGTCAATTTTATTTATTCGTTTTTAATATTCATTTATTTTATATTATTTATTCATTTTTAATACTTAATTTTTTTAATATTTTAAAAATCTATTCAATTTTTAATATTTATTTATTATATTTTAAAATAATAAATTTTTTTATAATTTATATTATTGATATTTTATCATCATTATTTATTAATTTATAATATTTCAAATATGTTTGTAATATATATTATTAATTTATTTAAATGTATTTTTTCATAGTTTTTGTAATTTAAATTGTTAGTATAGTTTATTTTAAATAATTTTTTATTTATATTATTTATTTATTAATTTTTGTTATTATTTTAATGTTTTTACATGTGTTATAATATGTACTGATAAAAGTGTATTTTATCTGTGCTAAAGAATAAGAAGTTATAAATACTATTTTTTATGCTTTTTTTATTGAGGAAAAAAGTTTTATTTATGGTCAATTATTTTTTAGTGCAGATAAAATGAGGTTTTTTCTTTGCTTTTTAGTAAGTACTGATAACACCCTTTTCCCTCTTTTTAAATGAACCATAGCATATCGCTTCTTTCTTCATGCTATGTGACATCTCGAACTTGAGGCCACTCGACCAGCGCCCCAGGTCAGTGTGCCATAAGCCATCAGGAGTGCCTCCCCATATGCTAAAGGGTACCACAAAGTGGTGAGGACATATGAGGTCACAGTGGAAAGACTATGCTCGTTTTATCAAAGTACATTAGCAGTGAAAATCAAAAGAAAACAAATGACATCTAGATACACATCACAACCATGGAAAGTGCCAAGCATTAAATATAGCCTCAACTGCAATAATAAATTAATGTGTCATACATACCGGATCCCATGTTGGTGGATCATACAAAAGTAGTAAAAAAATAAAAAAATAAAATTAAGGTCAACAACCCATCCATAATTGGTCTAGATTCCTACATGGTCCCATCATCCATACTCATCCTAGCATGTTGGGAAAAAAATAATCAATGTTGTGCCTTTCTATGTACTTTTCCCTTTGAAAAATAATAGTATCTAATATGGTACCCAACTATAATGGCACCCTAAGTAGGTTGTGAGTATAACTGAGTTAACCACCATTAATGGTATCCCTGAAATAACCTATCTAATAGGAAATTCATGAAAAAGGGATATAAATAAATAATTTAACAATTTTAAATAAATTAATATAAATATTAATAACAACCACCAATGCCCTAGGTTCACGATGACACTCAAGGTCGGCTATACCATTATTGATCTCTAGGTATGTGACAATGATCGACCAGACCAACTTCTGCTAGTGTAAGAATATATTGATTATAAAATGTAAAAAACCTTTAATTTTATGTATAATTAATTAGTTTTCCCTATATATGAATTCCTAATGAGGTTAAAAATGTTACATGGGTGTCTAGGGATTGTTTGGAGCATGAAACCCTGGCTGATGGAAGAAATCACTAGGCTGCATGGTTAGTTCTGACTAGCCAACACATTTCCTCCTAACCATGCATGGAATTTTAGAGGTAAAACTATGGTTCATGGTTTTCCCTAACCATGCACCCTGGGCCACATGCATGTGTAGGTTGTCTACACTTTTACTAGAGGTATGTTTCACGTTTTTCAAATGGTTTTCCTAACTGTGTGCAAGAACCGTGTGGGTACCCTACTTGGATAGTGAATGATGAACAATTAGAACATGGTTTGGCCACCCCTGGAAAAAAATTTCCCTTAAATAATTTTAATATTAACCCTACCTTCTATTTCTTCATTTGAGAAAACATGAGAGCCTCCCCATCTCTCATTGATCTCCTCAAGTTCTTTTAGCTAGAATTTGGTGTTGTTTGTTCGTCTGGACTTCGATTCAATCTATTTTCATCTCATTATATTCCCACCAATAATATCTTCCTTCATCTTGATCATTTCTTCATTTGTATTCCTCTTGATAGAGTTAATTAGGCATAGAATCATATGCCCTATTTTTAGGGCATTCATATATTTTTCCATTTTCATTCGATCTGGACCAATGCAAAGGCCGATACTGGATGATCAATCCCCTATTGGCATAGGGTATGTGGTCTAGTATTTATCCCCCAATGTTTAGGTGGTTTAAAATATGCCCTATATTCCTCACAACGGTTTGATCATGCATTTACCCTAAATTTAATCAACCTTAAATTAGTTTCATAAATTGTGAACCTTATAACCTTCTTAGGTCCCCTTCAATTGTCACCCATAGAGGTGTGACAATAAATTATCCAATGTGGTTAAAAATTACTAAATATCCAAACCACCATCTAAATGGTTTCAACGTGACTTCTAAATTGTGACATCATTAATGAAATGGATAATTATTATTTTGTATCATGACTAACACACTCATAAAATCATGTTTAAATTATATGAAGGGTGAGTGGTGTGACCACATCACCTAATTAATGGAATAATGGTTATTCCCTTATTATTAATGAATGTTAATGAGATATGAATTAATTTTTGACTCTTATTCTGTCCTTAAGAGTTTATGATTGATATCAATGGGCATTGATACCAACAAGTTATATGTTATGGTAATGGAGACCATTTTTTATTATGATAAACAACAATGAATACCCTTATGAATTATTATTTGAGCATGTATTTCCTTCTACCAATGTTTTATATGGGAATGATTAAGCAAGTGAAATTATCTAGGCATGATTCCCCATACATATTTATATGGGAATGACATCCCTTTAATAATGAAACTTGGGATTGGTGACCCTTATGATTATGTTACTAGCATAGAGACCCTTATAATTATGTTACAGTCATAGAGTCCCTCGTAATATTATTTGGTCATAGTGGCCCTTATGTGGTATGATTTGGGAATGTTGGCCATATTGATGTTATACTGGACATGATTACCCTTACTATGATATATAGGTATGGATTCCCTCTTTGTGATACATGAGTGTGGAATCCATACCACCGTGATACTAAGCATTGTGACTCATATTCATGTGATACTAGTTACGACATCCCTTGATATGTGTGATACGCATGCTAAAACATATGGATGTCTAAGATAGGCCTTTAGTATAGGCTAGTGGTGGTATCGACATATATGGTTGTAGATGTCTCTAAATATATAGTCCATATATGTGTATATATTTGGTTACATGTTTGAAGACTATCCCACATAGGCAATAATATATACTATTATCCTAGTGTCCATTCGGAACCAGATCTGACCATTTAAAATTTATTTACTATTTTCTATTATTAAAACACACTACCACATGATATGTACTCGAGCATATTATGTGGATGCAGGTAGGGATATGGGTCAGTGCCCATTGGTTGATAGATGATCTACAAATAACATGGATGTGGTGAAGCAAAAGAGAAATCTATGGCCCATGATTTTATTAGACACAGTCTTTTTGTAATTTTTATTCTTTTGATACATACATTGTATAACATGCTTTCCTGGTTACTTTTTGTGGACATATGACATATCATCATTTTTTACATGGTACTAGATGTTAGTCATTTATTATTGTTGGATTCATTAACATATGATGTCAGTATTTATTTTAAATTTTCTATTTATATATATATTTCTCCACTGTTCTACTTTGACCAAGAGGGTCTATTATCCCCACTACACCACCTCATTCCCTCTTTGTTAGTTGGCATCCTCTAGTATATAAGGTGGTTCTCTTGAGGCCACATAGCCCACTAACTCAAATAATCATTCGAGGCATCTGGGTCAGGATGTCACAAAGTGATATCATAGAATCAAATTTTCTTTTTTCGTATTGTTTCCAAATATTAGATAGTATATTAGGAATGTTTTGGAATTTGGTAATGAGTTGTCTCTAGGAGTAGCTGATAAACATTTAGGTAAAGGTCGAATTACCTAGGATGTGACAAGTTGATCTGTATTTTTCTTGTTACAGTTGATTTGATTCCACCATATGGTGATTCACATGGCATGTGATATTTATTTCTATTATCGAGTTTTATATATTATCCTTTTACTGATACGGAAAGTAATCATTGATCATGCATCATTATAGGCACCTTACAGAATTTATATGTCATATATTATGCCATTTCATGTCTATTTATTGTGTGTATTACCTAAAACATGTTTAGGTGAAAAATTCTATATCCTTGAATTGTGAAAAAACATCATACAAGAACATATAATTGAGTTGTTACTATGGAATGGATGTTACACTTCAATTTATGGGGTGTATGGGCCCTTACGAATTGGAAGTGGTGATCCATATATTTAACCCTTTTAAAGACAATTACTATACAAATGAGAATAAAATTAAAATGAAATGTAAATTATAAAATTAATGTGTCCCATTAAATAAGGATTCCAATTGAAATTTAAAGGGTGTTTTACTCTATAAATTAATATTACCTCTTTTTATACCAGGTCCCATACAGTAAAGCACAGAGCTTGTCCTAGACCAGTCCTTAGTGGTGGGAATTTGGTAGCATCTGTTATATTCTATATAAAAGTTCATATCACCCAAACATGGATGTTTGAGTTGGCAGAGGTGTGGGACTATTACATAAGAAGGCATGTACCTTTCCTATTCATGAATCTAAGAATTTATCACTATAAAATCCTATATGAGGTGTGTGTTTGGAATTTTATAGATATTCCAATACAGTTTCCTTGTGTCATTTTATAGGAGGTTGATGGTGACCATGCTCTAAAGGTGGTGGGACATATGTTTGCAGTGAAACCTCTCATAGTGACACCTATGGAACCTCCTATTATCCTGTCTGTGGGTGATGATTCAAGGTTCAAAGTGGATTTTTAGTGGATGATGCAGAATATTTTGGGTGGTCTATGGCCCACCCTTTATATTGTAGAGTTTACATAGGAGTTCCAATAGCTACATCCATATAGTTTTCAATGGATGGTGTCCCTTAGGTTGTAGAGTTATAGATCGAGATATATATATATATATTCAAACATATTGTGACTCCACATAATAGGAGTGTGAATCTCACTACTTATATGATTCATAGATCCTCAAAATGTTGGTGGGAGATTATGAACCATACATGTTAGTATGAGTAAAAGAATTGGAGGTATTTATACTAATGCTTATAGGACTATTTCTTCTCTGATACCATAAGGGATAATCATTCAATAGATTTAATGAACATGTAATATAGATCTATGAAATTTATAGTCCATTCAACTCATTTAATGGAGCTTTAGTGATTTGAGCCTATCTATAATATTTATTAGAAAAAGAAAGAATGGTGATTCAAGGATGGAATTCTACATCATATTTGTTCGCAGGTAAATTTTTTTTGTTCAAAACCATTTACGATATTCTAAACTTGGAACTAATCACAGAGAAGAACCTTAGGGAAGCTACAGGTGTGATCTATGGTGGTTCAGAATAGAGATAGATTACTGGTTCAACTAGTAGTCAGAAGCAATGATTTGAGACTACGTGTGTGATTAGCGCCAACTAGGTGAAACCCTCTAATGGTTCTGTGGTCTTTCCTTAGTGAGGGAAGCCTAGGAATAAGAATCCCCAATGTCTTAAAGACCCCACAGAGTTTCAATTCTATGGTAGATTTGGCCATCTTTAGTGTCTTTATAGAAACATCCATTCTATTCCTAGTGGGAGATGATCCTTCTCAGCACCACCATCAGGAGTAGGATTAGTATCACCTCTCCAAGAAGGTAACTGGTGTACAACTAGAATTACCAAAAGATGAGTTGGTCGTGGATGAGGTATCCAAAATCCATATATTCATCTCTAGTAGAAAGTACTTGCTCAAGGTGCTTATGTTTCATCTTAGAGATGTGAATCAAGACATATTTATTTAATATAGCATATACTTCAGAAGTATGGTTCAATGTTATCTAATGTTTTAAGTACCATTTTAGTAGCCTCTAATATTGAATCGGCCTTATTTAATACATGTGAATCAAACTCCTTTATCTTTTTGGATATTTTGGAGATAGTTAACCTTCATATTGAGTACACTTATAGTGCTATGACTCTTTATACACTATTAGGTTTATGACCAAACTGTGTACACCAATGCGGGGACTTTTCTCTTGAGGTAGGAGACCATCATTTCTTGTGGAACCTCTTTGTCCTAGAGATGATGGGAATTGATTTCATTCTCAGGATGAACTAATTAGTCCTCAATCATGCCAATGTGGATATTTATCTCCAATGGGTGTTGTTTATATTACCATAATTTGTAACATTTACTCGTAAGGGTCTGTGGGATGTCCAGGGAGGTACAACTATACTAGGGAATCTTGGAATAAGATGATTGATATTCTGTATTTCTATCCTTTTTATGGAAGATAATCGATTACATCAGGTTGAATTACCTCTGGAATTTGATCGATTTAGGGATGTTTTCCTTGATGAATTTTCAAGAGTACATCCTTGGAGAGAGGTAGAGTTTACTATCAGGCCATTTCCTAGAGCTACACCGGTATCCATTCCTCCTTATAGGATTGCTACTACGAGATCGAAGGAGCTTAATAACCACCTATATAATTTAGAATACATGGTTTTATATGGCCCAATACTTTTCCTTGGAGTTCCCTAGTCCTTTCAACCAAGATGGTAGATGGAACCCTCAGCATTTTTGTAGATTACTATAAATTTAATCAATTTATGATAAGGAACCATCATCCCTTACCTTATATAGACAATCTTTTTGACAAGTTCAGAAGGGAGAGGGTATTCTCAAATATTGACTTGAGACTAGGATATCATCAAGTTCAATTAATACCTTTATATATTCCACATACATATTTCTAGATTTGGTACAGTTTATATGAGTATCTCATGATACAGTTCAGTCTTATGAATAAACCTACTGTCTTTATGGATTTGATGAATAGGTTTTTCTATCCCATTCTAGATTCATTTGTGGTGGTCTTGGTAGATGAAATATTTGTATATTATCATATGTGAAGTGACCATGTCACCCATCTTGATATCATTTTGAATACATTTATTGAGCACTAGATGTATTCTAAGATCAATAAATGTCACTTCTAGGTCATATTATCTCAGAGGTTGTAGTATCAGTTAACACAAACAAGGTGAATGCTATTATTACTTTCTATCATCCCAAGTAATTCTTTGATATATAGAGTTTCTTGTGGATAGATGGTTTTTAAATAAATTTTATATGGGACCTCTCATGTTTAGATGAACCTGTAATGGTCTTGACTATGAAGGGAGTGATTTTTATATGGTCAGAAGCCTGTGACCTAGAATTTTAGGAGATAAAAGGGAGAACAACTTCAACAACAATATTAATTCTGCCCGAGTTGAGAAGAATCAATTGAGAGTGTTGTGATGAATCAGGTGTCAATATAGGAGAAATTATGATGTATGAAGATCAAGTTGTTGCATACGGGTCATAGCAGCTGATGCCTCATAAGCGGGATTACCTGATAGACGTTCTCAAGTTGGAAACTGTTTTTCACACATTGGATTTTTAGAAGAATTACCTACTAGGAGAGAATTTTGTGGTGTTTATGGACCACAAAATCCTCAGTAATATTTTTATGAAGTGTTAATTTAATCGTAGGAATTGAAGATAGAATGAATACCAATAGTTCTTTTGAATTTGATCTATTCTGTATTCCCATGAAAGGCAATGTTGTTACGGATGCCCTGATTAGGGAGAATCATATACAGATGGTTTAGGAGGCCAATAATAATTGGAATCTTATGGATATATTTTTTTAAATACATATAATGGTTCAAGAAATTCATGGATAGTCTATAATTTAATTGATATTAGTGACATCATCACTTTTAGAGAGAGTAAATATGAAGTAGTTTTTGGACCTAAAAGCATCATCTTCAAAGAGGGGATTTCTGGTGAGGAACCACCTACGAATTTCTGTATTGATGATGAACAAACACTATATATAAATGTTAATATCTTGGTTCCCACATATATATAAGGGAATATTTGATATAGGTGTTTCATACTTCATAGTGGGAAGTTCACCCG
The DNA here is from genome assembly GCA_963277665.1 of Viscum album. Lineage (NCBI taxonomy): Eukaryota > Viridiplantae > Streptophyta > Magnoliopsida > Santalales > Viscaceae > Viscum > Viscum album. The sequence continues at coordinate 1,894,841,552 of OY728121.1, read as the reverse complement.
AGCATATCTAAAATGCAACTTCATATGCATTGATAGTATTTGTGGCTAGATATAAAGAATCAGATTACAAGATTTATCTCTGTGTGGTCCACCTGTCAGTAGGTAAAGGAAGAGCACCAATGGACTATTGGATTTTTATAGTCATTACCAATCTTAGAATGGAAATGGGAAGAAATTGATATGGATTTTTTAGTTGGATTATGGAGTTCACCTTAATGTAGTAATAAAATTTGGGTATTCATGGATTGAATGAACAATGTAGCCCTCTTCCTTTTATATCCCAGATACATTACCAGCTTATGAGATGGGAAGAATATATGTACGTGAGAATATACAGATACACAGGGTCCTATGTACTATAATTTCAAATTGGTACACTCATTTTACATCGAGTTTCTGGCTGGGTTTACAAAGATCTATGGGTACAAAGGTACTTCTAAGAAGAACTATTCACCCCCAAAGCAATGAAACATCAAAATAGATGATAAAATTTTTGAAGGAAATTCTCGGGGAATGAATCTTTAATTTTAATGGTTCCTAGGATAAGAATATACCTCTCATCATGTTCACCTATAATAACAACTATTAAGAGATTATATAGGTGGATCCTTATGAGGAAATATATAGTAATGCATGTTGGTCACCGCTATTCTAGTTAGAGGCCTGAGAGGTAGCGCAACTGGGAAATCTTCTAATTTGGGAGACTTTGGAAGTAGTTTATCTTTAAAAAAAAGCCAATATATACTGCACATTCTAGAAAAAAATCATAGGCCAATCACCATCGATGGCCTCTAGAGTTCAAGGACATCGATCATGTTTTCGTATAACTATCACCCATACTTGGTTATGGATGGATACAAAGGAAAGTGAAGCAATCACCACACTTTGTTGAGCCTTTTGATATATATTAGAGATTTAGGTAGGTATCTTTTTAGTTTATATTACCTCACTGGTACTATTCCATGCACAATATCTTCCACATTTCACATCATTTCCATTATCATATTGACCCATCTCATACTTTTGATCCCAAGGAAGTTGACCAAGATGGTGATTCTTCTTTTTAGGAGTGCACTGGATGAATCATTGATTAGAACATGAATGTTCTCAAAGGACAGTCAGTCCCTTTATTATAATTTTAATGGAAGCATGAATGGGTATAGGATGAGACTTGGGAGTGGGATGTCGATGTACATGCTCAGTGGTCAGAGTTATTCTCAAACAACATTTCACTACCCTTTGAAGGGTATCTCATGGATGAGTTCCTTTAAGGGGGGAATAAGGTAAGAACCTAGCCTTTATATAAAGTAATGACCCTTTATTTTTGGATCTAATTTTTTGGATTTGACTTAATATGGATTCCTAATGAGGTAATGAATGTTATAGGGGTTTCAATATATTTTTTGGGAGCTGAAATCCCAAATGGGGGATGAAATCATAACTGGAGGAAGAAATCACTAGGATTAATAGTCAGTAGAAACCATGTAACCTTGAAATCATGGTTCATTATAACTACACAAATCATTTCAATGAGAAAACTAGGGTGGATAGATTTCCCTAACTATGAACGCATGGATGCACTCCCATGCGGGTTGTCTAAAAATTTATGTAGAGGAAAGTTGAATGGTTTGTGCACGGTTTTATAAATCATGTGAATGAACCATACGATTACCATTCTTGGACTGTTAAGGATTCATGGTTGGTGCATTATTTGGATCATTGCATGGCCAAACCAAGGGACCCCCTCGTTTTTTGGTGAATTTTCCAAATTTCCCTTAAATTATTATAACTTTATCCAAACCTTTTATTTCATCATTCTAGTATATAAGATAGATTCCCCCACTCTCATTGAGCTCCTCATGTTCCTCAATATATGATTTGGTTCCATTCATTCATAAAGAGACTGATTCGATCTCCAATCATTTCATTGGATGTGCACCAATAATATCTTCTTTCATCTTGCACCCTTCATTATTTGTCTTCCTCTCAATTGAGTTATTTAGGTGCAGGCACATATGCCCTATTTTAAGTATGTTTTTATGTTTTTCCTTTTTCTACCGATATGGACCAAATAAAAGGATGATACTGGATGAGTTCTCCTCTATAAGAAAAAGGCAGGAGTTCTAGTATTTACCCCTCAAAGATGAGGTGTCTTATAAAATGTGATATGTGCTACATTCCAGTTTCACCATATATTACCCCTAAATTTTATCTACCTTAAATTGTTAGCCTAAATTGTGAACCTTATGAAATTGGTAGGTCCCCTTCAATATTATCCACCTCTTGAGGCATTCTGATCAGTTTGACAATGTATTGAAAAATTACTAAACAACCAAACCATCAACTAAATGGTTTTGGCGTGAATTTTTAGTTGAGAAATCATTGATGAAACAAATAAATGTTGTGTCCTGTCATGACAACCACACTTATCAAATATTGTTGAAATAATATGAAGGGTTAGTGGTTTGACCACATCACCCCATTAATGGAACAATGGTTACAAATTGATTGTTAATTAATGATAATGAGATATAAATTTATTGTTGGATCTTATTAAATCATTCACTGTTTATAATTGATATAAATTGGAACAACTACCAACATGTTATATTTTATGATAATAAATACATTTTTTAATTACGATAAATTGGAATGATGACACTGATGAATTATGATATGTGCTTGGTGTCCCTTCTGCTAATGTTATATATGGGCATACTGACCCTAGTGAAATGATCTGCGCATGATGTCCCTTACTTATTGATATGGGCATGGTATCCTTTTTACAATGAGACTTGGTCATAAAGTCCCTTATGATTATGTTATAGGAATTGTGGCCTTTATAATTATGTTGCGGGAATGGAGACCATTGTAATATGATCTCTGAATGGTGACCCCTGTATTATATTATTTGGTCATGATGATAATATTGATGTGATACTGAGAACGAGGAAACTTATTGTGATATATGGGAATGAAAAAACTCATTGTCTTATAAAGGCGTGGAATACCTCCTACTGTGATACTGGTCATGGAGACCCCAATTCATGTGATATTGGGCGTGGAGTCCCTTGATTATTTAGATAGTCATGATACAACTTATGGATGTATGTGTTACACCTCAGGTCAATGCTAGTGGTGGTATCCAAATATATAGTTGTATATGTCACTACTTATACTGTCAATATATGTGTATACATATGGTTACTTGTTTAGAGACTATCCATCTTATGATGATGTGGGTAATGTTAGCCTGGTGTCCTTTCCGAACTAGATCCAAACCATTATAGGTCATTTACTTCTTTCCATCATTACCTACACACATATAGACAGCAATGGTGGTGGCCTACTAATTTTATCTCACACCCTATCAAGACCCCCTATGGTACCACGGTAGATTATGTGGATGCATGTATGGATAGAGAAAAATTTACATTTGTTGGTACATGATCATATTATAGAATGGGAGTGCGGATGTCCAAGACTGAGATATGGCTCATGATGCTATTGGACATAGTATATTGGGTATTTTTTATCTTTTGATAAATGAATTGTAAAGAATGATTTTCTACTTAATTTTTATTGACATATATCATATAATAATTTTTTATATGGTACTAGATGTTAGTTATTTATTATTTTTGGATGGTCTACCTTCCACTATCATTATTTATTTTGTTTCCACTATTTATATATCTATTTCACCACTGTGCTATTCTATCCAAGAGGTTATAGTATCCCCTATACACCACCTTAGACCCTCACTTCTAGTTAGTATCCTCTGGAATATGAGGAGGCACACATAATTCCATGTGGAACACCAGCTTAGGGAACTGTTCAGTGGAATTCAGGTCGCGATGTCACAACTAGTGCTGAGGTGTTTCTAAGCATGTATTATTGTTTGTTCCAACCATAAAGAACCACATGGATTCCATGGTTCATCCTAGAATTCACAATATAATGTATTATCATATTTAATCCTAGGACTCATCCTTGAATTACCATAGAATAAGAGGTCTCATACATACAATTCCAATTCATCAGTCATTTCATGGAATCTAGATGCTCATCCTAGCATTCCTTTGGAATCAAAGTGTTTATCCACGTATTCCCAATCATCTAGAATCATATATATCTAGTATTTACCCTTGGAATTCCCAGTTCATTAGAAATAATATGAAATATGAGTGCTCATCCTACCATTCCAACCCATTGCGTATCATATGGAATTAAAGAGCTCATATAGATATTCCAAAGAAGTACATATCATATGAAATTCAAGGAGCTCATCTTGAAATTCCTAAACATTAGTAATAATTTTACACATTTGAATAATTATTCAGTCATTCCATTTATTTCTCATTAGGCCCACGGCTACCACATTACCATTTTTCCATGTTTTAGATTAATTTCACTTAAATCAATTTATTATTTTGAAGGATAATCTCCATTTATTCGATAGAATTTACAATTTTATATTACCAATAACCGTACCAATTATTGTTATAATAACCCAATCCCTCATATAATCCCAATTCCCATTTGTTATAGGTTCTATCTCTTTTCAAAAGAATCTATTCCACCATACCACATTAAACATTATTTATGGTTTTCATCTCTATTAGAAATGTTTTGGAATTCCCAACATTTTACTTCAATACTATACTTGTTATATTGAATTAGATTTCAATGCTAAAACCATTTAAATCATCTATGGTTGTGTAATTACATTTCATATCCTTTAATTCAAACCATTGTTTCTCTTAAACCATTGAAACATAAATTAGGAATTTAAATACATTTCTATTTAAAGTCTATTTCCCTTGATAAGAATTACTCTTGAATTTTACACTTCATAAGGTCTAAGAAATATTAATTGTGGTATTTATCAAAGGAAAAATAAAACTAAAACATTTTACCTTAAATGGGATCAAACTTGGTGAATCTAGAATGAACACATAATGATCACACTCAGAAAACAATGCAAGACTATGCATTAAATTAGAGGGACCATCTACCTTATCCACATAAGAGTTTTCCCATCTAGTGTTGGATATTGGTTAGAACAAAATTTATAGATATTCAGAACCCATAAAAACACCATGAAAATATGGAATAACCACGTAAATGTCTGAATAATTTTTTTAGTAAGAGAAAATAATAAAGGAGGATATGTGAGGGTTATAATCAATGAGAGATTATTAACCTAAAATATAGAATCCAAAACACCTAGGAATCAACTGATATCTTCCATGGCCAGGGAGAACTTCTAGAAATGACCATAATGTTGACCATTTCTATGTTAATAAGAGGAGGGGGTTAGGGAGGTTAAATTACCATTTCCCCACAAAAAAAGATACAAAACCCCATCATCTAGGTGACATTGGGAATACTAGCTTCCCAATGTGCCCAATCATAATTTATTCCCACCTAGAAGCACAACATTTTTTCAGTAGGATAATAATTGCCTGATGCAGTAAAAAATCATTCCTTCGGCACATGGATCACTCATGTGACCACTATGAACACCCATTCATGTATAGAAACATGTTTCTGAGTTGTAACAATTATCAAAACATAGTTTTTATTTCTAGATTAAGATCGACCCCATTCAATATTTAAAATTTCAAAATTTCTCTTGAAATCAAAATACCCATAGAGAAACAAGGCTTTACAAACTCACCACCATAACACATATCATTCTTAATAAGTCACTATGGTTAACCATTTACTTCCGATGACCCTTTATGATTACCAAACATGCCAAATAAACTCATTATATCCTTGAAAGCATGAAACATACTCAAGGACCAACCATTAATTAAAGTTTCTTTAACTTCCAAAACCCTAACCAAACCCATTTCCAAAACTAAAACACTAATATGGTTCTTACCCAAGCCCATATATCATGATACACTGATGGTGTCATCATTTAGTTATCCACAAGGCCTATAATGATCCCCAATATAAGCTTCAACTCACAACCACTATATTCTCAAGATTTAGTGCATCATCCATTAGAATTTCTTATTTAAAAACTAATACATTTTACAATGACATTCCTAACATGGTTCTTAACTCACTACCATCAAACACCAATGAGAATTATAGTTAAATGTTATTACTCATCTTCATCAATGAATTCTAAACTGGGATGGATGCATAACCATCATCCATTCATAAGCTAGGAATATATAATATTTTCCTTAAAAAGACTAATTTAATTCTTAAAACACACTCACTATATCCAAATGACATGATTGGGGTGATTTTTATTATACTTCATCAAACTTCATTCACAAACATATATCAAATCCTCATGGGAAGACTCATTTTGAAGACACTCAGATCCAACTGTTGATGCATTACCAATTCTTCCGATCACACTTGGAGGCATCCTATAATCACCAAAATATACTCACTAGAGTCCACACTTGACTCATGGTTATTTTATGTATATATATAATAAAAATAAATATTTTAATATTAATGTAATAGTAAAATTAAATTATAGAATATATATAATTAAATCGTAAAACATATTTAGTATAAAAGTAATATTTCTTTTTTAAAGAAATCATTTAGTTAAGTGTTGAATATTTTTTACTAATAAATTAAATTGAACACTTTTAAAATATTATTATATATTAAATAACATATTAATATATTTTCAATTATAAATTTATATGAAATAATATTAATAACAATTAATTTTTAAAAATGACATCATTTTTATAAAAGTCCTTTTTATTTCTATTTTATATTTTCATTTGAGAAATAAATATAAAAATTTTAGAATCTAAATTAGATAAAAATAAATTCATGAGTGGATTTATAATTTCAAAAATTATACTATGTTGAATTTTGGGGTATATTTCTAAAAATATTTCTTTTTTAGGTGAACAATAATAAATATCATTTTTACAAATAACATAACTTCTGTGAAATTATTATTATATAAGTTCAAATTACAAATTTATGAAACATTTTTATAAGATAAAATATATATTTTATAATTTAACTTATATTTTAAAAAAAAATTGGATTTAATTTATAAATCATCATTTTAATTTTATAATTTAATTAATAATTTTTTAATTTTTTGATATATTAAACATTTAGTATTTTAAAATTAAATTTTAAAAAATTTAAAAATTTAATCCAAAAAAAATAATTTAAAATTTTAAAACAATAGGTAAATATTATATAATAAGGACCATTTTATTTTTGGGTATAAAGGATATATGACATATGTAAAAAAAAGTTACCCGGGTGAGAAACCAAATGGAAAAAATGAGTAACCAAAGAGATAAAGGGAAATAAATGTTAAAAACAAGTTGAAATTGAGTTTTTGAGGTATGAGGTGACAGTAACTCTTATAATATCTATTTTTTATCTATTTCTGTGCCACATTACTTGAGAATTACTGCCCATTAATGAACAGATTTATTTATTTACAAAAATGACACCAATTTTAACTTATTGAAGGGGAATTCATCTCCTCATTTACAGTCACACCTAAACCCCATATATTCGGACCAAAATCCCTCCAAACCTAACCTAAAACCCTATAAAACATAATAAGGCTCTTTTCTTATCAAAATTTAAGGCCTCAAAGGTTTAATCACCTTTATAAGGAGATAATCCAAAAAGTGATGTATAAGATCCTAACCTCTATTTTTTCTGTTTATTTATGTGCTTTTATTCTTCCTAAAATTCCATTTCACCATAAAAAAATTATTAAAACACTATAATTACTATTATTTTATGATATTATAATCGTTTTTTAAGCATTCACTACCCTAAAGTATTTCTTTTTAAAAAATGAAAACATGAATCGTCTATTGTTCAGAATACCGCCTGCATGAATAAACATGTCTCATTTTTTACTTCACTTACAAACATGTACGATTTTATTTTATACATGATAAGTATATAATATATATATAAGTAATATATATCCTTAATTTGTTTATTTTTTGGATAATAAAAAATTTACAATCTTTATAAGGTAATCCATCGATAATGGTAAATAACCCCAAACTAGTTCATCAGCATTCTTATTTTCAAAAAACATGAAAAAAAATCCAATGTAATATAATTATAATACTAATAGTCATTATAATAAAATCAATTACCTATAATTTAATGGTTTTTAAATTATGTTATTTTGGAGTAATGGAATTCCAATACCATTTTTATAATCCTAGTTCAAAATATCTAATATTAATAACACCTAATGCTGAAAATAGATTACAATATTCTAATACACTAACAGAAATATTATCATTGATGATAATAAATGGAAATTTATATGAATAAGGTTATGAAATATAAAATAAACATTTTTATATTTATGATAAATGAGGTTGAAATAATGGTTAAAGGTAAGTGGCATTTTAAATCAAACTTAATTTTTACGTTAGACAAATTCTTGTTAAACTGTATCATTCCAAGAATTTCCATTTTAAATTATTTTCTATATTTATTTCTAGGGAAATTATTTCTTAACAAAATCCACTTCGAAGGAAGTATTTCTTTTAATTTTTTTTAAAAATAAATGGTAGTTTTTGTAAAAAAGACTCGTAACAATGAATTTTACAGTGATGATTTGTTTTTCAAATGTACCTTTTTATAATTTTGTTATAATTATCTTAAAATTATCTATCACCAATGGAGTTGTGTTTCATGTTTCACCCTATATTTTATTTTATTATTATATTATTTTTGGGGATAAACATTTTGGTGTCAAATTATTTAATTTGTGTTGTTATTTTATAAAATGTTGGTGTTTTATAAAACTCATTTTATTTTCATGGGTTTGGTTAAGAAAAGTTAATGTTATCCATTTAGTTTATTAATTAAATCATTTCATTTCCGTGGGTTATGTATTATATAATGAAAATTGAATTTAATTGGAACTCATATGTATAGATGATTATGGGTGGGGTCCTATATCATCCTATAATTCATTGGTAAAATTTTATATCTCATGATATAGCTAGGAATAAATATAATGTGTTTGTACACACATTCCTATACAAGATGGATTTTCCACATTTGAAGGCATATAAATAATGAATTTGGTCACATAGGTATGAGAATAATGTTTTTTATCACACATTGTTTCCTATTTTTATTGTTATTCCAAATCTCATAGTTGATTATCACGTTATTGAAACATTTCAAGATGATTTTATGTTCAATAAAAAAGAAAAGTTGTAATGATTAAGGAAAATTTTATAAATATTCTACACCTTTATGTAATGATTACATGATATATGATTAATGAGATGTGTTCTTATCCATTTTATATCTTTTATTCTTCCTTAATGATCTTTTTATGATCTTATGTTTCTCCAAAAAGTAAAATTATTATCTACTAATTTTTTTTGAAATTTTATTATGATATTTATGTCTACGTATTATTATCCTTTGTGTTGTGACATGTTTTTATCTTACTATGAATTTTATCTCACAACTTTATTATGCTTCTATTACATAGGGTATAAAGGTGTTTATATCCATTTATATTTCTATAAAATGTCCAAGAGTAGAATGATTATGAAGAAATATTTGTAAGTGTGGTAAAATAAGTTGTTTATGTAACTAATGATCAAGGAACTAAATCATTAGGTCCCTTAGTTTTGTGGATATTTGTGAGATGCATTATTTAAATTATGAGATTAATGTATTATTTAAGTTATGTTCATCTGGGTTCACTTTAGTTCTTCATTTAGATATATCCAAGGCACAACCATGCCTTTACCAGAACCTCAACAACACCTACCATGAATTGATCCTACATATCAAAGCATTATCATGTTCCTTACACAAGATACATCAAAAAATATGTATTTTTACACCCATTAAAAAAACATAGAATCTAATACAAAAATCCCAACCAATTACTCTAGGCCCCACATGCTCATAGATTCTTCCCTTTACCAATGGCACTACACACCATGACACCCGCTCGGGGGTCCTACACATCCTTGAATTTAAAAACCCATATGGGTTATAAGAAACATGATACAAGGTATCGTATCACACCTCAAGGTCACATCCTAACCCCATAAAGGTCTCACAACCCATATCCAATGGACACATAACCCATACTATTTCCATCCCCAAATGACATATACAACAATTTAGGTCACAACCATAAAGGATATATATTTTTAAAACCTTTTAATTTCCCAAACTTTTAAAATTCCCAAATTTTATTAGATTTTACATTTTAGGTTTGGGTTGATTGAATTTAATTAATAATTTTTAAGTTAAAACACATTATAATTATCTTACTATCAATTTATTTAATGAAAACCACCACTTTATAACTCATTTATATCTGCCTTTAAACAAGTAGTCACCAGAGGAGTTGATTAAGTAAAATGACACCATATACATATACGCAAACAATATAAATGGATATATTAACATAAAATAACAACCACAATCCATTATATATAACCATAGTAATATATAAATTTTCAAAAAAACAATCCACAGTCAATAAATAAAACACTAGTATATGAGAATCCTACAAATTTGTCAATCATAGGTAACATGTGGATGACATATCAACCTTTTGTGCCTAGTATGATGCATGAATGAAGACACCCTCTCATTATATATATGTCCAAGAGATATAAATCCCATAAATGAATAAAATTTTACTCATGTTCACTACTTAATGTGGAAATTCTTAAACAAGAAGAACATAAGTCAAAAACACAAATCTTATCCCAACATCTTTGATTTTACCCAATATGTTGGCCCACATGCACCTAGTCATGGTGTTGTTATAAAGATCAAACAATATCATAGCCTACAATATACCATTACTAAATAGTAAGATAAAATAGAATATATCTAATCCCAATTTGTAATATCCTGATCTGAAGGCTGCTCGATCAGTGCCCTAGGCCAATTCACCACTATCCCTCTAGTGCAACAACTAGTATTCTAGAGGGTGCCTATTAGTGGTGAGGGGATATGAGGTCACTATGGGAAGAATATTTACATGTTATTAGAATATAATATTAGTAAAAATAAAAAAATGTTAAATAAAACCCATATACACATCACAATTAGGTAATCCGACAACCAAAAAATACAGCATCTGATGTACTAATTAATGGGCATGTCATACATTCCAAATCCCCCAACAGTGGATCATACATAAGAAGTTCCAAATAAATAAAAGTAAAATAATACCAAAAACCCATTCTAACTGGTCTAGAGTCCTTACCAGTCCCATCACCCTTACCAATCGCATCATACAAAGAAAATAAACAATAAATATTGGGATTTTACCTATACCTATCCCTATAACAAATTAAAATATCTACTCTGGTACCAAAGTGACATGGTAGCTAAATATGGATGTGAGTATAACTCATTAAACCACAACCAAAAAAATATATAAAATAACAAATATAATATTAATTTCATGCAAATGTTCTATAAATAATGTATCTAAAAATTTTAAAACGATTTATATAAAACTAAATGACAATTGTTGATGCCCCATGTTCATGATGACACCCAAGGTCGGTTATACCCCTGTTGATATCTATGTCCCTGACCGTGATTGGATGTACCTACATTGACGAATTTTGAGGTTTCTCTTATAATGTCATAATGACACTATCGATTATAAAGAGCCACATGGAATTTAGGGTTCATCCTGAAATTCATAGTATATGAAAGTATCACATAGAATCTAAATGCTCATCCAAAAATTTTCATGAAATCCAGGATCTCAGTATAGAATTTCCTAGTCATCGATCATTACATAGAATCCATGTTGTCATCCTATAATTCCTATAGTAATATATCAATCATCTGGTAATTCCCAATCATCAACAATTATATTGGATTTGGCCCAAAACCAGGACTTCCCAAGTCATTTGCAATCAGATATAATCTGAGTGATCATCACACCATTCCAACACATTGCGTTTCAAATGGAATTCAGGCACTCATCCCAACATTCCAAAGTATCACTTATCATATGGAATCCAAGGAGATCATTATTTAAATCCAATGCATTAGTCATCATTTTAAACATTTGATAAATTAATCATTCATTCCATTTGATTATCATTAGGCATGAGGCCACCAATTTAATATTTTTCCATTTCCTAGATTAATTATACATAACATCATTTTTTATTATAAAGTCTCATCACTATTTATTCTTTAGGATTTATCATTTTACATTAACAATAACTATATTAATTAGAGTTATGAGAAACTGAGCCTTAATATAATAAAAATTCCCATATCATTTAGGTTTAACAACTTGTCCAAGGAAACCATTCAATAATACCCTATATAATATCACATATCCATTTCAAATCCATTATACATTTTTTGGGTTTCACAACACATTACATTAATAATATAATAATTATGGTAAATCTGATACAAAGGCCAAAACCATTTTCAATTACCAATGGTTGTGAAATTAAATTTCATAACATTTTCATCTTAAAATATTATAATATAATTTATGTATTTAATGAAATTTCCATTATGTTTATTTCACCCACTAATAATTACACATGAAAATACAATTTTCTATAGAATAAGGCAGACTAAATTGGACATTTATGTAAGGAAAATGTCAAATATAACATTTAAAATATATTATATCAAGAACTGTGAAAGAGACATGACCACACCATGCTTGTACCTAGAAAATAAGGCAATACTATGGGTTATATTAGGGGGACAACCCACCTTAGTCTCATAGGAGTATACACATCCAATATTATCCCCTATTTTGATATAAAATGGTAGATATAGAGAATCCATACAAACATAATGAAAATAGGTGAAAACACACACAAATGGAGAATCATATTTTTATGAGTAGTATAACACAAGAAAAGAATCAATAGGAAGGTTAGACTCATGAAAAGCATTTATGCATGATAGATAAATGCCAAAACACCCATAAACTAGGGGATATCTACCATTTCTTGGGAGAGGGGGGGAAATCCTATTTCGTATTAGGAATACCATATTATTGGAAAATTGAAAGTTAATAATAGGGAGGGTGAAAGGGGAAAATGACCCTTTTCCACCTTAAACACTAGAAAAACAACCTCATCGACTAGCAAGATGGATGCTGGGATCACCATCCATATAGTGATCATATGAATTACTGTCACCTGACTAGAATCTCACCTACTAGATGGTGAGAATACAACATCATGTGGTCGTCCAAAATTCTTACCTGATCTCCCGATTCACACTTGAAACCTTTCTATACCCCAATTAATGTCTAAAAACATGGTTTCAAGGTGATAAAATTATTTAAAATTTATTCTGATTCTTGATTCAAGATCCTAACTATCCACTATTTTAAATGGTTCACATTTATCTTGAAATCCAAACACACACATGAAAAAAAGGACTTACATGCTGCATTCAATCTCTCACGAAACCTAATCTAAACACTATATGGATTTATTTTTTAGAACAAATGTAACGTCATGACCCCAGTTAGCCAGAATCGGTGCATTATTACATAACAATATCATGATACATGAAATTATGTCCTGAAAGACCGATCATTTTAGTAGCTTTGGAAGTACTATATACACTCATATGTTTTAAAGTACATCATGAAATAAAAACATCAAAAAAAATATCCCCTTTTAAAACACACTTATATCCTTAGCCTATCCCTGCAGGTCGACTATAAAATACTTCATCACATCCTAGGAAGAATAAAACATAGAAATGGGTTAGCTCACATGATCTATAAGGATAACAATATTAAGAAAACATTCATAAATAAGCATAAACATTTAAGGAAATGTATAAGAATAGAACACAAGACTCTTAAATATAAACATCAACATAAAATGGAAAATGTAAATCAAATAATTCTATTTACTTATTCACATGGATATTATTCTAGTCAAATAATAACATGTAATATCAATAGACAATTTCATAATGTTGGAATGCATAATTGCAGACTTCATGACATCATATACAAGGCCTTGTACCAAGAGTACAAATAATATTTTGTCAGGGCCCTTTACCAAGACACTAGTTTGTCTCATGAGACCTACCAATGAATTGAGGAGCTTTAACGGGCTCCACCTATCACTTAATAAGTCTAATTGATTCCTCATATGAAAAGTTTTAAACATAAAAAATTCATTCGAATTAAAACTAGAAAACTAAATGTCAATACATTATCCATAAACCATGAATGGTATAAAAATAACACATCCACAGTAAAAATTATCACAAAAACATTAGTACAGTATGAAATATTTTTGTCATAATAAACCATCCTTGATCAAGAATAATATCCTTTAAAGTATTTTGACATAGTTTAAAATGATTAGTAAAAATATTTGAGAGAAATATCCCTTTTTCATGAAAACATTTAAAAGTCTCACTGTTTATCAAGAAGCTGATTAAAATATATTTTTGAATCAAAGTGTCCCATAAATCATTGAAACTTTTAAAATAAATTTAAATTTTAAAACAATAATTTTCATATAAATAAAATAATAAAACCATTTTAAAAACATGGACATTAATGAGAAATATTTAGAAGAATAAATTTTTAAGACATTTAAAATCATATTTTAGTTAGAGATCCTAATAAAATGAGAGATTCTTGAATACAAATAATTGAGATAATAAAAACATTATAATATCATGAGAATAATGGATTCATGGTATATTATGTCACACTACATTATATACACCAAATAAAAGTGAATTGGTGCATAACAAAAAATAATTCTCAATAGAATGTATGTTGAGATGAATTCCTTAATAAAGACAGTATCCTTAGGTTAAGGGTAAATCAATGACACAATTTTGTGAAAAAAATATAAATACTGTCAATATGAATAGATATTTAGTTTAAATAAATCAGAGGACATTCACACATATTCTTGTAATAACAAAACCAATGACATGGATGCTTAACTGAATGAATAGAAATTTAGTTAAAATTACTCTTATCCAGTTTATATAGATGACATAGGATTTTATCAGTGGATTGATTATGTGTATAAAAACTATAACCACACAAAGAGTAGTGGAAATTACTACATAAGTTAATAAATATATATTTCACACATAATCATGGAGTAAATTAATTAAGGAAGTATGTGTAAAGCCCAATGAGTGGAAATTGAAATTTGGAATTCCCTAACTGATTTGGTAACATACGAAACATAGAACCCCTGAAAAAAGTATCATAAAATTAAGGTATAAATACCCCTAAATTAAAGAATATTACATAAAAAATACAATCATGGGTAGTACATACACCACACAAAAGGAAATAGTGGCAATATATCATGAATCTCACGGAAATAAGAAGTGAGATGAAAATGCCTTACCAAGTTGTAATCAATCGAGTAATATGACCAAAAGTTAATAACCACCAAATGAATAATATAATACCATGAATATAAATATAATAATGATAATATATATATCATATGGCAGTAGACGATACACCACATGCAATAAATAAGTGGCGAATAATGGAAATTTCGTGGAATTAAAAGTGAGATAAGAAAACCCTTACCTTGTACTTTTCCTTGGTCGGGGTTACTTTAACCACAAGTATAATAGTTAAATAATTTTTATTAAATTATAAAATAATCATATACATAAATATGATACATTATATGACCCACTAATATTGCATTGTTAATAATATTTCAGTACTATCATCATTTTGGTTTTTAATTGATTCATTTTACTTTATATGTTTTGTTATGTAAGTCATGTTTTTTATGTATAAATTATATTTAATTCATATACAGAATGATATTATGTTCTCAAAAATTATTTTTAATCATAAAATGGAAATTATTCTAGAATGATTACGATGTGGAATAAATCTCATCACGTTCGTGGAGATGGTAATCTGTACGTACGCCCGAGCGACAATACCATTATATAGGTTGGAAAATAGTTTGTAATTGGATGATATATCATATATAAATAATAATTAACATGTTATATTTATTATTTAAATCAGTTATACTAATTATTATACCCATCTAAATAATGTAGTTTTTGAATTACAAACTACACCACCACGTGGAGATGGTAATCCGTACGTATGCACATATGTTTACTGTCATTTATAGGATGGATTAATTAACGAATATGGTTATAACAAATTTATAATAACATATAAATATGTAAAAGTTATTGTATTTATTATTTTGGATGGAAACAAAAACAAAATAAGAAGTGGAAGAAGAAAATAACTAGAAAGAGGTGATGAAATATTTATCTCTTCTCCGGGTTCTTCTTTGGGATTTGATCAAAAGGGCTCCTTAGGTTGGATTTATGTTCAATTTAAGGACTCTAGTTAGATTTGAGGGAATCAGGGAGGATTTTTGGGTAGGGTTTTGCTGAACCATATGGCTTTGGAGGTGTGATTTTGGGAGAAGGGGAAGGGACCTTTTATAAGATGGGTAAAGTGAACTTTTGGAAAAGATTTAAATGTTATTTTATAATAAAATAATTTTTGATTTCTAATGGCTCAAAAATGATTTATTTCAAGGATAAGGTGTTTATGGGTCGAAAAACTCCCAACCAGTAGGTTTTAGATAGGTTTCGGTGACCATATCAACCTTATATTTTAGATTTAACTCTTAGTTAAACAATTTGACTTTAACCATGTCTCTTTGAATTTTTATATTGTATGGTCAATCAACAAAAAATAACATGCCAAGAGAACACCATGTGGTTATGTATTAATATATATAACCTTATCTATGACCTTTGGCCAAATATTAAATTTTTAGAAAAGTTATATCAATTAATAATATAATATTTGTTTTAAAACTCAATTATATCAATTTTGAAACTATTTAGTATTTTATTTTTTAAAAAGCTATAAAAATATTATTACATCGAATAAAATTTATTAAACTAACCTAAAAATGTCATATTAACCTATAAAATTTGATTAATTCATCAGATGTCTTAATTTACATTTATTTGGATATTTATAATATCAATTATTTTAATATTTCATTAATAAGATAATTACTGCATCATCATTTTTTCATAAATAAATCAATTTAATTAATTTCTAAAAATTATAAATAAAATACCATTATTTATGATATTATTTTATCTTTATAATGAATATTTATAGTCGAATTTATTTTAGGTGTAACCCTATATTTAAAATGGGTTAGTTATTAAACTTTGAATTTAACTCTTTTAACTCTTCTTTAAATAAAATAATAATAAATGTCCCAATCTAATCCATGTGGACCAAAGAGGTTCATATTTTATTCCTAAGCTTGTTTTTTTCTAATTATAATTATCAAATAATATTATGACATGTGTTAGGGCAATTATGCTCTCATATTTAACCTTAATTACCCTATTTAATTTTAACCATTGTAAATAAAAGTCAAAAGTTACTCTTCCCCAAAAATTATTTTCATAATATTGCATCGAATTTTACTTACTGATATTAATTGTGTCTCTTAGATTTTTTAAATTCAACTCATAGTAGCGGTAAAATTATGTTTTATGTAAATTTTCAAATTCTCCGAGGTGGTGGGTAAAAGATGGTAAAAAGTACAATAAAATTTTATTAAAAATTAATCTAATCAAATAAATTGAACTTATATAGTTATTATATATCTATTTGGACTTAAAAAATTTTAAAAAAAATTATAATTTAATTAAAAAGTCAGTTTTAATCTCTAACATAGTGTTTTTCACTAATCATAAAAAATTGAATGTTTTCAGACAAATATCAAAAATTCACCCTAAGATAATTTTGATATTCCAAATTCAAAAATTACTTATATTTTACCAAATAAAAAACATATAATTTGCATTAATTAATTTAAAGTTAATTTTTATTGTCAAAACCGAAAAGCGGGTTTTTAAAAAGTAAAAACTATCAAAAGATTAACATGTTTTTATGTCAAATTTAAAGGTGAAATTACCTAAAATGACATACATTGTATTAAATTATAAAACTATAATCTAATAATACTTAAAAATAATTAAAATACATAATTTAACACTCAAAATTATTTTTATTAAAATGGTGTTTTCAAGTAAAAGTTAGTAGTTTTCAATATTCATCAAAATATGGAAGTTATCAGAAAAGTACCAAAAATTTATACAAAATAAATTTTTATGTCCTGATTCTAAAGAATAATTTTATTTTATTATATTTAATATATAAAAGTGTCAAATATAGGTTTTAAAAGGGTTTTCTATTAAAAGGTGGTAAAATTTCATTTTTTGAAAAATACTTCTTTTATTTGAAAAAATGAATTTTTTCTTACATTATGTCTGGAAAATACATAATTTGGAATCTAAAATGATATGGAGTATATTAAATTAAAAATTCAATTAATTTTGTAACAGAATGTTTGGTAATTCCTGCTGCACTCGAACTTGGTGTTGTGTATAGTGTAAGTTTTTGAATTAAATTAATGAAAATAACATACTATGAAATCTTGGGGTGTTACATTCTTCCTCATTTTAGAAATTTCATCCTTGAAAATTTTAAATTGGGCTTGGGAACTTTATTGACTGTCCCACATCAGAAAAAGAGTCAATAAAACTATCACTTTAAAAGAAAGAAAGAGATGTACAAGGGTCACCCGAGAAAACCCATACTAGGATTCCATGAAGGAAAACATGGATATGGAAGATAACCTAAGTGTCATGTTCTGATGGATAGTTATAGAAAACATGATCAAGAGAAATTTAACAACAATAAAAACACAAACTTGTGATGGGATAAACAATCATTAGTTTCTCAGTAGAAAAAGTAAATGGAGAACATTTTTGTTTTAATATCCATTTCATAATTTTGTGTAATTTATTTATGAGATTGGCAAAGAATATAAAGATATATACTTACTTTTTAAGTAGAGTTTCATCCATTAATAAATTTCTACCACTAAATCATTTTTTTTAAATGATGAGTATTCAAGATGACGTGGTCCCACCAGAAGTTCTAGAATCATCTTCTAGAGATTCACATAATCGACAAAGGATAAACTATATATTTACCTTGTCTTTAGAGATTAACCAAAACTAAAATGGTTAGTACTAGATCAGATGATCCCCAAAAAGGATAATTCTTTAGAGAATGAAATATTAATATTAATTTCTAAAATTAAACAAAAAATACCAAATGTTCAATAAATACCATTAAATATATAATTGTACTTAAAATCCTTCGATATAATCCAAACTAATATTGAAACCCAAAACATATAAGAATTTGATTACGCAATCTTGCATGATAAATTGTATCTCCCAATAACATCAACTACTCTTAAAGTCACATACTTAAAAGTAGTTAACATAATCAAATATTCTCTATGATAGATTAATCATTTACATAAATAACCCAAAATGCTATAAATCCAAAAAAAACATAGATAAAAATCCACCATTACTCCTCAAATTAAATCCCATAGTATTTTATTTTCATTGGGCATATAGTATTCCCAATAGAGCGAACATCTTCCAAAATAAAATTTATCACTTTATCATCAAATCAATTTATTATACTAAATATATCCATTTTATAATACATAAGATCCAAAATCCTCATATAATTGATCAATAAAATAATTTAACTAATAAGAATTAGTAACAAAAACCATGGACTTCACGTAGTCCAATGGTATACGATAAATCCCAATCACACTCTGGTTGTGGGTTTGATTCATGTAGCTTTGTCCAATATGATAGGTTGTCACATAGTCTGCGTGTTTTCCTTTTTCAAGAACTATATTTTATATCATTTTCAAAATGAGATATATTCATCAAAATAACCCTAACATAATTTCACCACAAATGTTATCTCATACCTCGCAGTTTCATCCCAAAATTTAATAACTTGTAATTGCCTCAAATTCAAGTATCATAAAAACCCAAATGTTTATTTATAATCATATCAACAATAGAAAATATAATTCTTCCCAAAATATCATTTTCACATAATAAAATAGAGTTACACATACAAGAGAAAAATATTCCTAATTAATCACATCAACAAAGAGCCCTAATACTTTTAAACATTTCTCCATCAATTTATTTACACATAAGTTCTTCCTTGACCAATAGGTTACCCTAAAGAATAGTTCATTCACTTGGGTAATGCCCTGGTCCCCTACATTTAAAGCAAATAACTGTAAATGGATTTTTGGGATCATTTTTATTTTCTTCCACAATACTCTTCATTTTTCCTCAGTATTTCATCACATTATGTACTTATTTCCCACACATAAATAATTTCTTTATTCCATTGAGGCACTTTCATTATTTTCGCCATCTTTAATTCCTATATGATAGAAATTGAGCTTTCATTTCTCCCCATTCTCCATTGTTGGTGCTCTTATGATTTACTACCTTTCTCTTCTTTGTTGATTCCAAGAGTTGGATAATAAATATGTTGTGGATCATATTTTTGGAAAACTGATTCGACTTGATCATAATATCTTTTACACTTATCAACATCCCATTTTTTTTGCTCATTTCCACTGCCATGCCAATATTCTACATCATGTTAAGTGTTACTATGACTTCCTTGGAATGAATCCATTGACTAACTCAAGAAAGCATAGAGTGAGTCATAAAATCATTTAGAGAAATGAAAACACTTTATTTTCAATCTAAAAAACCTTAAGATTAACCATATTTAATTATTCACATATTATATTAACATCCTTCAAATTAGTTTGTAGTGAAAATGTGAATTATCATATGCACATCCCCTGGGAGTGTCGTAATCAAGAGTGCTGCAAGGCCCGTTGTTGTGCACCAGGATACCCCAGGTCAAGTCTGAAACTCCTTGTCAGAGATTTCCCTCCTAGGTATATATGTACCAGATCCGCCTCTACCTGATCATATCCAGACATGGATGTATTTCTTGGAAAAACCACATAATATTTACATTACCAAAATTTTGGGATGTCCTTATATAATAATCCCCAATTTCTATCTTAGAGTAGTGTTTCTCAATCAATGTTATTTTATAAATATAGCTTCCAAGGTTTGTAATAAAATTTCATTGATTCCAACTGAAATACCCTGACCCGGTTAACCAGAATCAGTGAATTATTACATTACATTGGCATTATACATGGAATCATGTCTTGAAAGACCAATCAGTTTAGTAGCATTAGAATTACTAGATAAACTGATAAGTTTTACATTATATCATGAAATAAAAAAATCAATAACATTGTGTCCCCTTTTTAAACACAATTATATCCTTAGCCTATCCCTATAGGTAAACTATAAAATACTTCTTCACATCCTGGGAAAAATAAAACATAGAAAGGGGTGAGCTCAGATGATCAATAATGATAATATATAGCATAAACATTCATAAATAGCAGAAAAATTCATAATTATGGAATTCATAATGCCAAACTCCATAGCCACATAATCAAGGCCTTGTTCCAAGACTAAAAATAAGATTTTGTCATGGACTTGTTCCAAGAAACTAGTTTGACTCATGAGACCTACCGATGCATTGAGGAGCTATAGAAAGATCCACTCATCACTTTCTAAGTCAAATGAATTCCTCATATGAAAAGGTTTAAACCTAATATAAACATTCGTATTAAAACTACCATACTAAATGTCAATACATTATCCATAAACAATGAATGGTATAAAAATAACACATCCATAGTTAATTATATCACAAAACCTTAAAAATAGTATGAACGATTTTTATTATAATAAACCATCCTCAATCAATAATAATATCCTGTAAAGGATGTTTAAATTGTTGAAAATGATTAGTAAAAATATTTGAGAGAAATATCCCATTTTCAGGAAAACATATAAAAGTCTCACTGATTATCAAGAAGTTGTTTAAAATTGATTTTTGAATCAAACTGTCCAATTACACTTTGAAGCTTTTAAAATGAATTTAAAATTTAAAACATTAATTTCCATATAAATAAAATATTAAAACCATATTTAAAATATGGATATTAATGAGATAGATTTAGAAGAATAAAATTTAAAAACATTTAGATGATATTTTAGTTAGAGTTTTTAAACAAATGAGAGATGAATGAATAAAAATAATTGAGGTAATAAATTTTATTTAATTTCATGAGAATAAATGGATTCATGATTTACTATGTCAAAGTATAGTATATGCACCAAATAAAAGTGAATTGGTGTATAACAAAAAAGAAGTCTCAATAGAATGTAAGTTGAGATTAATTCTTTTAAAAAGATTGTATCTTTAGGATAAAGATAAATCAACGACATAATAATGCATGAGAAATATAAATAAACTAAATATGATTGGATATTCAGTTTAAATAAATCATAGGAAATTCATACATATTATTGTAAAAACGACACCAATTTCATGGATGTTTAACTAAATGAATAGAAATTTCCTTAAAATTACTCACATCATGTTTATATCAATGACTTGAGAGAATTAATCAATGGAGTAATTATGTGAATAAAAAGTATTTCCACACAAAGGGGAGTGGAAATTACTAAATAAGTAAAAACATAGTGATATCACACATAATCTTGGAGTAAGTAATCAACGAAGTATGTGTAAAGCCCAATGAGTAGAAATCGAAATTTGGAATTCCCTTACCGATTTGGTAACTTATGAAGCATACACCCCATGAAATAAGTATCATACAATGAAGATGTAAATACCCATAACTTAAAGTATATTTTTCACAGAATACAATCATGGGTAGTACATACACCACCCAAAAGGAAATGGTGGCAATATAGCATGAATCTCACGAAAATAAGAAGTGAGATGAAAATCCCTTAGCACATTGTAATCAATCAAGTCATTTGACCGTAAGTTAATAACCACCAAATTAATCACAGAATACCATAAACATAAAGATAATCATGATAATATATATATCAAATGTAAGTACATGATACACCACATGCAGTAAATAAGTGGCAAACAATGGAAATCTCACGGAATTAAAATTGAGATAAGTAGCCACTTACCTTGTACTTTTCATTTGTCGAGGG
The DNA here is from genome assembly GCA_963277665.1 of Viscum album. Classification (NCBI taxonomy): domain Eukaryota; kingdom Viridiplantae; phylum Streptophyta; class Magnoliopsida; order Santalales; family Viscaceae; genus Viscum; species Viscum album. Next base: position 1,894,818,497 of record OY728121.1, on the reverse strand, counting down.
AACATTAATCTCCGGTATAATATTTATATCATTTTTATTAAATTATAAAATAACTATACACATAAATATTATATCATATATGGCCCTCTAATATTGCGTTGTTAATAATATTTCAGTAGTATCATCGTTTTGGTTGTTAACTCATTCATTTTCCTTTATATGATTTGTTATGTTAGTCATGTTTTCTATGTATAGGATGTATTTTATTCATATCCAGAATGTTATTATTTTCTTAAAAATTATTTTTAATCAAAAAATGAAAATTATTATTGAATGATTATGATTGGGAATGAATCTCATCACGTTTGTGGAGACGGTAATCCGTACGTACGCACGAGCGACAATATCATTATATTTATGGTGAAATCATATGTAGTAAGATGGTATATTATATATAAAGAATAATTAACATGTTTTATTTACTATTTACATCAGATATACTTATTATTGAACCCATCCAAATAATGATGTTTTTGAATGAAAAATTACCCCACGACGTGGAGACGGTAATTCGTACGTACGCACGTATGGTGACATTGTCACTTATAGGTGGGATAGAATAAAAAATATGGTTATAAAATATTTATAATAACATCACAATATGTATAAGGAAATGGATTTATTATGTTTTTATGAGAACAAAAATGAAATAGGTTGTGGAGGAAAGAAATAACGTGAAAGAGGTGATGAAATATTGACCTATTTTTCAGGTTCTTCCTTTTGATTTGATCAAAAGGTTCCTAAGGGTTGATTTATGATAAAAGTATGGACATTAAGATTATGTGAAGTAAGCTGGTAGGGTATTTGGGTAGGGGTTGTCTGAGCCAAAAGGCTTTGGAGGTGTGATTTTGAGAGAAGGAGAAGAGCCCTTTTATAAGAGGGGTGAGGGGCACTTTAGGAAAAGATTGAAATATTGTTTTATAATAAAATAATTTTCAGTTTCTAATGTTTCAAAAATGATTTATTTAGAGTCTATTGTGGGGATGTGCCTAAAAAATCTCATCCAATAGGTTTCATACAGGTTTATGTTACCATATTAACCTTGTCTTTTAGATTTAATTTTTTGTTAAATATTTTGACTTTTACTATGTCTATTTGTATATTTATATTATATGATTAATAAACAAACTATTACATTCCAAGTGAACCCCATGTGGTTAATTATTAATATATAAAACATTATCTATGTCCTTTTTCTGAACCTTATATTTTTAGGAATATTATATCAATTAATAATAAAATATATTTTTTAAAAACTCAATTATGTCAATTTTGACAATATTTAGTATTTGATTTTTTTGAAAGCTATAAAAACTTTATTGCATCGAATAAATTTTTTTAAATGAACCTAAAAATGTAATATTAACCTATAAAATTAGAAACATTCATTACAAGTCTCAATTTACATTTATTTGGATATTTATAATATCAATTATTTTAATATTTCATTAATAATGTAATTACAACATCATCATTGTTTTATAAATAAATTAAATTATTTAATCAATAAAAATAATAAATAAAATAATATTATGTAGGGAATCTTCTTATATTTCTAATGAATATTTATTGTTGAATTTATATTTTTTTTATCCCTATATTAAAAATGGTTATTAAATATTGAATTTAGCTCTTTAAACTCTTCTTTAAATGAAATAATAATAAATATCTTAATCCAATAAAATTTGACTAAAGAGGTTCATATTTTATTACTAAGATTTTTTTGGTATAATTATACTTATCCAATAGAATTAATACATGTGTTGGAGTAATTATGATATCATTTTTACCCTTAATTACCCTATTTACTATTAACCATGGTAAATGAAATTCAAAACTTACTATTCACCAAAAATTATTTTCATCTTATTGAACCAAATTTTACATAATTAAATTAACCGTGTATCTCAGATTTTTTAAATTCACCACACATAAGAGGTAATATTATTTTAATGTAAATTTGCAAATGAACCTAGGAGGTGGGTAAAAGATGGTAAGAAGTTCATTAAAATTTTATACATCTTATCTTATTATAAAATGACTCAAATGAATTACATTGAACTTATATAGGTATTATATATCTATTTTTATTTAAAAAAAATTTAAATAAAATTAATAATTATTTAAAGAAAAAGTCGGTTTTAAACTATACTGCAGTGTTTTTCACTATTCATCAAAAATTTGAATGTTTTCAGAAAAACACCAAAAATTTACCCTAAGATAATTTTGATATTCCGAATTCAAAAATGAATTCTATTTTACCAAATTGAAAACATATAAGTTTCATTAATTAATTTAAAATTAATTCCCATTCTCAAACTCGAAAAGCGGGTTTCTAAAATGTAAAAATGATCAAAAGATTGACATCTGTTTTTGTCAAATTTAAATGTGAAATTGCTTATAATGACCTATATTATATTAAATGATAAAAATATAATCTTATGATAAATTATTTTGATTAAAATAGTTGTTTTCAATTAAAATTTTGTAATTTTCAATATTCATCAAAATATGGATGTTTTCAGAATGGTATAAAAAATTTATCCAAAAAATGTTTTTATGTCCCAATTATAAAGAAGAATTTAATTTCATTAAATTGAATATATAAAAGTGTCAAATATTGGTTTTTAAAAGGGTTTTCCATTAAAAGGTGGTAAAATTGCATTTTTTTAAAAATATTTCTTTTATATAAAAAATAAATTTTTCTTATATTTTGTCTAAGAAACACATAATATGGATTCTAAAATTATATGGAGTATATAAAATTCATGATTCAATTGATACTATTCATAATTGCTTTTTGAACGGAAAGTTTTGTATGTCGTGGTGCACTCAAACTCGGTGTTGTGTATAACGCAAGCTATTGAATCACTTCAAAGAGAATAATATACTGTGAAATCATGGGGTGTGACAAAAAAACCTCAAAACTAATGGTATGAAATTAATAACATGTTTTTTTGTATTCTCATTTGATCTTTTATGAGTTTTTCTGATTTTTTGAGTGTATCTTCCTCTTCCCATCTACAATAGTTGAACTGATTTTTTTTGAAAAATAAATCTTAAAAATCAAATGCATGATATTCTGAACCAGTTTCAAGGATTATTAGTCAAACATTCACTTAATTTTCATGATTTTTTGAGTTTATTTTCCCCAGTTTTTTTGTAATGGTTCTCCCTATACATTTTCACATATAACAATTATTTTTTATTACTCTTCCCAATTTTTGGATGAATCACCCCATTAAATATCAGTCCATTTTAGTTTGTTGATATTTCTTGATATTCCTAATTTTCAGGTTGTTATTCTGATTTTTATATACAAATATCGACTACATAGAGGGATTTATAAAAAAATTAATTTTAAAAATTATTATTTGATATTAATTTAAAAATTAAATGGGGTTCTATGGAATGAAAATGGTTTGATCTTGAAATTAAAAATATTTCTCTTCTATACCTATGGTAATTCTTGATTCCGATAGAAAAAAATAGTAGTGTTATTTCTTTCTCCCCAAATTTTACAAAGAAAAGAATTATTAGATGAATGAAAAAACACTATTCGACCCCATTATTAGAAATTAACAGAGACCTTCTCGAATTAATCAATTGTTCCTAATTATTATTTAGATTCTAATTAGTAAAAATTATTATATTTTTGTAAAAACATTAAATATTTTTACGGAATCATTTATGATTTACCATTTTCTAAGACACGCCCTCACTTTATTTATTTTTGTATTATCTTCCATGTCACCTTCAATGTAAAATACTATGTATTTTATCTACATATTCCCTCCATTATTGTAACTTGTAACACTATTTTTAAATAATTTATGGAAATTGAAAATGTGAGGATAAAATAATATTATAATTCCACATCAATATTATCTCCATTATAAATAAAAATTTCTTTTTATAGGTTGGGTGGTTGATGATCAAATCGATAAGTATATATACATTATAAAAAAGTTTTCAATAAATTATTTTTTATCCACCTCAAAGGGTGATCATATACACCAAATTATGTTATTTAAAACACGAGGTTGCCAATATACCTTGACAATTCCAAAAATCCTCACACATATTTGGGAATTAATGTACTTATGTATATAAGGGTAAATTTTTTTCTCAATAGAAAATTTAAGAACCCATGGGTTGAGTTTATAGAATCCATATTTCTAAAAAATATATTATTTTAATTATATTTAAATATAATAATATAATAATATTTTATTACAATGATTATCTTCAAGTATTATATGAGCCAAATATATGGAAATTTCAACATCAATTATCCAAGGAATGGTGATTTGTATTCCTCTTCAATAATCAGATGACTAATCGTTGAATACATATAGGCCTCCAATATCTCATTATGTTCCCCTAGAATATTGATGAAAAGGATCGTGTTGAATTGACCCTATCCTCAGGTTCTTTTAAAAAATATTTTAAATCCAAATGATATAACACCGTCTACTACTATGTGTCATTTCATGTATAGATCACTCAATTAATAATTCCATATTAAAGTGTGTCACTAATTAATATTTTCTAATTTATAATTTTAATGAAAATAATAAGATAAATTTGGTGGTGGTATGAGACTTAAATAAAGTAAACAAAGAAGATAAATTAAATTGAAATGAAAATAGTGAATGAAATAAAAGAAAATGTTATGCATAGAAAAGTTGATCCAATTATAGAAGTTAGTGATCAATATTATTATTTATTAAAGTTTATTTTGTCCTTATATTTACCAGATTATATTACATTCCTCTGAGCATCATCCACTTTTCAAGTTGTGAGTTATTAGTTCACTGAAGTGCCTCACAAATCTCACTAATCATTCACTTTATTTTTCAACAATGGGAATATAATATGCTTCTATCGAGGGTATTTTCTTACTAAAGCTCTTAATTTCATCTCACAAGTCACTCAAACCCCTACTCACTTGAATATTACACATGTAAAATGAGTTATAAGAAGGGAGATAATTTTTTTTATTTATATTCTAATGATTCAATTTCCTTGTGTATATTTATTATTTTTAAAATATGAACATAGTTAATCCAAATTAGATGATTATTAATTGAAAATATATACACTTTAATACTATGATAAAGGATCATGGGGATAGGGTTAAATATTTAATCAATTTTGCAATAAATCATGGATATGAAACTTATGAAATCATTTTCCCTTGTTTATGTGGTTATTATTCAATACAAATTTGTTCAAATGAGTTTGAATAAATTTTGATCTATCATGGAATATATAAAATATATAAATGATAGACTAAACATGGAGAAGAAAAAAATGTAGACACTGATTTTGATGATACTATGATTTATGCACCATATGATATGACTATAAGTGAAAAAATAATGGATATCATTTTGAATAAATGAAAATGGTAATTAAGGATGACCATCACGATTCTCCAAAACTATTTTAGGAGTTAAATATTTATGATAATAGACCATTGTATACAGGTTGTACTAAATATAAATCACTATTAACGATATTTAAGCTATATAATTTTAATGTTGGTTGTATATAGAGTGACACCATCTTTATAGAAATTTTTGGTCTATAACACCTTGAGATTTTATGAAATATACTTTTCAATTAAATTTAATTTCTTTAATAGCATGCATTACACAAAACACAGAGTTTTAATGAACCATAATATGGTATATCATTATAACCAAGCTATTAAATTGGTGAGTATTAATAGGTCAAAATAAATGATGGAAACTATATGTTTTAAAAATTTACAAAATAAAATAATTTAGTATCAATTTATTATAAATTCAAATAAAATTAATTTTAATGTAAAAGAATTTTTTTTAAAAAAATTAGTTATTATAAATGCAATGTATTTTTTTTCTTTTTAAATTAAATTAAAAACAATAATTTTAATATTATATATTCAATAATTTTTTTACCATTCATCTAATACGTTTTTCATGTAATGAAATAAGAATAAATCTATTTTTATGCTTAAAAACTATATTTTTCTAAAAAAAGGCCTCGTCACATTTTTTGGAGTTATTTTGAAATATATTTTTTTGAGCATTTAAAAAAATATAAAAAAATTAATTAATTTTGGAATAAAAATTTCAAAATTATCTTTGAGTTATATTTTGAGAATTTAATTATATGAATAAATTTTTTATCAATAATGGAAAATAATTATTTTTATTAAAAAATTTCTCTTGGATTAATGAATTTAAAAAGTTATATTATTATTTAAAATGATTTAAAATTATATTTAGTTAAATTTTATTGTTATCAGTTTAAATCAGGTGATTGGAATTAATTTAGTGTTGAATTTTTATATAAAAACTTTTTTTACTTAAGAATGTTTTTTCTTTGGAAAACTATAATTCCTCGTGACTTTGATTTTAATTTTAAATTAAATTCAGACATTTATGTGAATTTAATTTGATAATAAATAATATATGCTAATATCTTCAAATTAATTTTTTGTGTTGATAAATAGTAAAAACATAAAAAAAATTGTTATAATGGTTATGGTTAAAAAATGTTTTTTTTCCGTAGCATAAACTTGTGTTAAAATTCAATTTCCAAAGACATATGATTTTTATTTCATAAATTATATTTTATATTTATAATTATTTCTTCTACATTATATAAAAATTATAATATAATATTCATTCTTTAATTATAAATTACATAAGTAAAAATATAAGTCACTGTGGTGAAAACTAAAATTGTAAAAGTGAGTAACCTTAGAGGTAAAAGGAATAACATATATAAAATTTGTATTTTTTTGCATGTTTTTATTGAACTTATATTCCCTAAACTATATTATTTACCAATTTTAGTGGCAATTGTGTTGATAAAAACATCCCATTATTGAATTATTATGTGTATTTTAAAAAATTCCACTCCTACTCACAAATAAAATGGAATCCACTATCCACTTCTATTCAAAATTTCATTGAATTATGGTTTTTTTAATACCTAAACAAATAAAATAATTATTTTTGTCAACAATTTTTATAGGAAATGGGTTTATTGTAATATACTCTGAGGAAGGCTTTTGGTTATATCCAAAAGAGGTTTCTTTTTGAATAAGAGGTATTATTCTTAACGAAGTCTTTTCATTTTATTTCTACATCCACCTCCATAAAATAGTATTAAAATATGATGAAATAGTAAAAAATTATCTTCCATATATCTAGAAGTTATTATGTTAATTTCATGACCTATATACATCTACTCTTCCATTAAATGGGAAATAAAATCCTTAATTGTGCGTACACTGGACTATCGCCTTGCGAACTGATGTAATTTATTTTCCATCATCGCCTCTCATTGATGGATATAAGGATGGATTTAATATATATATATATATATGACATTTATGAAATAATTATATTTTTTTTGAAATATCACATCTTCTTTCTTACTTTCCAATCCAATGTAAAATGAAAAGGTCTTTCATGCGTATATGCAGACTACCGCCTCCACGAAGCGTTGTGATATGTTTTTTATTTAACTTTAAAATAGATGGTAATAAGTATATATTTTATGAATATATATATGATATATATGATATAAAATTATTCTATGAATGGGAATTAATATTTACCTTTCTTTCATTACATCCGTCAAAAAATGAAAACAATGTTCATGTATAAGTACGACCTATCGTCTTTATGAACGAGGTAATTGATTTTTATATCTCTAACATTTATAGATTAATATATATATATATATATATATATATATATTATTTATATATGTTATATTGATATCCTGATTAAAATTATATGTTTTATTAAACCATAATCAAAGAACAAGGACCAACATTATCGAACCAAAACATACATTAAAAATGAAGCAGTTTTCATCAAGAACAGTGATTTTTAAAAATAAATGATAATAAACCTGTTAAAAAAGGTTATATTTAAATAATATATTTTATTATATATATTATTGTGTTTATATAATATATTTATAATAAATATTTATTTATTATACATGAGGTTCGAACATGTAGGTCATGCACTTTAGCCCCTTCCATTTAAGGGCTAATTGATTCAGCATGTATGTTGTTACACAATCCATTTCAGATTTAAACTTTCATGACTACGATACTACTATCTTAATCGACCAAAACTATTTTAGGGTTATGGGTTAGCACAGATTTTGGAAATGTAACTCAAATCCCGATGTAAGGGATTTTCGACTCACTTTTATTTTTGTGGGACAAATTATATATTGACCACTTGTTTCTTTTGTGTGGTGTATATTATATTCATTAATGTATTTTATTATTATTATCATAAAAATTATGATATATACATACCCATATAAGGTTATTTCTTTCATTATCCTTTTTATTCAAAATCTACCAATGTGGTAAGGGTTGTATGACATAGTCTCATCGTTTATCAGGATTATTTAAGATTATGCTTCCGATAAAAAAAAATTTGATCTGTCTCTAAAGAAACACATGAATTATATTATACTAGGGTTATTTTAAGAAATTAAATAGTTTCTTATCATCTTCCTCTCTTTCTGTACCCAAGAGTCAAAAATAATAATTTTAAGGGAAAACGAACTTTATTTTTCTCTCTAATTGAAAATCCTTTCTTTTCTATGTCCATGTTTTCTAAAATTGTTTTCAATATTTTTTTTAATATTATTAAATTATTTTTTTAAATTCATTTTTCCCTTGTTTTAATTTTTTAAAATGTTTTAAAAGTAATATTCATTTCAATTTTTGAATGAGGTATTTTTTCGACTCTTTTTACAAAACAGTGAAATAAATGTTTTCTTACAAGGAAAGTATGAAATTTAATAATGTCATGAAAACTCAAGGATTTGAATAATATATTATAAATTTACAAGATTATTTTAAAATAAAATGTATTATTTTATATTTTTGAATTTTTTATATTTTTAAGATGTTATTTCAAAATAGAATTGATGTTTTCCCCAAGAACATTTGAATTATATTTTTATAGTATCTCTATTCAATAATGAAAACAAACTTGTATGTTGCTTATAATATACTATGTATAAGATATAACGATACCATCCTTATCCTTTATATGTATTGTTTATTATTATGATGAAAAACGTTTATGAAACCCATTTCATTCCCATGGGTTATGCTATATTGAAATGGTGGTTAAACCGGTTACATATTTATGGGTTATGATATGAATAATGGTTTTCTGGAACAAATTTGTATGATTTTAATTATGTAATGGGAGGGAATATAATTTTATATATATCTTTTTAATTGAGTCAATATTATTATTTTATGTGATTAAATGGTATAGTAGAGGTTATCCTAATCCAAAAAAGTGGGTAAACAAGAGGATATCCCAGTCATGAAAAAAATAGTGTACACGAGAGGTTATCATAAGACCAAAAGAGGGTACACAAGAGGCTATCCCAAGACTAAACTAGGTACATATGTCCTTATCCCATGTATAACATACTATAAATGTCATGTTGGGTATCCTTGACATATGATTTTTTATACTTATGTGTACGCAAAAAATCAATGTATTATGAAAACCTTATGCACTTATGGATTATTTTATTTGATTCCCTTATGATTTTTTTCTTATGAACAACCTATATTGATTCCCATAATCATGTTTATGTTCTATTATATATAGGATATGGTTTTTAATTGTTATTTTCATTTTCTAATACCCTTATTCTCATGTTATGATGATATATCCCTTGTTTAATATTACTAAACATATGATAAAACCCTTTTTATGTTACCTTTCCGAAGGTTATAAATAAAATATTATATATTATATGTCTATGAATGGTTCCGATTACGAAGAACATAGTGGTAGATGATGTAGTTCACATATGAACCAGTTTTCCATGTATCCATATTTACAAATATACAATAACTATAATATTTTGGCATGGATAATTATATAATATAATTATTATTCATCCAATAAGACATAATATACATGTACGAAAAGTGTTTGTCTCTATTGTTGGTATCATATAATGGATTAGTTAACCTTTGTAAACATAGATAAGAGAAATTCAATAACATCCTTGGGGATAAATCTATGTATAGGATAGCATCCTAATGTTTTGGTAATTATTATGGATAAACTAGGTTAAACATAATGTTTGATAGACTTAAAATAATTTTACTTGATTTAGATATCCTATAAATAATTTTTATGATTATATGATTTCCCACACTGATTATTTATTCTCACACTATGATTATTGCTTGTAGTAAATGAATAGAACTCACAGAAATAATGTTAATGCCATTTGTGATAGATAATGAAATGATTGTATTACTAAGTAACCAAATGTTATGGTAGATAGAATTAAAAATCTCATTTCTATTATTACAAAAATTTCTCATAATATGAATCATGATAAAATTAAAAAGGATAAAAGGATGGAATAATGTAATGTTGAGTACTTCATGAGGAAATATATGAATTCTTTTAGTGGTTACAATTATCCCCTAGTTTTTGAGTAATTTATTAGTACCATTGAAATATTATTTTCTATTTTCCATTTTTCGATCCATGAAAATGTCATTTTGGATTTCAATCATTTGGAATGAGATGTGATTCAATTATGTAATGTTATCAAGAATATGAGAGAACATGAATAAATATACCCCATCATGTGGGATGAGTTTAAGAGTTTATTTTTAATTAAGTACTTTCTTCGTAATCTTCATACAAAAATAGAGAAGGAAATCCTTGAGTTAATGTAGACAGACATGAATTAGTTGGTACCCATGAAGAATATTTTACAAGACAGGAAAGGTATGCTTATGGTATTATCATCCAACCTGAATGTATTTTTAATATTTATTTTAGTGGATTAGAACTAAGTCTCCAAACGGTGTTTTCCATAAGGGACTTTAGTATCATAAATATATTTTCTAATGTGATATTAAGGTGGAAATTGATATTGGAGTTACCATTCAATCTCATGATTTTGATAAGAATGGATAGATAAAATTCAAAGGAAACTATAAAACCATGGATATCAGACTACTATATTTCTTTTATACTCCTAGTGTTTAAGGAATCATGGAGTAAATTTTTCTAAGTGGACCAGTCAATGTTTTAAGTGTGGAAAGGAAGGTCATAAAGTGGCTGAATGCCGAAGTAATGGGAAGATATTAGATAATGATTCCAATATCAAGGAAGATATATAGGATGCACCACCCACACTATAGTGTTTCAAAAAAAGGAGTGTGGGAATTATCCTAATGAGTGCTCAAATCTGAAGGATAATGATGATGAACAACATCAATAATCTATTAATCTGTGAGACAAAGGGAAATCTCACGCGGCCAATATTTCTGATAAGGGGTTCAATTGTTAAATGGTGAAAGGTAAATATACCATCCACTCTATAACTATTAATTTCTTATTGTAATTTAGAAATAACCACTATTTTTTATCTTAATAATTTACTAATGGTATTAAAATTACACCACAACAATTAGATGTTGAATTTTAAGAAAATTATTTTAATGGTACGATAATCTTTTCCCATGTCTATGATTTTTTTGTAGTAGAAATATGTGGAAAAATATTTCCCAAATAATCTCATTATTCTCCATCTAGTTTAATTTTATGTTTTCTTAGTAATGTATTTTATTTCATTACATATATCTCACATCAATCACTGAGGAAGGGAAGTCAAGATTGATATTCCAAACCAACATATGATCATATATTAGTGTGATGATAAATATGAAATTATAATGGAAATTGAATCTATTTTATGGGTTACTATGTAAGAACCTAAGACATTACAATATATCCCCTTAAGAATAAATTTAATTTCATCGATAACTTGTGATGCATAAAATACTGAGTTTAAACAAAACACTACATAGTCATGATTTTCATGATTAAATAAAAATTATATTTAAAAAAAATTTAAAAAAAATATAATATATTTTTTAAATTAATATATAAACATTACCATAGGGTGGATTTTTGATATTTTTTAGAAATATTTCATTTATCGATGAATAGTGAAAAAATTAATTTTAATTGAAAATCACATTTTGGTTTAAATAATTTATAATGTTAAATTGTATTTTTTATTTGATTTAATGTACAATTATTTCATTTATATATCAATTAATCTAATTTAGGACATTGGAATCATTTTAATTTTTAATTAAAATATATAAGCTTTATAAAATTTTGAACATTTTCACTCTAGAAACCCACTTTCCCATCATGTTTTGATGATTAATTTTAAATTAAAATCATCCAAATTGATGAATTGGGTTTTAAAAGATGCATTAAATATTTAAATCAATATAATTAATAATATCTAACAGGGTTAACTTTATTTTTTACTAAAATGAATATTGATCATAGTAAAAATTAACCACTTTCGTTAAGGTAAAATGGGTTTATCAGGGTGTTAAACTAGAATTATAAGAGTTAAAATTACTAAAAAAATAATATTAATATTATTGAATGAATTTATTTATATCTTAACCATATAGATTTCTAAAATATGGCTATAAATTTTCACATTACATTGAATATAACTCATAGAATGTGTTTAGTAAAGAAAAATAAAAAAAATACATTTCTTACTTTTAATATCTATAAAGACTAGAAATAGAAAAAAATTGGAATGGTATGTATATAATTTTAAAATATAAATTATTTGTTTTTATCGTGATAATTTATTTTAATTTTTTTAGATGATATAATTTATTTAAATTCTAAAGAAACGCCATCAATGTAATTATTTAGTAATCAATAAAATATAATAAATGACATTAAAATAATTAAAATTAAAGTAAATTTAATGAATTATTATGTTAAAGTATTTTTTAAGATGAATATATCATTATAAATAGGTTTTAACATAATATATTTTAATTCCATCACTATATTGAAATTTTTAAATTAAATTTATATTAACAATGTCAAAATTGACATTAAAGTTATTTTAAGAGAAATTATATTTTATTAAATGATTTAAAATTAATAAAATCCAAAATTATAAAAATTTATTTATATATGTTAATAAATATCAAATATGTTCTATTAATAAAACAATTATTATTTTATAATGACTATATTTACATCTAAAAAGTAAAAAATTCTGCTATAGTGGTTAAGGTTAAAAGGGTGTTTTTACAAGTTATATGAGATTGTATTGAAATAAATGTTAAACACACCTAAACTTATTATTTTATATGTTATAATTAATATTTATAAAAATTGGGTACAAATTATCTTGTACAGATCATTTTATTTTTTATTAAATGATAAATTACTTAGGTTAGAAAACTAGTTTCAACAATGAAAAAACTAAATGTTTAAAATAAAGAAACTTAGAAGTTAATGAAAAAATATTTAAAAATGTAATTTATTGTGGTTTAGAGGTTTTTATTGACCATATAACCCCTTAAATACATTAATTTTCAATATTTTATCCACTTTAGGTGTGATTTAACTCATGATAGTGAATACTTTTGGGTATTTACAAATATTCAACATCTCCTCAACTATAAAAGGTAAATAACTCTCCCCTCTTATTCACATATTCAAAACTCTTTGGATTTTCAAATAACTAAAAAAATAACATAAAACATTCCCTAAAATAATCCTATAATTTTTATTTGGGTATAAATTTCTCTTTTTAATACTTTAGTGGAAACCTAAGGAGTATACCCGAAGAAGAAGTAATGTTTTTCAACGAGCGTCTCTATTTTACTTCTTTCTCCACCACCTTAAATTTTAATTATACCATTAAGATATAATCTCTTTAGTATATTATAAATTCTTTTATATTTTTATAATAAGTTAATGAACTAAACCCATCTCCACTTCTACCAAATGGGTTACAGAATTATCATTCGTGTGTATGGCGGACTACCGTTTCACGAACCGATGTTGTTCGTTTTTCCATTTCCATAAATCATTGTTGGGTATTATGATGGATATAAAGTATATATATTATATTTATATAATATATTTTCTTATGGAGTCACTATATCATTTATATATTTTTACCTTCCATTTTGTAGGATATACGATAACGTTGCTCGTGTGTATGGAATACTGCTACCTCATAAAGCGGTGTGATTTTTTTTTCACCAACGCTTCACATAAAAGGTGATAAAGATAGTGTTAATGAGTATATGTGTTATAAATGACATTATTATGATATTAATGAAATATTTATCATTATTTAATTATAATATATATAATTTTATTTATTTTCTTTTCACTCACATAATGATGATAACATCATTTGTGTACGTGTGGAATACAACCTTCACAAAGAGAGGTGACTCTTTTTTCATCCCCACACCACATAAATGATATATATAAGTATATAATATGGTATTAATAATATTTTAATCATTTAAAAGGTAAAATATAACTTCACTCTATTCCATAATTATCGGTGAAAAGTGGAAATGTTACTCATGTGAATATACGACCCACCATCTCTATGATCGTAACATAATTCATTTTTCATAACCATAATTCCTGATTGATTTTAAATGTATAATTGATTCATTAATGTGATAATTATTTTTCTATAATTATTTTTTAGTTTTATTAAACTATGTAATATGTGAATGAATTGGTTCATTAATGAAAAAACACACATAAGAAAGCAAGGAAATTAACACAGAAAATAATGAAAAACATAAAACACTATTAACTAATAAATTGTAAAAAATTATAAAAGGATAGTATATGTAATTATAAATATCATTATAGCTATTTTATAAATTTATAACATGCTTAAAACCATTATATAGAAGGTTCAATCACTTTCAGCAAAAGGTAGGCAATATAAGGGATTTTGCCTCAATTTACATTCCATTAAGAGATGATTTTTTTTATGAACCAGTTCACATTTATGTGGTGTATATACATAAATATTGGCAAGGAATATAATGATTCATTCATACTTCATGGTATTTTATGTTTCACTTTTAATCATTTCATCAAAGGGGATTTGACTTAAAAATTGCCTATTGGTATAATTTATTGTGCAATTTCACTTTCTTTTGTGATTATAAACATTCTTTTGAAACAATCACTTTCACATGAATATTTTTGAAAAAAAAATCATTTTTTATAAATATCAATATTTTAGAATGTAATTTCCTGGATTTTCCATTATTATTTTAAAATATTATATGGATACAATTATATGCCAGGCGCGAAGAAGGCATGCGATTACGATCCCTAGTGTTCCCAGAATAATTGTTTTAAAAATATTAAAATAATAAATAGAAATCATGCACTATTTTCTTGAAAAAGAAGAGTAAATTCTTAATGGGTTTCTAGATCTGAAATATAAGGGCACCATTTCATTAAGAGTAGCAACATTACCCTAGGTGTGACCTTTAATTGGTCAGCACAAGTCTATTGTGGAAATTTATCCCAGGTGTTTTAAAAGAATAAAATAATTTAGAGAAATTTTATTTTAATTTATTTCATCAATGAATTGATGTAGTGACGTTTTTTCTTTTAAATAATCCATTTGGTAGAGATCTAGTGTAAGACACATAACCCTAAAACCCTCTAGATGCCTTAGAGAGAGACATCTAGATAATCCTCTCGACAGGTGATGACAGAAACATGGATTAATGATTAACAAACTATATTCTTCAAAAAGCAATCCAAAATCAAGGTTGGATACATTATTTGGATTCTTCATTCTCTTTCTTTATTCCTACTATTAATGGAAACTAATCCATGGACAAATTAATCAACAAATCAATCATATATGCGGGATTTGATAGTATTTTTAGTGTTGCTCTATATTTTTTATGGAGATTTATTGATTGATTCTTTTATTATTATTATGGGAATGGATCAAGGCCAGAAAAAATAATGACTAAGGTTTGTTCCTCATGCATTTTATCCCCCAATTTCCTAGGTTCTTGACACATGTTCTTCATTTTCCCCCAAAAATGGAATAATTTATCATTTCACCTTTGATTCATGAAGAAATGATCAGAAATTCGAGATCCAGAATCGAGACAACTCGAAAGAGGTGTGGAACTGACATTGGTGTATGAATCTAAAAGGTTTGGTAAAATATTTTCTTTAGGAAAGATGCATCAGGTTCAATTAAATCGAATTTTGGAGCTAATTGAAGGCTCAAAATAAATCTTTTCAACATTAGGGTGGATAAATAACTTTGAATATGATGTTTTGAGGTGAATGGACCACCTTAACAAGATTATAGATATCAAAAGTGGTGCATTGAGTAAGAATGTAAATTTCTAAAAAATATTGAACACATGATTTTTAGTCTCGTGTACACGACATGTGTTCATCATTTTAGCACTCCGAATGTACATGGTATTTACATGGACATGAGGTGGAGTACATGGGTTACCTACACATTGTGTACTCTCCCACATTTCATGGTCTGAACTGGTCACATAGATTACCCCATGTACTGGTACATATGAAAGGTTACCTAGATTGGGACCCTGTACTATCACATGTTTGGGGTACACTATAGGAACCCATATAGAAGGAAACAGTGTGTGAATCCTTATACATGTTGTCTACCGATATTCTAAATTACTTCTTCTAATGAAAAATTACATTATACATGGGATGTACCCAAGGTCAAGGGACACAATGTGTGACCCTACTACATGCCAGGTACCCTTTTCTTCATGGCTTGATTATCTCTTCCCACATAACATAGACAAGGTTTGTTAGGTGTTGTTCCCTTTATCATTTCTCTGAATTTGGGTAAAAATCATTTATTACTTGTAGGATGAGGATCCCTTTAGTAGTAATTTCTTAAGAGAGTTTTTGGATTCCTCTGAGAGGCCTGGAGTAGGACACTCAATACATTTTTCATTCCCCATATGGAGTTCTCTATATTAGTGTGTCCAAAACTACATAGGCGTTGATCCTCTACTATCATGATAAATCTAGACTGAGCTATTGGTTTCACCCCATGACTGTAGATATGATCCTCATCTATTGTATCATTTCTCTCTTTAGATATTTCAGAAAATATCTGTCATGATAATACCTAATGAGCAGTACCTCTTGGATGGAATTCATTAGTGATATGAGACTAAGGAGGGTGTTCTCCCAGTTGTGTTCATCATGAAAAATTCAAGCTAAATTCCATGTACTGGCATACAATTGTAGTGAATTTCCTCTAGAATATGTGTCTTGGTTGAGTATATTTGGATATTCTTGTTATATGTGATGTAGAAATATAACTGTGTAGAATTGACTATATCTCTCCTCTTTTATATTTCATTGTTGTTGGGGTGTAATACTGAGTAATATTAATCACCCATGCACAAGATTTGCCTTCATGTGTCATATATTATATGAATGATAAAAATTTTGATGGAGTCCTTGGTGGACTAGGAATAGATGGTTATTTGTGAGACCAAACAGTTAGAGGTGTGTTCCTACTATTACAGAAAGCAGTCCCAATACCTTTTTCTTACAAGTGAGACTTTTGGTTATAGAATCTTTTTGGAGGGATTTGTTTTCTTGTCCTATTTACCATTCATTAAATTTATCCGTACTCTAGTTGTTGGATATAGTGGTATGAATTCATTGTTTACTTAGTTTTTTTTACTTTTTAGTATTTTGAAAGCTTCGAAATGTGTGTATGCTTACAGAAACATATGCAATGCCTCCCCTGATAGTGATATGCCTACTCGATGATAGTCACCGTCTCCTGGCCTATTGGAGGTGGCCTTGGGGAGTTGCAGCATAGGCCCCCTTGGGATATTTCATGATCTGGTATGATGGATACAATTATTTTCTAAATATTATACCATTTTTACATAAGACATTTAATTTTAATGTTATATGATTAACTAGAAAAATATTGATAAATTCATATTATTTACTGAATACCAATATTTGATTTTAAGGAATATTTATTGATGAATAAATAGATTATTGGATATATAAGGAATTATTTAGATCTAAAATAATGGGTGGTGTATGATATAATATTAGTAATCAAGGCATTTGTAGGTCTCATGAGACAAATATTGATGGAAAAATTAATAGGTTTATACCTATAGTATTTAAAATGTCTTATGAAAGTTACTAATAGTAGAGGTATCCTGATGCTTGAGATAATAGAATATAATAATTATTAATTTCCTTTATTAAGTGTTCAATTATTATTTCCGATGAGATTTTAACTATGATATTATCTCTGGATGCATTTTATTTTTAGTTTATTGATAAAATAGACAAGTTTTTAGGTATTTAACTTTTTATATTGATTATTCCTTATATAATTATTTAAATAGACGGTGTGTTAAATTATTTAAATTACATTATTGATTATTATTATTAATTCGAGATATAATCTACTATAATAAACCCTTATTGAATATTTTATACCACCTTTATTTTGTTACCTTTCCCCATGATATAAAGATGAATTCTTGGAATGAGTCTCAAAGATTCCATGTTTTTATGTTTGTTATGATTTATTGTGTTTTCCAGTTGTAAAAAGTGTATCTTTTTAGTTTATAGTTTTCCAAAAATACAAATTTTTTTCATAATATTAGTGATTCCTTGTATTTATTCTAATGTAATAAATTAATGAACTAACATTAGGCTATTGGTATTACATTCATTAAAATTTATTTCATAGTAAGTTTAATAAAATCAATGGGAATTATATTTATGAAAGCACATATTAGGGAACATAAACCTATGATAGAATTTTATGATAAGTATATAATAACATCATAATTATTTGTTAAGTAATAGACTATGTAGTGTTTCGGATCAATACATCCCAGTTGGGATACTAAAAGTGGATGTGGTTCTTGAACAATGGTACATAGGGGTAATAACACCAAAAATGGCACATCGGGCTTGAATCGATCAATACTTGGTACACAAAAATGGGGTCTTACTCTACACCAGGTCTGACACTCATGGGATATATTCCTAGGATAATTCACATTTTATATATAAACCATTATAAAGTATTTGAATGTAAAAATATCCCAAAATAAATAATGTTTATGATTATGAGAATAGATACACATAAATTATCCAATTTGTGTTAATTATTTCACTATTTTTTGGGTTATAAATTATATTTTATAATGATATAATCTAATCTAGGGTATTTCATAATTTATAAATGAACCTTAGTAGAATGAATGATAACAGCCCCAATGAACATGATGAAAATAGTAAGAATGGATGTATCTTTTATAGGTTTAATATATTATTTAAAAGGAAACTGATCTACCAAACATTAAAATAGTATTGATATATAATATCATGTGATAAAAAGACTAATAAATAATTCTATAATTTTTATGACATCAAATTAAATCAAGAGAAGAAGAGTCTTAAAGAGAAAAATACGGGTAAGGTGAATAAGAGAATTGAGTTCCCACATGTGATAAATATGGAAAGAAACACCCTGGTAATTTCTTGAAGGGAATGAGAGTTTACTTTATGTGTGGAGAGAAATTCCACCATGATTTTGATTCTAATGTAATGAAATAAATTTCAAATTTATAATTCTTCTATTATAGTGTTATGGGGGACTGTGAAAATTAATCACTCAATCATCAAGGAAATATACCTCAAAGTAAGATAAGGTATCATGGTAACACTTATGTAATTACAATAAATAAATATGAATGATTAATGTGCTCATGTTTAGATCCGATAATTATATCATTTTATTATTTTATATGTGATATCCTTGTTATAGTAATTATTAAATGTGTAAGGATTGTACTAAAATACTTTTTCATTAAGGATTTGAAAGAGTATGTTCAACGATGTTGATGACCAAGAAAAATTTATTCAGTGGCATGTTAAAATTTTTATAGAACAAATTTTTATAGAATGATAACCCTTAATATTTTCATGGTTTTGAGATAATTATGTTGTTATTAAAATATTATTTATATAGATAATGTAAACTGGAAATTACTGATTAACTTGGAATAGATTAACAGTTTGTTGACAAAGTGTTTTATCCAATCATTGATCGAGTTAACAATATTTTTGGATTTAAACAATATATCCAATAATATGGGTGTATTTTGAGTAATAATTAATAATTCATGTTTCCAATAAGGTTTTATAGTAATTTAGGTTACTACCATGTTTCAAAAGAATTCATGATGATGGTATTAACATGTTTGGTATGTGGAAATTAAGAGCTTCTTCATATTGTTTTGGGGATTAAAGATAAGTTAATTTTACAAATTCAATGAGCTTTTTTATACTGTTATGGATGATAATGTTTTTTTGTTTCACAAGTTTAACCATTAATTAAATGATATAAGTAAAAATTTGGATGAGGTTTAAAAGAATAACATATTACTTCACCTTATGAAAATATTTTCATATTGGATAACTTATGCTAAGCATATTGGTTTTAGAAAATAATTTTAGATAGAGGGAAATAATTGTTATTCTTTATGGATCTAATGATCTGTTAAAAGTGAATTGTAGTGCTTTAGGCATAATTTTTTTTTCATTTTCTGTAGGAAGTGATGAATTGGAATTTGTTCAAGGAATAACCAAAGGATGATATCGTGGTTATGAAATGGAATGAAATAGAGTATAAATATATTCTAATGAAAGTTCATAAACATAAGGAAATGGATATCGAAATAAAAAATTACCCAATTAATATTATTCTTGATGATATCAATGACCCTTTTCAGACCTATTTGGTTTATGGTTTTGTGGTTGCTAACACTGTATAGATGGACTACTTTTTTATGATCAATGACCTATATCACATTCCATTAATCATTAGGCATTAGTATTTACTTCCACTTCAATGATTTCATTTCCCATATATTTTATACAACAAGGAATCCTTGTTATGTTATTATTAAATATGACCTCCGTACTTCCCTTTCTCCCTTATTAAGAGGATAATTTATTAAACCTTTCATGATGTGTTTTTTTTTCAAAAATTGTTTTTCTTAATGTAAAACTCTTGATTAATGAGATCATGTTTAAGTTGTATTAATACTATTTATTTAATTTTTTTATAATGTAACACCCTAAGAATTTACAATTTTTTTAAGAATCGATTTAATTTTTTCGATACCTTGCGATGCATGAAAAATAATGTTTAGACACAACACTATTTATTTACGCTTTGAACGCTTAATTTAAAATTAAATTTTAATAATTTAAGAACATTATATGAAAAATATAATTAATTTTTGAAATCATAATATCAAAGTTATCTTTAGGTGAATTTTTGGGATTTTTCTGAAATATTTCATTTTCTGTTGAATACTAAAAAATAATGCATTTTAATTGAAAATTATCTTTTATTTTAAATAATTTATAATGTTAAATTATATTTTTAATTGGTTTATAGAAAAATTTATTTAATTTTATATCAATTAATCCAATTTATTTCATGTTAACCATTTTTATATTGAATTTAGATATAAAAGCATTGTACACGTTTGAACATTTTCATATTAAAAACATTGTTTCTCAACATATCTGGGGGATTAGTTTTAAATTAAAATTTTTACACTTATGTGAATTAAATTTTAAAAAATGGATTAAATATTATAAATCTACATAATTTATAACATTTAATATAGTCAACTTATTTTTGGACCAAAATTAATAATGAATGTAATAAAAATTAATTCCCACACTTAAGATGAAAATGTGTTTACCATGGGTAAAAATAGAATTGTAAGAGTGAAAATGACCTAAAATATTATATTAATTTTATTGAGTGAATTTATTCAAATATTTTATATAAAATTATATAATATATGAACATTAATTTCCAATTTCCTTTTAATATAACCCAAATAATTACTTATGTAAATTAAAATACAAAAAAATAATTTTCTTTCTTTTATTATCAATAAAGCCTTAAGATAAGGAAAAAACAACATATGTTCGATTATATATATCATTTTTAAATATATATTAGTTTTTATCATAATAATTAATTTTTTTGAGATTAATTAATCACTTTAAATGCATAATAAGATCCTACACAATAATTATTTCGTTAACAATAAAATAAAACAAATGATACTAAAAATATTAAAAGTGAAGTAAATTGAATGAATTACTGTGTTATATTATTTTATATATTAACATATACTGACCAACTTCTTGGTTATAGTAATTATTATTTAATTTTGTTATAACTATATGATTAATTGTGATATAAATAGATTACAAAAGGAAAGTAATCATCACCAACTTGTTGGGTCAATAATAAATTCTCCATTGAATTACCAATCCATTTTTTCTATGTTTCATGATCTTTTTTATAAAGGTCTCACACAATTATATATAAACTGTAAAATAGTCAACCATAATACCTACTCCCCTAAAATCATGGATCACTAAGCATGAATGACTGATATTGATTACTAACCCAGTAACCCTTTAGTCATGAAGAACTTTCAGACCTCTAATGCTTCATTGTACAACCATAAGTATATGGGAAATTCTAATGGTTCTATTGTCATGGGAGAAGTCATGTTGTCATTGTTGGCACCTCACATTTAACTCAGCATCTGGTTTATGAAATTCTGGTGAACTTAATTTTGATAGACGATCTTTAGAAAAACATAAATAGTATTCACCTCCAAATAATCTCCCATATGAAGTTTATTTAGGGAAACCTCGAAAACTCTTCAAAAATCGCATGAAACAGTGATCCCCATCCTTTCCATCATTTCAACCATGTCTAACTAAGGAATGATACTTCCTCATAATTTCTTAAAATACTGTATTTTCGAATATATCTATTGGATTTTATCATCATGTTATCTTATAGCCACGTTTTCAAACCATGGCTATAAGCCCAAAAACCATGGCTATAGGTTATAGACACGGTTCAATGGACCGTGGCTGGTATTGGCATGGCAATAGGGAAATACCTATAGCCACATTTTCAAACCATGGCTAAAGGGCTATAGCCACAGTTCAAACTCGTGGATAACGGATTATATCCATGGTTTGAAACTATGGAAGAACAATAAGCTATACTGGTCCTTTTACCACAATTCAAAATTCAGGCTATATAGTTTTAACCATAGTTTAAAATCATGGTAACAGACCTACATCCATGATCTGAAACCATGGTTGTAGGCATTTCCATTTCATAAAAAATCCCACAACCCCCCCCCCCATTGAACACCCCCCTGCACCCCCATTCCTGCCAAGAGAGACTCCATACACCCCCTTGAACATCCCCCCACACCCCCATGCCCCCTAGACAGCCCCCTTACACCCATTGGACATCCCACTTGCACCCCCACAGACCCACATGCCCCCTGGACAGCCCCCTTGCACACCCTTGCACCCCCTGGATAGCCCCCTTGAACACCCCCTGCACCACATGCCCCCCTGGACCGCCCCCTTTCACCCCCACTGGACCCCCATGCCCCCTGGAGAGCCCCCTTTCACCCCATGGATAGGAACCCTTGCACCCCCATGGCCCCCCCTGGACAACCCCCTTGCACCCCCACTGGACCCTCATGCCCCCTGCACCCCCTGGATAGCCCCTGCACCCCCATTCCCCTCCTAGACTGCCCCCTTGCAGCCCCTCCGCCATAGACACCCCACTGGACACCCCTCCCACCCCCTAGACACCCCCCCCATGGACCCCCCCCCCGAAGTGCATCAATGATTTCTTGGAATATGGAAACAGATGGCTTTGTTGATGTAGCAGGGGGATTTCTCCATACTGTTCAACAAATGTTTACTACTTGGGTGTGAAAAAACTAGCCAGTTACCCGGTTCATTTGGGCTGGGAAAGGAGCTGTTGAATTGGTATTGGACAGCCAAGGGGTGTATTGAAGAGTCAATACAAAGGGCCCAAGAACTGAGGGAAGTTCATGCTGTTGAAAAAGAACTCAACAGAATCCTAGGGTATTTCCAAAGGGATAGATAATGGTTTCACTCATACATATGTTATGATCATGTATTATAATACTAGTGTCCTTAGTGTATAACTAAGAATTTGACACATCACTCACAGATGGACATTGATGTAAGACATCATCCCCCCTATGCAGACCTCCCTCACCATGCACCCCCCTGGACAGCCCCTGGACACCACCTCCTAGACACCCCACCTGCACCCTCCCCCATACCCTGTAGACCCCCTGCACCCCACCCCTTCCAGGTCCCCCCTATCCTGGATACCCCCCGTTCACAGAACCTTCACCCTCCCCACTGCCCTATAGACCCCCTACACCCCCACCAGTATCTCCCTTTCAGGTCCCCCCACCCACCCCTCTTAGACACCCCCCCTTGGACTGTACCTACACCCTCCCCTACCCTGAAAACAATCTTCCCCCCACCTAGAAACCCCCTTGCACCACAGTTGTACCCCCCCTTCCCTACAGCCCCCCCCCCCCCACGCCTAGACAACCCTCCTATACACCCCACCTACACCCTCCCCATGCCCTGCCGACCCGCTGCACCCTCCTGCACCCCTTGCCAGGTCCCCCCCCTCCTATACACCCCCTTTCACTTCATCTTAACCGTCCCCACTATCCTACAGACCCCCCTACACCCCCACAAGTATCCCCTTGCCAGGTCCCCCCGCCCTCTCGGACACCCCTCCCCCTTGCACCGCACATACACCCTCCACTTGTCCTGTAGACCCACCTTGCACACCCCCCACCCATTCACCTCACCAGTACCCTCCCCCTACCCTGCAACCCCCCCTTGAACAACCCTCCAAGATACCCCACCTGCACCCTCCTCCCTCCTAGACACCCCACCAGTATCCCCCTCCCAAATAATTTTTTTACATCCTCATCATTCAAGGAAGGATCTATCTTATATGGTCTTATATATTAATTGGTGTTTCACCATGAATTAAAGTAATAAAATGATCTCTAACTCAAATGGTAACTCTCTTAGTTCATAAAATATTTAATGAAATTAAAAAAAAGTATTCCATTTTCTACTGGTTTTCATCCCAAGGATATTTTTTCTTGGAAATAAAACCATTAAATTTGGTTTTCCAAAATCAAAACTTTAAAATAATAATCCATGGAAAGAATGTATGTTTTAGTTACAGTGGTATTCATATATTCTTATCTCCCCATGTAATCTCACCACTATGCCATCCCACATGAACTCCATTGATTTATGTTTCTAATTTCTGAAAAATACAAAAAAAATTATTTCCCAAGTCATTCAATGAATCAAATATGGTCCACCTATGTCTAGAACATGATTTTTATTAGGGAAAAGCATTCTTCATAGTCACCTAATCACCCTTATAGACCCCTGAGAGTACTGTCAATTCCCATCTCCCAGCCCAATTCTGAACTGCTTGGTTGGCCTAGTGACTACATTGGAAACCTTGGAAAGATTTTTAGAAATAAATTTTTCACTTGATCGACTATCTAAATGAACCACCACCAAAATATCTAACACATTCCCTAATAATTTCATAGAATCAAAACCTGATTATCACATACTCCTGAATTCTAAAGCTTCACTGGCCTATACTATTTCATCATATCTGGGAGATATTGAACTAGCATAAAAGGGGAAATATGAGATTATATGTTGTGTCTCCGAAGAAGAAAAATATTAACCCATATATATATTAAATAAAATTAAATGATGCATGAAATTAATTTGTATAATATGATGAAATTTGTAATATTATATATGTTCAATGTGGTGGTTTCCAAGAAATATATGGTATGAATTCTTTTAAGATAAATTTTGTATCCTTAAGGTTCATGTATGGTTGAAAAACATAACTAGAGTTTATTTAAGTAAATTTGAATGGAAATAATGCTTCATTGTGACAATCATAGAGTTATGTAAGAATGGAAAATTTCATTCCCTATTCACTACACCATGATGTAGACATCTTTTCCGAATAATGTGGAACTAATTGAGATCATATAATATATTCTCATGATAGGTGATATAATTATAAAATAAGATCACTTGAGAGTAATGTGGCACTAATTGAGCTCATATAATATATTCTCACCCTTCACACCCCCTCCCCCTCCCCTACACATCCCCCTGACCTCTTCCCCAAAAACAACCCCCTCCTAGACACCCCCTCCCCCCTGCACACCCACTAAAACCCCTTGCCCCTGTACCCCGTACACCCCTTACTACACTGGACACCCCCCTACACACCCCATCCCCTGCACACCCCACTGCCCTCTTCCCCAGAACCACCCCCTACCTCCTCTAATCCCACTGCCTCCTGCACACCCCCTACCCCAGTACATTGCAAACCCCTTCCCAGATTGCACACCCCTTCGTGGACAGCACACACCCTTCCCTCTTACCCAGTATCAGCCCCCCTTCCTCTTGCACACACCCCCAACCTCCTGGAACACCCCCTCCTTTTATGAACAACTTCATCTAATGATCTCATATATCTTACCCATATTTCCACTTATGCTCCTTGATATTCCAATGATGCCACAACACCTAAACAAGAGGCATTATCTTCCCTAATAGGACCTTCCTACTCTAATCCATGAAATAAACTAGACATTACTCAATTGACGTTTCCACCTTCAACTCACTATAATCATTTTCAACCACATATGGATGATCTGCAATATACTTCAAGAGAAATGATACATGAAATACAATTTTCATCACCTAATTTTATAGAGGAGGTAACATGTAAGGAATTATTCTAATCTTATACACAATATTGAATATACTAAAAAATCCTGGCAGAACATTCCCATGTTTCCTAATGTTCCATTTCCCTAAATAAGTTGATAACCATTAGAATACCCAATCACCCATGGTGAAATATATAGGTCATTGCCACCATAGAACCAACAAGAATTTCCTTCCTTGAGCGGTAACCATCCACATCTGGATCATATGAACCCTAGACAGCCCACCCCGGATAGCCCCCCCAGACATCCCCCACCTAGATCCATCTATACTTAATCACCAAATGCTTAAATAATAGCTTCAACTTATAGCAGTACTCACATCCTCTATCTAAGAGAAAAAAATCCCACCTTCCAAATAGAACTGAACTCAAACACAATACAATATATATCATAAGAATTCAAAATATCTCCAATATAATCAATTTAAAATTTCAATATCTCTATCATCATAATAAAAAAGAACTATTTGATAAAAGTAAATGTATAAACCAATTATAAAATTTACATATGTAATGTACCTCAATATCAACATCACCAGAACCATCATGACCATCATAAATCCAATAAAAACACCAACATTATTATCACCTCCTCTCAGACCGCTGCCACCACCACCATCATCATGATAATTGAAACATTCATTAGTTTAATCACATAAATCAGTTGAAGGAGTGAAGAATCCCGATAAACACAATGCATACAAATGAGAACACATTTAATTAATGAAAACATTAAATGTTTGTATGGTGATTCATATAATATCATTATATTACCAATAAAATACTCTGATAAACATAATGCATACAAATGAAAACACATTTAATTAATGAAACATTGAAATATTCTTGTGTATGATTATTTGTGAACATAAAATTGAAGAGAAATAAGAAGGATGTTTAGAAAGTGTAATAAACCTATCTGAAATAAGATCATGACCACCCATATATATGTTCATGTTATCTATGTGAATATCCTTAACAGTCGGCCCAGATGCAAACAACTTCATTGGAAAAAAATTAACAACTATTCAATAGTTACAATTGAATTTTTAGTTTGAAATAACAAAATAAAAACAGAATAAATGTTTTGAAGATCATCTAAACTAAATGATATAAAAAAATGTTCTATTATTTATAAATAACAACTTCATTAATACAAAAATAGGTTACATTGCAACTATTAATAAAAAATACAAAGATATTTTCAATTGAGAAAACAAAAAAAACAGAAAGCATGATCTATTATAATTATGTTAACTTCAATAATCAAAACTCACACCTTCTCAAAAGAAAACTAAAAATGTGTGGATAAATAAGGAATGCACCTCCATAGTGAAACAATCCCTAGAACCAGCCTCTCTACACCTCTAGGATTTTTAGGAACCCATATCTACTCAATGCTCGTGAATTTGTGGATATTGTCAATATTTATTCCGAAATATATTTTATTTAAAATCAAGAATGATATATTAAAAAAATCTTAGAATTCATATATTCAATCCTTGATAGAAGACAATAATGAAATATAGTTTCATAAATGTAATCTATAGTTGTGATGTTTAAATATGTGGTGATGTTTAAAATTTTGGTAACAACCTGTGGGTGTTTCAAGAAAAGACATGTTTAAAGATCTACAGATGACAGAGAGTTCATCTACTGTAAAAGATAATTTATAAAAATGAAAAGGATGTAAATGAAATAAGATAAATCAGGGATGGATTTACCATTTGAATAATGAAATGTGTTGAGGAAACACCTATCAAAATTCCAAACACAACCCATTTTGATGTTGTAACAGTCTCCTTTGATTTTCCTCAAATTGAAACCCAAAATAAAGGAAACATTAAAACATATAAATATGGTATTTTTGTTACAATTACAAAACCGGAAAGGATGTCATTTTTTTAGAATCTTCCATCCAAGTAATCATTTCATGTTTCCAAAGGAGACCATCAAACAGTTATATTGAGAATCTCTCTTCTAATGAACCATTTCATGAATAGTAAGTAAGTATAAAGAGAGAGTCCTGATGATAGAGCATTAAAGAATTATAGAAGTAATGAATTATAACATGGAAAGTTGAAAACCACAAACAACATATGCTACATCTAAATCAGTCAGTCAACTCCTGATATTCATAAAACTTTCATATCACAAACCAATTAGTTCATGAGGAAATATATACTTTCTGGGCTCTAAATAATCCTGAAGTCCAACTGGGCCACTCTTTTTCTTCATCTCATTCTAATCTGATAACCACTCTATTTCAGCATCTTGGTCATCTGAAGAGTCAAGTACATTATCATATTGAAGAGAACAATTTTGCTAAAATAAAACATGAAATAATACACACATATATATATATATCACTATCAATACACAATAATGAAAAATAAACAACATAAATTAAGGGATACCTATAAAACTTATTCTCTATGTATATCATTTCAAGCTAGGAACATCCCTGTATACAGTGAATTTCCAAAAGAAACTCTTCCAAGGAGAACCCTGAAGAAGTAGCATGTATTTGAAATTGTGAATGAGTTAAACAATTACATATGAAATCCTTTTAAGAAAGATGAAATATGAAAACACTTCATTATAAGTAATATACAAACATGTATGTATAATAAATCTATACATAATTTAAATTAATATCTAATTGAAAAAAATAAATGATTTGTATGTTTTTGTTATAGACAAAATAGAAATTGGCACAAAAAATGCATATTTTTCAATTATAATATTTGAATAAAATAGGATTCCAAGGAAAAGTACAGTTATATACCTGAGTGGATGATTATATAACATAATAAACATCAGTGACTCCACTATACATGTAATCCAATACATTTCAAAAAAAACAATGAAAATGAAAAGAAATCTGCATGATAGAACTGCAAAAAATGTGTACTGAATCAAATCAGCTCGTTATACCTAAAATGGAGAATGAATTGATGTGGTGGAGGAAATCTATATCAACCATGGAATAAATTTTAGATGAAGAAATATTGACCAAGAAAAATAATTACAAGTAGTAATTGGTGAATCATAACAGGAGATATATTGTATTGATGTTTGAAAAATCCTTATGTACCTGAAACAACTAAATCTTGGAGAGAACTGAAATTTTTTCTAGAAACATATGAGAACCCACCATTTGTGAAGAACTATATTATATTGAATCTTGCAAAATTAGTATAAACATAGTGAAATGTGAAACTATAAAGAAGAGAAAAATGATATTGAGATTCTACAGAAGAGAAAATTCCATATGCATGATTCATTGGGAGCCGGATGAATCTACACATAGGGAACATTTCTATCCTCTTGTCTATTTATACAAATAAACAGTAAGATAGTTTATTGAAGAAATTATAAGGTTTCGGTGATGGTGAATGGAAACGTGAAGTGAGTACAGGGAATGCATCACCGAGGTAGATCTCATAAGAGACATATAATACCGGGAACACCTGGAGGAGTGGAGGGGAATTGGGTGATGGAGGGAGATGCCGACTGAGGTAGGTGGGAACTCTAGCTCGACATGAGAAGATAATATAGCAGAAAGAGAAATCGAGGTAAATCAATACTTTGTGTTGATGTGAAAAAATTATGGAGCCGGAAAAGGAAGGTGGCGTCACAGTCAATTGAGGGAATTAGGGTGGATTGACGTGAAGGATGGTTTCGAAGTACGATGGAAGCAATGGTGTGTGGGAATCCGAGGAGTGTACAAGAACCGGGGTTAGGAGGAGGATGATAACTGGGGTCTATGGGGACCATTGGACGATAGGAGAAAAGGCACGATCATGGGGAGAAATTAAAGGAAACCATGTGTGAATGAGGGAGTGAGGAAAAAGAAATGGTATGACATGAACGAAGACAACGAACCCTAGGTCGATAAGAGATGAACCCTAAGCATGAGGAGAATTTGAGGTAAACCACATATAGAAGACGGAGGGACAGAGATAAAGGTATTGATGAGAAGAAGTTACGTGGAAGTCAGGAAGAGAAGAAACATGGTTTTCTGAATGTTGGACACGTGGAATGGGGAGGAACCCAGGATTAGTATAGTTAGTAGATACAATGTCTCCACTATTTTTTATTTCAATAATATTTATGAATGTATTAAATTTAACATGTTGAATAACCTCAATTAACTCTGACATGTTTAGAGGATTAGTATCAGAATTATGAAATTACTTATTATTTTTAAAAAAAATTATATAATTCTTCATAACTGTAGGTAAAGTGGAGGATGTAACATTTAAAATTTCCTAGTGGGAAGAATATAATTGGTCCCACATCATCAAATAATGGATTCAATGATGTTAACTACATTATCAATGTTGATAATTTTAAATCTAATAATTATGAACCACCAAAGAATAATAAGTGGTTAAATATTTGATTTTATCACTATAAGATAGATCCGTAAATTCCATGTGCTCACCATTAGCTTGGGGATGATTCTAGAACAAATATATCTTTAAATATAACACCAAAATTTGATCATGATACATCTTGGTCATGTTTTCTCATACCTGAATCCAAGAACAATTAGAATAGTATTAACATATAATCAATAAGAAACATTGTTGAGGGAATATTTATGTAGTGAATCAACTGTGATAAAAAATAATCATGATAGTAAACATATACTATATCAATTGGTATTTTTTGGGTAAAGATATCAAAAGATAAGAAAGAATAATATCACATAAAATCTTGGTTAAAGATGAGAATGTGGAAGTTTAATGTAATTGCACAACATTCTATGAGGGAATGGTGACAATGTAATGATTTCATCAAGGATAACTCTAATAAATAAGAAATAATTTGTATATCTAACATAATGGGAAAAAGAAAACAATGTTTCTATGTTCCATAATATTTCTAACATGAAAATTGATAAATAATTCTTGGAAACATTACATTCTCATGTGCCACAATAATTCTTCCTGAAATCTTAAAAAAACCAAACCCTAAAAAAACTTAATATTAAAAGATATAAAAAATAAATAATAATGGAGGTAGAAGAGGAATATTTACCTCTATCCATTTAAAGTAGAAGAACCCCATAAGGCATTTTTAGAGGTGGAATTGAGAATAACTATTTTGTTATCCTTAAAAAACAACACCCATCGCTACTGGGTAACCAATCCACCTCCAGTATGTACCTGATGGCCCTTGTAAAAGGTCCACTACACTTTCCAACCCACCAAATACCCGGTACCCCTCCATCGGGTACCTTATAAAAGCTGCAGTTTTTTACTAACCCATTAAGAGGCAACTAGTGACTCCCCATTGAATACCCAGTGACTACTGTAGTTTTTTGCGGTCAGACTCCACCCCAATATTGAGAAACCATCCCTCTAAATAAAAATTAGAATCAAATGAAAAAACATCCCAAAGATGTATTAACTCTTGAAATTCCAATTCGTATCCCAATTCTCAAAAATCTCCCTTCTTTAGGAAAAAAAATTAAATTTCCTCTGAGATTACCAACCCTCTAATTGTGTGGTTCATTAAAAACTCCCAACCATAAGAATTGAAAATCTTGCAAAGCATCAATGATGATCCCCTGATTCCAAATTTAACCATCAAAATTTGATAGCATCACTTTTTATCGATTACAATTGTCCACAACTCCACCATACATATTCCAAATCTGGACTACTTGGTTCTTCACTAAAAACCACTTGTCCCTCACTCCACGGATATAAATTATAATTAGAATAAATTATCTAATTTAAAAACCTCTTTACCATACCCAAACATGTGGAACCATTCTAGTTTACATCTACACACTGATAAGAAAAAAATGAACACATAATTTTTCATAAAAAGGAAGAGGAGGATCACTTGGAGGGGGTAGGTTGTGTTGGAGGCACATCGGAGGAGGTGGGGAGGCCACCTAGGAGTAGTGTCGGTGGGGGAGGGGAGGTGTCTTGTGTTCTATTGCAGCAGCTCATGGTGGTATTTCCTTGTTCGATGTCAGTGAGGGGCACCATCACGAGGGGAACCTTTGGTGGAGTAGGATCAGGGATAGAAGAGGTCGTGATGGGTCGGGGAAGGAGGGTCACGCGCAGTTGGTATCAGGGAGGAGGGTGCCGCCATGAGATATGTTAAGGGTTCAGAGTGTATTGAGGGGAACCCTCAGTGGGGGGGATTAGGGAGAGGAGAGGTCGCGATGGGTCAGGGAAGGAGGGCTGCGAATAGTGAGAGACATCTAGGGTTCGGAGGGTCACCGCCGTGAGAGACAGAGTTTGGAGGATAGTGATCACAAGAGGATGGAGGAGGAGCCCGACATGATTTTGAAAAAAAAAGTGATCAGGGGAGAATAAAAGAGGATCCATATGGGATTTGAAAAAAAAATACAGCACAAATTTTTGGCCATGGTAGTATATACTAAATTGTGGCTACAAATAAGTTATAGACACAGATCTATAAAATTGTGTCTATAGATCTGTGGCTATAGCATAAATTTCTAGTAGTGATAGATCAGGCTATTTCTCCAGTATAAAATTTCTAATGAAATTATACTTCATGTGGAAATTCTTCATTCATGCACAAAACACCATATTTTTAGAAAAATGAATCATGAATCAGATATCACAGAAAATCACTAATCTTTTCTAACCACTTTTCATTCCCTTTAGTAATATCTTTAACCCCACTATTTCTTTCCCAAATTTCGTTTTTTCTGCATACTCATCTTATGCTAAATTTATAAAGACAATATTTTACATTTTCGACAACAAGCTAATAGGAATTCCTTTAATAGTAAAAGAAAACCCAGTTTTTCTTTTCTTAGCATTTGTGCCACCAGAAAATATTTATTCCACAAATCCTTGAAACTGGTCATTATTTCCAATGTTTAGAGATTTATTTTCTTATCCTTTCAAATATTGAAGGATTCACTTTATAACCTCTCAGTGTAATTTCCATTAATTCTCCATATACTAACTCATGACTCCTTATGTAAGGATATTTTCTAGCTGAGTGAAAACCATTACATACATCAAGCTTCTAAAAGATGATTTATATGGTACTTTCACCATGTACATTCCACAAAATTATATTGTAGTTTATTGTGACTCAAATAACATAAAGTGATCAGTAAAAGGGGTTTTGATTGGATTACTTGTGACTATCTCAGACCATTCATTGATCTTCCAGATATAATGGTTCTGAGATATATCAAAAGTTACATCTCTCTTACCTCTTTCAATCTTCATACCAAAAAGATTTTGTCATTCCCAAGATATTTTATCTCGAATCTTTTAGACAAAACACACTTCAGCTTTCGGATTTTCTAAGCATATGGTCCAACTATCAAGATGTAATGCACATATAAGAGAAATATGATGAATATCTCATCTTTACTTTGCTTCTGGAAACATCAATGATTTTTATTTCTACCACTAAAACTTTTTTTAACAGAAATGAATTTAATTTTTGATTCCATTATTAATGGGATTAAATTAAATCATAAATATTTTTCTTCATCCTATAAATAAATGTTTGGATAACTTATACCAAAAAACCTATTGATTATTGCATGTTGGTTTCTTACTCCAACACTCCATAAATAAAATATTTCTTAATACCTATTTTCTCTAGATACAGATCTTATAATGATTCCATACACAACACTATTTATATTGGAGAATATTCAACTATTGATGAGAAGATTTCTGAATGTTTTACTCCTTACTTATATTAAAAACCATTCACAACCATTCATTCTTTGTCTCTATTATTATCATCTTCTTCTTCTTTAATCCAGTTAACCCACTTATTTTCAAGAATATTTTTACTCTCTATAATTTCAACCATATCCCATGCTTATTTAATCTTTAATGAAGTTGTTTCTTCATTCATAGATTACTCCCACTACTTAGAGTCACTAATATAAGCCGCTTCCTCTAGATTTTCTGGTCATCCTACATCTATTGGGAGTAGAAATTACATATCATCCCCACACCATAAAGTAGTCACTTGATTCCAGTTGGTCTCCTTAATTGAATTATCTGATCTGAACAACTCTGATTAGTTCTTTCTACCAATACTTGAACTTGTTTTTCATGAATTCTCAAGGTCAATAATCTTGGTGCTTGCAATAATGTTTCTTCCAACCTTAAACTTTCTAGTATTTCTGATGATCTTACTCTTGATCTTCCATTTCCTTTAGTTCCCAAACATGATTTCTCCATATTTTTTAAATTACCAGTACTCTAATCAATTTGGACTTGTATTTCTAATTCTCCTTAAACTTATTTCTCATCCATGTTTTAGTCCTTTTTAAAAACATTTTCATTTGAAGAAAGCATCTCTACTTCAATGATTTGTTTTTTTTTCACCATCTCACGGTCAGTATGAAAAAATTTATTCACCATAGATATGGAAAAAACACATTTTGTATTTGGATTAAGGTTTGTTCATATTCTTAGTATTTACATGTACAAATGATAAACTACCAAATACTCTATAGTGGTGAACTCCTAGGTTTTTCCCAGACAATAAAACCTATGGATGTTCTTTCCCAATTGTTGATGCGAGAATTTTTTTGGTGAGATATGTTATCATGTTGAGTGCCTATGCCCAAATCCCTTTTTGCATCCCCATGTGAAACCTCATACTCCTAGATTTCTCTGTTAGATTATTTTTCATTCTTTCATCCAAACCATTTATTTTTGTAGTTCTGGGAACCATCTTTTCATGCCTTATTCCATCATTCTAGAAAAAGTTTTGTAAGTCGTGTTAGGTGTACTCACTAACATTTTCAATTGGGATTCACTTAATCTTCCGACTACATTCCCTTTCTACCAAATAACTCTATAGAATAAACATCTAAAATTCATCATATTTATTCTTTAATAAGTTAACCCATAGTTTCCTTGTAGAATCATCAATGAAAATAAGAAGGCCAAGGCAACCACTACGATTGAACATGGTAAGGTCCCCAAACATCTGACTACAAAAGCTCCAACATTCAGACCTTGGGCTTATGACCATCTAAGATAAAAGACACACTTTTCTTCATTCCCAGAACACAGCATTCAAAATTTCCAATTTTCATGAGATCAAGCATTAGTATTCCCTTAGCCTTCATAATTTGTATGTTCTTATCACTAAGCTGACTGACCCAGTAATTCCATAATTTTAGATCATTAAAAGTTTAACATCCAACCATTTCAATTCTGTAAAAATTTCACCTCAAGTAAAGAGTCACATCTTTTACTCCTTTTTCAAAAACCATGGAATTTTGGGTAACATTTCATACCCCATTTGTAGAGTTAATTTTATATCCTAAATCATCCAATTATCTAATGGAAATAATGTCTTTACACAAACCAAAGACAGGGAGAAGTTATGTTAACGTAAAGAATCCCCCATTTTTCATTTATATGTTGTCCTATCCATTTCCAAAAAAATTAAATGGATTCAATATCTCCTTGATTGAATTCAAAAAACTCCCCTGATATATTGTTGACTATGAATCTTTGATCGACAGCTGAATGGAAAGATACTCCAGAGTCAGTCACCCAATATTCTACCAGATTGTTCACACTTAGAAAGTAACCTTTTTGTCTTCCATTGTGTTAACGGAATATGAACTACATAATTTTGATGGTCTTAGGGTTTTATCCTTGTGATTTTTTATTCCTTCTTGATGATTCCTTTCTTCCCACATTTCTAAAAGGATGGACCAGGACAAACCAACTTACTTCAGATCTTCTCTCATTAATTATCTTATAATGGATTCATTTGATATACCTAATTCAGATGGGGTCAATGTTCTCATCCATCAGCATTGAGAGAATTACCATATGGTGCTTGGACAACCCTCCTCTAGAGTTATTCATTATGTATCAAATTTTTGATATCCTCAAACACCTAATTTTTGTTTCCACTGGAGTTACTAATAGTAATAACCATTATGCCTCAGCTCTATAGAAGTGGGGATAACAGTAGAAATTCCCATACATCATTAGAAAATGTAACCTTCAATAATTGGAATTTCCCATAGATCATGTTGAATTCATTAAATAGATCTATAATTGGTCTTCCTTTCTACAACCTTAAGTCAAAAAACTATCACAATAAGAAAATTTTGTTGTGGTTTTTTGGTTTTTCATATATGTCATTCAAAGCCTTCCTAACATCCATTGTGGTCTTCTTCCCTCAAATATTTAAATCAATATTCCTTTCCATGGATATTCTTATTAGAGATAGGTTTTTTCAATCCAGACACTCCCATTTGGCTTTATTGATCAACACTAGCTTTAAATTAGATAATGTAACTTCAAAGTCCTTTTGAATCAGATAATCTTCAATTTGTATCCTCTAGAACCCAAAATCAGATCCATCGAACAGGCTAATTTAGATCATCCCCTCCTATGACTCCGTGTCTATGATGTTATTGATATTATAACCACAAGGGATGAACAATATTATTTGATACCACTTATTGGGGAAAATTTTGACTAGTTGTGAAAATTTGATCCAATATTATGATGAGACCACAATATTTTTTCACATCATTACTCTAGAAGATCACGTATAGGAAACTTTGAGTAGTGGAAGTCTATCTATGTATGTTCCTATCTAACTAAGTGCTTCGTTAGTATGTGGTCACAGTACCCTACTCTACAAATAAAGTTGTACTTGATCGCACACACACAAGTAATCTCACAAATTTACAAAGTACAGAAAATGCATTCAATGGTAGTACATCCAATGGGAAAACATAAATCAAGAAATAACAAAAGAGTTTATCAAGATTCAGATGATGTGTCCTATGTGAATGAGTGAAACACACCGTCACATGCCTTTTAACATAAATGGAAGATTACATGTGATGAAAACATATTTAAAAAGATAAGTAATCATGACCAAATTCTCAAGTCCATAATAAATGGTCAGTTGAATCGCCCTTTCCTTTTTCTATGTGTTTCATGTTCTTTTCTTTGAAGGTCTTGTGGACATACATACTATATGTCAACCAATGAACCTATAATACTTACTCCCATGAAATAAAAAATCACTCATCATGGCCTCTTGAAAATGATTACCAACTCAGTGACCCATTAATATTGTTGAAAATTCCTACCTTCAGCAAATCATTGTACATCCATTAGTAAATGGGAGCTTTTGATGGTCCTATTGTTGTTGTAGAGTCATGTTGTCACTGTTTGTGCATCACGTCTAGCCCACCATCTGGTGCATGAAAATATGATGAACGTATTTTCAATAAATGAACTTATAGTGAATTGAGATAGATTTCACCTTCCAATAGGTCATGCATGTGGGAAGAGGGCACAAGGTTGATGTCATTCAGTTTCATGATATTCTACTTCCTGAAACTGGTGATTGTCATGGAAGGGATGGGGATACATGACATTTAACATTGGGGTGTGAGAGCACCAAATCAGTGTGGAAGTAGTTGAGATATGCCTTATTTATATTCTATTGATATTATTTTACTATCTCGAATGTGTTGTTTTGTGAGGGAGTATTAGTGAGGTTTTGAATTGAATAGTTGACATATTTTGGTGCATGATTCACTATTTATTCATTGGGGCATTAGTATGCTCCTTCCATATCTACACGAGAGATGTTGGGTATGATCCTACAGAATATACATGTTATGCTCACCCCGATTATATAATCTGTATTCTAGGATTCCAATAAGGTTTTAGAGATCATGTTGGATATTACTAATTTGTAGGATGGAATTTCTTTGGAGTTGTTTCCTTGGGTTTTTTCTTTGTTTTTCATTTTAGAGTTTTTTATTTGTATTGCATGAAATGAAGTGTGGGATAATGGTTATTTTAAATTTTTGATATGGTGTTGACAAGGGGTTTTTCATATTGTATTATTTGGGTTATTGAGGGTAATGCTTTCCATTGTGTGTTTTATGATCCTGATGCTAGTTCTCAACCCAAGGATTATTGGAGGTGGGTTTTTTGGGGCCACTCTCTCTCTTCATTGTCAACTCAGAAAGGGTACTAGTGGAGGGGGGTTATGACAGAGCATTAGTCTATTGTTGAAATATATATTTTATGTTCGATGTTAATTTATATTTTTTAGATAATTTTTATCACTTTGAATTATGTGGTTGTTGTGTTATGAGTCTAACGAAACTCCTTGTTGAAATTTTGTTGTTGGTGTGGTTGTATTTTTTGTGTTGTTGGAAATAGCGGTGGTGTTTTTTCTATTGGTCATGCTTTTCACAACTCATATTAAAATATATATATATATATATATATATTCCAAATAACAATCATATATTTTTTTTATATATGAGGATTATTTCTTACAACTTTCATATATATCATACAAGAAAAATGAAAATGATATATATGATGGTCACACATGAAAATTTCATTTTTTTAATGATTTATGAGTTGTATATATAATTTTTAATTAAAATAATTTTCATATAAAAATGGAAACATAAAAAACATATATAACGGTTAAAAAACAGCGATATACAGATACGGCGAAAATATATATAACAATAAAAAACAATGATATGATTTTAAAAACCATCTTATATATTAATATTTTTAGTAGTACATAGATGTTTTTTTTACTCACTCAATATATATTTTATCTTGAAACAATTTATTTTCTATGGGTTTCCATTGCAAAAAATAACATTTCTTTTGGGATTTATGGGTGTTTAAATTAAAATTTTAACATTAAATATAAAAATTTGGAATGATTAAATGGTTTCATGATAAAAAATGAAAATATATATGAAGGCAGCTCAAAATTTTTAAATTAAAAAGATAAAACTAAATAAACTAAATTTAAAAACATTCGACTTGGGATGTTGAATTAACTAACGGGTATTAGTGAAAACCAAAATTTTTTTCTCGAAAAGATTCCTAAATATAAAGAGTCTATGAATTTTAAAAATACATACACAAATATCCTGGTGGAGATCTTGAATTTAATGAAGGGTGGGTATATTTCCTTATGTGTGTGTGTAAGTTATGAAAGAGGACGCTGGGAGCTATGCCTATGTTCTATTCTGGTTTCAAATTCCCTAACTCCTGAGAATGAAGGTACAGAAGAGGATGACCAGAATCCGGTGGTGTGGTATCTTCTCTTTAAATGTAGAATGATGTATATGACGATTCCTTCTTTTAAAGATGACTCCCATATAGGTTCAGTGTTCTTCAATCAAGCCAGGTTGCACCGCCGTTCCCAGGAAAAGAGATGGTGGCCAGAGGCTTTGCTCTGGTGCCAAACCCAATTTGAAAATTCAGGTGCCAAACCCGATTTGAAAATCTTAGATTCAGATTGGATTTTCAATTGCGGCATGCTTGGATCGATGCCATCTTAATGGAGAGATGGACAGAGCTTTTTATTTCTTATTTTTATACACTTATTTTATTTTCTTCTTCTTCTTTGATTTTTAAAATTCTTTCATTAAATTTTGGGAAACTACATGACATGTGTCAATTGGTACCCAATCGGTATTGTGAACAACCTGAAAATGAGGAATTGATAGTCTATTTTTGTTTTTTATTCTTTATTGATCATTATTCTTCCATTCAACTCTATTTCTCCCCTTCAACTACATATATTTTGTTTTTTAAGTTAAAAAATTATTGATTCTAATAATTATATATACAAAAAATATATATGTTGAAATTAAATGTTTTATATCAAAAACTCTATTACTTATAATTATTATATCATTTAAATATTAAAAAACAATTATTATATCATATTAATACTGACACTTGATTCACCACCAAATGAATCTTATATTATTTGTTTACATTACTAACAAATATCATACGATTAATAAATTCCATTACAGAAAATTATTTAGTATTGATAAATATTTTATCAACAATTAAATATATATATATATACATCATTTACTACTAATACATCGTCTGTCAAAAATTAAATATGATTATATTATAAATTAGAATATATATAGTTCTCATGAAGTAATATATAACTATATATAACACAGTATAAATTATTGATAAATCATTTGAATTTTTTTCAATCCAAACTAAATCAAGGTTATATGTGTAATGTCAAAAAAACAGCATTACATTATAACAGTACATCTAGATGAAATTTTTATTATATTTATTCACTACTAAAAAATTGAACTTTTGTGATGAGTAATTTTAAAATGAATTTTATGTTACAAATAACCATAAATAATTACTTTTGTCGACAAAGTATTGTCGGTAGAAAACAAATTGTGGAGGATAATACTTTTTGTCTCTAATGTTAATTTTATTAGGAGTTTTTGCAATTGATTAACTAGAATGTCCCAAAACCCAACTGCCAACATTATTTTATATGTCGAATTAAAATATATAGTAACAAGGTTCCATGAAATAACATAAAACAATATATAACATACTTTATAAAATTATTGAAAAATGATTTGAATTCTTAACGATCTGAACTAAAACAAGGTTATACCTTGTTGGGAGGATGTTGTACAAGCCAACCCCCCATCAAAATAGTCAGGATCCATTGGGATTAATTTTGGTTCGTATAATCTCAAAATAGAGAACATAAATCTAATGTTTATAATAAACATGAATTTATTCTTATAAAAAATTACAAGAATCCAAGAATTCCAAATGACTAAATGAAGTGAACGACAACACATATTAATGGCTAATACAATAATTCAAGGATTGGAATTTATTCTCATAAACAATTGATTTTAAAATCAAATTTGAAATGAAA
Organism: Viscum album; assembly: GCA_963277665.1. Lineage (NCBI taxonomy): Eukaryota > Viridiplantae > Streptophyta > Magnoliopsida > Santalales > Viscaceae > Viscum > Viscum album. The sequence goes on along the minus strand of OY728121.1, from coordinate 1,894,777,055 downwards.
ACTCATGAAGAAATGAATATATTCAGTGATGTGCAAGATAAAAAAATGTGTAAAAGGAAAATAGTGAAAGGAACAAAGAGATTTACATGTTTCGACCAATTGGCCTACGTGTACGGGACAATCATAATTAGTTTTCATGATGCAAACAATAATGTAGTATAAGAACCAGCAAGGTAGAAACACAAATGAATCAACCAACAATCATGAATAAAAAATCAAAACTCACCTTACTTGGGGTTTGACATTACCTGGTCGAACCCATCATACTTTTTTAGGCCTCGTCGAATCCTCCATAACCATCTTCTTGAAGATTGACACCAGTCTACACACAGAGGCACTATTCGAGTTGTTTCCACTGGGTGATGTTCGACGCCACTCTCAAAATCAGGCGTCGCTACTGCCCGAGCATAGTGTCGATCAAGATATTGAAACAGATCCACCGTTGTAGTCTAGTGGTGTCATCGCTATCCCAGAATAATAAACGCTCTAGGTTCACGAACAAAAACTAACATCTTCCTTGTGAAAAACCTTTTCACATTGAAACTAGGGAACACTAAGTCTCAATGGAGAACCTTCTTGATAAGGATGCCGATGCGGGCTACGACCGCTACTACAAAGTCATGTCATCACCGATTGAGAATTTCTCCACCAATTCCTCCATGGATCTAGAAGCTGAGATGCATTTTTATCCTATGTTTTCCGACCCTAATGAGAAGACCCAATGTGAAGTCAATTCGCACCTCTTGTTCTTGATCTCCCTACCCATCGAGAAAGATGATTTTTCATTGAGTTTCCCTAATGAGGAAGAATAAAGGCGAAGCAAAATCTGACATGATCATCTCTGCAACAGAACCCACAAATTTGGTTGATGTAAGAATGAATAAGGTGAGGCCGAAGATCATCACCGACCCCCATCGATCTGAAGTCGACCGGTCACACCATTCGAGAAGACAAAGGTTCCTCCATTATGGATGCTCAGCCGAAGCATGGGCATAGCACCAAATTCATGACACCCCTATCTAGATCTGAACTCCCATGCTGGTTGAGCTCCTCCAAAAAGAAGGTCTGCCACATGAAACCCTTAAGACAATGAAGGGGTTACAACAAACCTGAAATTGACGACACATGTGGACAGTGGAGAACGGATGGGCAGTGCACCCTTACTAGTTGTGTAACACACATAAAACAACATATTAAAAATACAATATAATTATCCAAACAAAAATGGTGAAATGAAAATTTATAATTATCCACCGTGGTAATTAAAATGCATAATCAAAGGTCAATATTCTAAAATGTGACAAAACTACACCTTTAAAATTAAACTCTTAACCACATGAAGATTATTCACCACCCACCACCATTAATTTGACCATCACATCCTAAACCTAAAATGACCTATAGGGTATGACCCAAACTAACCTCCTAACATGTATCATCCTGACACATGCCACCCAAATTAATGATATTATAAACTACTCTTAAACATGCTCAAAATTAAACAACTCCAAACATAAAGAGTACACAAACCTACACTTACCTGAGCCGACCTCTAAGATCATTATAATGAGAAAGTCCCGAACTTCTAACCAGAATATTGCACTGCTAGCTAGTACCTACAACACAAGGCATAATAAAGTAGTACCCATCCACTAATAGCATAGAAAAATATGGCTAAAAAATCATAAAATATAAATTAGAAACAATTGTGCAGTAATTCAAATAGAACCAATAAATTAAACACTGAGAAACCAAGCATAGAAAAAACAAAACGAGTCTCCACCTGAGCTCATTTTGGACTCATAAGACTCTCCACCTTAAGGGAGACACTACCTAGAAACCTGGAAAGAAGAGAATTTCCTCAACAACCAAGTATCACTCCAAAGCCCATGCATCCCCATGAGTCTTAAGGATAAGCTCTAACCCCCTGAGAATACAAGATATCCAAGGGAAACCACCTACTGACTAAGAAAACCCATCCCTATCTAGCTAACCAATGACATCAAGCACCTAATTTCTATGTACCCATCCAATGTTGGCAAAAAGATACCAACAACACCCTCATGAAGTTCGGTGATCATCCAAACATCTACCCATGAACCTACATCTCGAACCACTGCTCAGGCTTAATCACTACTCACAACAGGACATCCCCTAAAAACACCAACCCAAAATCATGACACAAACCTAATGAACAAACCTGATCTTGTTACCATCTCACTCTCCTAAGGTAAAAGGTATAACTAGGGGACCAAACAAACCATTTGACCCTCCCACATACCTCACATCTAACCAATACACTCTCACATAGGCCAACCTCACACAAACCCCTCTTACCTCAGAACCTGAGACACAAAAAAGACAAGTCTAAAATGCCTACGGTCTCTGGTAGGGCATACAGGTTTGGGGATAATGCAAGGGAAACAATAATCAATAATAGATTGAAAAATTGAAGCCAAAGAGTGAACAAAACCTAGTTGAACAAATCATCGAAGCAAGCTACCAAGTAAAATCCACTAACAAATCATTTAAAGTAATGAATAATCGATACTAAATTTTGACGACATAAAATTATGCCCAATATGGCTCTGATACCACTTGTTGTGGGGGGCTATGCTCTGCAAGGTAGTCCCCCCATCAAAATAGTCAGGATCCATTAGGTTTAATTTCGGTTCATATAATCCCAAAATATGAAATCTAAATATAATGTTTATAATAAACATGGATATATTCGTATACAAAATTCCAAGATCCCAGGAATTCAAAATGACTAATAAAAGTGAAAAACATCACATGTTAATGGCTAATACAACAATTCCGGGATTTCAATTTATTCTCATAAAAAACTCATTTCAAAATCTAATTTGAAATTAAAACTCATGACACAATGAATATGATCATTGATATACAAGTTGAATAAATGTAGAAATTGAAAGCAGTAAAAGGGACAATGTGATTAACATGCTTCATCCAATTGGACTACATGAATAGGGCATATTCACCATGGGTTTTCACTATGAAAAAAATAATGGAGTACAACAACACAAATGAATCAACTGACAATCATGAATACCAAGGTGAAACCCCCGTTACTAGGGGTTCGATTTTACTTGGTCAATCCTGTCATGTTGTCGCAGGCCTCATTGAATCCTCCAAGACCATCTACCTGAAAATCGACACAAGTCCGTGCAAGAAGGCATTGTTCGAGCCATTGTCATTGGGTGATGTTCAATTCCACTCTTAAAATGAGGTGTCATTACTGCCCATGCTCGATGTCAATTGAGATATTGAAGTAGAACCATCGCTTCTGTCTAGGGGTGTCGTCACTTTCCAAGAATCATCAATACTCTAGGTTCACAAACCAAAACCAGCAGCTTTCTCATGAACAACCTTCATACGCTGTAACTGGGAAACATTGTGGCACAATGTTGGTCCTCCCAATAAGGATTTCGATGTGTGCTTTGACCGCTACTGTGAAATCTCATTTCCACTAATTGGGGATGTCGCCGCTAATTCCTCTGTGGATCTGAAAGCTGAGATCTGTTTTGATCTTGAGATTTTTGAACCCAAAGAGAAGACCCACCATGAATACAAGTTGCACCACCTGTTCTTCATCTCCCTACCCATGGAGAAAGACGTTTCGTCACTGAGTTTCCATCGTGAGGAGTAAGAAAGGCAAAGCCAAATCCTGTTTCACAACCACCACAATCGAACCCACAAATCTGACCGATGTAAGAATGAAGAAGGCGAGGTCAAATCTCGTCACTGACCCTCACTGATCTAAAGTCGACCGGTCACACCACCAGAGAAGACCAAGCCAGCTCCGTCTTGAATTCTCAGATGAATCCAAAGCATAGCATTAAATCTGTGCCACCCCTATCCATATCTGAACTCCCATGCCCGCTGAGCTCCTCCAAAAAGAAGTTACACTGCCTAAAACCCTAAAGCTGATGAACGGGTTATAACAAACTTGAAATTGACGACACGCATGGATGGTGGAGAACAGATGGGAAATGTGCCCTTGCCAGCTTCGTAACACACATAAAAAACATATTAAAAAATACAATTTATTTATCAAAACAAAAATGGTGAATATAAAATTCACTTACCCATAATGTAAAAAAAATAGAGAGGTCCAAAGAGTCTCCACTCCATAGGAGGTACCATCTCCAAATAGGATTTACTCTCGTTTTTCTTGTTGCCGGTGATGTTGAAATGTCTTGCGTATGCCTCCTTATATAGGAAAAAGAATCAGTGTCAAATAATGTTTCCGCGTCAAAAGAGTGTCACCGCATGAATTAATTCATGCGGTCTTGGCCTGCATTAAAAAAACCCCATTAAAAGAGAAACCGCATTGGCACCATTTGAGAAGGTGTTACCCTGTGCACCAACCAGGAAGGTGCCCAATATAACAGATCGTCATACAGTTGTTTTCCAAATCAGTGGTTCAGTGGATCTATGGTTCATCTGTGGATCATCGCACATCTTATTTGGGTCTTCATCATTGGATTGTTTTTAATCTATTTGTCCGTTGTTGGTTACTCAGTGGCATTTCATTTAGCCTCATTAACACCATTTACAGAGTTTCATTCAGATCATCATGGGATGGGTTTCATTTCTAGCTTTCATTCAGTCTCCTTTGTTAACGGTTTTTCATCTTTATGTTATCTATACTATGTACGATTGGGTTACATTGGATATTTTCCTTATGAAAATAATTTGATTGAACTATTGAAGGCTTGGCAACCCCCGTCCAGTCGTATGCTTCATCACCACTCCACCTAATTTCATCTTGATATTACTTTCCTATCTAAAACCATTTTATCCTGCGAGTACGTGAATGACATCAGAAAAAACCAATTATAAACAATGCTTCTCGATCTCCTATCTAGGCCACTCGGGTGGTCTCAGTCTTCTATAGAGGGTGTATTTGGATATTATGGTGAAGTATTTCTCACCAAACCACGTCACTATTTTCATCCATCAACCTAGAACATCAGTTTGATGTTTCATTGGCTTCTATGGATGTCCCTCTCAGTGGGAAAAAAAAATCTTTGAATCTGCTCAAGATGATTCGAATGGCTCTGCTAGTTCCTCTTATTATTGGTAGAAATTTCAATGAGATTCTATTCCAACATGAAAAGAAAGGGACACATTCAGGCCCTACGCACCAATGAGAAATTTCCAGTATGTGATTTGGAGTGTGTACTTTATTGATCTTAGGTACTCTGGAAACCCATTCACATGGTTCCATGGGAAACTTACCTCCATCCATTTTAAAACATATTCAATCCTACTGACACCTCTTCTAGCACTACTATAAAAAATATTTTTAACAATGTTAGAATAGGCCTTTATCTGTGCTAAAAAACCACTGACATTCAAAGCATAGATAAAAACCCTAAGCTTTTATCACCGCTAGAAAAGATCTGTTAAAAAGGACTTTTAACATTGCAAAAAAAGTGCTGATAAAGCACACGTTTATTAGTGCTTTTTTATCGCTATTAAAAAACCATTTTAACAGAATTTTTATAGTATCGTTAAAGGACCCCTTTGAGAGTGATTTTTTAGCACAAAAATATTCTCATTCCTTAGTGCCAAAAAAATCACTGTTAAAGGGGGAAATTTATTATTTTTTGGACATCGATAAACTCGACCCCTTTATCATCACTTCCATGAAACTTAAACGTTGCTCCACCTTCCCCTTTATCAGAACATTTCCCCCAACCACCACTTTATATGTGATTTTCTAATTTCTAGCCTCCTACACCTGCCTGGATTCAAACCCAACACCTCTCCTTTAAAGATGGAACACCTTTACCAATGCACCATTTTGTTTTATTGTCTTTTTAATTATATTATATATATATATATTTACAAATATATTTTTAGACATATATTTATATAAATATTTTTAAATACATTTATAAAATGTGTGTGAGTGTGTCATATATATATACACACTTATATTTATTTAAATATATTATATATTATATTAATTTACATGTACTACACTATAATATAAATATATATTCATTTATTAATTAAAAAATATAGGTATATATATATACATATGAATGCATTTTTATATGGTTAATAAAATGGATATTTTTTTACTTAAATAAAATGACTAATAAATATTGGTTGCGCCATAATTTACCCTACTGGTAAAAAGTGGTCGATGTAGTACATGTAGGGGTCGAGTCCACAAGGACCGAAGAAGTAACCTTGAGACGCTATGATTTGGTGAAGGATGGGCTATGAAGTAACCAACTTTTGTTTTGATTTTGGATGGTTTTAATGAACAATAAAGAACCTAAGTGAATTAAATTCATAGAAAAAGGGTTAATCTTAGGATTATTCTTGGGGTGGATTGAATGAATTTTACTTCTTTAGATAATTTTGGTTTTATTAATTCTTGATGAGTCAATTATTCAAAAATAACACTACCTTCATCATTTTCTTGTTTAGTACTTACTAAACACAATTACTAATCCTATATACACTTATAGAACCAAATTAATGATCTCTCCAAGGTATATGGTCATCTGGTAATTAAATTTAGTTTTCTCAAACACAGTAAAGATGAAGAGAAGAAATAACTGATGAACAAATGTCTTAAATTAATTATCCAATTAATAACAATTCAATCATAAAATAACATTAAATCCAGCCTTTGCATCCTCCTAAGATCAACCCATTAATGGTTTATCCCTCCATTGATGGTATACTCTCAATTATGGGCATAATATGGCTTACAAGAATTGGATTAAAGAAATTGATACCACAGAAATAACGAGCACTCCTCCATGAGTGTGAATGAAATTCACACCTATGTGTGAACAAATTCACCACAACGCAGATATATCACTGTGATTTGTGAAAATTTAGTTTTAATAAATGAATGGAAAATATATAAAAGAAATATGTTGATTAAGAACAAAAAAAACATACATATAAATTGAATACATTACAATGAAACTTTTGCAGCATAACCTAACAATGAAACAAGCAACAAAAGATGATAAGAAAAATATGAGATCCTATTACCATTACCACTAGATCCTTATATAGGAATTTTAGGTTCCTTAGATCCTCCCCCACAATTAATTCACCACCCAAAAATTAATAGATTCAAAAGGAGGGTGAATAATCAAAAGGAAATTGATGTTTCGAAGTTGACCTGGAAAACAATCCAGATTCATCCACCATATTGACGTGTGAATTTGTAATTAAAGAAGGCCGGATCTGGAGGGGTAGTTGAAGAGAAATATCATCTTCCATCTTTCCTTTATGATCTGTAAAAATTTCAGGAAATTTTTCTCAGACGAATGGACGTTATGGTCGAAATGGTGGGACAGCTTTTTGTGCATTAATGTCGGGTCCACCATTTAAATCTCAAATTCAGATCTCTTTTTCATTATGAAAACATAAGAATTAGCTCCGGCCACAGTTGAATAAAATGATCCTCTTATTTCTATGTTTGTACTGTATAAATTTTAGATTCATTGGGATTGTTTTGTGGGCCCCACATTTGTTTTAAGGGCCTTAGGCCCATTATGCTTTTTCCAACAAGTTTCTTCCTTCAGGTGCAAAAATATCCATCTTAACTTGTGATTCATCCATCAAACCTAAAAGAAAAAATATTCCAAATAAAGTGGTGAATCTTATACTAAAATATCAAATTAAAATGATTAATATTTTAATTTCCACAAGCAAATTTTTGAGTGGCACCAAATTGACACTTTACGCATGAACTGCACAATGATGGGAAATGAAGATCAATTTCTGAATTGGACTAAAATTGATGTTTATGCACTTTTAAACACATTAAAATTAAGATATTAACAATTATTAATATCCACTTTCAGTGAATAATAAAATATTTATTTTATATATTTAAAAATACATTTCTAAATAAATATGTTGATATATTTATTTATACAAGTTATTTATTATATGAAAATAGAAAAAAAATATACATATATTTAATTATAAATAAAACTACATTATGAAAAATGATAAAATTTCAAAACAATAATTTCAATATGAATATAATCCCTATGAGTAAATTTAGTCCACACTAAAAATAGGGAAAACGACCCCCTTAAACGAGGCTGAAATCCCATCGAATGTTAAAAAATTGAGGTATCCCGACTAAAAAATCAATTTTAGAGGCATCATTGACTTCTTTTGACCTCAAAAAAATTAATCTTGGTCTACCTTAGGTCAAAAGGGAGTAGTTCTTATCGCATGCTTCAATTTTATTTGTTGTAGAGCCCAAACAGATACATAGATCGAAATATATGGTCATTTGAAGTTCGAGTCATGTTTTTAACTTATTTTAGAACTTTTATTATTATTTTTATTTTTTATCCTTGAATTGTTTTTAAAATAATTCTATTCAATAATAATTAGAAATTTTTTAATTAAAATTATTGTTTAAATTATTTTATAATCCATGTTCACTAAATGCCTTATATATTAAGTGTAAATGCATATTTTTCCTTATCTAAAACTTATTTTAAAAGTATATATAATATTTATTTTAATATAAATATTTTTATTTATTAATAAACTATTTTTAATGAAATATTTTTTAAAAAATATATAATTTATCACTGATAGTAGATAAATGTCTATTAATGGAGGAGTTTTGTCACCTCTTCAAAAAAAACACTGATAAGACACCCCCCCCTTATCAACACGTTTTTACTAGTGTTGATAAGCCCCACTAACATCATTTTTTCTAGCACTGATAAATGGAACCATTTATCATTTATTTTTTACTAGTACTGTCAAAGGGTGGCCTTTATCAGTGATTTTTTATGAATGCTGATAAAGTGCCCCCTTTAACAACATTTATTAGCATTATTAAATACCCATTTTAACAAAACTAAAAGAAGAATTGTTAAAGAACCCCTTTAATAGAACTTTTGTAGAACTAATGAAGGGGTTCATTAATATTACTGTTAACTAGTGTTGTTAATTCCCTAACATTGGATAAACCTAGTTTTCTCGCAGTGCAAATCCAAATTCTGTAATCCCTTAGTGGTAACAACTTCCCTATCCATTTCATCTTTTAATGGCCTCATCAATCAAGATGATGTTTATTCACCCACAATTTAGTAATAAGCACACTTCTAAATAGTGGTGAAATTAGGTAGGGGTGATCCTCTTTATCTTGTTCATGATTGAATGTGTTATAGTTTGAGTGTTGAATTTATTTCTCAAGGGTGACTTCTCTTCACTATGGTGAGTTTAATATTTTTCATTGTTCATTTTCTCTCTATCACCATTCGTATGTGACACACGAGATAGTTCTAAATGATCTTTAATTTTAACCTCAATATCCTCAAATTTAGCCACTAATTTTATGGTATTTTCTTCTTATTAGCCTCAATAACATGCTTCAATGGTTCTAAATCATAGCTGCCAAGACAATAGAGATCAACGAGTATTTTTTCAATAGAAAATTTAAATCAAATGAATGTAGAATTATTTTTTTCACCTCAATTGTCTCAGTTGGAAGCTTATGTTCATTATGAAAATACAATGGGAAACTATGTAGATGGAGCAATAGATCATTCTGGTTCTCCTCAAGACGTGTTTCCTCCAATATAATCTCATATTCAACCTCCCAAACAGGAAGTTAAGGAACTAATTTTGTGATGTTAAAATAAGAGAAATAAGATTAAAATTCATATTAAATAAAATAATAATAAAATTAATTCATGGTTAATTTATTCCCCTTTTATTCCTTATATTTTATCACCTTTTTTCCATATGTAGCGACTCTTGGTGTAAATATGTAGGAAGATAATTTGAGGGAACTTCTTCCTCAAAATATCAAAACACATGAACTTTTTCACATCTTGATGGAAATTTCTCATTGATGTTCTCCTTATCTAAGTCTTATTACTTCATTTGTTGATAGAGTTTCCATATTTTATTCCAATGGCTACCCTCATCAAAAGGCTCTATGTTCATTTTTTCATGTTGAACTTATTCTTCATGTTCACTCTCAAAAACATATCCTCAATTTTAACCACATTTTTTTATTAAATTTATCATTGTGAAAAATTATTCCTTGTCTTTTAGTTCCAATATTTTAATTATTCTTGTTTTTTAATTTATTATAAAATTCCCAAATTTGATTTCATAATTTTTTAATGTGATCTTTCTACAAATCAAACATGGTAATTAGGATTATTATCTTTGATTCAGACTTAATTGATCTCAATTTTCTCTAAAATTTTGATTTTACATACATTATAGGTTCTATCATGGATTATTATGGACACACTACCATGTAAGGTGCCTAAAATAGTCACAACAACCACAAAAAAACCCCTTGTTGATGATTCTAGACATCACAACCTACCATAGTTAATTTTTTAGATAAAATAGCCTTAAAAATGAAGTTGATTCTTTGATAATACATGACTCAACACAACTACAATAGTTTTTTTGGTTTAAAATAAATTTAATGGGAATAAATAGTATATACAATACATAATATAATATAATAAAGAATAATTTCTGGTATTAGTAAGCTGGACACTCCAAAAAAACACAAAACACAAAAAGGTTTCCATATTTTCGATGAAATTTCAGTGAAGTTAATTATCCCAAATGTTAAGAAATTTTTATCTTTTTATAAAGTTTTAATGTGATTTTTTTCAGATTAAATATTATGAGATCAATGTGAAAGAAACTTCTACCAAGTAAAGACACCAAATTTTACATAGGTAACTAGCTAGTAGGATCATCTCTCAAGAAGGTAGTTTATCAATATCAATGTTCTCTTCTTTATTTATTTTTTTCATTTTTAAATATTTAGTAAATAAGATATATTAAGGTCATGTGGTGATCTAAGCAAGAAAAAAAATGAAAAAATAGAGGACTAATAAAAAGTAGTAGATGATTTACAGGATAGTAAGAACTGGTCTAGTAGTCCTAGGGAGATTCACAAAAATTTGTTTTATTATTGATCTATTTGTAAATGATTGTTTTATTTCAAACTCAATCTATTTAAAGATATATTTCTTAATTTTTTACGTACATTTTGACAACTTCTTACCGAAAAATCTTCTAGTTTGAATTAATCTCTTCCTTCTAAGGTTGTAGTAATTACCAGGTGTCTTAAAGGAAAAACAATTTCCCTCTTCATTTCACAACACACTTTTCAAGCAAGGATACTAGTGAACAAAAGTGATGGATTAGGGTGAAAAATAAGAAAATTTTGGGTGGAGATTCATGGGATATCACCACACTCCATTAGACATCCACTAAAATCATAGAGAAATAATGGAAGAACATCAATTAAAATGATATTTAAAACACAACTCTTTATAATCATCATCCCTCCTTTGGAATAGAGAATCTGATTATCTTTCCATGTATGGAGATCGGAGATCACATTGGAAATGGGAAAATAAATGGAAAAAATTAGAACAAAAAGAAACACTAAACATGGTAATAAACACACAACACTTTGATAGAATAATTATCACAACATGGGGGGAATAAGAGCACAATACATTGAACTAATTATAATGAAAACATAATTAGATTAGTAATGAAAATCATCAGCAAACTTGTGACCCAAACTCCTTATCCAAGCTCCAAATTAGATTTAAAACAATGATCTGCCAATCAAAGCAAGCCGTGTGAACACAAACCCATAAACCAACCATTTCATCCAATCTCCGAATCATATTTAAAATAAGGATCCACCAATCCAATAAGCACTAAACACAAAGGCCTTCCTCTTCATCTAATATAGGAACCATCTTTGTACTCTTTACAATGGACAAGGGTTTCCAACATGAACCCACGAACAACGCTAAATCTGTATCAACACATAACACTCACTGGATCAATGAACTGTAAGCTAGTAGCGAACAAAAAATACAGTCACAGGGATAAAATATTACTAAAACTCACACCCAAATTTGATTGTGTCCCCAATAATTAATAATTTGAAATTAATTATTAATAATTTTCAATTTTAAATTAATTATTAATAAATAATATTAATAATAACTAAACAATAATTAAATAATAATAAATAAAATTTATTATTTATAATTTATAATTTATAATTTAATAGTAATTAAATGTCATTTATTACTAATTAATTGTATTAATTACTAATTATTATTAATTATTAATAAATGACCATGATTCACGGTGCATTAAGGGCCCCCGTGGACCGATTCCGGTGGGCCTACATGCCGCATATTGGGTCTGTAGGCTGTGAGCCTTTGGGTTTAGAAAATACAATACTTCAATTCCTCGGACCTTTCGGCCATCAAATATGGGTCTTTGGGCAATTTTTTTTAGTTTCATAGTTTGTAATGCGTTTGGTTTGTCGGTTATCCCTTTTGTGGCTATGATATATCCTATCTGCATGTGGGTGCATGTGTCCATGTGTATTTTGTTGTATTGTAATCCCAATAAATAAATGAGATTAATAGTTATTATTAAACAATTACTAATAAATATTTAAAATTCTTATTCAGTTATTCATTATTAAAAATAATAATTATTTAATTTTTAATTTATTTTTAATTATTAATAAACATTAAAAAGTAACTAAAAATTATTAATAATTATTATTAATTAATTCTAATTAATTAGTAATAAATAAATATTAGTATTTATTTAATAATTATTATTAAAAATTAATAATTATTTAATTTTTAATTAATAAATAGTTACCAATTAATTAATATCAATTAAACATTAATAATTAGCAACAATTGGTTAATAATTTAATACTATTTATTATTATTTAATAAGTTTTTATTTTATTATTAATATTATTTATTTATTAAATAATTAATAAATATTAATTAATAATACAATTAAAAAATAACCACTAATTAATATTAATAATTAATAAATAATATTGATCATTTGATACGATAAATACTATAAATTAATTATTAATTATTAATTTTATATATTAAATATTGGGGGGTACAATTACAACAAAGCACACACACATTCCATACCTTATCATTATATTGCTATCTCATTAACCCCCAAGGGATGTGTACCTGGTATTTGGAATTTCATTATATATTATATAGGTTTGCTGGCCCCGCCCATTTTTTGGTGGCCCACAAATCATGGCTTGTAGGCCCACCAAGAAACCGTCCCGAAGGCCCATTTTTCAAGTTAACTGGACCATAGGCCCACCTAAATTCATCTCTTAACCATCCTCTATGCCACCTATGCACGTCCCACTGTCAAAAATCCCCTGCCTCAACCACCATTGGTTGACCCACCCCTCCATCCATCAATAATCAGGCCCCCATGTCTACCTTATGCAATCCCTGCACCACCACCACCATACATATACCCAACATTGACTCAAAGATTCATTCTTTTCTTCTTATTTTTTTAAGATTCATTCTTTAAATTTTGGACATCTACACAACATATGTCAATTAGTGCCAACATGATATTGTGAACAAGATAAATGGAGGGCCATAGAGTTTCATCTCCATAGGAGGTCCTGTCTCCTCTCCATATGAGTTTCTTTCTAGGTTTTATCCTATATTTCCCTCCTTCTTGTGGTTTGGAAATTGGTACCCTTGTTCTCATTGATATGTTTCAGATCTTTACATTAATTTTTTCTTCCTTAGGTTGTCGCATTGTTTTCTATGTCAAAAAATTATCAATACAGTTGATCATTTGACCGTAATTTTTGTAGATCTAAAGTCTCATCGGTTTTTGGATTAGTGGACCGTCAGACATTCATTTTTTGGATCTGTAGTTCAACGGATTTTTGTATCATCTGTCGATCATCAGATGTCTTTTACGGGTCTTCATCTTTGGATATCCTTTCATCTATTCGGTATTCATTGGATCACTGGTAATGTTTATTTTGGTCTCCTCCCCACCATTTACAGTGAGGAATTAGGATCATCTTGGGAAGGGATTCATTGCTAGTCTGTGTTTGGTCTCTTTTATGAGTGGTTTTTCCTATATATGTGATTTTTGCTCTATAGTATTGGTTTCCATTAGATATTTTTGTTACAAAAATCATTTGCTGGAACTATTGTGGGCTTAGAAACCCATGCTCGGTATGTATGCTTTAGTGCCACTTTACCACATGTTGTCTTGATTTGATTTTCATGTCTACTAATGGACAAATAAAATCATATCACAAAACTCCTTTCAGATTTGAAATCTTCTGGAAAAAAAATTGGGAATATGAAGTGGTCATACACTCTTCCTTGAAGGTGGTGGAACCTAATATAGATAAAAATATCCACAAAGTTGAATTTAAATTGAAACAATAGAGATATACTAAATTTTACCATCCAGATCTCCACAGTGATAATATTAAAAAGAAACTTAATGAGTTATATTACCACAATCCAACTGATGCATTTATTCATAGTATTTCAAGCTTGAAAAATAAATGGAGGTGGCTCTTAAACTTAAGGAGATCTTTTGGGTGTTACATGTGCATGAAAAACATATAAAAGAGGGTGATTCCAATACTTTATATTTTCACTAGAAATCCTCTATCAAGAGGTAGAAAAATGAAATCACTTTCTTAATAAATGGTGAAGGGTGTAAAGTGTAAAAAGAGGTAATTCATAATCATATCGTTCATATTTTCCATGATCATTATATAGAAGGTGAATCAGTCATTTCTTCTAATATTTCATCTTGGATTGACCTAGTTATCACAGAAACAATGAACTACCTTATTACATATGATTAACCTTTTGATTAAATCCTTTTGTTCCTTAAAAAAATACACCCAAAAAAATCCCAAAGTCTAAATGTATTTCACGCATTATTTTTGAAAAAATACTGGAACATTATGAGGTGCGATATTATGGGAATCATGAGATATCTTTGGACTGGGAAGGCTAACTTCGATTCATTGGATCAAACTATAATTACATTCCTTCCAAAAACCAAAAAACCATCCTTGGTCTCTAATTTCATGCAAATTAGTTTATGCAATTTGATATAAAAATAATTCTCCAAGGTTTACGTCAATCATTTGTACCCTTTCATTCCCTCCATTATTTAGAAAAATAAATGTTCTTTCATCCACAAAAGTATCCTATAAAATAATTCCATTGTTTCCCATGAAGTATTTCACTCTATGAAAACACATTCCATTTTGAAAAGAAAATTTTTGGCATGTAAACATTATATGATGAAGTCCTATGATAGGGTTGAATGAACATTCCTATAGGATTTTGTGGAAAAAATGGTATTCTACCCTAAACGGATAGAGATCATTTTTTGTTGTGTCTATTCTATCCATTTTAGGACCAATGTCAATAGAACACATCCTCAAGGCTTCAAACCCACTAGGGGGCTCTGATAGGGGGACCCTATTTCTTCATTCCTTTCTATCTTGGTTGTTAATTATTTTGCTAATTTAATTTCAAAAGCTTCTAGTGATATCATTTTTCATGGAGCAAAGGTATTCAAGAGAACTACACCAATTTCCCATCAATTCTTTGATAACGATTTCTTTCTTTTTTCAAGTTCTATCCTAGAAGAATGCACCTCTATTTTCCAGCTTATCCATAGATATGAGAAAGCATCTGACCAATTGTTTAATTATTCCAAATCAGAATATTCATTCAACTTAGGTGATACTACTAGAAAAAAGGAATATCTATGGAGAACATTTGATATTTGAGTGGTAGATAAACACAATAAATATCATTGGCTCCCTGGTATTTTTGTTTGATCTAAAAGAAAGATTATATCATGAATTTTGGACAGGTTAGATAGAAAATACATTGCTAGGATTTTAAGAAGGTCTCTAAAGTAGGGAAGGAAACACTTATCCAGTGGCTCAATTGATTCTGACTTATGATATATCCTTATTTAAACTACCTAGCTTTGTGATAAAACAAATTCACCCCTACTGTGATAATTTATGATGGGGGTGAATGATGGTAGAAACAAAGTCCATTGGTTGGATTGGGATAAACTGTGTTTCCTTAAAGGTTGTGGGGTATGGGTTTGTGAAAAATTTACATGTTCAAAATGGATATTTTGGAAAAAAAATATGAAAGATGATTCATGATCCCATTTCTCTATGTTCTCATATAATTAAATCCAAATATTACCCTCATTTTGGATTCTGTGGTGAAACCCTTTGCCCTATCCCTAGATTATCATGAAGAAACATCTAGGGTTTGGGTGATCTTCTTCAAAATTTTCTTTATTGTAGGATTGAGTATTGATAGATTTTCAATATATAGAGGGACCTGTGGATTGTTGATGGAGGTGGGATGATGGACACATCCCTTTTGGTTCCTGAATGGGAGGATGCCATAATTTTATCCCTTTTTAATGATGTTGGTAATGCCTGGTGCTCTAATAATCAGGATGAATGGTTCAATAAAGGAGATAATGGGGTTATTCTAAGAATTACATGCACAAAATATATGGGAAAAAACATACTATGTTGTATTAATGAATGTTCTGGATACTATACAGTGAAATATGGATACATGAAAACCCTTAGATTATAGAAACTAGAGAATGATGATTTCTAGTAACATCATTGGAACATGGTGGTCACTACTAAGGTCAAATATTTATAGTGGTAAGCCTTCATGGGAATCCACTATTCAAAGGAGTTCCTCATGGTATGTCATGTTATTAAGGATCCTTCATGTCCATTTTTTATAGGAGATGTGGAAACCCCTTGCATATGATTTTCTACTGTCAAGGATCCATGAAAATTTAATATGTATGGAACCCTAATACATATCATCTTGTGGAGATGGAAAACAGTTTTGTGGTATATCTATTGAAATGGTCCTCTTCCCTCCCTGTGGAGACGGTGTAATCCTTATGTACCATGTCCTAGATCATCTTGGTAACAAGAAACAACTTGGTTTTTAACCAGATATGAAGACCAAAATCCTTTTGGATTGAATGGGATACATCTTATCTTGATATTTCTATGTTTAATGAGATCAAACTTGATAACCCTTTACCACCCCCTCACTATTGTAAATAGATCCTCTCGCTACCTAATATGTTTAAGATTAATGTTGTCATGACAATATATAGTAGTGGATTGATTGGCTTGGGTTGTATGATGTGTGATCATCCAAGTCACATTATTTCTTCTCTCCAGAAATAAACCCATTATTTTTGGTATCAACTAGTGGTTTAAGACCATGCATTATGCATTGGTTTGAAGCTCTCCATTAATAGAGTATGGGAAAGTGTCATCATGGAATTATACTATCTTTTCATTATTAATGTTATCAATGCACTAAAGTGTGGTCTACATTCCTTTGGCATACTTGTTTTGAATATCCAATCCATTTCCCATATATCATCCACATGTTCATTCTCCTTTATTAAAATAAAGGGTAATAGGGAAACTCATTTTATTACTTCCCACGGTCTCTCTGGTGAGTCGTGTCTTTGGTTGGAGGACTTCCCTCCTTGGTTGAATTCTGTTGAAATTTATTATCATTGATCATCTAATAAAATTACCTTCTTTTTTCATAAAAATAGAGTTATGTTATAACAGTACAACTAGATGACATGTACAATTTTTATTACTATAAAAGTTTTATTATATGTTTATTTATTTATTTATCTTACGTATCAGAGTTATATTATTATATATTATTCCAAATAGAAGGGGGTAAAACTGCTCTCCTGAAATTATACCATCCACATAAATACCCACCCCTCATGTTTTTTTTACATTTATGAGTGAAAATTTTTACATGAAATATATTTTCTGATAAAAAATTATAAAATTTCAATATAAATAATCAATGAAAATGAAAAGTGAAATTTTTTAGTTATCTATATAAATATCAACATAGATATTTATCTATAATTAAAACTCTAAAAAAATTTAGTGCAAACTTCCATAAAAACAATTCTAGTGTAAACCTCTATCCGAAAATTCATTAGAAAACTTCTATCAAGAATTTTCAGTGGAAATTCAAAAAAAATTCCAACTTTAATTTTCATTTAAAATTAAATTGCAAATGTATCAATGAAAAAATAAAAAAAATTATTTTCATACTAAATTATCATTGAAAATTTACAAAAAAAACATTCAGTGTAAATATCCATTGGAAACTATTCATCCAAATTTATGATGAAAATTTCCAATGCATATTTTCTATTCATTTTGACTCTGTGTACATCTATACATATGTACATATGCATCCTTATATAAAAGTAAAATTTATTTTTTGTGGAATTTTATTGTAAAAATTTTCAGGTTATATATACCAACATACACATTTACACTAATATAAATATATAGTGTAATTTTCCTGATGGATTTTTTGTGGATATAAACATGAATGCATATGTAGATTTTTTTGTTTTCAATTTTAATTTATTGTCATTATTTAAGTTGTTTTATTTTTTAAATGTGTTTCATTAAAATATTTTTTAATGGAAACATCAAGTATTATAATTTTGAAAACATTGTAAATATATATGTATAAACACTAATATTATAATTTTGTTTTAAATTTCTGCTTATTTGTCATATATATACACTATTATATTAAATATATATATTATAATTTTAATTAATAAACAATGTAAATTATTTTATTAAAATTTCAACTTGAAATTTAATGTTTACTAGGTAAATTAATATTAATATTTATTAATTTTTTGAATTTATTATTAATGTTTTATTTTTATTAAACATTTAATTTTTATTATTATCATTAAATATATGATAATAATTTTTTTTATTATATATTACGTTTTTATTTAATATTTATGAGTTAAATATTTGTTTTATTTCTTTAGGACCAAAAAAAGGTATTTAGGTATAACTATTTTAAATGGGTCAATTTTTTCTGAAATTGATCAAACGCCGATTGAAACTGTATGAAATTACTAAACTATGAGTAAATTATCAATTGAAGGTGATGCATATCATTGAAAAAACATGAATCAAATATTTGTATAAAAATGATGATAACAAAATATAAATATAATAGAAAAACAAGATTTCGATGGAACAAAATGTGAAGCCCAAAAATTTACCCATTTCATTAACACATAGTCCTATATATAGAGCACATGTGATATGATCCAATAGATAAGATTAATCTCTATCATATCTATTTCAATGGTTGGAATTTAAAATGTTGGAAAATATGGAATGATTATCCATGTGAAGGGTTGTATTGGGAACCGAGGAGTTATCATCATTTTGACATCTAGACATTAATATTTCATAACACCACTTATTTGATTCCATAATTTCATGGAATATTATATTATATCCAATTAAAAACCATATTGGAAAATTAATTGAATCCAAAGGAATTTTATTTCATGTCATGTTACATCGTTAAAATCTTTACTAGGAAAACCCAGTGAGAAAAAACCTAATGAAGGGAAAACAGGTGTAGTGCTTCCAACTCCCCCTGATTATATAATATAATTATGTCTTCAGGACAAAATTTAATATTATTATCAAATTATGTCATTGAAATAAGGTAGGAAGGCCATAGGTAATAATTAATGGTCTCATTGAAAATTATGAGTTGTTGGGAAGGCCAACAGTTTCTATTAATTACATATATCCATAATAATTTATAACTCCCTTGGATATCCATTATGATGTATGATTACCTCATTAAAACCCTCATCAAGGAAACCCCCATTATGGGGAAATCACTAGTAAGGAAAAAAGAGAGAAAAAATATCAGGTCCCCATAGTTTTTCCTCTTTAAAAAACTTATCAAGAAAACCCAACGAAAAAAACTTGACTAAGGTAAAAAGTGTTCAGTATTTACATACCACTCACATAAATGATCATCACTATATCATTTAACTCATATAATGTTCATGATAAATCTATAGACAAAACATCCTGTTTTTAATTTTGGAATAATAATAATTTATACCATTTATATTTCAATGAATAAGGAAGAACATTACCTTGCCTTATAATATGATTTATTATTGTTTTCAAGGTACATATAAACATGTACATACATATTCTCAAGCGATAAATTAAACATGAAAATATAATTAATACTTATGGGAGAAGTATGTTTTTTATTATCCCCTCTTGTATGAAACATATCACTCATGGAAGTAAGAGATTTAATTATTCATTAATGGAAAAATAATTCTAAAATTTAATAATTCATCATTGGAATGATTGATTTAAAATACATGGATATTAATTGTAATTTCCTGACCAAATAATTCATTGCTTTCAGAAAACTCATTGATAGTTTTGATGTTTTTCAATAAATCATAATAATATAATGAATATAATGATTTATACAACCCATGTGATGATAAATTCAATTTCATATTCTTTTTTATCTTAATATAGATACATGAAAAATATCTTATTCAGTTCTCCCTATAATTTATCAGATTGGGAGATATGTTCATATTTTTTAATATGTTTCAGGAATTTAGCACCATTGAGGAATTCATTTATGTGTGTGTGTGTGTGTGTTTGTGTTAAAATCAATAAATAGTGACAACATTAATTAGAAATATTCCAAACATATATGAATATCCAAATATACAATGAAAACTATTTTTATGCTAATCTTATTAGTACTAAATAGTCTTCATGGCTTCAATAATAAACAAAAAACTTTATATATTGAACATATCATAAGTTACATTAATAATTTTGGGAAAATCATGTGACGTAGGCTTCTATAAAAATCCATTATCATCAATTAATTTTGAAAGAATTTAAAATTTAAAATATATTATCAACAATATTGAGTGAGATATCATAATTTATCCGGTACCAATGTCACTTTAGGGAAAATATCTAAAAATATATAATGTTGTTGATATATCCATTTTCCCCTTCAAGTGAAAATACATATATTTTTTTCTACTAATGATGAACAATTATTTTATATATTACATTCAACCACACTTCGGGTGTGTATAATCAGACTATTGATTTTTAACATTTTACATCTATGTAAGTGTTGTGGGTATCTTGTCAATGGTTTAACAATACGATTTAGTGTATAGTATGTGCTACTAAATATTTATTTTAACAAAAATGGATAACACGAAATGTATTGTAGTCATCCCACATCCAGTATCCTAGAGCTGGTGCCAAATCATAATAAATTGGAATAAGATATAAAGACACTCACACTGGAGGACGAAATTGTTTACAAATCATGGTAAGATAGACATATAATTGATTCTTACATTACATTTTAATACACCAATTACAACATAATATTTTTTTATAATAACTTTATTCCATCTTGTGTATCCCTACATATCATTCATAGTAAACTTCATGGAATTATGGGGAAATGAAAAAAAATAAAGGTAGGCTCAAATGCTTAGTAAACGTTATGTGTAGTGGAATCTATCATGAATAAATAAACATAATAAATATGGAAAAGTATATAACTGAACACACATGGCATGTAATAAATAAACCAACAATTATGTTCATCCACAGAGAATATCAATCTCGAAATCTCATGGATAATAATCAATATGGAAATGTAAATAACTGAAAACACATTCCATTTAATCAATAACCTATCTATCATAATTATATAAGGAATAATCAATATGTAAAGGTAAATAATAAAACCCACGTGTCATTTAAATAACATGATTACATGAATAGATAATGTATAATCAATATGGAAAGGTAAATAACTGAAAACACATTCCATTTAATCAATAAGCTAAAAATTAAATTCATCTAGATATAATATCATATTGAAAATCTACTGGATAATAATAACTAATCTCTTAAATGAGGAAATGCTTAATTTTTTGATGTCATGGTCTCATGAATCATGATACCTCTACCATAAAGACCTTTCACAATATTGTTTAAAACTATAGGTAACACCTTCATTAATGCCAACTTAAATGATTAATCTTAGGAGACCAAGTAATGCATTGAGGGGATATATAATGTTGGGACCCACATGTTACTGTAATTCTAAATAATTCCTCAACTATCAAAAAATCTATTTAATTCACAAACAATGTGCCTTGTCATCAAATATTTGTATTGAGTACAAGATACAAATTTATCTATATTTCCCTATTCAATCAAAAAACATTCAAAATAAAACACAATATGTAGAAATGATATACAGTTTAAGTAATAAACAAATCCATGATAAATAATATATATAAGGTAAATTTTAATATCTAATTATCAATGTAATGTGAATATTTCAAGGGTAAGTTAATGACTACAAAAATAAATCAAGGAAGTTAATGTAAATACTATCCATGTTCAAGATAATAATAAACCATCTAGATAAAGAATTAGGATGGTATTAATAAAACATATCCCCGAAGAAGTATATATAAAATAAATTGTTGTTTTCATTTATTCATAGAAATTAAATAAAAATAACTTTAAAAACATTCTTGAGGAAAATATCCTTTCCATTTTGAAAATCACTTTTTAAAACTAACATTAAAAAATATTTTTGAAAATATTTTTCTTTGAAAATAATGTTTGAACCTTATAAAATATGATTTAAATCATTTAATTGGTCATGATGGTTGGAAATTCTGTTCATGTAGTGCATGTTGAAACAAATATTTCTTTCACTTTTTTGGTTAAATCCTGACAAACCTTTGTGATAAATTATTTTAACAATGTTATTGTATTTTTTGAAAACTAACCTTTTTGTTTAAGAATGTTTTTGTTACTCAAGAATAAAACCTAGTACATAATAATAAGCTTTGTAAGAATGTTGAGAGTTACTAAAAGAACCAGATACATTTTCATTGGATTCAGATCATCAAATAAAAAATAATCAGAGGTAGAAATTATATCTTGTTGGAAGTTTGCCTTTGTCATAATCAGATAAAGAATGAAGTTGTTGTGTGAAGAAGTTGTATTGTTGATGATGATTTTTGACATAATTTTGTGAATTCATAAGTTATAATGTTTTCATACATTCTAAAATAAATCGTACAATTATTTTGTGGTCATAAATTTCTCACAAATCAAGATAAATCTCATGATAAAAGCTTTTGAAGATATGTTGGAGAGGATTAATGAATTTCAGAATTACAGTATGGAGAATCTATTATAATGGAAATTCCATTATAATGGGAATTTCATCATTAGGGTAATTCTATAATTATAATTATTGCCTCATAATGGGAAGGGAAGGAAAAAAATCATAATGAAATTAGAAGGAAAAAATAATTGTAATATGAGGAGAAGGAAATAGATTCGTAATGATATGAGAAGGAAATATAAATCATAATGAGCTGAGAATGAAACATAAATCATAGTGATATGAGAAGAAAACATAAATCATAATGATCATAGAAGGAAGGATATTCATAATGAGCGAATAAGGAAACAAAAATCGTAATGTGATGAGAAGAAAATATAAATCTTAATGTGTTGTGAATGAAAAATATTGGTAATGAGATGAGAAGAAAATATGTTCACAATGAACTAATTAAGAAGAAGACTCAAAAAAGAAAATTCCTGAATTTATATTATGAATTGATGTGGTCAAACATGAAATTAAATTTTTCATAAATATTAGTGAAATATAAGGATAATTGAAGAAGTCAAAGTGGGATTTTAAATGTGAGAGATTTGTGAAGTTTTGAAATCTATGGAAGGAGGGAAATTTTTCAAATTTCCCACTCATTCTTTTTTGAGTTGCCTATAAATACTTTCTGAGATCATTCGTTCATTGGTGAATTTTCATAGAAGATAAAAATATGGATCAATGAAGAAATAAAGTAAAATTAATTTTTTGTTATAGATCTCTTGAGGAGGATCAGATATCTGGATGTTTCATTATTGGTTTGAACATTTGAGAAGAGTTTGAGTTTTGCAGATTAAGAATGGGTTCATTTTATTGATTCAATTGTATTAAACATTGGAGTAGAGTTTGAGTAATGTAGATTGAAAATGAATTCATCAGACTGAGTTCATTGGATACAAAATAATCATATTGAGTTAATCGGATCTAGCATCATCAGATTGAGAAAATTGGATCCATCCAAATTAGACTAAGGATTCAGACTATGAAATTATGCATTAATATTCCAAAAATTATTTATTATTTTATTTGGCTCAATTTAATTATATGTAAACATTTTAAACTAATGGTATTATGTATAATATTTCCTATAAGGAGATAAAATGTGCCAAATTGTAGTTGGTTCATGTTGTATTCACTTATTCAAAATAGTAAATTTCTATAGACACATATGAGTGGCTATGGCAAGGATACAGTTTCTGACACTGAGGATGAACCTTGAAAATCTTGTGTTTTATACGTAATTTTATACTTTTTTATGAAGGAGTATTTACTAAAAGTTTATAAGGAATTAAATCTTAACAGGTTACAAGAGATAAGTTTCTAAAAGTTTTGAAACTTATATAAAGTGAAAAAATGATTCACCCCCCCCCCCCCCCCGCTTCTCAGTTTATATTTGATCCTTTGGAACTTCAATTAGTATTAGAGGGGATAGTTCCCTTCTTGAATAATTATCATAGATAATATCATTTCTATTAAAAGTCGATCAATTACAAAATTTGATTGGAAAAACAATTATGGATGGAAAATTAGTATGATTCCTTGTCTCTTATCTCTTGTCCTAGAAGTTGTTGATACTGCTACTATTGGTTTTACACATATTGAGAAATATGTTCCTATGATATTTTCTGATAAGATAAATATAGAAGTAGGTGGAAAGGCTATAAATTCAATCATTATATCCTTATTATATAATGTTTATTATAAGGCTATGGGACTAAATACTTCAAATGGTTTGTGGGAAAAGTTGGAAATTATTTTGTAAGGGAATAATAAAGTGAATGAATCAAACCTATAAATATGGTGTAGTAAGTATGAAGACATCATAATGAGAGATGAAGAAACTATTGATGAATATTTTACCAAAGTAAATAATTTTTTTGAAATATAAGAGGATTTGTTGATGTCTTGAAATATTCAAAAATTTCAAAGAAACTTATGAAAAATTTCCCAGAGTTGTTGGATTCTAAAATTTCATCATTAAGAGAGAAGGATGATTTTTCTCTTGATGAATTTCATAAATTTATTTTTTCTTATGAAATGAGGAAATCTCTAGTGTTTAAAAATAATATGAAAGTTAAAATGTATTTTGAATCTATGAGAAATATGAAAATACAAGATGATTAATAAGCGGAACCTTGTGAGTCCACTGATAAAGAGGATTATGAGTTGAATGAAAAAATCTTGTCTCTTATATCCAAGGACTATCAACGATGAAGAGGAAAGTTTATTGTTAAACTACATCTCAAATGTTTCGAGTGTGGTAAAATAAAACACTTTGATATGAATTTCCCTAAGAAAAATGTTTTGTAATATCAAGATGATTCTGATGAAAAAGATCAATAGAAGAAGTGAAATAATGATGATAAAGAAACAAAATCTTCCAATAAATACAATAAGAATTTTACTGAAAACAAAAGAATTATTTTGAGTAATAAAGTTGAATAGAACTCAATTTACAATGATTCTTGTGAATATAAACGTTTATAAAAAAGCAGAACCTTCATCGTAAAAGTTGAGAAAACAAAATATTCCTCAGATATTAAAGAAGGTGGTGAGTAATCTGGTATAGAGTATCAACATAGAATAGAACTTGTTGCATGTATTGAGAAAAAACCCCTCAATAAAGAAATTATAGTTATGAAGAAATATTGTGAAGAAGTTTTGGATGAAAAAAATGTCATCAAACAAGAGGAAGAATACATCAAGTATATTTTAAGTTACAAATATAGAATTGTTGAATAGAGAAATATGATTGAATATCATAGTAAGAAGATAGAAGATAATGAATAAGAAGTTGAAATTTTTCAATTAAAAATTATTGAGTCCAAAATTACATTGAGTAAGATGAATGAAAACTTCAACAAAGCTCCAGAAGTAAAAGATGGTACTTATAATGTTTTTGAGAAGGCACAATATGAGAATCAGTTGAAATCATCTCTTACCAAAAATAATGTTTCATATGGTTTTTTAGCATTTTAGGTTCCAAAAAAATTATTGGGAAATCTTGGGTGGAGAAAGGATGTGACAAACCTACAAAATTTACAAAATTAGAAAACTCACTCCAAATAAAAGATGGTCCACATCCTAACTATGTTAAATATGAACTAAGTTACTAGCCTCAATAAGGTTTCTACAAAGAAAGATATTTATTAAATATAAAATCATGATTTGATGGATATTGCAGGTGTTGTGGAATCTATTCGAAAAGGGTACATAATTATTGGCACAAATTATCTCTACATTTAAGAATATTTGAGAAAAGTGAAATAAATAGTGGAAGTAGAATGTGTAAATTTACTAGCTTATAAAAAGTTTAAAAAGTTAATTATCAAGATGTTAGAAGATTTCAAACAAAAAATAAATTTGATTGTTTGGTAAAAAAATTTAGAAGATGTGTTCAGACTGGTCAGCATTCCAATAGATGTATGACACTCCTTTAGGAACATGTTTCTTATGATTTGAAAAAAAGGGAAGCTGAAAAGATGAAAGTTGAGGAAAAGTGTTTTTTTATTGAGATGACTTTGAAAACAAATAAAAGGAAAAAACCATGGATACTTGACAGTGGTTGTTCTATACATATTATAGGTGATATAAAAATCTTGAAGCATGTGGAAAGTCATTATGGGGGAGAAATTACCTTTGTGAATGGTAGTTCCTAAAAAATCAGAGGATTCAGAATGGCTGAGATTTAAGCTGAAAAGTTAAAATCTAAGGAAGTTTTATTTCTTTATGTACTAAAACATAACTTAGTATAAGTCAAATTTTTTATGATGGAAAATAAATTGTTTTTAAAAAATACATTTGTGTCATAAAAAGCAACATAGATGTAAAAGTTATTACAAAAGGAGAAAGAACTAGTGGGAGTCTATTTTAAATAATAGAATTTAAAAACTCATGTTACTTGAGTACTGAAGATGAAAAAAAATTGTGCCATCGGAGACATGGACACCTTGGGCAGAAAAACAAGAATAAACTTTCTAAATTTAATTTTTTTCAAAATTTTCAGAATTGAAAATAAGAGAAGAAGATGTTTGTATTACTTTCCAATAAGGAAATATGACTTTCAAAAGTCATAAGAGAATTGAGATTCAATCTAACATACCTATTGAACTTATTCATTCTGATTTATTTGGGTCACTGATGTATCAATCAAAAAAAGTATATTTATACTTTATCACTTTTATTGATGATTTCACTTAGATGAAAAACATCATGTTTATGAAGCACAATTCAGAGGCTTTTTAAATGTACAAATTCTTCAGAAAATATTTTGAGAAATAAATGGGGGTTTTCATAAATAAATTGAGAACTAATAATGGTACTAAATTCACAAAAAATAATTTTTAAATCTATATAAGAATTTATGGTATCAAAAATCAGTATTGTGCTCCCTATACTCCACAAAAACACAGTGTAGCAGAAACAAAGAATATAAGTTTGGTGGAAATAGGAATAAGTGTGTTAGAAGAATACAAAATTTCAAAATTATATTTGAGAGAAGCTATTATTACTAATGTACATGTTCAAAATAGATTCTTGTTAAGACCAGAAACTAATGTCTATGTTTACCCAAAATAAAAAATCTAGATTTGGGAAAGATTGATGAGAAATTTGACGAAGGAACT
This sequence comes from Viscum album, assembly GCA_963277665.1. Taxonomy (NCBI): domain Eukaryota; kingdom Viridiplantae; phylum Streptophyta; class Magnoliopsida; order Santalales; family Viscaceae; genus Viscum; species Viscum album. Next base: position 1,894,749,358 of record OY728121.1, on the reverse strand, counting down.
TTTATGGGTTATTAACCAAATGGAAGAAGTTATAAATGTTGGAAAAATTGTTTAAAAAATTTGGTGGACTCATATGATATAAAGGTAATTAAAAATCAAAGTTACCTAACAAAAGTTGTTGAGAATGATAAGGAGGATAAACTAGAGATTTCCAACAATAGTGAAAGTAATTTAAAAAATCCTTATTAGGATTTAGAAGAATCGTGTGATGAGGAAACATCAGTTGGGAAATAAACATTGAAATTTACTTACATACAAAAACACATTGAATCTGAAAACATTATTGGGAATCATAAGGCTTCTGTTTAGACCAAAAGGAAGTTGAGATTATAAAATCAGACTTATCTTGTCTCCAAATTTGAACCAGAATCAGTTTCAGAGGCTATTCAACATAAATAATGGGTTGATGTAATGAATTAAGTGTGGGATGAGATTTAAAAAAAATAAAACATGGGAAATTATTCGATGGACAACAAATAAAAAATTTATCAAAACAAATTGGGTTTATAGAAAACAATTGAATGATCAAGGAAAAGTTTAAAGAAACAAATAAAGACTTGTTTGTAAAGGATATGCACAGGTGGAAGGTGTGTAGTTAGATGAAACCTTTCCCCCCATTGTAAGGATAGAAACTATTTGAACATTTCTTGCAGTGGATACTCATCAAAAATATAAATTTTATCAGATGGATGTAAACATTCATAAAAGGTGAGATCGAGGAAGAAGTTTATGTTGAACAACCTTGTGGGTTTCCACTTGATGAGTATGAAAATAATGTTTTCAAATTGATGAAATATTTTTATGGGTTTAAACAAGATCCATGTACATGGTATTATAAACATGATAATTGGTTGAGAATGATAAACTTTTATAAAGGTAATGTTGATAGAAAATTATATGTGACCATTTTAATTACAAAACTCTAATTTTAATTGTTTATGTGGATAATATAGTTTTTATTGAGGATGAAGAAAATGTTTTTAAATAATTTTCTATGTAAATGAAGTAGAATTTTGAAATGTCAATGTTGGGAGAGTTAACTTTCCTCCTTGTCTTATAAATTCAACAAAAATAAAAATTCATTTTCTAATCTCAAGATAAGTATTAATGGGAAATTATTGACAAATTTTGGGATGGTAGAACCCAAATAAATTTCTACTCCTATTTATGCGAACACAAAGATGAGTAAAGATGAGTCCAGGAGACGTTTGAATCATAAAAACATTCTAAAGCTAATAGGAAGTCTACTTTACCTTACAACCTCAAGGCCTGATATTTTTTATGTTGTGAATTTGTGTGTCAGGCATCAAAATAATCCAAAATAATCACATATGTTGGTGGAAAAAATAATTTTGAGATATGTCAAAGGAACACCTTTACATGAATTTTTATACAAAAGAAATAGTGAGGTGAGGTTTCATGGTTATACTGATGTTGATTGGGCTGGAGATTGTAATGATATAAAATAAACTTCAAGGGGCACGTTTTTATTAGGTGAATTTTGTGTGAGTTGGAATAGTAAGAAAAAATGTTCAGAAACTTTGAGAACAACTGAATCTGAATATATTGTAGCTACTCTATCTTGTACTCAAATGTTGTGGTTGAAAGTTTTGCTAAAATATTTGAAAGTAAAATATTCTTATCCTTTGAAGATGCTTTGTGATAATTAGAGTTCAATTGATCTTTCTAAAAATCCTATCCATTATTCAATATCTAAACACATTGTTATGTTGTTTCACTTTATAAAAGAGAATTTTATGCTGGAGATGTTTTTCTGGAATTCATTTCAACAAAGTATCAAATTGATGATATCATTACAAAAGTAATGTCGAACGAAAGGTTTGAGGAATTGAGGTTACAACTTCATGTTTATCCTCCTACCGTCACTTTCTATCCCTCATAATAAAATTCCCCCAATGTGCTTTGAATTATGTTGACAATGGGGGAGATAAAGTAACAACATTGTACTTTATAAGAAGTTTTTACTTATCTTTATTAAATTAATCTGAAATGTGGTTATCATAAAATGGGGGATATAAAAAGAAAAGTGATAAAGTAGAGGATAAAAGTAAGGAAAATTTATCTTTACTTGGATGTAAAATTTTCTGTTTTTTGAGGGATGGAATTCATTCAAAAACATTACTTTATCTAGTGATGTGGTGTTAGGACACTCTTATTTGAGAAAGGAAATGTTTTGAAAAAATTAAAAAAATGTTAATCTATAAATGTTGAGTTGTGAAACTTTTTTTGAGAGTTGAAAAATTTGTTAACAAGGGTTTTCAATAAATACAAATGGGGATATTGAATAACATTTGTGATAAATTATTTTAAATTTTTTTTTGTATTTGTTGAAAACCACCCTTTTTGGATGAGAATGTTTTTATTATTTAGGAATTGGACCCAATCCATCGTAATGAGATTTATAAAAAAGTTAAATATTGGTGAAAGAATCAGATCCATATATATAAGATTCATATCATCAGATCCAAAATAATCAGAGGCATAAATTATTGTTTGCTGAATGTTTTCTATTGTTGTAATCATAGAATGAAAGAAGTTGTTGTGTGAAGAGGATGTATTGTTATTGAAGAGTTTTGAATGAATATAGTGAATGTAGTTGTTAGAATGTTTTCATACATTCTAAATTAATCATATGATGCTTTTTTGGTCATAAATTTCTCAAAAATCATGAAAACTGTCACAACCCGTCCCCCAGGGCCCGTTCCATGACTACCCCAAGTTCAACTTCCATAGGTTAGGGGTTAGTGACTACACCAAAAAGTTGTATCCCTATAATGGGAAGGAATTGCCTTTAAACCTATACAAACACACAAACAAAGAACACAACTAGAAGAAACCATGAAGAAAACTTCTATAGTAAAAAGTGTACTGAAAGTAAAGGGGGAAGAATACAAGCCCAACTGAAAAGTATAAGTACAAATGAAAATAGAAAATATCTCTTAGATCATCCACCAAGGATCCTACCAGAAGGGTAGGTACAGATCATCTCCACAACACTCCATGTCAACCTATCTCCTCTTTGTACCTTCTAGTCTTGGATACTTCATGTATCATCCCACCTACTCGTCATCTGAACATGACACAATAAGGTGCCGGTGGAGCCCATGAAAGGGTGAGTATAACAATAATCAGTAGGGACCCCAAGACCCTCGAAGGTCTCCCGGAGTTCCACAATGAAAAAACCACAAATCAATACCTCAATCACATAGCACGAAGCAATAGTAATCTCACACTAGGTATACAACTCAGAGATTAGGAATATAGATTATTAGTATTAAGCTATATCATCTTATTATATTTAGAAGTTCCAAAAATAATCCACAAGAAGTTATTCTATTATCAACCCACTCTTGGACATGATTCGTTGTTCCACGATGAACCACTATAAGGCGGTTCCTCGTCGAGTCACACTACTGCTGATCCTCATAGGGTCTCTAGATGTTGATCCACATAGGGTCGCTAGAATTTTGATCTACATAGGGTTGCTATGATGTTGATCCACACAGGGCCGCTATGATGTTGATCACCAAAGGGTCACCATGTAGTTGATCCACATAGGGTCTCTAGAAGCTGATCCACAAAGGGTCGCTAGAGTAGAGGTAGGGATTATTAGTCATACATCTAGATCATCCCACTCTGGAGTTTCTGATGCTAACCCACATTGGTCTCTCTTCTTCTTCATGTCACAGCCAGCCAATGGATTCCCACTCATAACATGCTTGAATCTGGGAGAACCTCTCCTCAATCCATCGGTCATATTTCAACCAGTACAAAGACCCGTATAATGTATACCCAAGGGACCTCCCCATCATAGTGGTCCCAATGTGACAGACGGCGCGTCGTTCGGACGCATGGTCTGTGAGATATGTGCACTTTTGTAAAAAGCTCCCAGTTGGATTCATGTCTGATTTAACCCAGGTTCCATTAAAACTCCATCAATATTCAAATAGATTATATATAAAGGACCACCTCATCACAATGGTCCTTATCCCATATATGGTGCATCAATCGGATGCCTGGTCTGTTAGTTACATCCCTTTCTGTGAAACAGGGCTTGATCGCACCTCGGTCTGTCCTGGCTCGGTTGGGCCTGCCAGAATATGTCAATGGGAACACTTCCCAAAATGTGTCCCAACGCCACTGAATGTGTGTCAAACAGACATCTGGATCGTTAGTTACGAGTTTTTATTTATTCGGGGGGGGGGGGGGGGTCTCGACCCGGTCTGACTCGATCTAACTAGCCCCATACAATGGATCCCAAGGTCTATCTGACCCTGCTCGGGTCCATCCCATTAAGGGTCAGCCTATTTCACTATGTACGTCCCATTAGGGTCAGCCCATTGGTTCGCGGGCCCGAGTCGCGGTTGGCTCGGCCCGCCAGGTGGGGCTTGGCCCACCTGCACAAGCCCACTGGGCCGCAGGTCCGATCCAGCCCGGCCCGCCTGAAGGCGGACCACCTTCTCCATCGGCACTACATGTGTTGGGTTGTTTCGCCTAGATTGTGTGCACTACCCCACCGCATGAAATGGTTGGCTGTTTGGCCGACTGACTTCCACCAAAACAGTGCAGTACGATGCCGCGCTGCACCCTTCTCCCATGGCTACTTCTGCTAGAGATGCCTGTGTGTGTTGCCCTTGTCCCATGCTGCCGGTTTGGGTCGGCCGCCTTTTGCCTCCATGGTGCAAGACGGCGCACCACTTCCCACCACCCACAACCAGTCTTCGCAGGTATCTTTCGGCCACTAACGGCCGCCGCCCACATGGTATGCTGATCGTTACTTCTGTGGGCCACTAGAGACGCTTCAGTGGTTCATTTTTTGTGTCGTCAGCGCCTACGAGGCTCTTGGGTCACCATCACTAGTGCATGTCCTCCGGTTTCATTCTGTCCCTCTGTTTGGAAAATCGTTCCAGAAAAACCAGACAATTAATGAAGAGGCAGAAGGTCCAGGCCTTGTTTGTTTGTCTTGTGCCCACCGCGTTATGATCGCATTAGGAGATCAACAAGTTATCTCATAAAGATAAACCTGACAACAATCCCCCAACCTATAAGAGAAGTTCTCTATCGATGATCGACGTAACTCCATTGTCGTTTTCATCGTTTCGTGATTCAGTGGTACTCGTCACCACTCGCTGAAACCGTTATCATCTTCCAAGTGACTGGTGTCCTGATACTTTACTAGATATTTGTCGCTTGGTAACTTCATTCCAACACTCCACCCCAGGATCCAAATAAATAGGTGAGGGGAAGGGTGAGTAACACACATGGAATTAATGGGGTTCATTTAATTAATGAACTTTCCTAATTCCAATGGTGTAGTTACAAGTAAAAAGGGGAGTCAAGCCATTTAATGGATTGAATTGTCGTTGGTCCCACCACCACTGCTCATCCATTGGAGAAAAATAAAAGAAATAAAATAGCATAACATGTTATTTTACTAATCTTTCAAAATTCCACAAAATAAACATTTTCACTCCACCTACTGCGGTCAAAGTTAAGCCTCCCTTAAGATAATCCTGACACTGTAGATTCAATGGTGCCCTTGGATTTTTAATCCGATCACAGGTTAAAAATATATAAAACACCACTCGTGCATTTACTGAACGTACAATATAATTAGTTCCGAAAATCATTTCGGGCACACCGGGCCTTGGAATCACGTTCCATCAATTCTTTTAGACTCATAATAATTACATATAATTAAAAACAATTACATGGAAAATCATGGTCTTTACATTCTCCCCAACTTAGGGACTTTCATCCACGAAATCCACAACATTGACTAAGGAATAAAATGGGGGTATTAATCATAAATCTGAGCCTCCCGCTCTCATGTTCACTCTTGGAGGTTCCCATGCTGCCTGTGAATGTGCACCAGAGGGATTGATCATCCACGAAGGACTCACTCCAGTCAATTCTCAATCTCTACTAGAACCTCCATAAATGCTACCCCATCATCAATGTCTAGCTCTCCCCTTTCAATAAAGTGTGATGGATCATGCACGTACTTTTTCAGCTGCGCCACATGGAAAATGTCATGCACCTGATGCATAGGCAACACACCACCTCGCCAACTCTTCTGAGAACCTGAAAGGTTCTGATGAACCTCAGAGATAGTTTGCTGCCCTGGCCAAATCTCTACAAAACTCATTGATGTGGGACATGTAGGAAGGCATTGACTCCCTCCTCGAACTGCAAAGGTCTCCATCTCCTGTCATCATAAGACTTTTTTCTGCTCTGTGCAATCTTCATCCTCTCCTGGATGATATGAACCTTTTTAGTGGTAGCCCCTACAAACTCTAGATCCATATGTGCTAACTCCCCTAGGTCTATCCAGCATAGAGGTGATCTGTATGGTCGACTATAAAAGGCCTCAAACGGTGTCATGCCAATGGTGGAGTGATAACTGTTGTTGTGTGTGAACTCCCTCAAGGGCCAGTGATCCTCCCAACTATGACCAAATTCTAGGACGTAATCATGAAGCATGTCCTCTAGTGTCTGAATGGTCGGATCCGTTTAACCATCTGTATATGGGTGAAAGGCAGTGCTCAAACGTAGATGAGTCCCAAACACCTCCTATAATACCTTCCACAATTGAGATGTAAATCATCTGTCATGGTCAGATAAAATCATTGATGGCACACCATGAATCCATATAATCTCATGTACGTTGAGATGTCCCATGCCCTCTGCGTATCCCTACTCTCAGATGGGTAGGAAGTCGGCCGACATGGTGAGTCGGTCAACAATCACCCAGATGGAATTAGATCCCCTGGATGTTTGTGGTAGAATTGTCCCAAATTCAATAGAGATACCATACCACTTCCACTCTGGTACCTCTAGTTGTTTCACTAAGCCTGTTAGAACCTGATGCTCGGCCTTCACTTGCTGATAAGTGAGGCATCGTGAAACAAACTCTACCACTGCCTTCTTCATCCCTGAGCACCAGTGCTAATGGCTATGGTCCTTGTACATATTCTCCACACCAAGATGTACTGCTAGAGGGGTTTTATGAAACTCCCTCAACACCTCCTCCCATAGTACCACTGGGACCATGGTGCATCCCATGGAGAGGATGACGTGATCCCCAACTTCATAAAATCCATCAGGTTCCTATCCTGAAGATATGTGAGAAAACAAGATTCATAGATAATGTCCCCACGTTGTGCCTCCGGAACTCGCTGAAGAAGTGGGGGAGTGATAGTCATAGACTAGAGGTAAGTTCCTCCATATCTATCCCCAAAGGATATCTGTAACACGGGTAACTTCTATGTTGTCTTACTCAACAACTGTAGACCAGACCTCCTACTGAGTGTATTTTCTAATAAGTTCCCCTTCCCAGGAGTATAGACAATCTGAAAGTCAGAGTCATAGAGGAACTCTAGCCATCATTGTTGTCTCATGTTCATGTCCTTCTGTGAAATGATATACCTGAGACTCTTATGGTAAGAGTAGACTGTAAAACATTCACCCATCATGTAGTGTCATGACATCTTCAAGGCGAAGACCACTGCTGCTAACTATAGGTCATGGGTAGAGTAGTTCTACTCATTCTATCTCAGCTTTCATGAACCATAAGCGATCACTAATCACTCCTAAAATAAGACACATCCATGTCTGGTCCCTCAAGCGTCACAGTATAACACATACCCAACACCCTCTTCCGGTAGCCTCAAGATGGGGGCACTTGTCAGTCTCTCTCATAGCTTCTGAAAACACTACTGGAATCTCTACGTCCATATGAAGGGCTACCCCTTCTTCTTCAATGATGAAATGGGTTCCACGACTCTAGAAAAATTATGTAAAAATCTCTGTTTGTACCCAGCCAACCCTAGGAATCACCACACCTCAGTCACACTCATAGGGTGGCTCCCAATATAGCACAACCTCTATCTTTTCTGGATCCACTGAATCTACATCCTCTGAGATAACGTGTCCTAGAAAGTTGACCTCTCATTTCCATAACTGAAACTTAGAGAGTTTACTATAAAGATGGTGCTCTGAGAGTGTATCCAGTACTATCTACAGAAGATAGGCATTATCCTCCTCCAACACCAAGTATATCAAGATGTCATCTATGATGACCACCACAAAGAAATCGATTTATGGCTGAAATATCCTATTCATTAGTCCCGTGAACACTGCAGGGCGTTGGTCACACCGAATGACATAAACAAGAACTCATAGTGGCCATACCAACATCTATAGGTCATCTTCTGCACAACCTCATCTCGTACCTTGAGCTGATGATAGCCTAATCTGAGGTCTATCTTCAAAAAACAATGAGCTCCCTTCATCCAATCAAAAAGATCATCGATCCCAAAAAGTGGATTCATGTTCTACACAGCCACCTAGTTTTGGCGCTGAAAATCCATACAGAGACTCAAACTCCCATCTGCCTTCTTGTCGAACAAAATTGGGGCTTCCCATGGAGAAACATTGGGACTTATAAACCCCTTCCCCTGCAAGTCCTGCAGCTGTACCTGTAACTCCCAAATCTCCATGGGAGCCACCCGATATGCTGGTGTAGATATTGGTGTCATCCTGGGGTACAGGTTGATGTAGAAGTCCACATCTTCGTAAGGAGGTAGTCCCAAAACATCCTCAGGGAAGACATTGACCTATTGGTAAACCACTACAGGATAGCTCAGACTATCAACATCAAATTCTCTGAGGTTAAGGCATGCCAGATGATCCATGATAGGATGCACCCTCCTATGAGTAGGTCCATCATATGCTGTAAACGTTCCCTTCTTGCCAGTTAAGGAAAACCTGGTCCCATCCTCACGGAAACACCATAAATTGCACCCAATGTAGTCAATCTGAGCATGGACTATGGATAAATAGTCCATACCCAAGATGGCATCGTAAGACCATGACACCGCTACTAGAAGATCCCAGCTGAATCTCTCACCTCCTAGAATAATCTCACTCTACCAGAACCAGTGTGTAATCGTCGAATATTATCCCGTAGGAGTCTCTAATCACAACGATCGAGACAACGTCTCCACCGGTATCTCCTAGCTCTGAATGAGAGACATGGAAATGAAAGAGTGACTGGAACTTGTGTTTATAAGTATTGCAACTAAGGTGGAGTATACAAAAATCATACCTTAAATCAACTCTAGAGTGTCGTGGTGATAGGCCTCAACGTTCTGGAGCTGACCATGTCCCTTTCCACCTGCTCCCTATGGTCGGGGTGGACCAACTTGAGGTGGTGGTGGTAGAACCTTGAACCATCGTCCGCTACCTACTTCACGACCTTCTCCTCTACCATATTCTCCTCCCTGTGGACCTCCTCGCTCGAATCTCTACCTCTTCCTCGGTGTTCCCTCAACCATCTACTAGTCATCAGTGTGGCTGGCTGGGCAGTAGCGAGTCATGTGACCCCACCCAGCGCACATGAAGCACAACCTTCTCCTCTGCTGGCCTGCTTTACCTTGTTAGCCTTGAACCTCAGACCCTACATCACGGGGTTATCCACCAAAAGTTTGGGTCCACTTGGACCTCTATGTTATCTTACTACGACCAACTATAGATGACTTTTCTATGTGTCACTCGGTGGTGGGTTTCACTATCAGTGTCTTCTTAGTAGGGAAAATATCCACCAAGATTGCTCTATCTAGCACTCCAGCATTCGTCAGGATGCTGAGAGATACCATCGATGCTCCGGTCTCCCATCGGATTCCCTTCCCAAAGGTCCAAGCCCTGAATAAAGGGTCTCGCACCATGTAGGGAGAGTAGCGAGAGAGGTCAATGAACCTTGCCGAGTACTGGGCCACGGTTAAGCTACCTTATTGCAAGTGTAGTAGCTCCTATATATTCACAAAGCGTTGAGTCACTGGAACAAACTCTTTTATAAAGAGGCCCAAGAAATATACCCCGATGAGGGTAACATCATCGTGTATCTCGAGAGTCGGGCTCCACCATCTCCCTGATACGCACAGGAAAAGGCTAGTATCTAGGATCACCATTAGGTCGTATGGTGTCCCAACCAGGTGAAAAACTCTAGCCACAGCCTCCACCCAGTCCTCAGCTGCCTATGGATCTATCTCACCAAGGAACCTCATAGCCCCCTTCCACTGAAACTCATGAAATGCAAATAGTAGGCATGCACCATCTACTGGTGGGGCTTGTGGAATTGGCTGCTCAATGGGAAGTGGTGCTATTATTACACTACCCAATGGTACTATCACCATAAGAGGGCCCTGCACCAAAGCCTCATCACTCGGTCGACTGTCATTTTTTACTCTCTCTAGTATCCTGGATGGATGTCTACATGGCAGAATTTTAAAAGGAAATAGGTGTTCCATGGTCAAAAAATTACAGCCCAACAAGCGACAAGGCTTTGGTGCAGGGCATGTGTCGTGACTAACCCATGCCCACCTTCCATAGGCCAGGGGTTGGCGACTAGCACCAAAAATTCGTATCCATATAATGGGAAGACATTACCTTTAAACCTGTACAAACACACAAACCAAGAACACAACAAGAAGCAAACATGAGGTAAACTGTTGTAGTAAAAAGTGTACTGAATGTAAAGGGGTCAGAATACAAGCCCAACTGAAAAGTACAAGTACAACTAAAAAAAGAAAACATCTCCTAGATCATCCACCATGGATTCTACCTAAATGGTAGGTACATATCATCTCCACAACACCCCACATCAGCTCTTCTTCTCTGTGTACCTCCTGGTCCTGGCACCCTCAAGTCTCATCTCAATTGCTTGTCATCTACATAAGACACAACAAGGTACAGGTGGAGCTCGTGTTGGGGTGAGTATAACAATACACAGTAGGGACCTCAAGACCCCCAATGGACTCCCAGAGTTCCAAAAATTAAAAACCACAAAGAAAGACCACAATCCCAATGGACGGAGAAATAGTTAGCCCAATCCAGTTATACAACTCAGAGATTAGGAATGTAGATGATTATTCTTAATCTATATCATCTAATTCCATTTAGAAGTTCCACAACTAATCCACAAGAAGTTGTTCTATTCTAAACCCACTCTTGGACGTGAGTTTTTGTTCCACAACATGACATTATAAGGTGGGTCCTCTTCAGTTCACACTACTGTAAATCCACAGAGGTTCTCTAGATGTTGATCCACACAGGGTCGCTAGAATGTTGATCTACACAGGGTCGCTATAATGATGATCCACATAGGGTCTCCATGATGTTGATCCACACATGGTCGCTATGATATTGATCCACACAGGGTCATTAGATGATGATCCACATAGGTTTTCTAGTACAGAGGTAGGGATGATTAGTCATAGAGCTAGATCATTGCACTCTAGAGTTTCTAAGGCTAACCCGCACTGGTCACTCTTCTTCATAAGGTCACAGCTAGCCACTGGATTCCCACTCATAACACACATGATTCTGGGAGAACCGCACCTCAATCCCTCTGTCATATTTCAACTAGTACTATGTCCTAAAAAAATTCTACCTAAGGGACCACACCGTCATAGGGGTCCCAACGTGGTAGCCAGCGCGTCGTTCGGACGCCCAGTCTGTGAGATATGGATACTTTTGAAAAAAGGGACCAGTTGGATTCTGATCTAATTCAACCCAAGTAACATATCAATATCCTTCAAAAATAACATATATTTTCTCCAAAGAACCTCCTTGTCAAAAGGGTCCTTCTTCCACATATGACATGTCAATCGGATGCTCGATCTGTTAGTTAGATCCCTTTCCGTGAAACGAGGGGTGATCGAACCTCAGTGTAGCTCAACTCGGTGAGGCCCACCAGAATATAAAAAAGGGACCACTTCCCAAAAGGGGTCACAAATCCACTGACGACTTGTCAAACAAACACCTGGTTCATCAGTTACGAGTGTTTATTTATTCGAGGGTCAGTTGGGTCTGGCCTCGGTCTGACCCGGTCTGACCGGCCCGACACAATGGTTCTCATTTTCTATCTAACCCCACCCAGGCCTGACCCATTAAGGGTCAGCCTAGTTCACTAGGTCTGGACGGTCGGGGTTGGCCCATTGGTTCGCGGTCCCGGGTCACGGTTGGCCCGGCCTGGTCTCTAGAAGGTGGACCACCTTCTCTACTAGTTGCAGGGCCGTTTCGCCTAGCCGGTGGGTGCTTCCCCACCTCATGAAATGGCCATCCATTTGTCCGGGTGGTTTATACCAATGAGACATGGCACAGGGCCATGCTCTGCCCTCCTACTATGGCTACTGCTGCCGGTGGCAGCTGCAGGTGCCACCCTTGTCCCGCGCGGCCAGGTCGGGCTGGTCGTCGCGGCACATGATGGCGCCAACTTCTCACAGACTATGGCCAGTCCCTACGGGTCTCCTCAACTGCAGCCCACATGGCACACCAAAAGTTTCATTCGCGGGCCCCCGGACGTGCTCTGGGGGTTCGTTTTTGGTGTCGTCAATGCCTACGAGACTATCAGGACACCATCACCACTGCGTGTCCTTTGATTTCATTCTGCATCTCCATTTAGAAAATCATTCCCAAAAAACAAGACAATTAACGAAGAGGCGGAGGGTCTGAGCCTTGTTCGTTTGGCCCATGCCCTCCGCATTAGCATCATATCAGGAGGTGAACAAGTTATCTCATAAAGATGAACTTAACAACAATCCCCATACCTGGAGGAGATGTTCACTATCAACGATTGATGGAACTCCTTCATCGTTGTCATCAGTTCATGATTCGGTGGTGCTCATCACCACTCACTGATTCCGGTCTCATCTTCAAAGTGGTTGGCATCGTGGTACTTTTCCAGAGCTTTGTCACTTGGTGATGTTATGGAAACACTCCACCCCAAGCTCCATATAAATAGGATTGGGGAAGGGTGAGTAACACACGTGCAGTTAATGGGATTAATTTAATTATTAATCCTTCCAAATTCCAATGGTGTAGTTACAAGAATAAAGGGGACTCAAGTCATTTAATTTCTTGACATGTCATTGGTCCCACCACATCCACTAATTCATTAGAGAAAAAGAAAAGAAATAAAACAGCATAACATGTTATTTTGTTAATCTTTCAAAAGTCTACAAAATTAAAATTTTCTCCCAACCTACTGCTGTATAAGAGAATCCGCCCTTAAGAGAATTACGGTGTTGCAGATTCAGCGGTGCCCTCATATTTTTAATCTGTGCACGAGTTTAAAAGATATAAAATGATGCCCATGTGTTTACTGAACGCACCTTAAAAGAAGTTCATAGAATCATTCCAGGCACACCAAGCCTCTGAATCACACACCATCATTTTTCATAGACTCGTAATAATTCCATATAATTAATAATAATTACATGGAAAATCCAGGTCTTTATGAAAACTCTCATGATAAAAGATTTTGAAGATAGGGTAGAGAGTATTGAATAATTTCACAGTTGTAGAATGTAGATTCCATCATAATGGGAATTTTGTATTTATGAGAATTCCATAGATATAGGGATTCCATCATATTATTCTAAGAAGGAAACAGAAATCATAATGAACTGAGAAGGAAATAGAAATCATAATGACCTAGAGGGAAACAGATTTATATGTAGATAAAAAGGAAAGATAAATTGTAATGAGCTAAGAAGGAAACAGAAATTGTAATGAGCTAAGAAGGAAATAGATTCATAATTATATCAGAATGAAATAATAATCATAATGAGTTAATAAGGAAAAAATAAATCGTAATGATCTGAGAAGGAAAATGATTCACAATGAGCTGAGAAGAAAATGGATTTGTAATGAGCTAATTCGGAATAAGGCTCAATAAAAGAATTCTAGAAGTTATATAAATAATTTAAGAGGTCAAACTTGAAATTAAATTTGTCATAAATCATGGAGAAATATATAGAAGATTTAAGAAGTTAAATTTAATTTTTAAATGTGAGATATTTGTGGTGTTTTGAAATCTGAGTACGTGGGTAATGTTTTCTGGTTTTCTGCTCTTGATTTTCTAAGTCGCCTATAAATACTCGATCATATCATTTATTCATAGGTGAATTTTCACAAAAGTGGAAAAGATGGAGCACTAAAGAAATCAATTGAATGTCATTTCTAGCTAGAGGTCTCATGAGGTGAATCAAACAACTGAATTTTTATTTACAAGTTTGTGAATTTGAGCAGAGTTTGTGTTTTGCAGATTGAGAATGGGTTCATAATATTGAGTCTATAATATTTATCATTTGAGTTGATTTTGAGTAATGTGGATTGAGAATGAATTCATCATACTAATTTCATCAGATCCAACATCATCGTATTGAGTGAATCAGATCTAGCATAATCCAATTAAGAAAATCGGATCCATCCAAATCGGACTGAGGATTCGAACTGACCAATTGTGGAGCAGTTTTCAACAAAGTATTTATTCATTTACTTGTCTCATTTTCTCATAGTAAAACATTTTAAACTAGTGTGAGTTAGTATAATATTTCCTATTGAGATATAGAAGTTGTATAATTGGATTTGGCACAAGTTTAATTCACTTCAATATAATAGTGAATTTCGATAGATCCATGGGAGTGTCTATGGAAAGGATGTAGGTTCTCACATTGAGGTAGAACCATGTAAATATTTTTTTCTTTAATTACTTCCCTACTTTTTTATTCATGATTATTTACTAAAATTTGATAAGGAAATAAATCATAATAGGTTTCAAGGGTATATGTATCTAAAAGTTTTGAAACTTATAAAAAGTGAACAACTAATTCATCCCCCCCCCCCTCAATTGGTATCTGGTCCTTTGGATATTCAAATCCAAATGGTCATTGTTTTGAAAATGACATAAGATTCATTTGAAAAAACATTATAGAGTAATAATGGGTGAAAATACCATTAATAAATCATTTGAGAGGTTTAAAAACATTTTTTAAAACATTTTTAAATAACATGGTTTTGATAGAAACTAAATTTCTGACTGATGATAGAATTGAAGTCAATTTATTTGAAGTACTAAATAGTATGAAACTAGTACCATTACTTGAAAATATACTGAATAACTTGAACAATATCAAATTAAATGGGTTTATTATACAATTATCAAATAATTTCCTTCTTTGAAAATACTAGTATAAACAATCTTGATTAGATTGAGATTATAAAATAAACCCTTATAATGATCGTAATATTTATGTGAGAATTAATAAACTAATATATTATGTGTATCTGATGAAAATAAAACTAAAAAAGTGTAAATAAAAAAAATATAGTCTAAATTAATTATACACATAATCATATAATATCAAATACGACGAAGAAGTAATATAACCCCCTAAAACAATTGAGTTACGAAAGTCTTTACCACTTGGTATCTTTTAATTCAAATCCCCTTATATGAAATAATTCAAATTGAAACTTAAAATACCATGAATAATGAATTATTCATGATATTACATGTTAATGATTCATTATATACACCATATAAAATAAACTAGGTGTATAACATTACAATATGCCTTAATGAAATGAAATTGATGGAAATCAATTAACTTATGCTTCTTTTTTTATTGAAAATGATTTGACCTCCTATATAGTGGTTTTAAACATGTTATTAACTTATAGAATAACATTATTAATATTTATAATATTATATATGTTCCATTTATAGCATCTTATCACCCACTAGTTAATAATATTTCATCTTTTTTATTGTTTTAGGTGTTAATTATCTTTGTTTCTCATGCTTGTTGGTCATGAAAGATCCATTTCTTCCGCATAATATATAGTTCCATCATATCCATAATAATAATAATGAAATAATTATCATACATATACATTAATTATCATACTTATACATTAATTATTCTTTTAAAATAAATTATAAAATATGATTATGAAAAATGAAGTATGTTATGATCATATAGATGGTAGGTCGTACGTATGCATGAGTAACATTTTCATTTTTGAATGATCATTATAGAAAGGAGGTAAGTAATATATTAAATTTAAAAAATGATCATGATATCATAAATACCATATTATTTCCTTATATATATCATCCATGTGGTGTGATGATGAAAAGAGAGTCACATCATTTCGGGAAGGTGGTAGTCCACATGTACATGAACGACATTATCATCTTTCATTTAGTGAAAAGGTAAGAAAAAAAAGATACATATTGTATTTCTAGAATGATAAATATGTAATTAATATCATAATTATTTCATCTATGTCACAATTAATAATTAAATTTTATCCTTATCACATTCAATGTTACCTATTAGTGAAAGACCAATCACATCACTTCGCAAGGCGGTAGTCCACCGTACACACGAACAATGTTATCGTGTATCATACGAAATGGATAGTAAAAAATGTTATATATGATATAATGACTCCAGAGGTATAATAATGTTATAAATATCATATATATAATTTATATTTATCATCACACCCAACCTTTAGTGGAGGTAATGAAAAAACGAACAACATTAGTCTGCGAGGTAGTAGTCCGTTGTACACACAGATAATGATTTTGTTACCTATTTGATGAAAGAGGGGAGTAAAATAGGTAATCAACTTATTATAATAACCTACTAGTATATTTAAGATACATAAGTGATTATATAATCATGGGTTAATAATAATTTAATGAATTTTATAAAGAATTAAAATAAAGATGTTTGTTGAAGAACATTACCTCTTCTTCAGGTATTCCCCATAGATTTTCACTAAATCCATCCTAAGATGACTTTCTACCCAATATAAGGCTTATAGGATTATTCTAGGTTAGTTTTAAATTTATTTTTCTAGTATTTGATTAACAAAAGTGGTTTTAAGGTGTGAACAGAAGATGATAGGGGGTATCCATTTATAAGTGAAATGAGTGGCACACGTGTAATTTTTTGAAAAGCGTTATGTATACCCCAATTTATACCTACCATTAGGATCCCATAATGGCCCAAACTAGAACCTATAAGGGTCAAGGTAAAAATAGTTTCATAAAATATTGTTTTTACAAGTTTATAGGTCATTTCTAACCTTATATTTTTATTTTAACCCCCTGATAAATCAATTTGTACCTTAACTGTAGTAAATAATTTTTAATGTTTTCTCTATTAATTTTGGAAAAACATTAAGCATAAATTATTATAAATTATAAATTATTATGATTATAAATATGTTATATTTTTTCCCAAATTAAATTCACAGAATTGGGAAATTTTAATTTAAAATTAATCCTACAAACATGACGAGAAAACGGGTTTTTAAAGAGGAAATGTTCAAACATTTAAAATGTTTTTATATCTTAATTAAATATAAAAATTATTATAAGGACCTAAATTGAATTTAATGGTATAAAATTGAACAAATTTTACTTTAAAAAAAATTAAAATTTTAATTTAATGTTTATTTAAACAAAAATGATGTTTTCAATTAAAATTCAATATTATTCACTATTCATAAAAAATTGAAATATTTCATTAAAATAACAAAAATTCATCCTAATATAATTTTGTTATTCTAATTTGAAAAATTATTTTTATTTTTTTGAATAAATATTCCAAACGTGTTAAAAATTAATTTAAAATTATGTACACAAAGCACTGTTAAACCTCTTTAAAAAAAAATTACAGTTCTTCATAAAACATTTATTTTTCTTTCCAGTGGTTATTATTTTCATTTATAATTAATTGGTCAACAAGGAATTAATTATAAATCCATTTTAAAAAAATATTTTTATAATTTAGTCAATAATTTTCATACCTTCTAATTTAACAACTATTTTTATACAATATTCTTTATCAACTACAAATTCATTCTTGTATCAATCACCATATTTAACTACCACATGAAATTTATAGGTGGTATAAAACTAGTGTTGATAACTTTTTTCATAATTATTGAAATACAAATATTTTAAACGCATCATATTATAGTATCATTTAAATTCTATAATTGAATATTTCTCTTTAATTTCTACTGTTGAGTTTCTAAATACACCTCAATCATATGTAAATTAGAGTTTATGTTGAATGTTCAAGTCCCTTTCATCATAAAGTTCTCTAGTCATGTTCTCCCTAAATTCTCTATCAATAGAAATAGAATATATGTCCTTAAATTGTCACTAGATCAACTCATTCCCACTATATCCTTTCTTAAATGGATAGTATATCTCCCCGAATAGTTTGGGTCTCCCCGAATTCTGGCCAAATTTTAGAGGAGTTGTTACCATGTAAAAAAGAAACATTACAACCAATTCATGTGTTTTACACCATCTTATGAGGTAAGACATGATACATTGTTAACCAAATAATAATTTATGCCTCTATTGACATATTTGACAATCATTTCACCATACAAAGGCATTCCATGAATGATATGTGGTTGTATTTCCTCTTTTTCAGACTCCAATGCATGCACAATAGCATTGTGAAATTAGTTTGTTGTACTTACTCTTATGAAAATATGGTAATAATTTCCTTCACCTTCCTCACTATGTTATTATATACTTGGACTAATTACCACCACAAATAGAGGTGTAGATTAACCCCAAGAAGAATGAACATTAAAAAACACATTCAACACATGCGTGAATTGTACAACGGGTGCTAACACAATAAGGGACAATGTTTGTGACAATGTGAACAGAAACATCCATAATGGTTGTTTATCATTAAATATATATGGTAATTTATCTCCATATAATTCCTATTTCTATACACCTCATGTATCAAGTATTGTTATAGTCTTATAATTTACCCAATCTAGAAATTTCGAACTGGAAACAGTTTTCCCCTTGCTAATATTTTCTTAACCAATCCAGTTTACTTATATACATCAACAATCATAAGACCTCAAGATATAATTTCCTTTTGTTACACTTATTCCAAATATACACATAGGAATGGGAAAATATAATAACTCTATGGTAATATATATCTCTCAATAGAATCATGTGGTGAAACTAACATTGTCTACAACAACACGCCTTATGGTTGTACAGGTCTAATAGCTTCTTGATCCTACTTGGAAAATGTCCTTAGTTAAAATTTGTTTTGATATTTAGAGAAATTATTATCATATTAGCTATTTTTAGGCACCATTTATTCCCTCACTACACTACACTACTAAAATATATTATTTTTACTATATATTTTTGTGGTCTTTATGGCTGGAACCTGAGACTTTAACTTCATATGTGTAGAGGATGGAAGTGCATGTTCCAATGATGATTCAATGTTATAGAGATCTCATATAAAACGTTGAAACTATGATAAAACACACTGACCAAATTTACTACTAAAATTTGTAGTTTTGGTAGTCAAAATATCCCTCCTTTATGGCATTTCAATGATAATAAGGTAGCACATAGCTCAGTCTCTTCTTTTTTCATTCCATACTAACTCCACAGACCCTCTTCAGTCATGACTTTGGGACTCCACTGAACTGATCCACAATATCCCCATGAAATAGTAAGTCACCACCATCTCAATGAAAACATGAGTAGCAATAGTGAACCTGCCTATGGTAGGTAATAATGATGCTTAAACTTGTACTGATGGTTGAGCATCCTTGATTTTTATACCTCCTTTACACAAAGTATGATAAAAAACCTAACTTATGTAGAACCCCTAGATTGTAGCACAGAATGAAATCTTAACATAGAATATATATTTTATTTGTTTACTTTTTTTGTATTAAATTTTTAGGTTTATTGGGAAACAATATTGGAAGTGTCTGGAGTTGTATGTATACTGTTATTTTTGTGGTTTTGTTATATTAGATGGTGTATATAAAATGAATACAATGAAACATTACTCTAGATGAGTTCTATCTAGATCTGAGGCCTATAACTCTTTTGTACGCATTGAAATCTGATGTAACTGGTCGATTTCTACATCCACGTGATTTCTATGCCTATATCTTCCAAATCAAATGATGATTTTTTTAATTGTTTTCTTCTTCTATCCTTCCTAATGTGTTTTTGTTTCAGGATATAAATCCAAATATGGAATCTCGAGTTGAGGATTCAAACACCAAAAAAATGTGTGGATGATTGTCAGGTCCTTGTTTAAGTGATCAACACCAAGGTAGTTTTTTCATTAACTTGTGGAGAAATGTTTTCCATGAATATTTTCAAATGATTTTCCCCCTTTTAATGGTTCTACATGATATGACTATTTTCTTGTGTTGGAAAGACTGGTAAGAATTTCTAATAATACAGTTGTCATATTTGGGTTACATTTTTGTGGAAAACCAAATAAAAATTATGTGCATGGGAGGGTGAAGGAATAGTTTGTTTCGAGACTAGATGAGGCTATATTCAATTCTATTCTTAGAGATTCAGCCCATGATATCCCAACTGATCTTATCTTAGATCCTACTATTTATTCCAATGTCCTACCAATTCCAAATAGGGAATTGAGCTTTAAATCTGGTGCACAACTTAAAATCTTCATATTCATTTGATCATTGATGTAGAACATGCATCGTCAATTTTACTATTATAGAAATTGAAGGATATTTTAGATTTTAATGATTTTATGTTACTTCCCATGAAGGTGGGTTATTGGTTTAGTTTGATTACTGAGATGATTAGCTTGGATTTTTATTATTATGAAGAAGATCAACACATGGTGAAGGGTGGGATAAATGGAATCTATAAACCAAATCCTTCCATATTTTAAATTCCTTGAGTGATCTTTTTATGTTTCCTAAATACTTGCTTGTTCGTCATTCTATTATAATAGAGGTAAATGTGAAACATGGGTGCATATTTGAAAGGCAGATATAATAATGTAATCATGTTAAAAATTAATATTAATTGTATTTTTCTTCACCTGGATTTATTTTTTATGTTTTTTCAATCTATTTTACTTTCATTGATAAAGAGGACACATTGAATCTTTACTCCAGATGAGTCCTATCCTGATCTGGTGCTTGGAATTGTTTTGGAAGCATTGAATGTTGAGGTAACTGGTCAAGTTTTGTCCTAATTCTGTGACCAAGGTTCTATAATTTGGAGGATATACCAATATATGGATATTGGATACTAGTTTTATTATTTGGAATGACATTTTTACAGTATTTTTTTCTAAAAAAATTCAGCAGGATGGTGACCTCCTTTGGCGATCGGTAATGTTTTTTATGAGCCTGAGCGACTTCCACTAGTTGCCACTATAATGTATAGCTTTAGTGGATGCGAATTATGGACACTAAAACCCTTCCCAAAGTCCACAAAAATGGACATTTAGTGACCCGTATAGTGATCGCTAATGGTGGTCATTATTTCCCTTTAGTAATGGGGCAACTGTAACCCCCAAAAGCAGTCAGATGGTTGTAGCTAAAGACCGATAGTGGCTGATTTCTGCAGTCGCTAAAGGCATGTTAGGTCCACTAGGTTAGATACACTGAGAGGGGGGTGAATCATGGTAAGATAGATTAAAACAATTGCACCTATTGATATTGTTTTGCTGTTAAGAATAACTCTCTTCTCTCTCTTTCTCATAGAAAAGTATACACATAAATTAAATCATGCACATGACACAATTATTTTTACTTGGTTCACCATAACTGGGCTACGTACAAGGAGATTACACCGGCAATGTGTCGATGTACCAAATTAACTAAAAGTGCATTGTTATTTACAATGTTCTAAGCATACTCATTGTCCCTTCGGGTTTACAACCAATCACAATATGAAAGCTCATTACTCTCTCAACTGAAGTGTGCTCACTACATCATCATAAGATCTACTCACAGTTTATAGACCTTTAGGTCTCTTAAATATCACTAATGAAATATGCATCTTTAACTATTGATAGATACTCTCTTGACATCTACCTTTCATCTGTAGATGAATAAATCTTTTCACTTGATGTAATGGACAACCCCAATTGTTATGTATAACCTTCACTGGCCCTTGCGCGTAATTCCCTACTTTTGCATGAAATACACTTTTTACACAACACCACTTTTACACGCAACCAATTATTTTACACATAACAAACATATTTTACGTGCGGACTTTTATTTATGTGAAAACACTTTTTTTACACTCAACAGTCTTCTTTTACACGCAACCATTACTTTGCACGCAACTAATTAGTTTATGTGCAAACTTTTCAATTACATGCAACTCCCTTGTGTACTCAAATTTTACACACTAGAGATCAGATACTCTCTATGTCTTGAGATGCTTCGAATGGGGGGGGGGTCACCCCATATTTATAGGCAAAATTGACCCTGCGTAAAAAACCCTTCTTGAGAATGTAATCCCCTTCGAGCGTAGAAAACAAATCATCCATGCAACATCATTTTTCTTGCACTACTCCAATATTTTGAGCACCTCATGCCTTTTACAATTTTCAAGCTTCTAATCCCGAATAACCTCTTGCATGAAAAACTTACTTCCTCTATTTCGAGCACCACTTTATATTCCAATTTTAAACCCTAAAAAAATGGAAAACACTGGAACAGGGTGCCACCTTGTATCTTCTCTTTTTGTACCACCTCCAGATCATCCATTCCTTTTTCAAGGTTTTTCTGTCAAACATGGATAGCCAAAAACATCTCTTGAACCCAAAAAATCACCATGTAAACCCATTTTGTCAACAAATTGGTCATTGTTGTCTACTTTGTCAACAAACACAACATGGAGGCCCACTTTGTCAACAAACACAATTACCTCCAAAATTATTCAATGATACCTTGATGGATTTTTTCCCAAGAAGCCTAATTTTGTATTAGTGATCATATAATTTTAAAAACCATCATATATAATTTTTTTTATTAGTACATAACAGGTTTTTGTTCACTCACTCTATAAAATTTTTATCGTAAAAAAAAAATAATTTTATATAGGTTTCCATTTCAAAAATTAACAATTTTTTTTATATTTATGGGTGGTTAAATTAAAATTTTAATATTATAAATAAATATTTGACAATATTAAATGGTACGATGATGAAAAAATGAAAATATATATGGAGGTAACTAAAGATCTTGAATTAAATGACGGTTGAGAGTGAAAAATCGCATTTTTTGGGTTGTAAATATTCCCCAAAATGAAGTGTCTATGAATTTTCAAAATACACACACAAATATTGACTAGAGATCTTGAATTGGATTATGGGTGATATTGAAAACCCACATTTTTTGGGTCAAAAATATTCCTAAAAAACAAGCACCTATGAATTTTAAAAATACATACACAAATATCAACTGGAGATCTTGAAATAAATTAGGGGTGATAATTTTTCCTACTGTGTGTGTATAAATTATGAAAAGTGATGCTGATAGATGAGACTCTGTTTTCTTCTCATAGTTTGTATATGGTTTGATTTGTGGCTTGGAGCTCTCGTTTATACTGTAGGGAGGAATCTTCAGTAAGGGTAAGTCATTTTTTATCTACAGAATAGTAGATTGCATAAGGTTCATACCTATCTCATATAAGTATAGATCATAGGTTTTATGGTGTAGTATATGTCTTGTGGAATATGGAAGGGTATAAGGAGATACAACTATGACATGATGATGAGTTTCAGTATAGAGGTTCCATTTTGGTATCTGGTTCTACAAAGTTGTTGGTTGTTGCGACATTGGGACCTTAGAGTTTATATTTTTGTATCTCTATCAATTTGGGGATCGTTTTGGAATGGTTCATGGGTTGATTTATATAATTACATTGGGTATATTGGATCTGGACATTGAATATGATGTGAATTTCATAAGGGAGTTAGACTAGGGTCCATTGTGGCATAACACTTTGTAATGTGACATTGATTGGGGAGGAACCTTATTCTCCACAACATGGATAAGAGTGTTGTGCCATGGTATTCTAATTTATATATTGGGTATAAATTATATAACTAATTCAAAACTCATCACTCTCCCATATTTTATCTCAACTCTTGAGAGACCTAGGTTCTTCCTTGGGAGGTACTTCACCCCTTTTAGAGTATTTCATTCACAGCTTCAGGAGTTTTTTTATTATTGATGTCATGTGAGCACTTTTTCTTTATCTTCTAATTTTTTTTCTCAATTATTCATTTGAAGAAGGATTAAGTTGTGGAAATTGTTGGTTTTGGAAATTTTATTCCGAGATATTGATGGAGAATGTTGTGTTCTAGGTTGTTGATACCTCTTTAGTGTTGGTCTGGTATTGTGGGATTTTCTTCTTCACCTGGTCTTTTCCCATTAATTCGGAAAGTTTCTGATTAAGGTATGGGATCCCTTATCTCTCTTCATTTTGAGAATATATAGGTTTAGAATTATTTTTTTACATTGGGTGGATATTATGTATTAACATGACAAGATAATGAACTGAAATTAAATTAAATTGGAGGGAAAGGGGTGGATTCACATGTTTTTTATTCTCTTCTTATTGTTTCTAGATCATTCCATGAAACATGAATGTTGTTGTGATGTTTTTGTTGTGGGTTTTATAATCTATGAACCCCTACTGTGATTGATTTTTCTTCCTCACCATTAATAAATTGTTAATTAATGAATCGATTGTGTGTGAACCTGGAAATTATATGAAAAAGATCATGCTAGAGATGCGGAAATGGTATGAAATCCCTCTTTAAATTTAAATTATGGAAGTGAATAAATATTAAATATATTGATATTATGATTTTTAGTGTGTTTTACGTTATCCTTATGTATATGTGAATCATGTGAGATTTCACAGTGATGATAGTGTCTGGTTCAAGTGTGGAATGTGATGAGGCAGTGGGGCTGTGGTTGGATTGGTGTGGGATATGTTCAGGGTTGGTTTATGGAAATTGGTTAATGGATTATGATATATGATGGTTGATCTATTATTATGGCCTTGTCATGGGATATAACATTTGATATTGTGAGATGGTTGGGATATTGTGTGGTGGCATTGTTGTAGTTTCTTGGAAGTTATAGAATATGATTGGTAGTATTGGAATTAAATAGGGGTGGGTTGAAATTAAAATTCTAGTAATTGATTAATAAATTTATTTTTGTTAAATGGGAATGAATGTGGGTCAGGGATATGGTGGTTTGTCATTAAATATTATATTAAATGGATTAAAATAAATATTTATCCAAAATTGGGAATTTGGAAAATAAATGAATCTATAAATGAAAAAGGGATTTAGGGGTTGTGTGTGGTTGTTTTGTGTGGTGAGTTACATTTAGAGGTGGTGGAAGTTAGTGGAAGATGTTGTGGGGTGATGTGGTAGTATTTCTTATATACAATACTTTTTGATGTGGACACTTAGGAAGGGTATTTTATGTGACTATTATCCATGTATTTTTATGTGATCTCTATACGTAACCCACATGAGTTGATTATTTGATACTGATTCCCAAAAGTTTTGGGTTTTAGGTGTTTTACCCAATATATAGGTTGAAAATCATAGATGGTTGAGCACTCCATCTCCCCCACTCTTCTTTTAGCTATGGTTCCTAAAGATTATGGCTCAGTTGCTGGTAATGCCTAGTGTCGACGACATAGTTGGTTATGATGCACTGGTATGATGGATTATCAGATGGTGATAGTACTTTGAGGTGATGTGTGGTGGGGGCCATGTTGGGGACACGATTTACCAACCATGAAAAATAGATCCAAGATTCCGATAATACCAATGGATTCTCACACATCTGTACAATGAAAGATCATACACAAGAGACTGTAAACAATGGATGACTAATCTATAGAAGTTCCCATCTGACTAAGTACTCTGGAAGAAGGTAGAATTAGAACCATACTCACCACAAAAATTCATCTTTGATCATGCACATATAGTAAATCACACTAATGTACAAATTACCAAAAATACATTCAGTGGTAGTACATGCAATGGGATATCCTGAAAAAGAAGAATGAACACAAGAGTTTATCATGATTAAAACTATGTTTCCTACATGTATGGGGAAAAACATTTCTTATTTCCTTTTATTATAAGTGTAAGATTATAGATGTTACAGACATATTAAAAAATACATGTAATCCTCACCAACTTCGTGGATCCATAATAAATTCTTAGTTGAATCAAACATCTGTTTTCTCTGTGTGGCATTCTCTTTTCTCTAAAGGTCCCACGCACTTATATACTAAGTGTAAAATGGTATAAAAATATTTGTTTCTCCCATAAAATCATATAGAACTATGAATGGATATCTAATCATGATTACCAACCCAAAAACCCTTTAGTCTTGCTAAAATTCCAAAACTCTAATGCTTCATTGTAAAACCATCAGTATATGGGAACTTCTAATGCTTCTACTATCATGGGAGAAGTCATGTTCCCATTTTCTACAACTCATGTTTAACCCAAAATATTTTTTATGACATTTTGGTGAACTTAATTATGATGGATGAAATTTTGATAAAAAATATACTTTGCCTCCAAATAATCTCCCACGTGATGTTTGTTTTAGGGAAACCTTGACAACTCTCCAAACATAGCATGAAACAGTGATCCCCATCATTTCCTTCATTTCACCATAGTCCAGTTGAGGCATTATGTTTCCTCGAACGTTCTTGAACTACTGTATTTGCGAATATATCTATCAAATTTTTTTCTCCCTGTAACCTTTCATAGCTTCATCTATTTCTACACCAGAAAATTTCAAATGAAATTATACTTCATGTCTATATAATTCATTCAAGCATGGAACACCAAATTTTTAGACATGTGAATCACACTTTGGCTATCATAGAAAATCGTTACTCCTTCCCATCCCCTTATGAGACCCTAATGTAATATCTTTAACCACACCATTTCTTTCCCATATTTCATTGATTCTATATACTCAGCTTATGTTGAACATAGTGTAACAAGCTTTTACTACTTTGAAGACCACCAGATAGTCTTTCCTTAATAGTAAACACAAACCCAGTTTTACTTTTCCTAGAATTCATGTCACCAAAAAAGATATTGTTTGAAAACCCTTATAATGGATCATCATTTCCAAATTACAGAGCTCAATTTTTTGAACCTTTTTAATAATAAATTATTCACTATGTAGACTCTTAGTGCAATTTCCATGAATTCTCCTTATATTGACGCACAACTCCCACTGCATGGACAATGTCTATCCGAATGAAAATCGTTGTATACATAAAACTTTTTAATACTAATTTATATGGTAGTTTATCCATTTACTTAGAATCAAATTCTATTGTTAGTGCTTGTGACTTGGATAACATAAATTGTCTCGTGGGAGGGGATATGAGTGGATTACTTCTGACCATCTCAAACATTTCATTTAACATTCGGATATAATACTTATGAGATATAATAAAAGTTCCATACCTCCTATCTATTTCTATATGCATCCCAAAAATCTTTTTTGCATGCCCGATATCTTTTATCTTGAATCTTTTAGAAAAAACACACTTCAGATTTAAGATTTTTGAACCATCTAGTCCATCTATCATGATGCAATCCACATATAAGATAAATATGATGAATGCCCAATCTTTCTATTGCTTTTGGTAACACCAATGATTTTCATTGCTCTAGATGAATCCTTCTTCTAACATAAAATAATTGATTTTTTTATTATATTGTTGAGGGTATATCTTTAAATTTTAAATCCTTTTCTTTAGACTAAAAATAAAATTTTGGATCCCTTCTACCAGTAAACATATCAATTGTTGCATGTAGGTTTCTTGCTCAAACTCTCCATAATTTAATTATTTCATAACATCTATATGCTCCAGATATAGATCTTCTAATGCTACCATACACAACATTGTTTAGATGGTATGATATTTAACTACTGATGATGATATTTTTGAAAAATTTACTCCTACTTCTATTAGAATCCCTTCACCACCAGTCATGGTTTGTTTCTTTTC
This sequence comes from Viscum album, assembly GCA_963277665.1. NCBI lineage: Eukaryota > Viridiplantae > Streptophyta > Magnoliopsida > Santalales > Viscaceae > Viscum > Viscum album. Next base: position 1,894,721,583 of record OY728121.1, on the reverse strand, counting down.
TTATCATCTTTATCTTACTTAATCTAGTAAACCAACTTATTTTCATGTGCCTTTTTACCATATATTAATTTAACCATATCCCAATTTCCATTAAACATTAATAAAGTAAGTTCATCATTCATGGTTGAATACCACTACTTAGGGTCACTAAGAGAAGCTGCTTCCTTTGGATTTTTTGGTTATCCTACATCTGTTAGGAGTAGAAAGTTAATATCAAAACCATACCTTAAAATATTCTCCTAAATCTGGTTAATCTCCTTAATTGAATTATCTGTTATGAACAAGTTGGATCAGTTCTTCTGATCAGAACATGACCTTATGGTACCTTAAATTTTAAGGCCTATAATTTTGGTTCTCCCAATAAAGATTCAACCGTCCTTAAATTTCAAGTATTTTTTATGATTTAAATCATGAACATAATGCACCTTCAGTTCCCATATACGAATTCTCCATATTTTTTAAATTACTAGTATTCTAATCAATTTGGACTTGTACAGCTGATTCTCCTTCAACATATTTCTCAACCGAGTTCTAGTCCTTCCACAGATCCTTTTCATTAAATACAACATCTCCACTTACAATGATTTGTTTTCATTCACCATCTCACAATTAGTATCGAAATGTTTTGTCTCCATGGATTAGGAAAAAACAAATTTTAGATTTTGATTCATATTTGTCCCTATTCATAACATTTAAATATAAAAATAATAAACTAACAAAGTCTCTATGGTGGTGAACTTATGATTTTTTTTCCAGACCATAGCACCTATGGAAGCTCTTTCCTAACCATTGATGCATGACTTTTGTTGGTGTGATAATCTATCATGTTGAGTGGTTCTTACCAAATCAACTTAGGCATCCCAAAGTGAAACCTCATACTCCTAGATTTAACTATTGTATTATTTTTAATTCTTTCCTATGCTCTATTTATTTTTGGAATTCTGGGCACTGTCTTATCATGTCTTATTCCATCCTTCTGGCAGAAGTTCTGGTAGTTATGTCTAGAGTACTCACCACTGTTTTCTATATGGATGCCCTTCAAATTCCGACTACATTACAATTCTTCCAAATATTTCCATTGAGCTTCTACTAGTATGCTAACCTCATGGGATGAACCATACAATTTGATACCAATTATTGGGGACAAGACCAACCGACTATGAAAAGTCGATCCTAGATTCTGATGGGACCACTAGATTTTTTCATGTCATTCCTTTGAATGATCGTATGTAGGAGAATCTGTGTAGTTAAAAATTGTTCTCTGTATGTTTCTCTCTAACTAAGTGCTCCAAAAGTAGGTAGTATTAGAACCCTACTCACCACATGAAGTTTTCCTTGATCGCACACACACAAGAAATCTCAAAAATATATAGAGTACCAAAAATACATTCAATGGTAGTACATGCAGTGGGAAAATAGAAAGCAAGAAAGAACAGAGGAGTTTATCATGCTTCGGATGATGTGTCCTATGTTTAGGAGGGAAACACATTGTTGCTTTCCATTTAATATAACTACAAGATTATAGGTGATTCCAATATATTACCAAAGATATGTAATCATCACCAACTTCTAAGATCCACAATAAATGCGCAGTTGAATTGCCCTTCCCATTTGCTCTGTGTGTCATGATCTTTGCTCTGATGGTCCCATGCACTTATATACTAAGCGTCAACCGTTCAACCTATAATACATTCTCCAATGAAATCACATATCACTAATCATGGTCGCTTGATCTTTATTACCAACTTGGTGAACCTTTAGTCTTGTTGAACTTCTGGACCTCTGGCAGATCATCATACAACCATTGGTAAATGTTAACTTCTAGTGGTCCTATTGTTGTTGTAGAAGTCTTGTTGAACATCACTTCCATCCCACCATCCAGTGCACGAAATTCTAGGTAATGTAATATTGAGGGATGAACATCTAGTGAACTGGGAAAGACTTCACCTTCTAATAGGATATGCATGGTGGGAGGAGGGCACAAGGTTGATGTCATTCATGTTCATGATATTCTACTGACCTAGATTGGTGATTGTCACACATAGAATGGATGGTGAGACGTGATGTTTGGAATTATGGCATGAGAGCACCATACCAGTGAGAAAGAAGTTGGGGGTGTCTTATTTATTTCGTACTAATATTATTTTACTATATTGGATGTGTTGTTTAGTGTGGGAGTCTTGGTGAGGTTTTGAAATGAATTTTTGACCTGTTTGGGTTCCTTTTTGTTTCATTCTTTATTCCTCGGGGAATAAGTATGCTCTTTCCACATTTTTATGAGAGGAACTTGGTATGATCCTACTAAATATAAATGTTATATTAACCCATATTATATAAACTTCATTTTAGGTTTCTAACTGGGTTTCAATGTCTATGTTTGACATTACTAGTTTGGTGGTTGAAATTGCATTGGAGTTAGTACCTTAGGATTTTTCTTGTTATTTCGTTTTAGTGGTTTTTATTTGTATTGCTTGACATGAATTGTGGGATAAAGCTTATTTTACATTTATGACATGGTGGTGACTAGTGAGTTTTTATATTTTATTCTTCGGGTTATTGAAGGTAATTATTCTCACAGTGTGTTTTATGCCCCTGGTACTAGTTTCCAACCCTAGGCCTATTGGAGGTGGATTTTGGAAGTTGCTCACCCTCTTCATTGTGAGCCTAGGATGGGTACTAGTGGAGGGGAATCATGACAGAGTATCAACCTATTGTTGTAATATATATTTAATGTATGAAATTAATTTATATTTCCTATATAATTTTAATCATTTGAATTCAGTAATTATTGTGTTATTAGTCTAATGAAACTCCTTGTTGAAATTTTGATGTTGTTGTTATCGTATTTTTTGTGTTGTTAGTGATAACAGTGTTGTTGTTTTTTCTATTAGTCTAGAATTTCACAAATCTAATTGAAAAAATTATAAATATATGACATTTATTGAAATGAACAATCATATATTTTTGTATATTTGAATATTATTTCTTAAAACTTTCATATATATCATACAAGGAAAACAAAAACGACATATATGATGGTCATATATGAAAACATATTTTTTTTAAACATTATGAACCATATATATAATTATTAAACCTGGGGTATAGCTGCCAGTGACAGCACACAATGATACAATGAAACCAATAGAAATAAACAGGTCTGGGGACTTGACCCCCCAACCTTCACCACCAACCCCTCCCTCCCGAGCCACCTCAGCCGTGTGCAGAGGCTTATTGACCATATATAAAATGTTGAATTAAAATAATTGTGATGCGCAATGGAAAACATACAGAGGATAAAAAATCATCATATATATGATGAAATTATATATATAAATCTAAAACCATCATATAGTTTTAAAAACAATCATATGTAATTAATTTTTTATCAGCTCTTTTTTTCACTCGCTTCATATAATTTTTATCTTTAAAAAATTTATTTTTTAGAGGTTTACATTGAAAAAATTAACAATTTTTTATTTAGATTCATGGGTGGTTAAATTAAAATTTTAATATTATAACTGTGTGATGAAATATATGTAGAGACAACTCAAATCAATAGTTAATTTTAGAAATAAAAAAATAAAACAAAGAAAACCAAATTTAAAATCATTCAATTAGAGATATTGAATTAAATTAGGGGTGAGAATGATTCCTAATGTGTGTGTGTGTAAGATACTAAAGAATAGGGAACTATAAGCTACACCTATGTTTTCTCATTGTTTAAAATTCCCCACCGCTAGAGAATATCGAAGTTGTTGAAGAAGATGACAGGAATCTAGTAGAAGTCATGTTGTGGATGCTTCTCTTCAAAAAAGGATAATGGTGCATATGATGATCCCTTATTCTACGGACGACTCCCATACATGTATCTGGGGACTTCAATGAACATTTTTAAATTCTCCTGTAAATGGCATTTTCCTGAGAAACCCTACAAGGAACCCCATCCATTCATCCCCTTCGTCTGGGAACACTCCCCTGGGACATCCAAATACCCACATCCTAAAACAACCTTATCCCCACACCCATTGGGTATGTCTTAAATCCAACATGTCTCTACAATTCCTAGACCTCTAACCTCCTCACGCACCATCAATAATGATGAATACATCAAAAATCGCTCCTTGGGGAGACTGGAGCATAGCCAACCCACTCTACACTTCCCGGGATTCTCATCTTCAAAATCATCAATGGTGGCATGTAGATGGAACAAGGGTTATGATTAGGGACCTCATCCAGTTGTCTTCTTTCCCCTGGAGAGACCTCGGCACAGAGATCCAAGACGAATGACAAAGGATCAGCCACCGGCAACCCATCCACCCCTGACGCCTTCAACGGTACACACCACCGCCATTCCCTGATCTTGACCCATCAACAACAACGGAGATTCCAGGAATGCCTCCTCTGGGAATCCAATTACACCCAATTCTCGACGATCAATTCTGTATGTGTGTCGATTCTAATGTAGGCCACCGTACCCTCCAACAGGGAGCCACTGGTAGCCCTCATACCAGTGCTCTATTCTTCAACTAAGCCTGGTTGTGCCGTCGTTCCCCGGAAAGTATGTGATGACAAGAGGCAGGGCTCCAGTGCACATCCCTAATTTGAGAATCTTGGATTCAGATTGGATTTCAAATTGGGGCATTCTTGAATCGATGTTATATCAAGGAAAAGAAGCACAATGTTTTTTTACTTGGTATTTTTTGGCTCTTATTTTCCATTCTTATTTTTTCGTTTTTAAAATTAATTTTTTAAATTTTGGGAAACTACATGACCTTGGTCAATTGGTGCCCACATGATATCATGTACAAGTTGAAAAATGAAGTATTAGGATTCAGTTTTTTTCTATCCTAATCATTGATCATTTTCCATCCATTTAATTATATTTACCCCTCCCACTACATATATTTATTTGTAATAGATACTAATAATTATTTGTATGAAATGATATATTCGTTATTATATCATATTAATACTAACACTTGTTTTATAAAAAATGAATCTACTCTTATTAGGTGACATTACTAACAAATATTTTACCATTAAAAATTGCATTGTAATAAATTATTTATTAATAATAAATATTATATCAATAATTAAATATATATATATATATCCATGATTTAGTTCCAAAACATCTTTTGTCAAAAATATAAATGATTATATGTTAAATTAAAATATATTTATTTTAACAAGGTTCCAAGAAATAATATATAACTTCATATAACATACTTTATAAAATTATTGATAAATGATTCGAATTTTTAGCAATCTAAACCAAATCAAGGTTATTACAGACATTATCGGATCGAACCGGGCCAACCCATGAGACAATTCATGGGGGATATGAATTTAATAGAATGGACCAGCCCAATCCTCATAAAATGTAAAACCAAGAATAAAGGCCTTGACCTACCCTAACAGGACCCAATGACTTGTGCATCGGCTTCTAGGCCTATATATATATATATAACTTGATAAAAACAATAATGGATAATTAATAACTAAAATTCCATCCGAACATCAAATGGTTTAAAAAGCTACAACATCCAAATTTGAAAGTTAAAACGAATTATCAATTATAATATTTACTCATTCCATAAATTTTATAAAAAATATCACTGATTCATATTTTAGTTATTTATTAATAGGATAAATAAACAGTCATATAAACACATCCACCAAAAAAATAATGACAAAAATCAACTATTGAACTCACATTTGATAACTAAATCATCAATGTGAACCTCATTCCATGAAGATCAAATAAAAGGAAAGAGTGTACATTTCTAAATATTTTTGAGAAGTACTGCAAAACTCACTTCAGCAGATCACCACTATGATTCAAAGCTAGACTCCCTCTTCATCCTATAAATTATTATAAATATGAATCCCCGAGAAGAATTATTCATGGGGATATATTTCTTAAGAGAGCAATCAAATACAAGAAAAGGCAACAATTTTACAACCATTAATTCATCATCTCACAATAATCATGACATATATTATCATTATTTCAAGAGTCAATGGATAACCTGAATATAAATATTAACCCCATAATAAATCCATCAAGAATCCAAAAAAAACCACACAACATCAAGATACAAAACAACAATCACAAAAGGGGAATCATATTACATTCTTCAAGAGAGATTTAACAATCAAATTGAGGCCCTATTTTTAATGTGAGAAACAAAAATATTTTGAATCAGACACATATTCTTATATCACCTTATAGAAACATCAAACAACTTACCAAATTTCCACACCCAATATCTCTCATCTTCCAGTCAATTTTTATCTAACACAACTTGGAAGTCAAAAAATCAAACCATAGGTGAAACCATTTGACAATAATGAAATAAACCATTTATTGTAGAACTTGATGGAGTGAAATGAATTCAGCTCGTCAGTTAGAAAAATTATTATCATTGAATGAAATTTCACTATCAAATTAATATCTTGAATATAAATAAAGAATATTATTTAGTGAAAAATGAAATATGAAGTCAAAATGATGTTTTCTCACCATCATTATTTCTTTCATTTTTCAAATTAAAAATATATTTATCATACTAAATTATAAACTACCAATTGTCGAAATAAGAAATAAAAATATATTCAAATCTTGAAAATATGAAATATTAACAAAAATATTAACTTACAATTGATATATTTCATATCATCATCTCCTACATGGATATCTATAAAATTAGACTATTATTTGGACACACTATCCTCCTCGATATCATGATAATCATTTTCATTGGTAGTAAAAAAAATTTATTAGTAATTATTAAAATGAAATAAAAGTATAATTAATATATTAAAATTCAAAAAATTGTGACATATATATAAATTTTTCAAATGAATTAAATCTATATAACTAATTTCAAAAACATATGAGAGTTTTAAAATAATTATCAAACATTTAAAACCGATACTTGTTAAAAATATAGGATCTGGCCAGAGCAGAAGTGTAAGATGGGCATGTACCCATCTTTGCAAATTTTTATCATCGATGATAAATATGGGATCAATACGATGATGAACACCAGTATCCACAAAATTGAATCAAAGATAAAAGAAAAATGGGAGAACCTAAATCCAAGAAAATAGGATTGAAATATTTATAGATAATTAATTTAATTAAATTACATAATTACTTCCAAGGTGATTCATTCATCATTTTTGGGTCCAAAGACAGGTCTGAGGTGCCACTTCATTGTGATGTAGAATCCAAGGATATGAATCTTTTAGCGGCAATTCAAACATGCTCCACATATCTTTGTATGTCATCGAAAGAGTCTCCGAGTGATAGCATGGATGATCCTTTTGCTTGCGATGTCTGCCTTCGATCACCTTGAGAATCACATAAAAATAATTCTCTTTGATCAGATGAAGGAGGATCTCTCTTGTTCTTGAGAGTATTCTGGGAGAGGGAAGAGTTATCTAGTCTTAAGAGCTTTTATCCAAGGATGTTATGCTCACAATGATTTTTTATCCATTCAAATAACCCCTTGGATAATATATAGAATAATAACATAATAGGGAATTTAATTCACCAGGTAATAATAAATAATTAGTACAGGTGTTGTTACTTAATTTATTATTCCATGTGAAACCCCATGTCAAATAATAATACAACGCTATTATTTCCATGACATGTGCTTAACTTTCACATTATATTTAAATATTATTAAACTAAATAATATTTAATATTATTTCTCACCGGACCCATAACATGGTCCTAAAATATTCCTCAATATTTATCGAGCCTTGAATAATGACTATTTATTTATTAAATAAATATAACATCATTTTTCATAGATAAATAAATATTCCCCAATGATATATTCCTTCGAATAACTAGTAACAAAATAAATGTGATCAGGAATACTTGAATAATTATTAAACAAAAACCAGGAATAATATTTTTTAATTTTTTTAAATAAATTAAATTATATAACTGAGATACTGGATACAATTAGTGCATGACCCTCTAGGACTCTTTCTCGTTGGCATTAAGTAAGCTTGCTGAAATTCCAAGATTACTATCTAGCAATGGGTCGAGGCACCCAAGAGAAAGAAGTTGATGTTGGAATGATATGTCACCTCATATGATCACTTACTCTGTAATATAATCCCATTGTTCTAATATCTCTAATCAAGAAGCTTTCATGCATGTGCCATCAACCCAGGATCTCGATTTCTTATTATTTAACATCCCAGAATTGAATATTCCTAGAGAACACCACATCCATGGATTTAGTTAGGTTATATCATTTCCATCAAAGGGCATGAGATATCTACTTCTGTATAAGTGAAAGATCATTTCCTGAATTATTCATTAATGTAATATTACTAATGATGCACCCAACATATCCTACTTCTCCGTGAACATATGCCGTCACGGTTTTCATCAATATATATAAGTTCACGAGTCATAATGGCCATTAATAAAAATCTTAAAGTCTAAGGACCGATACACACATCCATAGCTAGGAACATCCAATGAAACTTATGAATGTGTATGTGCTACTGGCGGGTCTTGTTCTCATAATAACCTCCTGGATATTACCAAGGGAACACACTATGAGAAGGAACCTCAATGTTTCATGAGTCTGACCCCTGATATCCAATTTCATTTCTGTCACTTCAAATGATATCAATCAGACATAGAACATCTATTCAAGAAATAGTTTCATGGAACTTCTGGGTTATCATCATAGCAGGGATCGTCTATGACCTCTTAGTGTGAGAGTTATTCATAGGACATTATCTTATACTATGTCACGTGGAAGTAAAATCTTGATGTGATAAGGAGTTTATTAATATTCATCCAATGAATACATGTTTATCAAAAAGTAAAAAAAATTGGTTTCTAGGGAACCAACTCTAATAGACTCCCACTTGCATTAGAGCCAAATGCTAAAAACCTTTAGTCCACTACCACTCACATGATATTCATGATTCTGATGAGATAACCCTTTAATCATGGGGTCGTTTGTGTTCTCTTTCGTGGACACTCTGATCACTGCAACTTCATCCCTTTGATATAATTCCCTCAAGAGGTGATATTTCAAGAGTATGTGCTTTGTCCATTGATGTGGCCTTGGATCTTTTGCAAGAGACACCACTATATTATTATTACAATAAAATATTATGATATATTTACTACTAAGAACCACATAAAACTCTTGGAATAACATTTGAATCCAAACAACTTCCTTGGATGCATAACAGGCCTCTATATATTCAGAATCCTCCTTAGAATCTGCATCAACAGGAAGATTTGAACTCTTCCATCATATAGTTCCTCCTTTGAGATAGAAAACATATCCTGATTTTACTTCAAATCCTTCTGAACTATTTGAAAATCAACATCATTATACCCTCTGATGACAAGATCATCATCTCATCCATACACCAGGAATATATCCTTAGTTCTTATCAGATACTTATAGATAGTCTTGACAGCAGTCCAATATTATTCTGCTGGATATTCTTGATATCTTCCTACTATTCTTAGTGTATAGGAAACATCAATTCTGGTACATAACATGATATACATGATAGATCCTATCACTGAAGCATATGTAATCTTACTCATCATATCTCTCTCATGTTGTGTTTGGGGACACAGTTTCTTGGAAATATGTATAGCATGTGACACTGGAACCAATACCCTATTTAATTGTTTCATACTAAATCTCATTAGTATATGGTCAATGTATGTACTTTGACTTAATCCATGCATCATATTGGATCTATCATTAATGATCTTGATCCCTAGAATGTAGGCTGCTTCGCCTAAGTCCTTCATGGAGAAGCATTTGTTCAACTAGTCCTTGACTGACTGCATGACTGGTATTTCATTTCCAATAGGCAACATATCATCAAAATACACTACTATGATAATGAGCAAATTCACATTAAACCACTTGTAAACACATGGCTCACATTCATTCTTAATGAAACCAAATTCTCTTATGGCTTCATCAAATCGAATGTTCCATGACTTGGATGCTTTCTTTATTCCATAAATAGATCTCTACAACTTACATACCCTTTTAGCATCACCTGGTGTCACAAAACCTTCTACTGTGTCATATAGTCATCTTCTTGAAGGTTCCCATTAAGGAATGCAGTTTTGAAATCCATCTTCCAAATCTCAAATTTTTGGAAAATTGTTATGGAATGTATGATTCTTATAGATTTAAACATGGAAAATGGAAAAAATGATTCATCACTGTTAATTATTTTATACCACTAAACTTTCTTTATAGGTACTAACTTTACCTACCATGTCTAGTTTATTCTTGAATACCCATTTACACCCAATATGATTTATATCAACTGAAAAATCAACCAAAACCCAGAATTGTTTCTAATACATGGAATCCAACCCAGAATTCATAGCTTCTATCCATCTTTTAGATTTTGAGCTTTCTACTTATTCATTGTAGGAGAGAGGTTCATCATTGTCCAATAATAATGAGCCACTATCCTCAGTGATAAAGAAACTATTTTTTTATAGATTCCATACCTCTCTTGTACTTCAATGCAGTACTTGTGTCTTAGGAACTACCTCTTCCATAGGGACCTGTGGAACTTATTATTGTTCCAAATCCTATGTATATTGAATATGAACTTCATAAAAGTCAATATTTCTCCCACTATCCATTTTAAGGATGTGATCCCTCTTAAGAAATATGGCATGTCTAGCAACAATCTCTTTCATTTATGATATGTTATATAGGTAGTATCCCTTTGTTTCCTTTCGATACCCTATAAAGATACACTTCATGCCTTGGGATGCTAGTTTTTTCCTGATAAAGCCTTAAAAAACCCTCACATATACATACATGTTTATGCGACGAAGTGGGTTTATTTCCACTCCATAGCTCAAAGGTAATCTCATTTTACAGCTCAGTTGGTACTTGGTCTAATTTTTATTCCTTAATATACAATGTATGTCCCCAATAGGATAAGGGAAGATCATCATGAATCATCATAGAACTTACCATGTCCAACAAGGTAATGATCCTCCTTTAACTAATACCATTCCACTATGGTGTATAAGGTGGAGTGAGTTGATATAGAATCCCAGACTCTGGTAAAAGGTCGATGAAATATTGGTTAAGATATTATTCACCTCGATCTGATTGATGTGTCTTTATCTTCTTACCAAGATGATTCTCTACCTTATTTTTAAACTCCTTGAATCTCTCAATGGACATAGTCTTATACCTCATTAATTAGAAATATCTATATATACTCAAGTCATCAGTAAAAGTAATTAAGTAATAATGTCCACCTATAGCTTCTACGGGAAATGGTCCACTCACATCAGTGTGTACTAATCCTAGAATAATTGTGGCCTTTCACCCTTTGCACCAATTGGTGGTTTGGTTATTTTTCACTTGTAAACAAGTGTGACATCTATCAAGTGGATTTATCTTTGAAGAGTCTAAATAACCATCTTGATAGAGCTTTGTCAGGCGCTTCTCATTTACATGACCAAGGTGGTGATTCCAACTAGGTGTTGTATGAGTCATGTGAGCTCGGTTCATTATCAATTTATAATACTTAGTTCTTGTAATTTAATACATACAGACTGATATTTAAATGTTTCATACCAAAAAATATGTTGTCATTATAAAAGTAACAAAATTTATTTCCAAACATGATAATAAATACATCATTATCTAAACTCAATACAAAAATTATGTTCTTGGTAACACTAGGAACAAAGTAATAGCCATGCAAAACAAAAATCATTCTAGTCAGAAATGTGAGGTGGTTGTCACCAATTGCAAGAGCAGCTAGCCTCACAACATTGGCAGCTAGTAGATCCACCACTCCTCATGAAAATTTCTAGAATCTACTTTTTTCCTACATTTGAATACAAATGTGAGCCCCACAAGCTATATCTAATACCCAATGTGTAGAAATGGAATGATTTAACTTGATAACGAACTCACCTTTGGATTCCCCTTTCTTCTAGGTGAAGTTCCTCTTCTAGTATCCTAACTTGCCACATGAAATGCATAATGCCTCCTTTTCCTTACCCTTCTTCGATTTCTTCTTATTCTTGGTCAGATATTGATCAGAGTTTTTATATTATATAAAAATATTTGGCCCCTTTTCCTTTTCCTTCCTCTTCATATTCACTATAATGGCTACGAATTTTTCATACCCCATGTCCTTATAAACTTGTTGAATCTGGGTAAGAATCTTCGATCGATCTTCTCATTATTTCCCATATTATAATTCTCAAAAAAACTAGAGAATGTTTTAAGAAGAGATGATAATATTAGATCTATACGCAACTCATCTGAGAATTTAATCCCTAAGTTGTCCAGATGCACAATGTAGCCAATAAGCTTGACTATATTTGGTCTTACTGGCACAAAATCTCCGAGGTATAGTAGTACAAAAATCGTTGGAGATCTCATACCTCTCCTCTCTCTCATTATCTTCATAGGGATCCCTAAGGAAATACATCATGCTATAAGCATCCATTTAATCATGTTGCTTCAAGAGCTCATTGGTCATGGATGATAGCATGGGGTAGTGAACATTCATATCATCATTCAATTGTTTCTAATACACATAGATTTTATAATCACTCAACTCATTTCCGAATGCAACTAGTAAAGTCACTTCCACCACATAAAGTTTCCTTTCATGGTGAAGGATAACCCAAATGTGCCTTTTCTACACTTGGAAATTAGTTCTGGGGAGAACATTTTCCTTCTTGAGTATGGATCATAATGATATGTTTGATGTCATTTTGATTTTTTTCTACAAATTAATATGAACAGAGTTTTAGTACTTTATCTTGATAAATATAGACAAATAGATGACTAAATATCTATCAGTCTCCCACTATTTTGTTGAAACCCAATACCCTCACCATTTTCTTTAGAATATCCCATTGCTTGGACATTTTAGTTGTATGTATCGATATTTATCTTCAAATTAACTCAATGAGGGTTGGTCAAGCAACATAAAAGCTTTTAGTTAGGTATTCCAAATTCCAACTACATTATCTCACAACTCCTTGATATGTTGAGTGGACTCCCCAATCCTAAAATCCTTAATTATGGATTTCCTCAACCTTTTCCTCTCAGCTACACCAAATCCTACTAGGGAAGTTAACCCTCTATTTAAACTAAGTTATGTCAATCCAAAACATAATATTATAATTCCCTGATAATTTAAATCACCCCAACTAGGGTTGGTCATGCGCTTTGAACTATGGTTTGATTCTAACCGATGTAATGGAAGGCTATACCGTCTTAATATTTAATTGAGGTATTTTACCCTCAATGCTAAAATTTCCACTTATTATCATTTCACATGTTTTTTAATGATATGTGGGATATACTTAAGTGATTAACCATGTATATATAATATTTACGCATAATCCATTTTTATTTTACTTCCATGTTGTATGATTTTTAGTCCATTAATTATGTGATCATGTCAAACATCCATAATGAATAACCATTCAACTAATGGAAATAAAATAAAGGGTATGATTATGAACATTACTATTGGTTAGTTTTTCTAGTGCTTGATAAACTAACCCTAACCTAGGGGAGAAACACATTGAACTATTTAAGTTTCATGTTTATAGATTTCCACCTATCCACCTTTGTGTCTCCTTGGATTGGTTTGACCTCAGCTCCTTACTTGAACAACCTCCACTAGCATGGGAGCTCCATCCATTTCATATTCTTCTAACTCACATATAGGTGAGGGGTAATTTGGGGTTTACATAAAAGAAACCATGTGCATGCACACCCGACATATTAATGAGGATAAGGCACACATGCCAACAATTTTTAATAAATTAATAAGGAACCAATCACATAAAAAGTTCTGGACTAGCTCCTGATCATCCACATACATGCAATTAATTACACATATAATAAAACTAGAATTAAATTCTTTTATAATTATTATTAAAATAAATTACACTTGAATTGATTAATTATTACCTATAATTAATCAATCCTTTTTATCTTAATCCATTCCCAAATTTCATTGATATTCTCATCCATAACATTGTATATTACTTGTACCTTAGAAGAAACCTGTTTATACCCTTCCAAAACTACCTATAATGTATTTATACTTGTATACACTATATTCTTTGTGATATGTAGCATGAAAAAATAATTATAAATTTAATACAACTCATACATTATGTTTAGATATTTGAACATTACCCAAAAGTTAATTAAACACACACACACACACACACACACATATATATATAACACCTATCATATTTTGTGTCCTAGATTTACTCCTACGCGAAGGTACATGTCTCAAGGGTTACATAATATAAAAATAATTTTTTTAATCTTCAAAATTTGGAAACAGTACATAGCGTGTAGATACGACTACACAATGTGTACTCCCCTCACTATCCATCTGAAGTAAAAACATGGAGAAATGACATGTGCGGTGTACTTTGGAAATCTGTGGAGTACACGATGTGTCTGGTGGGCCACACACCATGTAGACTCCATGTTACATGGTCACCATCTTGGAATGTCATGTATGGGATACACGACTTGACCCTGACCCAAAGGGACTACATGTCATGTCCAGTGGGCCACAAGACATGTAGTTTGGTTCACCGTGTTGCAGTCTATCCTGGTCAATATGTAGTGTAAAAATTAACTACAACGTGTGTCATTAATGAACACAACTTGAGTAATTTCTGAATTACTTCTGATGCATTGAAAAAAATATACAATACATGTAGATACGACTAAAATGTGTTTATTCTTGTGTTATTTAGACAGAACCGTCAGTTCCACCTGATGAGATCCTCTATTTAATTTTAACTATAAAATTATTCATTTTTGTAGATCTGTGGGAAATGATAAGGGAGGAATAGATCTAGAAATTAAAATATTAATAATGATTAAACATTAATTTAAAAACCAAATTATTAAAGTGTAAATAATATAATAATTGTTTAAATAAATATAAATGAAAATATGACCCCTTTGATACCACTTTTAGGTTTCGGGCATAGTGGAAGCACAAGATGGGTGCGTACCCAATTTTTCAAACTTCCATGATTAATGATTAATCTGGGATCAATACAATGATGAATTTTAGTATCAATGGAATTGAATCAAAGGTAAAATACAAAGGAGATAACTCAGAATCGAGAAGAGAGTATCGATATATTTTATTTATAATTAATTTAATTAAATTATACAGTTACCTCTAACATGATTCTTTTTTTGGTGATGTGTCTGGCCATGGGTCCAAGTTGTGGATTCATTGTAATGTAGAATCCAAGGATATGAATCCTCTAGTGGTGATCCACATATTATCCACATATCTTTGAATGTCACTGAAGGAGTCTCTAGGTTCTAGCATGGAAGATACTTTCTCTTGTGATGTCTACCTTTGATTTCCTTGAGAATCGCTTCCAGATAATTCACTTTGATTTTTGGAGGAGGATATCTCTCATTCATGAAATTGTCCTTGGAGTGGGAAGAGTTCTCTAGGATCGAGATCTTTTCTCCAAGGATTTTTTGCACACAACGATTGGTTAGCCCGTTGAATAACCCTATGGCTACTATAGAGAAAAACAATATAACATGGAATATAATTTACCAGGTAATAATAAATAATTAGCATAGGTATCGTTACTTAATTTATTATTCCATGTGAAACCTCATGTCAAATAATAATAACAATGCTATTATTTCCATGACATGTACTTAACATACACATTATATTTAAATATCATTTTACCAAATAATATTTAATATTATTTCTCAGTGGACCCATAACATGGTAATCCAATCCTCAACAATATTTATCGGGCCTAGAATAATGACTATTTATTTATTAAATAAATATATCTGTATTATTTTTTGATAAATAAATATTTTTTCCGCAATATATTCTCTCAAATGACTAGAGACTAAATAAATTTGATCAAACATAATTGAATAATTATTAAAACACAACCGAGAATAATATTTATTCAATTTGTTAAATAAATTAAATTATGTAACATAGATAATGGCTATACTTAGTGTGTGACCATTTAGGCCTATTTCTCATTGGCATTAGGCAGGTTTTCTAAAGTCCAAGATTACTGTCTAGCAAAGGTTGAAGGTAACCAAGAGAAATAAATTTATTTCACAATGTCATGTAACCTCATATGAACTGTTATTGTGTAATAGAATCCATTTTTTCCGATATCTCCAATCAAGTGGTTTGTATGAAAGTACCGTTAACCCATGTGCTCGATTTCTAATTCTTTGACTTCCCAGAATTGAAAATTCTGAGATAACACCATGGAAATGGATTTAGTTAGGCTTTATCATTTCCATAAAAGGGCCTGAGATATCTACTTTTGTAGATGTGACAAATCATTTCCCTCATTATTCATTAATGCAGTATTACTTGTGATGCACCCAATATATATTACCTCACCACGAACATATGTTGTCACATTTTTTATCAATAAATATTAATACGTGAGTCATAATACCCATTAATAATAATCTTAAATTATAAGGACCAATACACACATCCATTAATAGAAACATCCAATGACACTTATTAATGTGTATTTCCTACTGGCTTGTTCTTATAATATCCTCATGGATATTACCAAGGGCGCACGCCATGAGAATGTGCCTAAAAGTTTCATGAGTCCCACCCCTAATAGCATGTATCATTTATGTCCCTTAAAATGATATCATTCATCCATATAACATCTATTCAAGAATAGTGTCAGGTCACTTCTGGGTTTTCAACATAGGAAGGATCCGTTATGACCTTTTAGTGTGACAACTATAATTTCGAAATTATCACGTACCATGTCACGCAAAAGAACAATCATGACATGATAAAGAGATTATTAATATTCATCCAATGAATATATGTTTATCATAAAGTATACAGAAGTTGATTTTTAGGGCACCAACTCTAACAAAAAATATGACCACCAATACTAAAATAATATTTAGAAGCCAATATTGTAATTGGAATGCTTAAAATATCACATGACATGTTTGAAAATGCTCCAAAGTGATGGTTGTGATCTTTCCAATATTGAAGCACATCCAAATCCTCAAAATGGTTAATTTTTAATTTTGGTTCATCTAAATAAATATCTTAATGAGACTTTACAGTTTTTGTTTCATGTTAACTCTCATATTGAAGATATTATTATATCATAAAAATGTATATGATTAAAAACAAATAAATTTATAAATTTATAATAATATAATTTATATAATACTTACGAAAAATAATTCAAAGCCAGTTTCAAATCCTTCATTGGAATGTTTAGAGGAATATATAGATTCTTGGACTTCAAAACCATCACTTGCTTCATTATTAGAATCCCTTTTTCATAATTTTCATACAACTTATACAACCAATTCTTTAAACTTTCAAATTTTTCTTCACAAGTAAAAAGATTAAGTCTTAAATAAAAAAACCTTAATAAATTTATAAATTTATAAGAATGATGTATTTCTCTCCCAGCCGCTCCTCCTTTTTCTTTGACTAGGGTTTCATCCTGCAATCCTGCAGCGTGGAATCGGTGGTAGTCCTGAGAACCCTTTCTTCTTCCCACCTTACCTTCATCCTATTTTCAACTCTTCCATATTTCTTCCTTCTCCTTGATCTTCTCATCTTCTTCCATGGTAGTATGATTTTCTTGGTGTTTTTCCTTTAGGGAGGATCTATTTGTCCTAACAAAGGTGATCATTGTTGAAGCCCATAGCTACTTCAACCTTGATTTGACCTCATTTTCTACCACATCTCTCCATGTTGGATCTAGATTGATGATAACACAGTGGTTTTGGGTTATGTGGTATGGTGTTTGAGGGTTTTTAGGTGATCTTTTGTCATCTCATTCTTGTTTTTGTCTTCTGGGTTCATTTTCATCATGGGGTTGTCTTCTAGATTATTTGGTTGTTCTTGTATCTACCCTGACCTCAAGTACCTATTCTCCTCTTCATGTTAGATCTGGAGTTGTGGTTTCCCCATGGTTTTGGGAGGTGGGGTTTGGCGACCAAAGGTGCTGCCTGTGCAGCCCGATTTAGTTTGCATCTTTTTGTCTGTTATAGTTTATCTTCCTATTTTCTGAGGGAGGATTTCAAAGGTTCCATTAGTTATGATGGAGGGTGTTGGTGTTGTTCATGGTAGTGGCATGTAGATGATTTTTCATTTTTATGAGGTATGTCTGATCTGTGGTGTTTTGACTGTTTATAGTTTATGACGACATGATGCTAGTGATTTTCAATATCTTTGATGACTAGTGTTGTTCTCGGATGGTGGCTAAGATTGGGGTGAGGATGAAGATGATAATGATGGAATCTCATGATAGTGATGATGGTTGGTGATGGGATCAGCGGATGTGGTTTTTTATGAAAACAGATTTAATGGGAATGATGACATATGGATGCTGCTGTCCCGACCTGAAATAGGAGATAAAGTACGGCTCAGATCTTGTGGCACATGGAGTTTTTGAAATTTTGAATTTCATGATTTTGGTTGTTATTATTTTAAATTTTGAAATCATTTTCATTATGGTTGTTTTTGAATTGTGGTATATGATATTATGTGGTTTGGATTTTGGTATGTCTGGTTCCCACTAACCCATTATGCGATTTTTTTTAGAAAATACAAAAAAAATGGATTGGAGAAGTCATGTTTTCACTGTATACACATCAAGTTTAACCAAGAATCTTTTTTATGCAATTACTGTAAACATAATTATGATGGATGAATTTTTTATTAGAAAAAATAGTCTTCGCCTCCAAATAATCCCCCACATATAGTTTGTTTCATATAAACCTTGAAAACTCTCCAAACATAGCATGAAATAATGATCCACTCCAATGGCCCGAAGGCCTTCATTATTTATATATTTTTTATAATCCACCTTAAAATGGGTGGGGTTTAACCCTTACAAGGCCCATAGGCCTTAGAGGAATTCATTACCCTTAGGCTTCAATCATTACAGACAACCATGAATAACTACTTGGAACTGCTTCTCCCCAACATCTTCATCGTGAAATCAGCTCTCCACCATCACATGGTTGTTCATCTAGGATTTCTGGTGAATGCACAGGCTTGTCCCGATGGTAGGTTCCATACCCTCTCATTATTGCAATCCATTTATCTTCTACTATGGTGAAAGATCCTCGGTCCTCCTCCTTCTGAAGCTTGTTCCTTGTAGGTTGTCTGGTTTGCATCTTCACATAAGGTGTCCTGAAGGCCTTGAGGTGTCCTGAAGGACTTACTAATCTGATGTCCTGGGTGGACCAAAGGCCTGAAAGGACTCGGGGACCAAATTGGTTGCTCGAAGGCCTAAACGGGGGAATATTTCTGACTACTGCAGTTCCCACTACAGTACCTACTACAGTTCTGCACAGTTCCTACAATAGTACCGAAAATTAGCCTCTTCCTGGATTTGATCTCGGGTCTCCTAGATGTACTTAAGGAGTCTTTCCTCTCACCCAAGTACAACTAAGTCATGATTTTGCCATAGACTTTTTTTACCTATTGTATTTAGGAATATATATATATATATAAGATTTTGGCTTCTTTCAATTTTTTTTATATTTATCTATTTATCCAACAACAATTTTCTGATGAAATGATACTTCATATATATATGATTTGTTTCATCATGGAACACCATATTTTTAGACAAGTGAATCTCAATTTGGTTGTCATAGAAAAGCACCACTTTTTCCTAAACCCTATTGAGACCCTTTAGTAATATCATTAACGACACTATTTATTTCCCATATTTCATTGCTTTTACAAACTCAGCTTATGTTGAATGTAGAGTAACAATCATTTTCAACTTTTATGACTAGTTGATAGTTGTTCCTTTAATAGTATACACAAACTTAGTTTTAAATTTCCTAACATCTGTGTCACCAGAAAAGATTTAGTCCATAAACCCTTATAATGGATTATCATTTCCAAAGTATAGAGCTTTGTTTTATGATCCTTCCAAATACTGAATGATTTACTTTGAAACTGTTTAGTGTAATTTCCCTAAATTCTCCACGTATCAACTCACAACTCCCGCTGAATTGAAAATGCATGGACAAGTGCAAGTCATTGCACATATAAAACTTTTTAAGGATAATTTATATAGAATTTTATCCAATTAATTTACATTAAATTATATTGTTGGTGATTGTGAGTTGGATAACTTAAAGTGAGTAGTAAGATGGTTTGTGGCTATCTTAATTCTGACCATCTCAAACCTTTTGTTGATCTTCAAGATATAATACTTCTATGATACCATAAAATTTATATCTCTCTTATCTCTTTCTATATTCATACCAAAAATATTCTTTGCATTCCCAAGATATTTTTTCTTTAATATTTTAGGCAAATCACACTTCTACTATCATATTTTCTAACCATCTCATCCGGATATCAAGATGAATTCCACATATAAGATAAATATGATGAATGTCCCATATTTACATTGCTTCTAGTAACACCAATGTTTTTTATTTCTCTACTTGAATCCTTCTTCTATCATAAATGAAATGAATTTTTTATTCCATTGTTTAGGGGATTTCTTGAGATTGTACATTATTTTCTTCAACCTATAAATAAAATTATGGATCCCTTGCACTAGTAAACCTATTGATTATTTCATGTAAGATATTTTCACTAAATCTTCATAAATGAAGTATTTCTTAAAATTTACCTCCTCCAGATACAAATATTCTAATTATACCATACACAAAATTGTTTAGATGGTAGAATATTTAACTACCAATGAGAATATTTCAAAAAAATTTAATCCTTACTTCTATTAAAACCACTTCACCACCACTCATTTTTTTTTTCTTTTTTATCATATTTTTCTTCCTTAATCAAGTAGACCCACTTATTTTTAAGTGCCTTTTTACCCTCTAAGACTTTAACCATATCCCAAGTTAATTTGAACTTTAATGAATTAATTTTCTCATTCATGGTTGACTCCCACTGCTCAAAGTCACTAAAAGAAACTACTTCCTCTAGATTTTCATGTTATTCTGCATCTGTTAGGAGTAGAAAGTTCTTATTAGTCCCATACCTTAAAATAGACTCCTAATTCTGGTTAGAATCCTTAATTAAATTATCTGATCTGAACAACTCAGACCAGTTCTACCAATTAGTACTTAAAATTCTGGAACCTAAAATTTCAAGGCCAGTAATTTTGGTGCTCTTAATCAAGTTTCAACTGACCTTAAATTTTATATTATTTCTTATGATATTAATGATGAACTTCCAGTTCCTTCAGTTCCCACATATGAGTTCTCCATCTTTTTTGAATTTCCAATACTCTAATCAATTTTATCTTGTACAATTTATTCTCCTTCAACTTCTTTCTCAGTCATGTTCTATTCCTTCTACATAAAATTTTCATCAAATACAACATTTCTACTTCTAATGATTTGTTTTAATTAACCATCCCACTATTAGTATCTAAAATTTTCATTTCCATCGCTATGGAAAGAAGTAATTTTGGATTTTGATTCAAGGTTGTCCCTATTCTTAGCATCTACATGTACAAATAATAAACTATCGAAGACTCTTAGGTGGTGAACTTCTAGTTTTTTTCCAGAACATATCACCTATGGATGTTCTTGTATAATCTTTGATGAAAAACTATTATTGTTGTGATATGATATCATGTTTGGTGCCTCTACCCAAATAACCTTAGGAATCCCCAAGTATAACCTCATAATCCTAGATTTTCCTATTATATTATTTTTCATTATTTTATCCAATCCATTAATTTTTGGACTTTTGGGCACTATCTTATCATGTCTTATTACATCCTTTTGGAAGAATTTGTATAAGTTTAATCTAGTTTACTAACCATCATTTTCTCTCTAGATGAACTTCAAATTTTGATTTCATTCACTTTATACCAAATATTCCCATTGAGCTGCAACAATTTTGCTAACTTCGAGGGTTGAACTATAAGATTTGATTCCACTTATAGGGGAAAATCCCAACTGACCATGAAATGTAAATCTAATATTCTGATGAGACCACTAGATTTTTGCACGTCATTACATTGAAAGATCATATGAAGGAGACTCTTTCTAGTAGAAAACTGATCTATGGAAGTTACTCTATAATTAATTGCTTTATAAGTATGTAGTTTTATCACCCTACTCACCACATGATGTTGTCCTTGATTTCACACACACAAGAAATCTCACAAATGCGCAGAGTACCAAAAATATAATCAATGGTAGTACATGAAATAGGGAAATAGAAAAAAGAAACAAAATATTATTTTATCACGCTTTAAATGATTTTTCCTATGTGCATGATGGAAACACACTATTTATTACCTTTTAACATAGCTAGAATATTACAGGTAATGAAAACATATTACAAAAGATAATTAATAATCACTAACTTCTCAAATCCACAATAAATACTAACTTGAATTTACCTTCCTTTTTGTTTTTTGTGTTGTGCTATTTGTTTTAAAAGTCATGTGCACTTATATACTAAGCATCAACTGATCAACCTATAATATTTTCTCCCATGAAATAATGAATCACTATGAATGGATGCTTAATCATGATTACCAAATTG
Source organism: Viscum album (assembly GCA_963277665.1). Classification (NCBI taxonomy): domain Eukaryota; kingdom Viridiplantae; phylum Streptophyta; class Magnoliopsida; order Santalales; family Viscaceae; genus Viscum; species Viscum album. The sequence continues at coordinate 1,894,698,936 of OY728121.1, read as the reverse complement.
GTTAGCCTTTAGTATTTTGGAACATTCAAACCTCCAATAGATCATCATACAAATATTCATAAATGGGAACTTATGATGGTCCTAGTGATATTGGAGATGTCATTTTGTCACTGTTTTCACATAATGTCTAGGCCGCCATTTGGTGCAAGAAATTATAGTGAACGTAATTTCGACGGATTCACTTCCAGGGAACTGAGATAGACATTATCATCCAACTGGTCATGCATTGTAGGAGGAGGGCACAAGGTTGATGTCATTCATGTTCATGATATTCTACTTTCCTAGACTGGTGATTTTCACACATGGAAGGGATGGTGTGACATGACATTTGATGTTGGGGATAGAGAGTTCCAATCTAGTTGGGGAGCAACTAAGGGATGCCTTAATTATATTCTATTGATATTATTTTAGTATCCTATAAGCATAATTTAGTTTGGGAGTCTTGGTGTGGTTTTGAATTGAATTGTTGACCTATTTGGGTTCTTGTTTGTTTTATTGTTTATTCACTGGGGAATTAGTATGCTCTTTCCACATTTGTATGAGAGACCATAGGTATGATCCAAATGAATATACATGTTATGATCACCCCTGTTATATTATCTACATTTTAGGTTTCCAACAGGTTTTCAAAGGCGATTTGGATATTACTAGTTTGGGGGATAGAATTTTTTTGGAGTTGGTGCCTTATAATTTTTCTCTGTATTTCATTTTAGAGGTTTTTATTTTTAATTCATTACGTGAATTTTGGGATAATTGTTATTTTAAATTTATGATATGGTATTGACCAATGGTTTTTTATATTTAATTCTTATGTTTATTGAGGGTAATGATTCCTATTGTGTGTTTTATGCTCATAGTGCTAATTTTCAACCCAAGGTCTATTGGAGGTACGTTTCAGGGGGTCACTTCCCCTCTTCCTTGTTAGCTGATGAAGGGTCCTCATGGAGGGAGGATCATGATAGATTATTGGTCTATTATTGCAATATATATTTTATGTACGAAGTTAATTTATATTTATTAGATAATTTTTATCATTTGGATTTGGTAATTGGTGTGTTATTAGTCTAAGGAAACCCCTTGTGGAAATTTTGATGTTTGTTTTTTTGTATTTTTTTGTGTTATTGGTGATAACAGTGTTGTTTTTTTTATATTGTTCATAACTCAAATTAAAAAATTATAAATATATGGAATTTATTCAAATGATCATTATATATATTTTCATATATGAAGATTATTTCTTACAACTATCGTATATATGTTACAATAAATTTGACAATGACATATATGATGGTCATATATGTAAACCTCATTTTTTAAAAAACATTAAGAATAATATAAATAATGTTGATTGAAAATAATTTTGATATGAAGTGGAAATAATACAAAGGATAAAAAACCATATATGATGACAATATATATAACAATCAAAAACCATCATACAGTTTTAAAAACCATCATATATAATTATTTTTAGTTGTTCACTCACTTCATTTATTTTTATCTTTAAAAAATATAAAGGTTTCCTTTGCAATAAAAAATAATTTTTTTGTTGAGATTAATGGGTGGTTAAATAAAAACATTTAGATTATAAATAAATATTTGACAATATTAAATGGTATGATGATATATGGAGGCAACTCAAATAATTAATGAATTGTGAAATTAAAAAAATATAAAATGAATGAAACTAAATTTAAAATCATTCAACTAGAGATGTTGGATTAAATGAGTGGTGAGAGTGAACCATTGATGAATTTTAAAAATACATACACAAATATCGATTGTAGATGTGGAATTATATGAGGGGTGATAATGATTCCTAATGTATGTGTACATACATTATGGAAGAAGAGGATGCTAGAAGCTGCACCTTTGTTTCCTCATCATTTGAAATTCCCCATCACCCAAGAATGACAAAGCTACTAATGAAGATGACTGAAATATAGTGGAAGTCATGGTGTGGCTATTTCTATTCAAAAAATAAAAATGGTGTATATTATGATGCCTTCTTCTACGGAATACGCCCATACATATCTCTGGGGACTTCCTCAAAATTCTCCTACGAATTCCTTTTTCCTGTATACCCTACTAGGAACTTATTGGGGATCATATCTCAACACCGTCGTGGAAGCAGTTGCACAAATATGAAAGAGAATATTCACCCGAAGGCCTTTTGTCACCCAAATTCATTTTATCACACCACACCCAAAGGAATTTTTAAAACTCACCCGAAGGCATTTTACAATGCACCCAAAGGGTTTATCTCTCTTGACTCACCGACACCCATGAACATACCATTTTTGGTGTACCACTGATCATCACAACTAGGACACACCACTTGATCTTTGCAACCAAGACAAATTTTTATTAATGAAACCATAATGAATATATTTTCATGTTGCCCTTGAATATTCTCTCTCCATTATTGCATGTCATCATATTCATCATCTTGTTGCCCACCATCCTCGACACTTGGGAAAGCGCAATGGTGGAACACCCTTTCTCATTCACTCTTGGAACCTACATCTTTGTTGGCCCACCTTTTTCACTAGTTAACGCAAATGTGACAAACCCGTATTGATTTTATCTTTCACCACCTACATCTTTCCAAAACTGTATTTGAAAACATGCTACTGCATCCTCTTATATAGGAATCATGTCCATACCTCCATTAATGTGGTAAACATTCATTATTCTATACATTAATATTTAGAATAATTCTCCATTAATGTTGGGAGAAAATCATTCATTAATGTTGAGATAAATCACTCCTTTAATAATTTTATCTCTCCTCAATATTTAAATTTTAAATAAAAAAATCCCAAAAATCTCTACCTTTATTTAAAAATCAAATACTCTACATTCATCTACACCATCTGAGTCAGTGTGATCATCGGCTCCACCAATATCCAAATGTCACCCAATGAGGAGAACATGTTTCATGACACCTACGGTTAGGATGACTTTTGATATTCTAGCAACACCACTGATACCACTGTCTTTTTCCGATAACATTCTTCCAGACACCTGATAGACCACCTAACCCAAGGAAATTTAGCAGTATTCCACCAAACTCTAACCATCACCAACAATGGAACATGCCTTATGAATACAGTTGGTCAATCAGACATTTGATAACCCAGAAACACCCCTGGTATCGCTGTTGTCTATCAGTAACATCCTTCAAGTCCTTGATATGATGATCCACCAGATGCCTGCCACCATGTTTTTTAACATGGAAATTTATCCAATCCCTTTGATACAACTATTGGGGATCAGATATTAACATTTCTGTGGAAGTATTCACACAATCATAGAAGAGAAGATTCACCCAAAGGCCTTTTATCAACCGAATTCATTTTATCACACCACACCCGAATGAAGTTTTACACCACAACTAAAGGTATTTTACAACACATCGAAATGATTTATCTCTATTGACACACTAAAACCCATGAATGTATCATTTTTTTAGTACCTATGATAATCAAAACTAGTACATGCCTCTTAATCTCCGCAACCATGAGGACTTTCGATACATGGCACCATCGGGAATCACTATGTATGTCGTTGTCGACAATTCTCTCTCCATCACCACACGTCATCATCTTCATCATCTCATTTTCCTCCAATTTCGGCACGTGGGAAACCATAATGGTGGAACCCCATTCCTCATTCTCTCTTGGAGACTACATATTTGTTGGCCCACCTTTCGCACTGGTTACCATAAACACAACAACCCCTTCCTGATTATCTATTGCACTGACTACAACCCTATCCCTACACCCATTGGGGATGTCTTATATCGAACATATCACCACTATTCCCAGACCAATAACCTACTCACGCACCATAAATATGATGAAGACGCTGGAAATTGCTCCTCGAGGAGACTGGAGTGCAGCCGACCCACTCAATGTGTCTTGGGATTCTCATCTTCAAAGGATTCGACAATGTCATGTGGATGACAGAAGGATTATGATGAGGGGCCTCCTCTGATCATATTTTCCCCCTAGAGAGGCCTTGACACAATGATCCATGATGGATGCTATAGAAGTAGCCACCAGTAACTACTCCACCCCTAACACCTTCAATCGGATACGCCACCTCCATTCCCTGATCCATTTGATTCTCATGTAGGCCATCATCCCCTCCGACAGGGAGCCACCGTCAACCCCCGAACAGGTGTTCTATTCTTCAACTGAGCCCTGTTTCCCCATTATTCCTCAAAAAGGAGATGGTGGCCAGAGGCGGGGCTTCAGTGCAAACATCTAATTTGAGAATCCTTGATTCATATTGGATTTAAAATTAGGGCCTTCTTGAATAAACTCCTTCTCAAGGGAGAGATGGACAATGTTTTCCAGTTCTTATTTTTTCCCCTTATCTTCCTTTCTTATTTTTTGGTTTTTAAAATTCATTATTTAAATTTTAGGAAGCTATATGACATGTGTCAATAGGTTCCCAACTGATATTGTGTACATGTTAAAAAATTAAGTATTTAGATTTAGTTTAGTTTTTGACATCATTAATCATTTTTCATCCATTTAATTCTATTTCACCCCTTCCACTGCTTATATTTATTAGTTATATATTCTTAAAATTATTTGTATAAAAATATATATTTGTTATTATATAATATTAATAATAACACTTGTTTTACCAAAAATTTAATCCACTATTATTAGGTGACAATACTGAAAAATCTCTTACCATTAAAAAATTTCATTGCAATAACTTATTTAGCAATAATAAATATTTTATCAATAATAGAATATATATATATATCCATGATTTAGTGACAATACATCGTTTGTCAAAAATATATATGATTATATGTTAAATTAAAATATAAATAGTTTAATTAGGTTCCATGAAATAATATATAACTACATATAACATAATTTATAAAATTATTGATAGATTATTTGAATTTTTAGCAATCTTAAATGAATCAAGGTTATTGTAGTCGTTAACAGACCAGACCAGGCCCACCCCTAAGATAGTTCATGTGATCTATAAGTTTAATAGAATGGACCATCCCAATCCTCATAAAATGTGAAACATAGAATAATGACCCTAACCCAACCTTAACAGGACCCAAGGACTAGTGGATTTTCTCACAGGCCTAAAAAATTATATATATATATATATATATATACACATACATATATATATAACTTCTACAAATGTGGGAAAGGGAAGTGCTCAGGTTTTATCAGTGCTAATCAGAAAGTGTTGATAAAAAGGGTACTGTTATCATCACTAGAAAAAAGAACTGATAAATATACCCTTTATCAATGCTAATATTAGGGCTGATAAAGTCCCCCATTTATCAGTGCTAACCAAAAGCGATAATAAAAAAGAGACTTTATCAGTGCTAATAATATCACTTATAAATGTTTTTAAGAAAAAATATTATTAATTTATATTAAAATATTTTAATTATATAGAAATATAATGGTTATATATATACAATAAATAAAAACACATGTTTATTGTGTTTATTATGCTTATGTTTTATTTTTGTTTATTATATTTATTAGTTTTTGTTATATGTTTAATATATAGTTATTATACTATATGTTTATAATATTATATATAAATAATTTTTAATATATATATACAAATACTTAGTAAATATATATATATATTTATATTTAAATATATTTTTGTTTCCAAATGAATGTGTCAATTGATGAGTATGTCCATATTCTCATAAATATGTTCATTGTTTATCCTAATGTGGGCCATATATACTATAGTATTATACTTGGTGTATTCATTCATTTCCTATATATATGAAGGTTTATCTTCTCATAAGTACTTAAAATCATGATAATATATTTAAAAAATTAATAAATGTATTTATTATGTTCAAAAATACCAATACTTAGTTATATATAATTATATACTTTTTAAATATATTATATATAATTATAAATATATATAACTAATTAAATGTAAATATATTTAAATAATTATAAAATTACAAATTTTTTTTTCAAATGATAAATATATATTTATGAATACATTTTGAATATATTTATTTATAAATATATGTCTTTAATGAATATATCCACAAACAGAGATATATATATATATATTTAAATAAATATGAAATTAAAATTAAAATTAATATATTAACTTATATTTATATATTTATATATATTTAATAATAATTGAAATTATAAAATTATATATATATTTAATTATAATTTATATACAGACACAAACATACATATATATATATATATATTTAATTATAATTTAAATTATGAAATTATAATAAATATATTAATTATATATAGATATAAAATTATAAATGTAACAAATATATTGGTTATAATTTTATAATTATGAATAAATGGTATTTTTTATCTGCACTTTCAATTGTAGCGCTCATAAAACATAATTTTATCACCTCTCTTTATCTAGAACTGATGAAAGTGTCTCTGGTTTTTATAAATAAACCCTAACTTTCTCCTCCTTCGTCGCACCCCTCACGCTCTCGCGAAAGTCGATCCCTATCACTATTTCCACCTCCAATCCTCCCTCCTCTCCCCTCTCCACTACTCCCTCCTCTCCTACTTTATCCTCATCCTCTGCCACCGACTCCTCTGACACCATGAACCGAGCTTCATCGCACAGCTCTCCTCTACTAGTGGCACTCCTCCACCGCACCTCTCCTTCATTGCAGCTCTCCTCTACCATTTCCTATCCTCTGTTAGCCTCTCCTCCATCATGCATCTCCTATAAAACAAATTCACCTCCACTATAAGCTGAACCACACCTCCGCGATTAGTTTTCTACTCCTTCTCATTGGATTCACTTATTACAGTTTGATATTGATGTTGTTGTTGTGAATTGTATGGGCTAAAATCCCTGCGGAAAATTGTGGCTGTTGTTGGTCCTTATTTTCTCACTAAATGAAAATATGATATATTATATCATTAATTAATTATTCATTCATGGTGTTCTATGTTATGTTTTGTGACTATTATCCTGGAATAGTTTTTATTTATATGATTTATGACCCATAAGGATTTATTTTCAACATCCTTCCAAAAAGTGTTACCTCTCAAATGTGATATTCAATCTGGGGAATTAGATTTCTCTTTAATTATAAATACTCCAGAATTATCTTATCCTCTAGTTATATTTGGTAAAATTCAATTTTCTTATACTATATTTTGAATTGGTTTATTTAAAAATCATTAATGTGATGTGGTTTTTCATCATGGTTATTTCAAAAAATTCAAAATATTATTCCATACATTCAAAAATAAAATTTTTACCATCCACTCCTATTTTTTTATTACTCTTATATATTTTTAATGCTTTTATTATTAAATATTCATTTGAAAGATAAATTTATTCAATGTGTTACAACTTATTTTATAGAAAAAATTACATATATTTTATGTTTCTTTTATAAAAATTATTTTTAAAAGTAAATGTATTCAAATTATTTCAACTACATAAACTAAAAATGTTATACATTTATAAAGTTACCGTTATCAATGAATGTTTTTAAATGTAAAATTTATCAATTTAATTTTAATTCATTTATTTATTACATTATATATTCTTCAAGTTTTAACTTTTAAGGATTCATTTAAAAGTAAAAAAATTAAAGTATTTTTACTTATCATTCTTAAAACCTTTATATCTATTTAATAACTTTTTATTAAGAACTCTTTGTAATAATGTTTTCAATAGTAATCTATTTCCCTTCAAGAAAAATTAAATATAATTTCCACTTAAATGTTTTAAAAAGAGTTTGTGAAAAGGTTTGTATTTTTACATATATTTATTTTCTTAGGATTTTTTTCTATGTAGTGATATTTTAATCAATAAATTTATATGTTATTATGATATGATTTATTTTGGAACATGAGAATTATAATATTCTATGATTACTTAAGTTCATGTTAATGTGATTTTTTTTAATTATTTAAGAAAAAAATTATTTTTCCATTTTAAGAATTCTTCCCACTGTGTATCCTTTATCTCCCCCATCCATCTTCTCTTATATATTTCCCATTGGTTTCTCCTTCTCTCAAGAACTGAAATTCATTTTTCATGAGGATTTATGGATTTAGGTTTTTTAGTGTTTTCTATGTAAGGTGAAATGTTGTGTATTGGTTACCATTCGATTTAAAGTAGGAGTTTATTTTCCCTTAATATATTTTATAATTCATGGAATGTGTATACTTTATAAATTTATTTTCAACTAAAATATAGTAATATGTTGGTTCTTAGGTGAAATTATAAATTTTTGTCTTAAATTCTAGGCTTGGAATAAGGGGTTTTTCCTTAGAATTTCATGTACTATTTTTAAATTATATTTATTCTCATGAAAATCATATTTGAAAAGGTTAATAGTTCCATTTAAATGTTTTTTATTGTAAATTTATGTATTATTCCTTTTTTAGTTTTTAAAAGGAATTTTTCATGTTCTTAGGGAATGTTTTGGAATGAAAAATGGATTTTTTTAAGTGATTCCAAAATCATTTAAATGATGATACTTTAAATAAGGGGATTTAGACTCTACATACTAAGTTGGTTTTCATGTGAAGATCCATTTTTTACTTCAAAAGGTAAATGGTTTATTTCTCATGTGACCCTCAATGATTTCCTCTATAATTGTTTCACCAGTTATGGGTTATTGATTATTTATATGATGGATATATAATTTGAAAAGGGAATTTTATATGTGATGGTGTTAGAGGTGTGGTGTGATACATTTTTTTGGAAATTATCTTGAATTCTTTCTCACCTCCATGGTTGTTTGTTAATAGTAACTGGGGTGTCTGGGTTGGAGGTCTTGGTTCATGCTACCATAGTTGGTACACACACTTTTATGGTTCCCCTAGTTGTGATTAAGACAACGCTAGTTAGAAGGTTCCATTATGATGAGTTAAGTATGGATTAATTGGGTGGATCATGTTGTTGTTGGAAGAAACATATATAAGATGTTGGTACAGGTAGTTATAGTGCCGTTTTGAATCATCACACACTAGTACCTAGGTTATATCCCATGAAATTTTTTTCCTTTATCAGTGGTTCTATATATAGGGCTAAATTATTATATTGTTTACACCCCCCCTTATGATTATTTTATTAGTGTAACTATTAATATTGGATTTATTTACTATTATATTGTTCCTTGATCACATGGTTCCCTTATTTATTGTGAATTTATTTTCTCCAATTGATAAGGGTTCTTTATGTGATAATGATTGATTTATTTTCAAGTGAAAATAAAATTTATGTATTATGATACGGGTAGTACCTATATTTCCCACCAATTAATTGGGTAAAATATTATATGTCATGATATATAAATGTTTTGTGAATTGGTTAGTATGTTTATAGGTTCAAAAATGGTGAGTGTGATTGCGTTAAGATCTACTCATAATAATACATGTGAATAAGTTAGCAAGTTGCTAAGTTCATGGGTGAGTGTGATGGTGTTGATCTCTAATCATAAATTTAAAATGTGAATACGGTTTTGAGTATCTAGTGGGGGGTCGCAACACCGAAAAAGGAGTTCACCCACCAATGATGGGTTGGGAAGTCCATAAGGTTGATGGTAGGAACACAAAAAACTATAGATCCGAGCTAAATAGTTGTTTCATGATACATATAAGGTGTGAATACATCAATGATTTTCATTGTCTAGATAGAGGGAAGTGAAAATGGCATCTAGTTATATTATTTGGGGTACACTTTTAAAATTATTCACATGTTTTGAAATGTTTCTTAAAAAATTATATGTGTTCAACATACCCTATTACGGTTTTAAATTTCTTTAAAATGGTTTAAAAGGATTGGGGTTTTTATAAAGGATGTTTGGAACTAATTGGTTTATTTTAAAAATGGTTTTGTTATTTTAAAGATGAATTTTTGTAAAAAAATTTCTTTTAATGGTATTTCAACTATTATTATATAAATTGTTTTTAGAGGAGATTTAAAGTCTATAAATTTTTTTATCATTGGTTAATTTTTATATCAACGTTTTGTGTATTTATTTTGTTAAATATTAATATCACGGAATCAAATAGGATGAATATGAATAAAGAATGGATGGATGCCAATCATCTGACAAAACAGTATGATGATGGGCTGAAAGAGTTATTCATGTATGAAAAAGATAATTCATATGATCCTTCTCAAATCTTGTGTCCATTTTTAGGATGTTGTTATTCAAGACAAGTTATTCTAGAGGAGTTGGAAGAACACTTGATCTATCATGGAATAGATCAAAGTTATAAATTTTTAAATAAACATGGGGAAAAGAGATTGTAGGTATTTATTGGGATAACACCGCATTTTATGGATCATTTGAAATGATTACAGGTGTGGAAAATAAAGAATACCTTATCGAGGATGTTATTATAGATGTGCATGATGATGAAGATCGTATTGAGGAAATGAAAAGGACAGTTGAAGATGAACTTCTTGATTTCCAAAAATCGATTGAGTAATTAATGAGTTGCGCAAAGATTCTATTTTATTATGGTTGCACTATATATAGCATTGACATATGTTTTGAAGCTGTATAATTTGAAAGAAGGAAACAAATGGAGTGATGCCAGTTTTACAAAATTACTTACTCTCTTGAATGACATGCTCCCAGAAGATAATGTGCTCCCAATCTGAACATATGATGCCAAATGAATGCTACACTCTATGGGTATGATCTCTAAAAGAATACATGCTGACCCGAATAAATGTATATTATTTACCTAGGACCACAAATCACTTAGATAATTCCCAATGTGTGGTTCTTCTCTATACAATAAAGATGAATCTGGTCCTAGGAATGTTTCATGGTACTTTCCAATCATTCAAATGTTTAGGCACCTATATTGAAGTGAGGATACTGTAGGGAAATTGATGTGGCATGCAGACAGAATAAATAAAGATGGAAAAATAAAGCACTAGACAGACTCCCCTTAGTGGAAGAAAATTTATCATGAGTATCCTAACTTTGGAAATGAGCCAAGAAACCATCATCACACATTATCTACAGATGGAATGAATCCTTTAGGTTTTCAAAGAAACACTCACAGTATATGGATAATTATGATGGTAAATTATAACTTGACATTGTGGTTATGCATGAAATAAAAACACATCATGTTATCTATGCTTATATCAGGAAAAGAACAACTAGGTAATGATATTGATGTTTATTTGGATCCATTTATCAAGGATTTGAAATTATTATGGGATTCAGGTGTTACGATGTATGATTCTTATAGAAATAAAGATTTCACATTGAGATACATATTGTATGAGAAAATAAATGAATTTCATTCTTATAGAAATTTTTCAGGATATATCATTAAAGGAACTCTTGGGTTTCCCATATGCGAACAAGGCACACAATCAATTAGGTTGAAACATTCATAGAAAACTGTCTTTTTAGGACATTGCAGATTTATACCCCAATGACATAAGTACTGATCTTGGTCAATGCCATTTGATGGAAGTTTGAAGAATGTACAACATTGTCTCCACTAACAGGTGATCAACTATTTGAGAAAGTAAAAGATGTTTAAACAAATTTTGGTAAACCATTTTCAAAAAACCATATGAAAACCGGTTGGAAAAAGAAATCATATTTTTTCGAATTATCATACTAGAATTGCTTGTACGTCAGTTATTTTCTTGATGTTATACATGTTAAAAAAATGTATCTGATAGTGTCATCGGAACATTTCTAAATGCACCCATCAAAACAAATAATGAAACTAAGGCTAGGTACTACATGGATTACATGGGAATATGAGAATATTTGGAACTAGTGAAGGGTCAAAAAAGAACATTTTTTCCTCCTAGTTCTTACACTCATTCCATGCAGGAGAGATATCGGTTATTCGACATCTTAAATAATGTAATGGTTCCTGAGGCGTATTAATAGAATATCAAGAACATCGTTTCAATGCACAATGTAATGTTAAAAGGGTTGAAACCATATGACTTCCATGTTTTGATGCAAGGTGTAATTCATATATCTTTACGTTGAATTTTTTCCAAGAATGTGAGTCAAACATTAACAAATGTCTTTATCTTCTTCAAATCTATATGTAGCAATGTTATAGACCCAGTGAAATTACAGACTATGGAAAGTGAAATATTTTTCATATTATGTGAATTGTAAATGTTTTTCGTGGTGACATTCTTTGATATGATGGTTCAAATGATAGTTAACTTGGTGAGAGAGATTCAGCTATGTGGTCCTCTGAACTATAGATGGATTTACCCCATTGAAAAGTATATAAAGATTTTGAAATTGTATGTAAAAAATCAAATTCGGATAGAGGGTTTTATTGTAGAGTGATATATTGTTGAGGAGGTCATTTAATTTTGTAATGAATACTTGTTCAGTGTGCTAAGAATTGGTCTGATGGAATCGCATCACACTGGGTGACTTAAGGGTGAAGGTATTTCGGGAAAGGAGGTCATCACAATCAATATTATAGATTGGGAGCAAACACACCTTTACATTTTGCATAACAGTTTGGACATTGACCCATATGTTAAAACCCACAATGAAATTCTTAGGCATTCAAATCCATCAAGGGAAGAAAATTGATATCAAAAAAATATAATCAATAGATTATAGGATAGTTTTAGGACAGTATTTTTTAGGTGTCATATGAAAATATAGACTCAATTTCAGAATTAATTCGTTAGCTAGATGAAGGACCCTGTGCGTATTTATTAACTTACAATGTTTATCTAATTAATGGTTATACATTCTATACTAATGATCATGATCAATACAGTACCAGATAGAATAGTTGAGTTACATTTGTGGATGAAGCGATGCATGTTTCTAGTATTAAGGATAGAAATACAATTTATGTGAATATATCAAACTTTGTCATCATCAAAAAAAATATGGGATCTGGATTATATGATATTCCAAGTGCTGATTTTTCAATGAAAGTGGGTTAATACCAAAAGTGTTGTTAAAATAAATGAGTTGTAAATTTTGAATGTTGATTTCATTTAAGGAATGGTACAAAGAGGAACCTATTATAATGGAATCACAGATAGAATAAGTATTTTATATTCCAAATCCCGCAAACCAAAACTGGTCAATTGCTCTGTTTTCGAACAAAACCACTGAAGAGTTATATGAAAATTCAACATAGGATGACCTTTCCATTGGTACGTTGCAATAATTTCATAGTGGTACTAGTGTAGAAGGAATTTTTTATATTAGAGGATACTACAATGAAGGTATCTGGATAGTCAATAGAGGGTACAAATCCCTTCAACCACTAAAAAAGTGAGTTTAATAATCAGGTTATATTTTTTTCTAATATACATCGTGTTACTTTATGTTAATATCTATTCATTGATGCTTTTATATTATCTAAATTAAATGTTAAAACAATTCTGTAGATAATGACTTCTGTAAGAACTCAGATCATTGTTTTCATGTATGCCTTTTCTTTTCCTGGAGTTTTTGAGAAAAAAGTGGTTTCTGGAAAAATTTTAAGTACACGCCATGTACTTTTTGAGTACAGGTCATGTACTCATCTGCCGCTTGAAGCCGTGTGCTGGCCATGTTAGGGCCACACACACGGTGTGTAGCGGTGAATTGGAGGCCTCTTAAAGTGGAATATAAAAAAACAGAGTACACGTCGTGTACCCCAGAAGTACACGGCGTGTATTTTTTTCATTAAACAGACTGGGGTCACGTCAAATCGCCAGAACAACCATCATCAAGGTCTTGTTCAGCTGAGAGCTCTCGTATGGCTGTGTTTCTTCTCCGAGCCCTCGTGCCTCCTTCTGATCTTCGTTTCATCCACCGCCAATTGCGTTGGATCCGTAGCAGTGAGTTCTCCCTTATCCTTGAGTCTTTTTTCCAATTCCTTCTCTTTCTCAAGATATGGTGGGTTGAGCGTTTTTGACGTTTTCTTAGATATTTGACGTTCTAAGGAGAATCAATCATCGTGGTTCACGTATATCGATCTCCTAGTATCAAGGTAGGTGGTTTGTGCCTTTCTGTAGGAATTCTATGAGTATTTTTTTCAATTACACAATTTCTTGTGAATGGGGAATTGTGTGTGTTCCTATTTATCCCCTATTGTTTTTCTGCTATGCTTGATTACTTGAGTAGAGGTAATTTCTTGTGAATAAGATATTTTTTACTGTACTCTGGATGTTTTTCCATGCTTGTTTTCATGTTAGGAATTTTTCCAATTTCCATGCATAGTTGTAGGATAGTGTAGCTATTGTACTATTATGATGTTATGCCTTAGAATGATAGTCAAGTAGTTCTTTAGGTTTACTTGGGAAGATACGTTGGCTACGCATTTTCGTTTTAAATAGGGTTGTGAGAAACTAGTGTAATAGACGGCAGGGAGAATGGCTGTAAGGGCTTCTTTAGAGTTTCCTTAATTTACGATTCGAGACCACATGGGGAATTGACGTTGAGTTCTTCCCCATAGATTCTGTAATTCCACGATGGGGGCCATAGGGGGAATAGACGTTTTGTGCTTCCCCAGAGAGCCTTTAGCATGATACGAGACTATAGGGGGAATTGACGGTGAGTGCTTCCCCAGAGAGTCTATTCTTTAGGTAAACCAGAGGGGGAGACTATGTGTGCTTCCCAGAGGGTTTATAGTACATTTAGGTTTAACCTTAGAAGTTAGGCAATGATAACAACCCAGAGGTTACTTTTTTGTTCTACTTTATTGACTGGCCGTTTCTTGTGTACTTTATATGTTATAATTATGGATTGTAGCAGCTGTGTGCTTCCCTGTTTAATGCTTCCTGTTTTATTACTTCCATGTATTCATTGACTATTAGGCACAGATCTTTGGATGGTTGCCTACTGAGACCTTGTATCATACCCTATCTGGGTCATGATTTTGTGCCCAAACAGATTATATTTTGCATGTGTAGGTAAGGGCAAGCGCCCTTATTCATCAGGTACTTGACTTGTTGTGGAGCTGGAGAGCATGGGACCAAGCTATGGCTTGTGATTATGAGGAGTTTACTTGTTGTTTTTGAACATTGGTTTATTATTGTATTCAGAATTGTGACTTGTTTGGATGATTTCTCATACATATGTATCATGCATCATTTTATATACATGTGTGTGTGCTCCAGTTGTTTATTGTTAGTCTTCCGTTGTTTATCATTTACTCTTGTATGGATGGTTAAGGTTTCTGCTATTATCTATTTGGTTATCTTCCACTATGTACTCTGCCAATGAGGGAATAATTTCCACACTATCACACCCATGTCCTTTGCTTCTAGTCGGTAGCCTCTGGCGTTTGGGTAAATGCGCTTGAGGCCATGTGACCAACCGGGTACGGGGAACCTCTGGGTGGCTTCCGGAACCGGGACATTACAAAGTGGTTTCGGGGGGATTATTTTCTCTTCATTTACTGTTTGGATCCTTCATCTAGGGATACGATGGATTCAGTACTTGGTAATAAGCTGTACCCAGGAGTAGCTAATCCCTGTACAGGGAAAAGCCATACTACCTCGATTATTGCAGTTTTCTGGTTTTGAGATTTTACGGCTGATATGATTTCACCTAGAGTTATTCACATGACTTGTTT
Organism: Viscum album; assembly: GCA_963277665.1. Lineage (NCBI taxonomy): Eukaryota > Viridiplantae > Streptophyta > Magnoliopsida > Santalales > Viscaceae > Viscum > Viscum album. The sequence goes on along the minus strand of OY728121.1, from coordinate 1,894,683,337 downwards.
AGTTATTGATGTTGATATTATGGTTCTATTTCTGTTGCAACCTGATGAGATGAGGGTATTCCATCTCATTCATCATATAGTCACTTGATAGAAATCACATGCCATGCATTTTTGGCATGCCATCTAGGGTGCATTAGAAATTTCATGTTGTTGTGATAGGATTTGTGTAGATTATGCATGTTGTTGTGATAGATTTGTGATATAATCCTTGCAGTTTGGTTGTTTTTTTGTACTTTGTAAAATGAACTCCAATTTTTGGTTCTTGAGGTGTTATGGGCCCTTATGAATATAAAATTGGCACATTTATGCTCCTTTTTCAGTGTTTTCAGGGCTTCGATGCAGTTTGAGAGCAACTTCCCGAAAAAACCCAGAATACACGACGTGCACTTTATATATATACGTCGTGTAGTTTTAAACTGTGTCACTAAATGTGTGAGCAGAAACACGGGTTGTGAAAAATCTCTAGGAACACGCTGTGTACGATAGGTACACGCTGTGTAGTAGTGAGCCATTTACCCAGCCGTGTCAGTAACCACACGGATCGGGGAAGCTTTCATAATACATGATATGTTTTGTATGAACACGACGTGTAGTCTTGTTCAGTGTACCCACCCATGTAACTAACAACACGGGTCAAGGAGGTTTTGTCCTACACGTTGTGTGTTGTATAAAAATGTTGTGTAGCATTGTTTCCTATACCCATCCATGTCACCAACAACACGGGTCGGGAAAATTTTGCAAGTACATGCCGTGTTTGTTCGGAACACGCCGTGTAGTCTCAGCTGTGTAGATGGCCATGTAACTAACAACATGAGTCATGAGACATTTTTTACTACACATCGTGTCCACCATGAACACACCGTGTAGTCTCAGTTTAAAAAGACCATGTGGGTTAGACGTGAAAAAAGACACGGGCAGGGGAATAGAGTTAAGTACATGCCGTGTAGAGTTTATACACACTGTGTAGTCTTATTTTGTAAAACTTTAGTGTTTCTTTCTCCTATTTCCATTTTGTACTCATTTGTTCTCTGTCCTTGTTTTCCTGATCTAAGGTTTTCTTTTGATCTTTCCGAGCTATGCCTCTGAGACGTCCTCCGGTCGTACGTCAATTTCCAGTCGATGATCAGACACTAGATATGGTTGATTAGGGACTCCCTGCCGATCCTCCAGTCGGTCCAGCCTTAGCACCGGCTGTCATACCTGTTGCAGGCACCGATGCGCAGTTCAGGGAAGGCTTTATGAGGATGATGAAGACCTTTCAGGGAGCACCACCTCCTGCCACGACTATGGCAGACTTGACCTGGGTTTTCTAGCAGCAACATCCTCCAACATTCTCAGGGGAAAGAGGACCACAGGCTGCAGATCCATGGATGGAAGCCATGTTGACTATCTTTGAGAATCTAGAAACACCTCCAGAGTGGCAGGTCAAGATCTCTACCTATATGCTTCGAGATTCCACCAAGAGGTGGTGGGATGTGATCTCACAGGCGATCCATCAGTAGGTTATGGCTTGTGAGGAGTTCCAGCGCGTGTTTTACAACTACTTCTACCAAAATACCCTGAGGGCCGATCGATTCCAGGAGTTCATGATTCTAGATCAGGGTACTCTTTCTATTATGGAGTATTCCTCTCATTTCATTGAGCTGCAGCATTTCACACACCTCCGGGACGGAAATGGGGTGTTCTTATCATGGAAGTTTGAGGATGGTCTTAAGAGGGAGATCTGCTCGCAGGTGAATAACTTCCAGTTGACTCCCATACCTTCCATCGTCAACCAGGAACTAATTGCAGAGCGCAATATGAGAGACTCCGGAGCTGCAAGCCAGCGCGGTTCTGCTTCTAGAGCTAGTGTTCCTTCAGTTGACAGCAGAAAGCACCATAGGGAGACTACGCGTGGTGATCCGAGGAGGCGGGATACATCTTCAGGTATCTAGGAAGTATGCTACTAGTGTGGAAGGGTTGGGAACATGAGGCCATAGTGCCAGAGAGACCCAGTGGAGTGCCGATATTCTGGCAAGATAGGTCACCTTCAGTGTTTCTGCCAGGTTTTCTCACCAGTAGTTGGTGACGGGGGTTCGTCCATGACTCCTCGTTTAGGAGCATCACCACCAGTTTCTCACCAGTCAGGGAACTGGATTTCTTCTTGTCGTTCAGGCCGATGTGGAGGTCATGGTTGGGGCAGTCAGTCACCAATCCATTAGCGTCAGTAGGGGGAATCAGCTCTGGGTGATCAGGAAGGGTCATAGGGCCGCGGTATAGGCCTAACGTTTGTAGTGGAGCAGACCTATTATGGGCAGGATCCCAGACCTTCTACAGTTCAAGTTTTGATTTTTGTAGCCTTATTTTTATCTTCAACTCTTTTTTATACTGGTGATACGCATAGCTTTATCTCTGTTGTTGTTTTGGAAATCCTTGGGCTCTGTATCTTTTCTTTTGTCGACTTATTGACACTAGACACACCTTTGGGGATGAGGACATCTAGTGTACGTCAGTGCAGAGAGTGCCCTCTCAGGGTTGTAGGGTATCGTTTATTATTGGATATCTATGTCCTAGAGATGAAAGGCTATGAGGTCATTCTCGGGATAGAGTGGTTGGTTCCCTTCCAGGAAGTCGTCGACTGTTATCGCCGTAGGGTGAGTTTCACTTCACTAGAGGGTGAAACTTTTCTTCATAAAGTTGAGTGGGATGTTCGAGTGAGTAGAGAAGGACTCGAGCATCATGGGCTAGGAAGGGTGACAGCCTAGATTGCTAGTATTTATCTGGATGACCAGGGGACTTCACAGTAAGACTTTCCTCCTGTGGTGGATCGTTTCGGGGATGTCTTTCAAGATGACTTTTCAGGTTTTCCTCTGGAGCGTGAGGTTGACTTCTCTATTGAGCTCATGCCAAGGGCAGCAGCGGTGTCCATTTCTCCCTATAGGATGGCTACACCTAAGTTGTAGGATCTCAAGAAGCAGTTGGAGGAGTTGTAGGAAAAGGGTTTCATCTGACCCAGTACTTCTCCTTGGGGTTCGCCTGTCCTGTTTTCGAAGAAGATCGATGGTACCCTTAGGCTCTATATAGATTATCGGAAGCTAAACCATTTGATGGTCAAGAGCTGATATCCCTTGCCAAGGGTTGATGATCTCTTCGATCTGATTCGAGGAGACCGGGTGTTCTTGAATATCGATTTGAGATCCAGTTATCAATAGTTGCACGTTAGACCATCGGATATACCTCTGACAGCCTTTAGGAGCAGGTATGGTCTCTACGAGTATAGGGTTATGCCGTTTGGTCTCACGAATGCGCCAGTAGTTTTCATGGCACTGATGAACCGAGTGATCCATCCTTACATGGATTCCTTCATCGTGGTCTTTGTGGATGATATCTTGGTGTACTCTCACACTATACATGACCATGTTGACCATCTTGAGATCATTCTGAGTACACTAAGAGAGCATCGGCTTTATGCTAAACTCTCGAAGTGCCACTTTTGGATGGATCAGATTCACTTCTTGGGTCATGTCATCTTAGAGGTAGGGGTATGTGTGGACCTAGAGATAGTGAGAGCTGTAGTTTCCTAGGAGCAGCCGAAGAACAATTTTGAGGTATGTAGTTTCCTAGGGCTGGCTGGATACTACAGATGCTTCATTCAGGACTTTTCATGCCTAGCATCACCTTTGACAGGTCTGACCAAGAAGGGGGAAAAGTTCTTATGGTCAGATTCTTGTGATTCAGCCTTTCAGGAGCTGAAGGGGAAGTTGAAATTGGCACCGATACTAGTCTTGGTAGATCTAGGAAAGATTTATACTATTTATAATGATGCTTCAGGTATCGGGCTGGGCGCTATGCTTATGCAGGGAGATGGATTCGTTGCGTACGGGTCTCGACAGTTGAGGCCACCTGAGAGGAACTACCTGACGTATGACCTAGAGTTGGAAGTTGTTGTTCTTTCCTTACATTGTTGGATAAATTACCATCTGGGAGAGCAATATATGTTTTTTACAGACCACATGAGTCTCAAGTAAATCCTCAGTCAGCATGATCTGAATCTGAGATAGCATAGGTGGGTCGAGTATATTCAGTCTTTTGATTTCGATCTCGCCTATACGTCGGGAAAGGGAAATGCAGTGTTAGATGTGTTGAGAAGGAGAACTCAGATTTAGGAAGTTCAGGAGGTCAGTAGTGAGTGGAACGTTATGGATCTATTCTCTGATATGCATCTAGAGGTTCACGATAGACAGGGATAGACTTCCCTATCTTCTATAGGTATTACCTCTACACTTCTTGATCGGGTACGTATGAGGTAGCTATTAGACTCAGAAGGCTTAGTCATGTGGGAGAGTGATTCAGGAGAGGACCCCCTTAATGGATGCACAGTGGGTGAGTATGAGATCTTGCATTTCCAGGGACGCATATGGGTGCCAGCAGACATACGCGAGGAGATGATGTGGGATTTTCATTCCTCAGTTTGGGAAGTTCATCCTGGAATCACCAAGATGTATCAGGATCTTCATCGCCAGTACTAGTGGACAAGTATGAAGAGATATGTTGCTGGTTTCGTCTTGAGATGTTCTACGTGTCAGCAGGTGAAGGTTGAGAATCAACGACCAGCATGCCTTTTATAGCAGTTACCCATTCCGAAGTGGAAATGGAAAGTTGTCGCGATGGACTTCATAACTGGATTGTCGAGGTCTCCTCGAGGGAACGATGTTGTTTGGGTTGTCGTCAATAGGATTATAAAGTTTTATCACTTCTTACCGATCAAGGAGACAATAAGTGTTGATGATCTGGGACAAATTTACATCCGAGAGATTGTGCATCTGCATTGAGTTCCACACTACATTGTTTTAGACAGGGATTCATGCTTTACTTCTTGGTTCTGGCAGGGGCTTCAGAGGGCTTTGGGTACACATGTAGTTTTCAGTACAACATACCATCCCCATACAAATGGCCAGTCCGAGCGTACGATCCAGGTGCATGAGGATATGCTCTGAGCTTACATTCTAGACTTTGCTGGTTCTTGGGAGAAGCATATTCCTATGGTTGAGTTCTCCTACAACAATAATTTTCAGGATACTATTCAGATGTAACCTAACGAGGCTTCATATGGTAGGCCATTCCAATCACCGTTATGCTAGCTAGAGGCAGGAGAGGCAACTTTGCTGGGACCTCGTCTTGTTCAGGATACCTCAGAACAGATATAGTTGATTCAGAAGAGGATGGCTATAAAACAGTCTTGACAGAATTATTTTGCTGATCATTAGAGATGAACTCTAGAGTTCGAGGTCGGGGATCAGGTTTTCCTACATATTGCACTGAAGTTGGGACACAAGAGGATTCAGAGATAGGGTAAGCTTTCACCCTGGTATGTCGAGCCTTTTGAGGTATTGGAGAGAGTTGGTTCGGTTTCCTATCGGTTGTAGTTACCTCAGAGGTACTGGACCATGAACGAATTCTTCCATATCTCTTAGATCTGACATTACTTTTCTGACATGTCTCATGTCTTTTAGCCCGAGGAGGTTTAGTTCGAATCGGAAGCATTGTTTGAGGAGCATCCTATCCAGATTGTCGATCACAGTACGAAGGTTCTCCATGGGCAGTCTGTTCCTCTAGTACGTGTGCAATGGCAGCACCTACGAGTACAGGACGAGACCTGGGAGAGGGATGCCGATGTACGATAGCAATGGCCGGAGTTGTTCTAGGTTTCTTCTCCTATGCCTCATTAGGGAAATTTGGGGATGAATTTCTTTAAGGGGGGAAATTTGTAAGAACCCCGATCTTCGTTTTCAGGTATGTCTTTTCTTTTCCTGGAGTTTTAGAGAAAAAAGGGGTTTCTTAAAATTTTTGAAGTACACGCCGTGTACATTTAAAGTACACACTGTGTACCCCTCTGCCACTAGATGTCATGTGCTGTCCATGTCAGGGCCACACACATGGTGTGTAGGGGTGAATTGGAGGCCGCTTAAAGTGGAGTACGGAAAAACAGAGTATATTTCGTGTACCCCAGAAGTACACACCATGTATTTTTTTAATTAAATAGACCAGGGTCACGTCTAATCACTAGAATGACCTTCTTCTAGGTATAGTTTGGAAGAGAGCTCCCATACGATTGTGTTTCTTCTCTGAGCCCTCATTGCTCCGTCTGATCTCCATTTCAGCCGTCGTCGATTGTGTTGGATCCACAGTGGTGAGTTCTTCCTTCTCCTTGAGTCTTGTTTTTTCAATTCCGTCTCTTTATCAAGATATCATGGGTTGAGAGTTTTTGACGTTTTCTCATATCCTTGAAGTTCTATGGAGAATCAATCATCGTGGTTCACCTATATTGATCTCCTAGAATCAAGCTATGTGGTTTGTGCCTTTTTGTAGGAAGTCTGTGAGTATTTTATGAAATTCCACTAATTCTGGTGAACGGGGAATTGTGTGTGTTCTTATTATTCCCCTATTTTTTCCTGCTATGCTTGATTTCTTGAGTAGACGTAATTTCTTGTGAATAGGGTAGTTTTTACTATACTCTGGATGTTTTTATATGCTTGTTTGCTTGTTAGGCGTTTTTCCAGTTGCCATCCCTAGTTGTAGGACAGTGGAACTTTTATACTATTATGATGTTATGCCTTAAAATTATATCCAAGTAGTTCTTTAGGTTTACTTCGGCCGATACACATGCTATGAATTTTTGTTTTACACAGGGCTGTGAGAACCTAGTGTAATGGACCACAGAGAGAATGGACATAAGGGATTCTCCAGAGTGTCCTCAATTTACAATGTGAGACCACAGGGGTAATTGATGTTGAGTGCTTCCACAAAGAGTATGTAATTCCACGGCGTGGGCCACATTGGAAATTGATGTTGAGTGCTTCCCCTGAGAGCCTTTATCATGATATGAGACTATAGGTGAAATTGACGGTGAGTGGTTCCCTAGAGAGTCTATTATTGATCTAAAATAGAGGGGATAGAATGTGTGTGCTTCCCAGAGGGTTGCTAGTACTTGTATGTTGAACATTAGGGATTAGGTTGGGAGAACTACCCAGAGGTTACCTTTTTGTTCTGATTGCTTGAGTGGCTGTTTCTTGTGTACTTTATATTTTAGAACTGTGGATTGTAGCTATTTTGTGCTTCCCTATTTACTACTTTCTATTTTATTACTACCATGTATTTACTGACTGTTAGGCACAGATCTTTTGGTGGTTGCATAATGGGACCTTGTCTCACACCCTGTTTGGGCCATGATTTTAGGCCCAAACATATTATATTGTTGCAGGTGTAGATAAGGTAAAGTTCCATTCTTCATCAGGTACTTGACTTGCTATGGAGTAGGAGATCATGGGACCAAGCTATGGCTTGCGATGCTGAGGAGTTTACTTGTTTTCTTTTGCACTTTGGTATAGTATTGTATTCAGCATTGTCACTTGTTTGGCTGCTTTATTAGACATATGTATCATGCATCATTTTATATACATGTGTGTGTGCTCCAGTTGTTTACTGTTAATCTTCTGCTATTTATCATTTACTTTTGTATGGATGGTTATGGTTTCTGCTGTTATCTATTTTTTTGCTGTGTACTCTGCCAATGAGGGAATAGTTTCCCTGTTATCACACCCAAGGCCCTCACTGCTAGTTGGCATCCTCTTGCATTTGGGGAAATGTGCTTGAGGCCATGTGACCAACTAGGTACGGGGCGCCTCTAGGTGGCTTCTAGAACCAGGATGTTACAACTTCTATATGTGATGATGCTCCCAATCCCCTGGAACAATCGGTTTCTCAACCTGCATCTATTCACAGTATATATGAACAACATGTTTCTCAACCTGTTTCCTTATTTTAATATATGTTTGCTACTAATTTTATGTTATCTAAATTAAATGATAAACCGAATTTGTAGATAATGACTTCTTCACATTATAATGATCCCAATCTCCATGAACAATAGGTTTCCCAACCTGATACTACTCGCAGTGTAGACGAACAACAGGTTTCTCAACTTGTTGCTGCTCCAAGTGTAGAGTTACAACAACCATATACACATGCCAATGCTAGCCCTCCAGATCTGGAGGAACATATAAATGATATTGGATCTAAGGAAATAAAAGGTGAAGAAACACCAGTGGTGTATAAAAAATAGGAGTGTTGTAGTTTTATGGTATTAGAAAAAATAATTAATGCTAAAGAGAAAGGCATCAAATGAGAGATTAGATAGAATAAGATAGGAAAACATGTTAACCCCAACATGTCCATGTTTAGTAGTTACATTGGAATTGTCACTCAAAAACGTGTGAAGATTTATGTAACTTTCTGGCACTATGTTGTGGCTGAGATTATGACAGTAATGTGGGGATATATTATGGTACCATTATGATATCATTTTTTTAATTTACTAAAAATTAAATAATGAAACATTGAATTACACTTCATCATATATTAAAGAGTGTATTTATAGTAGATGAATCACACAAAGACTATGTCTTAAGGGTTTCTTGAAGGATTCATAGGGGTTTTCGAACAATTTTAATGAAATATCATCTTAAAGATACTGAAGGGAAAATAAAACCGCACTGACCTATTATTTATGCACACCTGATAACCCAAGCATTGTGGAATGCATTTAATGGACGTCATACGAAGCAATATTTTTAGGTACATTGTATCTGGTAATATTTTTTTGATGGTATGTGTATTCATCACATTGATTGATAGTGTTTTATTTAGAAAACAACAGCTGAGTGCTGAAAATAAGCAACGGGGATAAAAACCAATGTACCCTTACCATAAAGCAAGGATGGGGTACACATCACTTGAAAAAAATTTGGAACATATTTTAAATCTATCATAATACTTTTAGGTGACATAAAACAACACAATAACTATGTTATTTTGTTTATATGCATCTTGAAGAGTCCAAATCCAAAGACACTCCCATCCCACACCATGTGCTATTGACGAAGCCACATGTATCTAAAGGTGGAAAACTAATAGATGAAAACTTGAAAAAAAGTGTGGGAAATATGTGTAAATATGACATAATAAAAAAAATTGATTTAAATTGCTATTATATAACAATGATTACTTATTTTTCTATATTTTCTATCTAAAATTGTTACAATAATCAACAACACAAACACCGGATTCATACATACTTTTAATGGTCATGAAGCAGGCAGATGAGTATGGCCATATTAGAGGTGTGGGTTTTGGGGTGACACCCCGAACATATTTTCTGAAAAAAAAACAAGTGAATGATCAAATTGAGGAAATGAAAATGATGAGAGAAATATTATTTATATTTGAAGAATAATTAAAATACCATAGAGATCTGATAGCAAGTTTGATGAGGAAAGAAAAGAGAAAAAACAAATCAAGAACAACCCACACATGAAGATCCCGCCCCACCCCCACTAGTTTTGAGGTAAGCCATTCCCTAAAAAATTCTTAACTGAGGTAGTCAATTTTCTATTAATTTTTTATGTTAAATGTGAATCATATAGAAACTAGACACTAATACCTTTCATGTATTGATATTTTATATGGTGAAAATGATTTTGATTTATATATAACAACACCCACCCATCGACTTGTAGTGGCAGATACTTTTTTCAATATCCAAAACATCATGCTACACAACAGACCATTTCCAACATGTCATGTCATAGTGTCAATTACTGTAGCCCTAGAGTTGATCGTCGAGCTACCTACACCTATTGATGATGCAGATATTCAGATGGATGAAAAAGGTCATGGAACATTTATCACATGGTTGTCACATCTTGTAAAAAAACATGTTGACAATGAGGAATTAATTTCCAATTAATTTTCACGGTAAACCTTAAATATTTAATGAAAAAATGTATGAACTGATGCATGTTATTAATGATGGAAAAAGGGGAGTAGAGAAATGAAAGACTGGTTTAAAACCATCTTAAGGATCAACCAACCGATCAAAAATATCTTCCAGAATCACTTTAACACCCCCATTCTATATCCACATTTATTATCATTGAAGGCTCATGTGGATACAAAGTTGAATGATGGTGGTACTCAAACAATTGATTTTGAAGTAAGTATTTTCTGAGGGGAAGATCCAGACTTCCTTTGTGTTGAGAGTGCAACATAAATCTTACACTATGAATGGTTAGGTGGCTTAGTTTTAAATATATATATATGAGGTATGTTTTCATGAGTTTATTTTCTAAAAGCTGATATACTTTGTTAATTATAACTAAATACATTTCATATTTTTCATAGGTGTATATATGAAAGAAAATGGAAGGGATTTCCCCATGAACAAAAATTTTCCCTCATTAGTCCTCACATCACCTTTACAGAACAACAATATATAACTTCCAAGAAGGAGGGTGAAATATTGGCAGGACTACTCAAATCATGTAACATAAAAATTACGGATGATAGACTCTTCTTAATACAAATGATACGGGGGTAAAACTCTATAATATAATCATATCAAACATATATTAATTTCTTTTATAACTTATTATTTTTTGTGTTCTTAGGCAGCATTGGATGCTCATTGTGGTCAATTTGGATACTCTAAAGATTTATTTTATGGATTAAATGCATGGATATCCAATAAACTGGTCACACATGATGGCGATTTTTAAATTGTAATACACTAGATTCAACATTTTAGAACTAAACATCCAGTTATATAATTCATATTATATTTTAATGTGGATTCTATTATGATAGGGTGGTGCGTGAATATCTTGTATATCATGGAATGAGACCAGAGGAAAAGGATAAGAAACCTAAAAAGTACTGTGAATGGATAAGTATCTAGGTATATATAATAATATTTCACTATCCAAACACATATAAAAATTTGTTTATTTTTCTAAATGTTTTTTTAGTTCCCGAAACAAACCGACAGTAAAGTCTTTGGTTATTATGTTTGTAAATTTATGACTGATATCATATTCCATGAACAAACATGCATCTCTAGAAATGTATTTTCAATGATAATTTCTCTTTAATTCAAAATACTTATTAATCCTTTGTGTATTTATATTTTTTCATTACTACCATGACTGATGAAAACAGTACTATTCACAAGATGATATAGATATGCTTAGAAACAAATGGGTAGCCTACCTGATGAAAGAATTTACAAATATAGAATGAAGTTGGTAAAATTCTCAAATAATTTCAACTTTAATAATATTGTCTACCTTATTTTTCTCTTTGTTTTATGGTAATGTTGTGATTTGTACGGGATAAACGCCCCACTAAAAATCATGGCCATTGGTGGTCCTTTATTCACACTAAATGAATTGCATGTTGATTGTTTTTTTAAAAGAAATTGGTGGTCCTCATTTACAGGGTATGTGTGTTGTTAATACAAAAAAAAGATAACGAGTATCCATAAGGGGTTTCCCCATCCCGTGAGTTTTTTGTGATGTCTTGAGACTTAACAGGAACATGAACTTACTCTGCTGTTATAGTTTTCAAAAATTAGAAGGTTTTTTCTCCAAAAAACATTGATTCAATCTACAATAATGGAAATTACCCTCTTTAGTCGACCAAGTGAATAAACAACTATCATATATTCATTAGGAGGACCTGAATATATGACAACTTTTTCATCACTAGGTTGACTAAAGCTATAATGCAGAAGGAGGATGTTGTCTTATATCAATTGTACAAGGATCAAACTGACACACGATGCGACCAGTATGACTAAAATTGCATGTTTTCAGTTTGAAATAACATTTTATTAAAAAAACACAACTGACATACTGAAAAATGAGTAAATGAATTCCGATTGTTTTGATAATTTATGAAAAATGATCTATCAGTCATGTGTGACATGTAGAAATCAACCACACCTCAATCTGACACATGGTGTCACTAGTATGACTACAAATGTGTCTTTTTATTTAAAATTGACATTAATTCAAGTAGAAAAACACAACTAACATAATGAAAACTAATAAAATGCATTCAAATTGTTTGATACAACAGGGAAATTATCTATGAGTCAACAGTGACCTGTAGGAATCAACCCCACCACAATATGATGAACAGTGTGAATGGTATGACAAATAGTGTCCATTAACAGTGTAAAATTGAAATTTTAGCTAAAAAACTATAACTCACTAAAAAACAAGAAAATGCACTCTGATTGTATTCACAATTAAGGACAGTAATTAATCAGTCCTTTTTGAAGTGTATTAAGCAGTCTCATGTCAAACTAATGCACGATGTGACTGATATGACTCAAATTGATTGTTTTCGATTTGAAATGACATTTTAGTGAAAAAACAAAACTGACATAATAAAAACTAAGGAAATTCATTATGATTGTTTTAATACGTTAGGAAAATGAACTATCCGTTATTTGTGACATTTTGGAATCAACGTCACCTCAATCGGATGCATGGTGACACCAATACGACTCCACATGTGTCTTGTTATTTAAAATTGACATTAATTCTAGTATAAAAACACAACTAACAGACTGAAACCAAGAAAATGAATTCCTATTATTTTGATACATTGGGAAAATCATCAATGAGTTAATTGTGATGGGTTGAAATCAAACCCCCCCTCAATCCGATGAATGGTGTGACCGGTATGACTAAAACTGTCAGTTATGAATTTAAAATAGACCTTTTAGCTCATAAACATGTCACCCACTGAAAACCATGAAAACGCACTCTGATTGTCTTCAAAATTAAGGATAGTGATTATTCAGTCCTTTGTGATGTGTATTACATTATCTCATATCAAACTGATGCACAATGCAACCGATATGACTCAAATTGCATGTTTTTAGTTTGAAATGAAATTTTAGTATAAAAACACAACTGACATACTAAAAATAGAGGAAAAAAATTCTAATTATTTTGATATGTTATGAAAATGATCTATCATTAGTTTTATATTTTTAGGAATCAACTAAACCTCAATCCAATTAACAGTGTCACCGGTATGACTCCAAATGTGTCTTGTTATTAAAAATTGAAATTAATTAAAGTATAAAAACAAAACATTAATAATGAAAACTAAGAAAATGCATTCGGATTGTTTTGATACTTTAGGAAAATGATCCATGAGTCAGTTGTGATGTTTAGTAATAAACTCTACATCATTCCAATGAATGGTGTGACCAGTATGACCAAAAGTGTCTGTTATTAGTTTAAAGTTGACATTTTAACTTAAAACAAGTCACTCACTAAAAACCAATCAAACAACTATAATTGTATTCAAAATTAAGGACAACAATTCGTAGTTCTTTTTTGACATGTATAAATCAATCTCCCATCGAAATGATGAACAATGCGACCTATATGACTCAAATTTCATGTTTTTAGTTAGAAATAATATTTTTTTTTAAAAACACAACTGACATATTGAAAACTAAGAAAGCGCAATCATATTATTTTGATAATTTAAGAGAATGATCTGTTATTCATTTGTGATGTATAAGAATATATCCCCACCTCAATACAATGAACAATGTGACTAGTATAACTCAAAATGTGACATTTTTATTAAAAATTGACATTTTTTAATTTATTATTCATATTAATGTTTAATTTATTTCTTTATAGTACTACTAAAGTAATATTTGTTTTCTTATATAGGTGTAATATTTTTCTCAGGTTAGTATTATTTTTTCGGAGACTATTACAGTCAGAGGACATTTTTTAGAGGGGACCACATATGTCAAAAGAGAAGGCATTAATGTTTTTAACTGTTTTTTGGATAATTGTAAATGTAATTTTATAAAACATTATTAAAAATGTATATAGAAGTTTTTTTTGGGTATATACCAAGAGTGAATATTTTTTTATTCATGATTTCAATTAAATGTATATAATATTGATTTACAAACCTTTGTGTGAACTCCTTGTTTTCTCATCATTTTCACCCTGTATGTTGTTATTTTGTATATAGTATGGGTGGTTATTTTTTAGATGTTTTTTCTGGTTTGTGTAGGTTATTTTTGCTGGTTTTTTTATTTTGGTATGCTATTTGGGTGCTAGTTATTTTTCGCAGGTTGGCTAGGTGTGTTGTTATATAAATAGCACACTCAGGTAAGGAAGCATTTATCAGCGCTAATTGAAGATCTGATAAATGGGGACTTTATCAGCGTTATTTGAAGCACTAATAAATGGGGACATTATCATCTCTATTTGAAGTGATGATAAATGGGGACTTTATCATCACTATTTAAAGCACCAATAAATGGGTTCTTCATCACCGCTTTTCAGATTGTTGATAAATGAGGTCCTTATGTAGTGATAAAAATAACATTAATAAAGGCCTTTTTAATGATGTTAAAAGCTAATTTTGTGGTAGTGAATCTTTATAAAAAATATTAAAGGATAATTAAAAAATAAATTTCCATCTGAACATCAAATGGATTAAAATGATCCAACAACAAAAGTTTTAAGTGACAACAAACTAGCCATAATAATATTTACTCAACCAAATATTTTAATAAAAACATATCACTGATTCGTGTTTTAATTCTTCATTAATAGGGTAAAGAAACAGTCATCTAAACACATCCACCAACACAATGATGTCAAAAATCAACTGATGAACTCTAATTGGGTAATTAAATCATTAATGTGCATCTCATTCCATCGAAATCAAATAAAAGGAAGAAGATTGTATTTTTGAATCTATTTGGGAAGCACTGGAAAACTCACTCTAGTGGATCACCACTATGATTCTAACCTAATATCCCTCATCATCCTCTAATTTATCATAATTAGGCATCTCATGGAAGAATTCTTCATTAGGATATATTTCTTGAATTATTTTTCAAATACAAGAACAAGCAACAAGTTTACATTTATCAATTCCGCATCTCACAATAATCTTGACATCTATTATCATTATTTTGGGGGAAAAGGGAAGAACTAAATATATATATATATATATATATATATATATATATATATTAACCCCACAATAAATCCATAAATAATCAAAAAAATCACAGAACATCAAGATACAAAACAACAATCATGTGTTCGAGAAACTAGTGCTAAAGGCACAAAAGGGGTAACGTAATGCAATCTTTAAGAAATATTTTTCTATCAAATTGGGGCCCTGATTTTAACGTGACAAACAAATGAAATTTTTCATCTGACAACTATTTTTATCTCTCCTTATAAAAGAACCAAACAACTTACCAAAGTGCATCACCCATTATCTCTCGTCTTCCAATCCATTTCCATCTAACACAACCTGGAAGTCAAAAAATCAAACCATAAGTGAAACCATTTTGAAAATAATGAAAAATACATTTATTTTAGAACATTATGGTGTGGAATGAATTCAACACTTTAATTAGAAAAATTATTAGCATTGAATGAAATTTAACCATCATATTTATATCCTATATAGAAACAAAGTATAATATTTATTACAAAAGGAAATATGAAGTCAAAATGTTGTTTTCTCACCATCGTTGATTTTTTCATGTTTTGAATTAAAAAAAATATAATATACTAAATTATATACTAAAATTTTTCAAAATTAAAAGGAAAATATATTCAAATCAAGAAACTAGGATATATAGACCAAAAAATCAACTTATAATTGATAGATTTCAAATCATCATCTCCTCCATAGATATCTATAAAATAATAATTTTCTCTGGACACACCATTATCCTTCATATATCGATAATAATATTCATTTTTAGTAAAAAAAAGTTTATTAGTAATTATTAAATGGAAAGAAAAATATAATTAATATATTAAAATTCAATAAATCGTGCCATATGTATACCTTTTTCAAATGATTGAAATCCGTTTAAATAATTTGAAGTACATATGTGAGCTTGAATATGATTATCAAGCATTGAATACCAATAATTGTTAAAAATATGACATCCAATACTAAAATAACATTCAGAATCAACTGTTGTAATTGGAATGGTTAAAATATCACATTCCATGTTTTTAAAAGCTCTAAAGTGATTCGGGTGATCATTACAATATTAAAGCACATCCAAATCCACAAAATGGTGCATTTGTAATTTTGGTTAATCTAAATAAAGATATAAATGAGACTTTATAGTTTTTTCATGATAAATCTCATATTGTAGATATTCTCATATCATAAAAATGCATATGATTAAAAATAAATAAATTTATAAGTTTATAAGAACATAATTTAAATAATACATGTATAAACAATTTCATCCTAGTTTAAAATCCAACCTTGGAATGTTTAGAGGAATATTCAAATGATTGAACTTGAAAACCATCACTTTATTCATTGTTAGAATCCTTTTTTTCATAATTTTCATACAAATGATACAACCACTTCTTGACACATGCAACATATTCTTTGCAAGTAAATGGATTAAGTATTAAATAACAAAACATTAACAAATTGAAATTCATTATTGGATTTTGAAATGGTCCAAGGGAAAGAAAAACATTGTATTTAGTAAAATACTTGTAAAATTTATTTATCATTCTAGATGAAATCTCCTTAACAAGATCATCATCACTTGTCATGTTTTCTCTCAGAAAACAATCAATTTTTCAAACCTTCATGAAGTAAAGATTTGATGTTGGATAAGATGATCCTGGTATCAAATTAGTCACCATGTAAAATAGATATCAAAACTCAAATATAATTGATTCCATTTTTCAATCCTCTTCTAATGGGTAATATTCATATTTAGCATCACTCAAAGTAATATCATAAAAATCTTTTCTTTTAACGATAATACTTTTAAGCTTAATATAATTTGATTTCCTTCTATTTGATAAGTCAAGACGCAATCTAAATTTAGTGTCAACACCACAATCATGATTAATAGAAACTTGAGAAGATTTCATACTATCCTTGGAATATTTATCATATTTTACACTTTATTAAATTTTAAAGAGTGAATCACTAGATATATTTAAACCATATTGAACAATAAGGTTTAAGATGTGATCACAAAATATCACATGGAAAAAAAATTTCATAACATCGTAAACTATTTTGATTATGAAAATTTTGTTTAAAAAATCCTTTCATGTTATCATTAGTCGATGCATTGTCTTAGGTATGTGATATTTTTTTTCAATGCCCCAATCATTCAAAGAAACAGAAACCTTTTTTACAATTTAATTCATGTATGGGGGACATCCATTTTATACAAATATAATAACTTTCTATTAAACTTCCAATTATTATCAACAAAGTGAGTAGTCAAAAATATATATCCTTCACTGTTTCAAGTAACCCAACAATAAGATGTTAAGAATATTCTTCCAGGAAAGGAATCCATTATTTATTTCAACTTTTCCTTATGAGTATAATAATATTTCATAACACCAAATGTTGGAATGCCTTACTATATGTCTTAACATCAATGTTATTAATCTTAATAAGTTATTTTACTCTCTTATACAAAACATAACAAAATTATATATCATGCTCTAGGAGACACATAGAGAGGAATTATCAAACAAGTTTTTCATCTATTTTTCTAAATTAAAACCTCCCTTCATGATCATTGGACACATCTCTATAAAGTTTTTATTCTTAAAACCGAGTAAATGGCAAGATAATATTAAAGTATCGTATTTTTTCAAAAAAAAACAAACAACTTTCCCCATAAGTTACATTGGGAATGACTTTTATCAGTTTTTTACTCCAATTCCAAACATATTATGTGGTTTGTATCATACTCTTGGGGTTTAAATTAACATACCTTTCTACCCCACCAATTCCATCAATCTAATTTTATTCATTAAAAAAATTTCCCTATTTGTTGGTTGTGATAGAATATCATCATAATTGCCTCTAATTTCATCAGAAATATCATGATTCATACTATAATAATAATATAAATATAGATATTATATTGGAATGTGTTATGTGTTCAATTTAAATTCATTCGTCGAATTAATTTTCAATTAAAAAATATAAAAAAATAAAGTTGTAAAGAAATTTTATGACATTTGAACTATGATAAACAAAAAAAATCTATTGTAATAACCTTATGAAAGTATGATCCTAATTTTTTTGGAAATAAAAAGTAGGCCATGAGATAATTAGATACTTACCTATTTTATTGAGGGTTTGGATTGACATGTGGTTGAGTGGAGATGGAATTTCTGTATTTGTGTAAAACCCTACAATAAAACCTTGATGTAAATAAAAATATCTTCATTAGATGATACACTAATGGGATCCTCCAGCAATATAATCCTAGATCAAATTATATCTATTTATCTATTTATCAAAATGAATTGTAAAATTTGAACTGGACAAACCACATTTAGGAAAAAATCGATATCATAATTTGAAAACTATAAAATATAATCATAATTTGAGTAGAATAATATTTCAACATTCCCAAAATTATTCACATAGTCGTGTCCAAAAAATAGAATCATAATTTGAAAACTATAAAATACATGAACCCTATAACACCTAGATTTTTAATTTCCATCCTTTGTTTTTAATCCACTTTTGGTTCCTGGTTTTCTCATGGACTCCGACTATTCCGGGATTAGATTTGGTGTATCGGGTGTTCTTGATATAAGTATATATTCATGGATGTAGTGTATGGTTTTTGGGACTCATATTTTATTAGAGGGAACGTGTGAGTTTGTGGTGTTTTGGAGTTGGATTTGTGACACTCCTAGTGGAACCACTAGTGGGGTATGTTGTTGAGGTGGTTTGTACCCATGAGTTGGACGAGTCTTGGGGTGAATTTTTTTTTTCTTTTTCATATTATTTCTTCCTATTGTTGTCCAAAATTTAACCCTAGTTCCCACTTGGAACCCCTTAAAATTGATGGAGTTTGGACACTTTTTGAGTGGACATATGGGGGAGCACGATTTGGGCACATGGTTTGATAAACTGTGCATGCAAACCATGCAGCCTTGTCCAGGCCATTAAAAATGTTTTTAATTTCCAAGTTTTCCCTCTCAAGATTTATAAAAACTTGCGCCTTTAATCCCCCATTCAACCATTTCAGCTATGGAATCCTTCCAATCTCTCCAAACATCCCTTGGAACTCATTTTTGAATCGGTTTTTGTTGGGAAAACATAAAGTTCACTTCAAGTAAGTGCTTCCATCTTTGATTTCTCTCCATTATTTAGGATTTATATCTTCTTTCATGAATTTCATTGTGTATATAAGGTAGGGTTTAGAAACTAGGTTTTTATCCTTTGTTTCTTGGTATTCTCTTCTAGTTTTAGGCTAGATCTACCTTCCTTGAGGTGTAGCGATGGGGTGATTGCATTTTCACACAAAGGATTCAAAGATTTAACAATTTTGGTAGGTGATTCCATGTGTATACAATATTTATGACTTATATTGTTGTTTTTAACATATTTTCATGTTTATATAATTTTATTATTAGTGAGAATATTGGTTTTAGTGGAATTTATAAAGAAAATTATTTTTTAGTGACATTTCTATGTGAAATTGGGGGGTTTTCAGGGAAATATTTTATTGGTTCAATTGGGGGATACCATATAACAACTGGATCAATTTTTATTGTAATTTATTAGGGATAAAAATCACTTTTTAGTGTTTATATTCTTTGGTTGTTGCTGTAAAAATTAATTAATGGTTTTTGTGAAGCACATGAACTTTAAATGCCATGTTTGTGTAAAAATGGAGGTTTTGCAAAGATATCACATATTGGTTCGTATAGGGATTACCTATGATTGATTTTTTGGATTAATTTAAATTAATTGTGCTCCCATTTATGTTTTTTTAACTTATAATTGTGCACAATGTTTGAAAAGTGGGTATTTGAATAATTTGGGTGTTAAACAATGCAAGTTTTTGATAAGTTGTTTTTATTGAAAATCAAAATGTTTTGTTGTGTCTTTTAAGTGGTATAAAGTGTGTATAGATAATGTATTTAATGTATGTGACCATTAGTGTTGTTTTTATATTCAATGAGATATATTTTTCATGCTTAAATTATTTTAGCTCAATGTGGGAAGACCGGGTACCTAGGTGGGGCGGATATGTACTATTACGGCTCGTGATCCAGATGGGTTTTGTCCCTATTTCACTTAGAATTTTGGATAACGAAATCTATATCTAAAATATATTTATGATGATTGGGGAACAATAGGTTCTGGTTATGCTCCCTACTAGTGGCTCGTTCATGAGAATGTATTTTTCTATGGTTACTTTTCACCGAGGTACGAGGTACATGGGGCCCGAGACTACCTAGTGCCAAGGGGTGTTCCCTATTTTGGTTATCATTGGATTTTTAGTATTTACCATTGTATTATGGTGTGTATGGCTATAAATTACGGAAAATATCATGTTTTATTGAAATGTTTTAACATTTTTAATGTTCTATTTTGAAAAATGTTTACATTTGAAAGTTGCATTTCTTGGAAATTATCTCCACTTTTCCTTACATTTAAAAACTACTTTCTTTTTCACATTGTATTGCATAATCGTTGAAATAGTTGGGTGGTATCATATTTGTCATTGGATCACACCATAAATACACCCCTTGGGTGTATGTGTACTTGGTCTTGTTGGACACGAGTGATGGATAGGCTTTGGGTGATGGAGGTTCGGGGTGTTAGTTCCCTTCCTTGGTGCAGCATTGTAGAGACATCTTGTGGGTAATGACCCCTTGTCATGTGGAGCCCATGGGGTTATAGTGTTGCTATTTATTTGTGACTATGTACCTTTGGTATTGTGTTTCAACTTATGTATTCAGTTTTGTATTTTGTATAGAAAAATTTTTGTATGAATTTTTCAGATTCGGTTTATCAATTGGTTTTGATGTTTTATACTTCCATATTCAGGTAAATCATTTCCAAAACAAAAGATATGATACACGGGAACTTGTGTCAACCAGTGGGGATAGGGAACGCCCTTCAAGACTTGTCATAGGCATGTTTTATCATTGGTTTTGATGGCATCTAGATTTGGTTCGTGACAAAATGGTATCAGAGGGGGTACACTCTTTGTGGGGTTTATCGTGATTTAAATTTTAAATGTTTGTTAAACCCTTAATCCCCTCATGTTTTCGAGCTAACATAGAGGGCTCCGGCCTAACGAACCTGGCCCGAACACTCTAATACTTTTCTAATTTTTCAACTCCATGGAACACTGATAGTGCGATGATACCGAACGTCTATGTTGGGGATAGCATGTTGATGCATGCCGCAAAAAGGAGGTCACGGCTCGTCCATCGCGGTGATTGGAGGAAAACGGTCGGCACACTGGCTGGTCATGGGTGATGGTGTGGCGCGCCGTTGCACAATGATGGAGAGGTCATCCAACATGCGGGCCTACTGGAATGGAACTGGCAGAGGTGGGGTGCGCCCCTGGCGGCACGCCCATGCGGCAGTAGTGTTGCGGCCTGCGTTGGCTGTGGCGGGAGCAGGGGCCGTCGGATCGAACAACAGCCGGTGGATGGGGCGTGTGCTAGCAACGCACCCAACGGAATGGCCACGGCCTGTTGGCCGCGACATGGAGGACCAGAGACATCGTGTGGCGCTACGTTGGTTCAACCACCGCGACACCACCGAGTCAGCTCAGCGGACCGACCTGCTGCCCAATGGGTTGACCCGCGGCCCAACGGACCGACCCACCACCCTGAGGTTTAACACGCTACCCAAAATCCTGACCCGTGACCCAGTCATGTTGGGCTGAGCCCAGCGGTCCGGGATAACCCAGGTCGGTTCGGACCCGAGTCGGGCCAGGTCGACCCTGGTCAGGCCAGGTCGGCCAATGCCGAACTGGGTTGGGCCGGTCCGACCGAGGTGGACCGAACTTGGACCCAGTACTTACCAGTTACAAAAAACGGGACCTAGATTATAAAATTGACATCTGTATGATGAACCATCTATGGCGTTATGATCCTTTGAGCGAGACGGTACTTTTTGACTTACTGCATGAGAGTTTTGGAGAAACGTGGAGTAGGGCCGTGTTGGATTGCACCCGAATCCAACAGGGCACTCGACACTAAAATGCCAATAATGCATAGACTAGGTGTCTAATTGATGCATCTTCTATTGAGTTGGAACCCTTATGACATGAAGGATCATCCGGTTATTTCCTTGTGAGACTTCATTTTGGATGAAATATGACCGATGGCTTGGGGAGTGGGTCTCCCAAGCGCACTACATACGAAACCCTACAACTAGGTCAGACTTGAAAACTCCTAACCTTTTGACTCAGAGTGACTCGATGGCCCAATGGGTAAATCCACTATGTGACATGTAAGACCTAAAGTGGGGAACACTTCTGTGTGACGTGGCATACCATGGTACTTGACAGGAGGAGTACCTCAGCAGGCCACGAGGGGGATCCCCTCTGTGTGATGTGGTAGACCCACAGCGGGGAGCGCCTCTATGTGTCGCGGAAGACCCACAGTACTTGACAGGAGGACTACCTTAGTTGTCCAAGGTTAGTGGGAAGTGCCTCTGTGTGATACGGCAGGCCCACTATACTCATTAGAGGAAGATTTCTCCAGTTTCTGAGGTGTTCGATGTTGTGACTGGGAATGTTACTTGTTCCTAGGCCTAGATAAACTATGTCTATCTATCAACATTCATAGTGATCCTGTGTGGGTCAGCATCATAATCTTGTTTCTCTAAGATGTATACTAGGTTTGAGCTAAGACCCTAATTGAGCTGTGTTTATTGCTTTGTGATTTCTGATTGGGATCATGCCTTTTGGTTTTTCTTGGGAATTTTTAGAGACCTGCAGGGGTCTCAGGGTCCCTACTTAGTATCATTATACCCACCCCTGCACGGGTTATGCTCGCACCTTGTCGTGTCTTTTGAAGATGATGAGATTCTGAGATGAGGTTTGAGGGAGCCCGGACATGGGGGTACACAGAGGAGACAGGCGGGCGTGGAGTGCTGAGGTGGTGATTTGTACCTACCCATCATTTTGGATCCCCGGAGGAAGACTCAATAATTGTATTCACATTTTTGGTTGTATTTTTCCTTTCAGTTGTATTTTTACTTTCCAGTTGTACTCGTTCTTTTAGTTGGGCTTGTATTCTAGCCCCTTTTACTTCCAGCACTACTTTTTCTACAGTAGTTTACGTCATAGTTTCTTTTTGTTATGTTCTCGTACCAAGTGTTTGTATAGGTTTAAAGGAAATTTCTCCCCATTTTTTGGAATACGCCTTTCGGTGCTAGTCTCCAGCCCCTGGCCTATGGAAGGAAGGATTGGGGTAGTCACGACATGGGCCCCGGGGGACGGTTCGTGAAAAAGTGGTATCAGAGGAGTTCGGTTCAACTAATGAACTAGGAATATGATCTTTTTTGTGTGTCAATAGTGTTAAGTGTTATAAGTGTGGTTTTTAGTTTGGGGAATCTAGTGTTGGTGCAGAGACTAATGTATCCATACACTAGGACCCTGAATTCTAATTTCCAACTCAATGTATGAAAACACTGATTTCGTGTGTTTTGAAATGTTTTCTATTTGATCTCTTGAGTCATCTCACCCAGTATAACTTATTGATAGTAGAACACCTATCTTCTTTCAAGATTCCACCACATAGACAACCATCCATGATTCATGAGAGAGTATGCGATGACAGCCCGCTGAGTGATGAGGCCTTTGTGCAAGGCCCTCTTATGGTGTTATCACCATCATGTGGTATACCAGTAGCACCACTACTTGTTGGGCAGCCAATGCCACAAGCCCCACTAGCAGAGGATGCACGCTGACTGAGCGCATTGCACGAGTTCTAGTGGCAGAGGCCTCCAAGGTTCTGGGGCGAGACGGATCCGTAAGCGGTCGAGGACTAGCTGGAGGTTGTGGCTAGAGTTTTTCTCTTAGATGGGACACCAACAGATTTTATAGTGATCCTAACATGCATCCTTTTTCAGGAAGCAACAGGGTGGTGGTGGAGCCTCGGGCTCTAGATACACGATGAGTCAACTCTAATCTGTGCGGACATCGAGGGCCTTTTCAGGGAAGAGTTTGTCCCATCGACCTTACGCTTTGTGTGTATAAAAGAGTTGTTTTTCTTATATCAGGGTAGCATGATAGAGGCCCAATACTCGGCGAGGTTCACTGATCCCTACCGCTACTCCATAGACATGTTACAAGGCCCTTTTCTTAGGGCCCATAACTTTTATCAGGGTCTCCGATGGGAGATTATATCATCGATGGTATCTCTCAGCATACCGACTCAGGCTGGGGTGAGAGAGAGAGATCATATGGTGGAGAGCTTCCTAGCTGAGCAGGCACTGACAGAGAGACCCGCCACCGGGTGACATGTGGTAGAGTCATCTGTGGCTAGTATTAGGTAGATGACATAGAGGTGCAAGAGGACCAGACCTTCTAGTGGATGGGCCCGAGATGTAGGGTCGGAGGTGTGGAGGTTGTGAGGTAGAGGAGGTCATGCGAGGGACAAACAGTGATACATGTGCGGTGGGTAGGATCACAAGGCTCGTGATTTCCTGACCAACCATACGGATGGCCGACAGATAGTCAAGGGACTGCTAAGGCAGAGGTAGAGGTTCCAGCATGGAGGACCGCAGGTAGGAGGTGGATGTGGTAGAAGAGCTAGCCATGTAGCAGGCAGTGGATAGAGTTTTGAGGTCCTACTGGCACCACCGCTAGGTGGTCCACCCCAACCACTGGGAGCAGGATGATAGTAACGAGCTCAGATCCAGTTAGCTGAGGCCTACCAACACGGTGCTCCATATATTATTATAGGTATGATATATGTCTACTTCACCTTATTCATAGTACTTATAAACACAGGTTGTAGTCACTCTTTTATTTCCATGACCCTTGTTCAGATCTCGGAGATTTTGGTGGAGTCGTTGGCTCGATCTTTACAGCTATAGACTCCTACTGGAGTATATTCGACGATTACACACTGGTGTCAGTAGTGTGATCTTACTCTAGGTGGCGAGAGCTTCAGCTGGGATCTCTTAGTAGCGGCATCGAGGCATTACGACGTTATCTTGGGTATGGACTGGTTAATGCTCAGATCGACTGTATTAGGCATAATGTGTGGTGTGTCTGTATATATGGGACCACGTTTTCCTTAACCGGTGAGGAGGGATCATTTAAATCACATGATGAACTTACCCAGAAGAGGGTTCAGATGATTACTCATCAGTTGGCTAGCCTTACCCTCGAGTAGCTGATGTTGAAAGTCCGAGCTATCCTATATTGGTGGACCAGTATGTCGATGTCATTCCAAATGATGTTTCAGAACTACCTCTATGTAGAGAGGTAGACTTTTACATCGACATATACCCTGGTATGACACGATACATGCACCAACATATCAGATGTCTCCCATGGAGCTTTGTGAGTTACGTGTACAGTTGGATTACTTGCAGGAAAAGGGGTTCATAAGCCCCACTATTTCTCTATGGGAAGCCCTGATTTTGTTCACCAAGAAGCCAGTTGCGAGTTTGAGACTCTATGTGGACTACCGGAACCTGAACTAGGTGGAAATTAAGAATAAGTATCCACTTTCTAGGATTGATGATCTTTTCGATCAACTTAAGGGAGCTCATTTTTTTAAAGATAGACCTTATATTAGGATGTTATCAACTCAGGATACTAGATGCAGATGTGCAGAATACAGCCTTCAGATGTCGGTATGGCCATTTGAGTTCTTGGTGATTCCTTTCAGCATGACAAACTCCCTAGTAGTGTTCATGGGACTCAGGAATAGGATCATTCATCCATACCTCGATCGCTTCGTGGTGGTGTTTATCGATGACATCTTGGTGTACTCAGTAATGGAGGAGGAGCATGCCTATCATCTGAAGATAGTTCTGGATACACTCTAAGAGCACCAGCTTTATGGTAAGCTCTTGAAGTGCTAGTTCTAGATACTTGAGGTCCAATTTCTAGGACATGTTATCTCGAAGGCTGGATTTTTAGTGGATCCAACAAAGATAGAGGCTGTTCTGGCTTGGGATCCACCCAGTAGTGTGGCTAAGGTGCATAGTTTCCAGGTATTGGTTGGATACTACCGATTATTTGTGCCTAACTTCTCCAGAGTTGTGACACCCTTTTCAGCATTGACAAAGAAAGGGAATCCCTCCATATGGATGGATAGATTCTATTAAGGTTTCCAGGAGCTGAGGAAGATACTGACGAGTGCCCCCATCCCATATTGAGGCTACCAGAAGAGGGAGTTGGGTATGTTGTCTAATGCAATGCATCAAGGACCAGATTTGGGTGTGTCCTGATGCAAGAGAGAGAAGTGATCTCTTATGGATCACAATTTTTGATACAACATGAGCAGAACTATGCTACCCAAGACTTAGAGTTAGATGTAGTGGTATTCACCTTGAAAATGTGGTGAAATTACTTGATGGGCGAACATTTTAAAATCTACTCTCATCACAAGAGTATTAGGTATATCTTCTCTCATAAGGACATAAACCTGAGAAAATTGCGATAACTAAATTTCGTCCGGTACTATGACATTGAGATAGTATATACTTATGGGAAGGGAACATGGTAGAAGATGCACTCAGTAGGAGGTTTCGTATGTAGTTGCTGAGTGAGGCGACAGAGCAGCTAGTCGCGTTTCAGTTATCCTTCATGGATAGAGATGGAGCAGCAAACCTCCAGTCTATGAAATTCACTCCCTCACTACTTTAGTGAGTAAGGGAGGTGTTTCTTGGGGACATTTTCTGTGAGTCTTGATGTGCTCATATATCCTCAGGGCAGGCACCTGATGGGTTTTCTGAAGGTGGGGAGCACATTATCTATAACGACCCATACTTTACATACATTTTTAATACTTCAAAAATTGAAGCACACTTATTACAACATATGATAAAACTACAAATGACCGTATAGGTATAGTGTCTTTAGAAACTGGGAAACATAAACAACTGGTTCAAAAATCTTCTACAGTGTCTCCCATTTATTTCATCATATCTAGGGTCCCTTTTAGCATATTCTACTTAATATCCATCTTCCTGACCTGGGGAAAAGAAAACATAAAAGGGTGAGCTCAAATGCTCAGCAAGGCAAATAAAGGAAATAAAAATCATATCATATCTTTTTGAAAATCATAACCTGCAAAAGAGATCATAATATCTAAACATGGAACAAATCATAGGAGTGAAAATGAGATCCCCATAATCATAACATAAAACTTGAAACTTTGTGGCATGCACACGTAATCATGGAAAATCATTTCTTGTTAGTCATGACTCATCGCCAAGACTATCTTAGTGGACAAAGTCCCTTTCTGAACCGAGTTCACTCCTCGTTTCAGTCCTGTATCACTAAACCGAAATAACCTTCTGTTCCAGCCATGTCTATCTCATGAGATATAAAATCTTTACCCAATGCATTGGATGGAGATATAGGTCCCACCCATCTTATAATGAATCCTTTCTTATGTGTGCCACATAATCATAAAACATACATCATCGCATAACACATGAAACAAAAATGGGATTCTTGAAACATCATGACATCATAAATCAATTCATATAAGATAAAGGAATTCATAAAAATAATTCCATCACAACATGATCAAATCAATGTAATAATAGGGATAAAAACAGAACCCTTTATTATCTTAGATGGAAAATAATTTTGAAAATCACTTGAACTCCATTCTTGAGGAAAATATCCTTTCTTCTTCAAAAACATTTTTCCTTTCATAACATGTCATACAACTTTAAAATAAAATAAGTTGATTAAAAATAAACTTGAAAACTTGTAAAGGAAGCTTCTTGGAAACAATGTTTTAAAAATCCATTCATGTCGTATAAGTTAAAAAAAACATTCTTCGTACTTTTGTCGGAAAAGTCAAAAAGTACCTCGTACGAAAAACGACAAAAGATTCCTTTCATATATTTTACAAAAAACTTACCGAAGGGTAAAATTGGATATATACTATTGTAGAAGGAAGGAAATAATATTACATATCGAGGGTACATGGATGTGGATGATAAAATACACCCCAGTAACTACCAAAGTAAAAACAATCTCGGATAAAAGTGAGATTGTGATATTTTCCCTTACCTTAGGTCCGATTAGCTTTGTACGTGTCCGAAGCTCCTGTATAATGGTTTAAATAATGTTATTGACTTATTCCAGAATCATACATATTTATATGATATCATATATGGTCATATTATTAGCTTCTTGTTAGTAATATTTCATTGTTACTTGTTACTCGGGTCTTTATAACTTTTTGTTCTTATGCGTGTTTTGTCGAATAAATTCTTATTCTTATCTTTAGGTTATAGATAATTCATTTCCAGAATGGTATTAGTGTAGTATATACCATATTCATTCATTCAATTCATTTATATAATCATTATGAAATGAAGATCATGTAGAACGAGTCGCATCACATCGTGGAGATGGTATTCCGTACGTACGCACGAGTGATGATATCATTCCTATGATCGTGGAATTGTATTGGAGTATATATATATTATTTCAGTATCAATATTACTTCATAATAATCATATTTAGTTACTCATTACACCATTATAACCATCCTTGTAAGGTGATGGTGAAAAATAGATTACACCACGGCGTGGAGACGGTATTCCGTACGTACGCACGCGTGGTGATTTCATTTTTCCGTAGGATGTATAGAAGGTGAAATAGGGTTGTTTCATATTTATAATAACATATCAGTATGTAAGTAATACTGATGTTATTACTTTATCATGAAACTACTAAAGAAGAAGAAGTTGAAGAAGAAAGAAATTGAAAAGATCGGTAATGGATATTACCTCTTCTTTGGAACGCCTCTTTGAATCCTCCACTTAAGGAACTAAGATTGGTCTTTGGAGAATACCAGGACTTCTAGGATTATTCTAGGGAAGTGGAGAGGAGAAAATGGCAGGGGTTGGCCGAGCTTGAGTGCTCAATTTGGTGTGAGGAGGAGGGGGAGGAGGTGCCCTTTTATAAGGGAGGAGAGGGGCACCTTAGGAATATCTCAAAATATTATTTTATATTAAAGTCAAAATCGGTTTATAATGGTTCCAAAGGGACTTATTTCGAAGATAAAGTGGGGAAGGGTCGAAATCCTATCAACCAATAGGATTTAGACAAGTTTAGGGTATTATTTTAACCTTATCAATTAGATTTAACTCTAAGTTAAATAATTTATCTTTTACGATGTCTTTTTGTTTCCTTTCACTATATGGTTAATACACTTACTATAACATGCCAAACGAACCCCAAATTGTTTATTATTAATATATATATCCTTATCTAAGTCATTTGGCCGAACCTTATATTTTTAGGAATAAAATAACAATTAATAATATAATATTTGATTTAAAAACTATTTTGTGTCAATTTTGACACTATTTGATATATGATTTTTGTGAAAGTCATAAAAGAATTATATGTTCGAACCAAGTTGATTAAATCAACATGAATATATCATAGTAACCTATAAAATTAGTTGAATTCATAAAAAGTCTCAAATTACATTTATTTTGGTGTTTATAACATCAATTATGTCAATATTAAGATAATTACTGCATCATCTTTGTGTCATAAATAAATTAAATTATTTGATGTCTAAAAATTAAAAATAAAATATCATCATGTAGGAAATCTTTTTATCTTTCTAATGAATATTTACAGTTGAATTTATCTTATGTATAACCCCATATTAAAAATGATTTACTTATTAAACGTTGATTTTAACTATTTTAACCCTTCTTTAAATAAATTAATAATAAATGTCCTAATCTAATCCAAGTGGGCCTAAATGGTCATATTTTATTCCTAAGTTTGTTTTTGGTTGAATTACACTTGTCCAATAGAATTAGGACATGTTTTAGGGTAATATTAATATCATATTTACCCTTAGTTACCCTATTTACTATTAACCGCGGTAAAAAAAGTAAAAAGTTACTATTCACCAAAAAATTATTTTCATCTCATTGAACCACATTTTAGTCCTTGATATTAACCGTGTGTCTCGTATTTTCGAAATTCCATTCACAGAAGCGGTAAAATTAAGTTTTATGCAAAATTCAGTTTTTAACCTACCACTTAGTGGTTTCACTATTCATCAAAAATTGAAAGTTTTCAGAAAAATACGAAAATTTTACCCTAGGCTAATTTCGATATTCTGAGTCCAAAAATGAAGTCCATTTTGAAAAATAAAATTTATAAAATTTCAAAAAGTGGTTATTACTATTCATAACGGCTAGTTTTAATAGCATATTGTTGTTTAGTGAAACTCGGTATTGCGTACGACGCAATCTATCGAGGAAGGTCACGATTGCGTGTAAAGCAAGCCAAGCAAGTGTTGTGTAGAGAAAGATTCTTTTGACGATTTATATAACATAAAAGTCTCGGGTGTTACATTCTACCCCCCTTAAAAAGAATTTCTCCCTCGAAATTCGTCACTTTGTAACAAACAGATGAGGATAATTCTCCCTCATCATATCCTCAAGCTCCCATGTAGATTCTTCAAGTTGGTGGTTCCTCCATAAAACTTTCACCAAGCGAGTGGTCTTGTTTCGTAGGACTTTTTCGCTACGATCCAGAATCTCTATCAGCTATTCTTCATAAGAAAGATCTTGCTCCAGCGGTACAACTTCTGAGCTGAGTACATGTGAAGGATCTGGTATGTACTTTCTCAGGAGAGATACATGGAACACATCGTGAACTTGAGAGAGATTCGGTGGAAGCGCCAATCGGTAAGCTACCTTCCCAACACGATCCAATATTTCGAAAGGACCGATATATCTAGGGCTCAACTTCCCCTTCTTTCCAAATCTCATAACCCTCTTCCAGGGAGATATTCGTAAGAACACTTTATCACCCACTTCAAACTCTAGGTCTTTTCTTCGGTTGTCGTCATAGCTTTTCTGTCGACTCTGAGCTTCTCTTATGTGTTGTTGAATAGATCTGACCTTTTCTGCCATTTCATCAACGAGATCAGGTCCTAATAGCTTTCTTTCCCCAACTTCATCCCAGCAAGTTGGAGTCCTGCATTTCTTTCCATAGAGAGCTTCATAAGGAGCCATCTGAATACTGGAGTGAAAGCTATTATTATAAGAAAATTCCACCAAAGGTAGGTGTTGATCCCAACCTCCTTTGAAATCCATAGAGCAAGCTCTCAACATATCTTCTAGGGTTTGAATTGTTCTCTCAGACTGACCGTCTGTCTGGGGATGATAAGCAGTGCTGAAACTCAACTCTGTATCCAGAGTATGCTGAAAACTTCGCCAGAACTTCGAGGTAAATCTCGGATCTCGATCAGATATAATAGAAAGTTGTACTCCATGCAATCTTACCACTTCCTTTACATATATCCTGGCAAGCTGATCTAGAGAGAAATCCTCTCTAATAGGAATGAAGTGTGCAGACTTTGTGAGACGATCAACTATGACCCAGATAGCATTATTGCCTTTGGATGTTTTAGGAAGTCCTGTGACAAATTCCATAGTGATGTTTTCCCATTTCCATTCGGGTATGGGTAATGGTTGTAACATCCCCTTAGACTTATGTCTCTCAGCTTTAACTTGTTGACAAACCAAGCATCGAGAGACATATTCAGCAACATCTCTTTTCATTCCATCCCACCAGAAGTACTCTTTCAGGTCCCTATACATCTTCGTGCTTCCAGGATGAATAGAGAATGAAGAACTATGAGCCTCATCCAGTAGCTCCTTCTTTAATTCGGGGATGGGAGGAACACAAACCCGATTCCTGAACTTTATTATCCCATCACAATCAAGGTTGAATTCAGGAACATTTCTCACCTTCTTTTGTAACTCGACATCTTCTTTCTGTTCCTCTTTAATCTTCGCATGTATAGATGGTTGAACATTCATTTGAGAAAGATAAGATTTTTCCCCGTCCATTATAATTCCAAGATCCATCCTTTGTAAATCCATAAATATTGGATCTTTTGTGATCCTCATCAGGGATAAACTAGCATGGTCTTGTCGACTTAATGCATCTGCCACCTTGTTTGCTTTCCCAGGGTGGTAATGGATTGAGCAGTCATAATCCTTAATCAGCTCCAACCATCTTCTTTGACGCATATTCAACTCCTTTTGTGTGAAAATATACTTTAAACTTTTATGATCAGTATAAATATCACACCTTTCACCATAAAGGTAATGCCTCCAAATCTTTAATGCAAAGATTACTGCAGCCAACTCCAAATCATGTGTTGGGTAATTTTGCTCATGGATTTTCAACTGTCGTGAGGCATAAGCTATCACCATATCATTTTGCATAAGAACACACCCCAATCCCTTCTTGGATGCATCACTGTAGATCACAAACCTTTCTCCACTACAAGGCAGTGTGAGCACAGGTGCACTGGATAACCTTCTTTTCAACTCCTTGAAATTCTCTTCACATTCCTCTATCCAGACAAACTTAACTCCTTTCCGAGTCAACTTGGTGAGTGGATTAGATAATCGTGAAAAATCTTTTACAAAACGTCGATAATATCCAGCCAAACCAAGAAAACTTCGGATCTCAGTTACTGTTGTTGGTCTCGACCATCTTTCGATAACCTCTGTTTTTGCTGGATCCACAGATATCCCCTCTTTTGAGATTATGTGACCCAAAAATGCAACTTTTTGAAGCCAAAATTCACACTTGGTAAATTTGGCATAAAGCTTCTCCTTTATCAGGGTCTTCAATATAATTCTCAAGTGATCTTCATGTTCTTCCTTGCTCTTTGAATAGAGAAGAATATCGTCTATAAAGACTACCACAAATTGATCAAGATAGTCTCTAAAGACTCTATTCATTAGATCCATGAAGATAGCAGGGTCATTAGTAAGACCAAATGGCATCACTATAAATTCATAGTGTCCATACCTTGTACGGAAAGCCGTCTTTGGTATATCCTCCCTTTTGACCCTTAATTGATGATACCCTGAACGAAGATCAATCTTGGAAAAGTATTGAGCTCCGCGTAGTTGGTCAAATAACTCATCAATGCGTGGGAGAGGATATTTGTTCTTGATAGTGATCTTGTTAAGTTCTCGATAATCAATGCAGAGTCTCATTGATCCATCTTTCTTCTTAACAAATAGAACAGGTGCTCCCCAAGGTGACGCACTAGGGCGTATGAATCCCTTATCAAGATTCTCTTGGAGTTGCTTCTTCAATTCCTGCAACTCAATTGGGGCCATTCTATAAGGTGTCTTTGAAATAGGCAAAGCACCCGGTACGAGTTCTATTGAAAACTCAACTTCACGATTTGGTGGAAGACCCGGTAATTCCTCCGGAAAGACATCATCAAACTCCCGTACAATGGGAATTTTCTTAATCGTGAGTTTCTCACCAACCATTTGAGATAAATAACCTTCATTTAGTGGGATCAGTACCCATAAGATGGAAGAAATTTCCACTGGAAGGTTATGTTCATCCTTGCATTGGTATACGATCGTAGATTGATCTGGAGTATGAAATGTGACTTCCCTTCTTTGGAAATTGATATGAGCTCCATGTAGAGAAATCCAATCCATGCCAAGAATCACATCAAATTCCACTAAAGGAAGGATCACAAGATTTGCAGGAAGCACTTTCCCACAAACTTCGATCGGAGAAGAATTATAAACTTTTGATGCGATTGATGTGCCATTAGGTGTTGTCACAGCTAACTCAACATCTAATTGTTGAGGTAGTACGGTGATACCCTTATAAAAGTCTTCAGAAATAAAAGAGTGGGTGGATCCAGAATCAAATAAAACATTTTCTACTTTAGAGTGGATGGTAAGTGTACCTTTCACCACATCGTTATCGTACTCCACATCGCTGATAGAAATTGCATGTGACTTTCCTTTGTCTTTAGCTTTAAGAGTTTGTTGACGTCGACCATCATCATCAACCCTTGGATTTGGGCATTGATTGGCATAATGCCCCATCTCCTTGCACTTGAAACATTGAAGTGTAGTAGGTTCATTCTGTGTATCCCTTCCTTTGTTTGCGTCATTAGACATCTTCTTCCCATTATCACGGCATTCAAATGCCCGATGACCTTCCTTTCCACATTTAAAACATTTACTTGTCCCTTTAAGACAACTCCCTCCATGTTTCTTTCCACACTTTGAGCATAAGGAAAAGCTCATCTTCTTTTATGTGTGCTCTTTAGATTTTTCTTTGAATTCCATCTTCCTCTTCTTATCAAACCCATGTGACTGATGGGTTACTCCAATCTCCATCTCGACTTTGAGAGCACATCGAACGATTTCCTCGTAGCTATTGAAGTCTCTTATGGCTAACGCCCTTCGAAGACTTGGTTTTAAGCCACTAAAGAATCGATCGATCTTACTCTCAGGTTGGATAATAATACCAGAAGCGTACCTTGCAAGTCTTGTAAAATTTGCTTCATAGGTACTAACAGATTCATCATCCCTTTGCTTCAGTTCAAGGAACTCTTTCTCCATCTTTGTTCGGAGAATACGAGGGAAGTACTTATTGAAAAATAAGTTCTTGAACTCGTCCCATTCCATATACTCAATTTCATCCCATTGCCTCGTATTCTTAACAAGATTCCACCATTGATCAGCATCTCCTTCCAAACGATACACTGCTAGGATGACTTTATCATGTTCAGAACATTGAAGAACTGAAAATATCTTTTCAGTAGTACTAATCCATTGTTCAGCAACTAATGGATCAGTAGACCCACTGAAAGAAGGTGGACGCTGCCTCATGAAGGATTCAACAGAATGTTGTTCCTTCCTTTGCTCGTTTTGAAGTCCTGCATGATTCATAGCTTGAGAAAGTTGTGTGAGTATGGCTACAAGATTTTGCATTCCATCTCCCATATCGTTTGGTTGCTCAGGGGGACAATCATTGCATTTCCCGTCGCATTCCGCATTAACACGGTTCCTTCGGGTTCCAGCCATTGACTAAAACCAAGAAGAATAGTATGAGCAACACTAATTATAATAGGAAACCACATAATTCAAGAATAAAATTTTCATGCTTAAGGTCTTATCCTAGGTTATTAAAGGCCATTTCTAAAACACCAAGATTGTGTTCTATGCTTAGACTTATCCTTAGGGTTTTTACTAAGGCTTTCACATCCTAGTTTCCAAAGGTTGACTATACCTTTCCTTTGATACCAACTATAACAACCCATACTTTACATACATTTTTAATACTTCAAAAATTGAAGCACACTTATTACAACATATGATAAAACTACAAAGGACCGTATAGGTATAGTGTCTTTAGAAACTGGGAAACATAAACAACTGGTTCATAAATCTTCTACAGTGTCTCCCATTTATTTCATCATATCTAGGGTCCCTTTTAGCATATTCTACTTAATATCCATCTTCCTGACCTGGGAAAAAGAAAACATAAAAGGGTGAGCTCAAATGCTCAGCAAGGCAAATAAAGGAAATAAAAATCATATCATATCTTTTTGAAAATCATAACCTGCAAAAGAGATCATAATATCTTAACATAGAACAAATCATAGGAGTGAAAATGAGATCCCCATAATCATAACATAAAACTTGAAACTTTGTGTCATGCACACGTAATCATGGAAAATCATTTCTTGTTAGTCATGACTCATCGCCAAGACTATCTTAGTGGACAAAGTCCCTTTCTGAACCGAGTTCACTCCTCGTTTCAGTCCTGTATCACTGAACCGAAATAACCTTCCGTTCCAGCCATGTCTATCTCATGAGATATAAAATCTTTACCCAATGCATTGGAGGGAGATATAGGTCCCACCCATCTTATAATTAATCCTTTCTTATGTGTGCCACATAATCATAAAACATACATCATCGCATAACACATGAAACAAAAATGGGATTTTTGAAACATCATGACATCATAAATCAATTCATATAAGATAAAGGAATTCATAAAAATAATTCCATCACAACATGATCAAATCAATGTAATAATAGGGATAAAAACAGAACCCTTTATTATCTTAGATGGAAAATAATTTTGAAAATCACTTGAACTCCATTCTTGAGGAAAATATCCTTTCCTCTTCAAAAACATTTTTCCTTTCATAACATGTCATACAACTTTAAAATAAAAGAAGTTGATTAAAAATAAACTTGAAAACTTGTAAAGGAAGCTTCTTGGAAACAATGTTTTAAAAATCCATTCATGCCGTATAAGTTAAAAAAACATTCTTCGTACTTTTGTCGGAAAAGTCAAAAAGTACCTCGTACGAAAAACGACAAAATATTCCTTTCATATATTTTACAAAAAACTTACCGAAGGGTAAAATTGGATATAAACTATTGTAGAAGGAAGGAAATAATATTACATATCGAGGGTACATGGATGTGGATGATAAAATACACCCTAGTAACTACCAAAGTAAAAACAATCTCGGATAAAAGTGAGATTGTGATATTTTCCCTTACCTTAGGTCCGATTAGCTTTGTACGTGTCTGAAGCTCCTGTATAATGGTTTAAATAATGTTATTGACTTATTCCAGAATCATACATATTTATATGATATCATATATGGTCATATTATTAGCTTCTTGTTAGTAATATTTCATTGTTACTTGTTACTCGGGTCTTTATAACTTTTTGTTCTTATGCGTGTTTTGTCGAATAAATTCTTATTCTTATCTTTAGGTTATAGATAATTCATTTCCAGAATGGTATTAGTGTAGTATATACCATATTCATTCATTCAATTCATTTATATAATCATTATGAAATGAAGATCATGTAGAACGAGTCGCATCACATCGTGGAGACGGTATTCCGTACGTACGCACGAGTGATGATATCATTCCTATGATCGTGGAATTGTATTGGAGTATATATATATTATTTCAGTATCAATATTACTTCAAAATAATCATATTTAGTTACTCATTACACCATTATAACCATCCTTGTAAGGTGATGGTGGAAAATAGATTACACCACGGCGTGGAGACGATATTCCGTACGTACGCACGTGTGGTGATTTCATTTTTCCGTAGGATGGATAGAAGGTGAAATAGGGTTGTTTCATATTTATAATAACATATCAGTATATAAGTAATACTGATGTTATTACTTTATCATGAAACAACTAAAGAAGAAGAAGTTGAAGAAGAAAGAAATTGAAAAGATCGGTAATGGATATTACCTCTTCTTTGGAACGCCTCTTTGAATCCTCCACTTAAGGAACTAAGATTGGTCTTTGGAGAAGACCAGGACCTCTAGGATTATTCTAGGGAAGTGTAGAGGAGAAAATGGCAGGGTTTGGCCGAGCTTTAGTGCTCAATTTGGTGTGAGGAGGAGGGGGAGGAGGTGCCCTTTTATAAGGGAGGAGAGGGGCACCTTAGGAATATCTCAAAATATTATTTTATATTAAAGTCAAAATCGATTTATAATGGTTCCAAAGGGTCTTATTTCGAAGATAAAGTGGGGAAGGGTCGAAATCCTATCAACCAATACGATTTAGACAAGTTTAGGGTATTATTTTAACCTTATCAATTAGATTTAACTCTAAGTTAAATAATTTAACCTTTACCATGTCTTTTTGTTTCCTTTCACTATATGGTTAATACACTTACTATAACATGCCAAACGAACCCCAAATTGTTTATTATTAATATATATATCCTTATCTAAGTCATTTGGCCGAACCTTAGATTTTTAGGAATAAAATAACAATTAATAATATAATATTTGATTTAAAAACTATTTTGTGTCAATTTTGACACTATTTGATATATGATTTTTGTGAAAGTCATAAAAGAATTATATGTTCGAACCAAGTTGATTAAATCAACATTAATATATCATAGTAACCTATAAAATTAGTTTAATTCATAAAAAGTCTCAAATTACATTTATTTTGGTGTTTATAACATCAATTATGTCAATATTAAGATAATTACTGCAACATCTTTGTGTCATAAATAAATTAAATTATTTGATGTCTAAAAATTAAAAATAAAATATCATCATGTAGGAAATCTTTTTAGCTTTCTAATGAATATTTACAATTGAATTTATCTTATGTATAACCCCATATTAAAAATTATTTACTTATTAAACTTTGATTTTAACTATTTTAACCCTTCTTTAAATAAATTAATAATAAATGTCCTAATCTAATCCAAGTGGGCCTAAATGGTCATATATTATTCCTAAGTTTGTTTTTGGTCGAATTACACATGTCCAATAGAATTAGGACATGTGTTAGGGTAATATTAATATCATATTTACCCTTAGTTACCCTATTTACTATTAACCGCGGTAAAAAAATTAAAAAGTTACTATTCACCAAAAAATTACTTTCATCTCATTGAACCACATTTTAGTCCTTGATATTAACCGTGTCTCTCGGATTTTCGAAATTCCATTCACAGAAGCGGTAAAATTAAGTTTTATGCAAAATTCAGTTTTTAACCTACCACTTAGTGGTTTCACTATTCATCAAAAATTGAAAGTTTTCAGAAAAATACCAAAATTTTACCCTAGGCTAATTTCGATATTCTGAGTCAAAAATGAAGTCCATTTTGAAAAATAAAATTTATAAAATTTCAAAAAGTGGTTATTACTATTCATAACGGCTAGTTTTAATAGCATATTGTTGTTTAGTGAAACTCGGTATTGCGTACGACGCAATCTATCGAGGAAGGTCGTGATTGCGTGTAAAGCAAGCCAAGCAAGTGTTGTGTAGAAAAAGATTCCTTTGACGATTTATATAACATAAATGTCTCGGGTGTTACATTATCATCTTCAGAGGATGTACCATGGTATCAGTGGCACTACGGAAGGAGGTATTGAGGGAGTTCCATATGTCCCCTCTGGAGGTACATCCCGGTGTAGCAAAGATTTAATAGGACCTCCAACATCAGCACTAGTGTCTAGGAATGAAGAAGGTAGTGGTAGAGTTTGTCTCACGATGCCTCACTTGTCAGCAAGTGAAGGCTGAGCATCATGTTCCAACAGGCTTAGGTCAGCCACTA
This sequence comes from Viscum album, assembly GCA_963277665.1. Lineage (NCBI taxonomy): Eukaryota > Viridiplantae > Streptophyta > Magnoliopsida > Santalales > Viscaceae > Viscum > Viscum album. The sequence goes on along the minus strand of OY728121.1, from coordinate 1,894,644,496 downwards.
TAGATACAGGATTAGAAGTGGGATGGGATCTCCATGGACATTGTGACAAGGCTTCCATGTATGTCTAGCGGACATCATTCCATTTGGGTGATCATTTACTGACTCACCATGTCGGCCCACATCCTACCCATCATAGAGTAGGGATCAGTAGAGCGATTGGGACGCCTCTACATGCAGAAGATTGTGTCACTTCATGGGGTTCCATATTTGATCATCTCTGACCATGAAACACATTTTAAATCTCGATTATGGAGGAGATTATAGGACGAATTTGGGACAGAGCTGCGTTTGAGCACCACTTTTCATCCTCAGATGGATGGTTAGAGAGAGCGGAGCATACAGACGCTGGAGGGCATGCTATGTTCATCTGTCATAGATTTTGGACGCAGTTGGGAGGATCACGTGCCCTTGGTAAAGTTCGCAAAAAACAACTTTTATCACTCCACCATCTATATGGTACCATTCTAGGCTGATTCTCGCTCAAATATACTCAAGATATGAAGGTAGAATGGTCCATGTAGTCTTGCTTGGGTTGTCAAATCCACAGAGACCTAATAAGTAACCTATAGAAACGCACATTCTTTGGACTGTTTTTGGCTATGAAATGGACAACATGGGTTTATTTTAGATGGGTTTAAAGGATCACTTATAGATTTAAGTAAATTCAATTTAAAATAAGGAGTTGATCCTAGGTTATCGCTCGGGGTGGATTGGACGTATTTCCTTTTCAATGATTTCAATTTCTTATATTTGATATGGGTTCATTTAAGGAGATAAAACAACATCATCACTTATTGGATTAATTCCTACAACATTTAATAAAAATCACCTATACACTTGAACGATCAAAGTTTCTAGCACTTCAAGTTAAAGGTTTGTATTAGCACTTGAAGTGTGTGGCCATAATTTCAACAAGGATGATGGAGTTTAAAAATTATCAAATAAAAATCTAAATTATAGAAGTGATTATACATTAATGGGGTGATAAATAACATCCAATCCATCCCCTTGCTACTACCTTTTATCAACCCATAAGTGGGATATCCCTGTATTGATTCTGTGGTTTCAATGGAAGCGGAAAGTAGACTCATGAGGGAGGACATGGAGAACTAAAGAAAAGAACAAAAATAAAATGATCACTCCAGTGTTGTGTGAATAATTTCAAAAGATTTGGTGTGAATAAATTCACACCTTGAGGAAACGGTATCAAAGTGAGATGTATAACAACATAATAAGAGAAGAAGAAGAACTTTTATTAAGAAACTAAAGTGAATTGAAAAACTTATATGTGAAAGACAAACTTGAGACAACAAAATTGCAGCATAACATTACAATTGAACAAAGAACCAAAATGAAAAACTCCTTCACCACCACTAAAATTAATTGGAATTTTGGGAGCCTTGGGTGTAGAATACAATAGTAAAAATGATCCCACTTGAGTATGGTTGGCCTAGGGTTGTGGAAAGTAAGGGAGAGGTGACTTTTCCACCCATGACCTGAGGTGGCAGCCAGCTTGCTTCCACCTAATAGATGCTCTTGTAAGTCCTTTTATATGACAGAATAAGAGTGGGATATAGAAGAATAAAATATAACGTCAGATGTCCCCTACCCTCCTGTAAAATTTGGGCCCATTTGGAGTTGTGGATTCGGAGATATGATTAGATTAGTGGAATGTTTGTTTGGGCCGCAGAATCTGGCACACAATTTTATCTCTAATTTGGGCCGCCTAAATGGACACCATGGAAACTTAATTAGAATTTGATCCTGAAGAGGTATTTGTTCCTATATATTTCTTAGATAATCCCACAAAAGTTGGGATTCATTGGCCCTCTATGATGGGCCCCACTGTCTCATCAGTGTTCTGGTGTCCAATCTGACTTGTACAGAATTGTTTTCATTCATCACAAAATATCATCATCTTATTCCATTAATTCTCAATTGATCCCTGAATCAAACATGTTCATAATGAAGTGTAGATCAATTTCCAAAAATATAATATTAAAATATGTATAATTAGATTCCTTAAAATCAGTTGAATCATTGAGTAAATCAAATGATGTTAAAAAATGTACCACATAATAGTGCATTTTAAGAAGCTATTACAATCATAATGTGAAATGATGTTCAAAGTGTAAAATGCACTAAAATAGTGTTTATGAATAAAAAAGAAAAGAACTATTATATATATTAATAATGAATATTAGCCTCATTTAGTTTCTAATCACACCCCCCAACTTTAGTTTTCCTAGTGCCGAGAAAAATATTTCTCAACAACATGAAATTAAAATTCCCTTTTCCAAAAACATTTTAATACACAATGATCACCAGAAACCCTTATACAAATCAATCATGAAACCCATCAAAATATTTTAATACAAGATAGTTTCATAAGAAGATCCCAATCCCAAGCCCTTTTCTTTGTTCAAATTCATTGTCATATTTCATCTAATATCAATTAAGTATGAGGATGTGTTGTGCATCACAATAGACATGGGGGTTCATCTTTATTCAAGGGAGAAATTATGGAAGCGCTAGGTGGAACCACATTTCAATATTAAGATGAGTATTCAATTTTTTTTTGTATTATATATGTTTTTTTGTTTTTTTATGGTTTTTTTGCAATTTTTCCATGGTAATTTAAATTGCACTCAAAAGAGTCAACCCCTGTAACGAAACTTTTCCAATGACTCCAAGGCTCAATGACCTTAGGGAACCAAGTGAATCCCACATACTCGGGAATCATATCGAGTTAACTCAGTCAAAAAAAATTCAAATTACAAAAAATAGAGATAAAATTACTAACTATGGGCTAGACAACTATGGAGTCACGATCCCCATGTGTCGAAAGCCACGCATTAGGTAATTTCATTTCTCTACGTGAATTTTTTTTTTTATTTTTTTTAATACTCATATTAAACTAAAATGATCAACAAACCTATGATATTTATTTGGGGGACCCCATGAACTCAAACTAATACCCCACTTTTCAAAGGATGTGCATCGTGATCTTTTTTTATTTGGATGAAAATATAAACGTTGAAATATCACATTGGACAGCCACACTTTCCAAAATTTATTCTCATAAAATTATACAAGGATTAAAATCAGAATCAGGGCATGCTAAATTATTTGATATTTAGTTACAAAGTGTGCAATGTGTATTACCATGTTCAAAGTTAAAGGAATTTTTCCTTCCATTTACACATTTTTTTTCAAATCATTCATTTTTTTACACAAATGTAATTTTTTTATTTTATCTCCCCCCAAACTTAAAATAACATTGTACCTAGTGTTTAAAGAAAAGAAAATTTAGAAGGGGGTAGAGGTAGAGAATGAAAGTTCAACAACGAAATTGAAAATTAGGATCATGGAATGAAGTCACCTGGTGGTTGAAGTTGAAATTCTTGCTGCTCCGTTTTAATCCATTGATATCCATGTCACTTGCAGAGTTCTCTAGTAGAAAAAGGAAAAAAAACAAAAAACAACAAAAACAATATATATATATAAGAAATAAAGTAAAATATAGGTATATATATAAAAATAATATAATAAGGAATCCCAAAAAGTCATAGGTCAATGGTAAAAACGCGCCCCTATCTCCCTTCAGTCCTGGGTTCAAATCCCCGCGGCTTCACCGGCTGTGACGGGGTTTTCCCCACGACCCATGACATGTTCCTTATTATTATTATTATTATATTTTTATTTTTATTTTTTTTGTATTTTTATTTTAACCTAAAAAACATTAGAATAAAATAAACTGATGATACATTGTCTTATTTTTAAATTTTTGGGTAAGGCATTACTCAAGGATCACACCACGTGACACGGGTGAATATGGTGCTCCCCTTTCATACCCATCCATACTCATAATATAAGAACATGTCAACAATATATTTTATTTTTAAATATAAATATGATTAAATAATCCTATTTAAATTTTAAATTTTATTAAAACAACAAAATGATAAGAAACTAGAAAACCATGGGTTGCCTCCCATGCAGCGCATTGTTTAACATCGTTAGCCTGACATGGACCCTAAATCTATCAATTTTTTATGGTTCATAGGTTGGATTAGATAACTCAACCTATATTTCCTATTTATTGAATGATTCAATTAATGGTTTTAACCTATGACCATTGACCTTGAAAATGTAACTACTTGTGGGATCTTGAATCTCTACTTCCCGATGGGGGTATACATGATGCACTATGAAAGGACCATACCATCTAGACCTTATCATTCCCGGGTGTAAATGAAGTTTTGAACTATACAAGAGCAAAAGTTTTCCCAGTTCAAAATTTTTTACCTTGATATTCCTAGATTGGTAGGCTTGAACACTAGCTTTATTGATCCTTTAATTTTCATAAGCCTCCATCCTAAGTTCCTCCAATTCATTGAGATCTAATTTCCTTTTTGTTCCAGCCAATGAGAGGTCATAATCCATTTTCATAATTGCCAAAAAGGCATTATCCTCAATTTCAACAGGAAAATGGCATGATTTTCCATAAACCAACCTATATGGTGACATTCCTAGGATGGTTTCGAATGATGTACGATATTCCCAATGAGCATCGAATAGTTTCTAGGACCAATATTTCCTATAAGGATTGATATTTTTCTCAAGAAGTTGTTTTATTCCATGATTGGCTAACTCAGATAGACCATTGGTCTGTGGGAGGTAAGCAGTGGAAATTTTGTGAGAAATCCCACACTTAGACATGAGTGAAGAGAATGGACAGTGTTAGAAATGGGTTTCCAGATCACTGATTATAGCCCAAGGAATTCCAAATCTAGAGAAGATGTTTTCTTTTAGGAATCTAATCACAGTTTTATGATCATTGGATTTTGTGGTAATGGACTCAACCCATTTTGAGACATAATAAACAACTAAGAGTATGTAGAGGTATCCCCTAGAGTTTGGGATGGGACCCATGAAATCAATTCACCAACAGTCAAATATTTCAACCACTAATATGGGAGTGAGTGGAATTTGATTCCTTTATGTGATGAACCCTACTTATTGAGACCTAGGAAAACATTGACAAAATGTTTATGAGTCCCTTGAAAGGGTGGGCTAGAAGATACCACATTGAAGAATCATAGCGGATGTTTTCTTAGAGGAAAAGTGACCTCCACATGCCTCACTATGACAGAATTTAAATATGGACTCTTTTTCAGATTCTGGTACACACCTCTTAATGACTTGGTCAGGGCAGAACTTATAGAGGTATGGATCATCACACACAAAGTGTCTAACATCAGAAAGGAATTTCCTTTGATCTGGAGTCCCTAAGAATTTTGGGATCACACTTGTAACAAATAAATTGGCTATATCGGAAAACCAAGGGAAGTCACTCACAGAGTATAGGTGTTCATCAGGGAATGAATTAGACACAGAAAGGTTTTTTGATTTGTCATTGAATTACATCTTAAAGATGTGATCAGCTACAACATTTTCAACGCCCTTTTTATTTTTTATTGTGAGGTCAAATTCTTGAAAGAGAAGGACCCGCCTTATCAGTCAGGCCTTAGCATCTTTTTTTGGGAAGATGTATTTTAGTGTAGAATGGTCAGTGAACACACTGATGGGGGATCCTAAGAGGTAGGACCTGAACTTATCTATGGAAAACAAAATAGAAATTAACTCTTTTTCAGTGGTGGTGTAGTTGATTTGGGCATCATTTAAGGATTTCCTTTCATAATAAATGATATAAAGAGTTTTATCACAACGTTTTCCTAACACAACTCCTACAACAATGTCACTGGAATCACACATAAGTTCTAAAGGAAGGTTCCAATTTGGAGATTTCATAATGGGAGAAGAGGTGATAGAGGATTTGAGGGTTTATAATGAACCCTCACAGCTTTCTATCCAAAAAAATGGAGCATCCTTTACTAGGAGAGCACAAAAGGGACGGGAGATTGAACTACAGTCTTTGATGAATCTTCTATAAAAACCAGCATGTCCTAAGAACTACCTCACTTCCTTGACAATTTTGGGTGATGGAATGTGACGAATGATGTCAACTTTGGCTTTATCAACTTCAATCCCCGTACATGCGACCATATGGCCTAGAACTAGTCCATATTTAACCATGAAATGGCATTTTTCCCAGTTTAGGACCATATTTTTTTCTTCACATATTGACAAGACTCTCTCCACATTATGAATACATCCCTCAAATGTATCCCCAAAAATATAGAAGTAATCCATGAAGACCTCTATAAAATCCCCTACCATGTCTAAGAAGATTCCCATCATGCACCGCTGGAAGGTTCCAGGAGCATTGCATAAACCAAAGGGCATGTGTTTGAAGGAAAAGGTGTGAAATGGACATGTGAATGTAGTCTTCCCTTGATCCTCTAGGGATACCTCAATTTGATTATACCCCAAGTACCCATCTAAGAAACAGTAGAAGGCACGACCCACCACTCTCTCAAGGACTTGGTCAATGAATGGTAAGGGGAAATGGTCCTTCTTGTTAAATGAGTTTTTCTTCCTATAGTCGATACAGACACTCCAGCCACTACTCACCCTTGTTGGAAGAATCTCTCCATCCTCATAGGTTTTCACTGTGATTCCAGCCTTTTTTGGAACCACTTGAATTGTGATCACCCACTCACTCACAGATATGTGATAGATAATACCATCTTTTAACCATTTTAGAAGTTCTTTCCTTACTACCTACATGAGATTAGGATTTAGTCATCATTGAGGTTGACGACCTGGCATTGAATCAGATTCTAGAACTATCCTATGAGTCCCAATAAGTGGTCTAATCCTGGGAATATCATACAGGGTACAACCAATGGCTTTCTTATGTTTCCTAAGGAAATCTAGAAGCATCCTCTCATGATTGGTTTCCAAAGAAGAATAAATTACAATAGGGTGTGTTTGATTATCCCCTAGGAAGGCATACTTTAGTGCAGTAGGAAGTTCCTTCAATTCAAGATCAGGTTGGTTCATAATTTTAGCAGAAGATTGGGACATTGGATCAAGACCAATTTTATTTCCTATAGTTTTAGATATAATTGATTCCCCACATGTAGAAGTTTCATATACTAGATTGGCCTGATCAGATTTAGGGAAGGAAGTTGGAGTGGTCTCCATGAAAGTGGTTTCCTGAAATGTTTCACTGATTGTTGGACCTAAGACTTCATCATAAGATCAATTTGAAAATGATTCAATCCATGGAGATAAGCTTCCTTCATGTGAACAAAGGAAATCACTGTCATCCTGACATAAACATTCATCAAATATTCCTTAATGTTATATGGATTAATTATCAATTAATCATATCATGTTTAATTCATGAATTTCCTCATCATCCCCTATTTGTGAGCTTTCATTATATATGTTCAAGTCTGGACTCATGTTTCCAAAGGTGATGGTCATGTTCCCATTTCGGACTCAGATAACAGAGTTTATTGTTGCAAAGAAGGTATGACCAAGGATGATTGTGGTTTGTTCCTTATTTCCTAAGTTTGGATGGTTGTCAAGGACAATGAAGTTAGCAGGGTAGATGAAGTTTTCAAATGTTGCGAGAACGTCCTTTAAAATCCCCTTTGGAACCCTAATGCTACGATCAGCAAGTTGAAGTGTGACGGATGTGGGTTGGAGTTCTTCTAGGGATAACTAGCAGTACACAACATATGGGATGAGATTGACACTAGCACATAGGTCACACAAGGCCTTGACAACTTTTCTCTCTCCTAGTTCAACATTGATGTCAGGGTAACCTGGGTCTTTCAGCTTAGGAGGGAGGGTCCCTTGAATGGTGGTATTAACATTAGCAGCCAAAAGGACTTGTTTTTTATGTGAAAATTTTCTTTTAAAAGTCCAAAAGTCCTTAAGGTACTTTTAGGAGGAAGGTATGGTTTGGATGGCATCAAGAAGGGGAATTTTCAACTTAACTTCTGAGAATATTTCCCTCAATGTTTCACTCAGTTCAAGCTTGGGTTTCCCCCTCATGCGTTGAGGAAATGGTTCAGGTTGTGGGGTTCTTTGTTGAAGAGTTGTTTCTTTCACATTGTTATTAGTTTCCTCAGTTTTATCATTTGGTTCATTTGAATTTTCATCCAAGTTTGAATCTTTAGGTGGGTTCTGAATTAGTTGTTCAGGTTTCTCAATTGATTTCCCACCTCTTAAAACAGTCACAACCTTTAGTTATTCATGAGTTATTTGAGCACAACTTGAATCTCCCCTTGAAGTTGAGGATGGAAACTCTTGAGTAGGCCTGAGTACCTTTCCAGTTTTAATGGTTTTAATTTCTTGTTTTAGGGAAAAGACTTCTGAGTTTCTCCTCCCCAATTGTTGGCATAGTTGTTCTAATTGGCTTTGTGGAACAGTTTGGGTTGGTGCTTGAGGAGATCGGTTTATCTCGGGGGGATATTTTGGAGGTGGGATGGTTTGTTGAAAATGGACCGGTGGCTATTGGTATTGGATAGGTTGGGTATGGAACTATTTATGGGATTGGTAGTTCTGATGGGGGTAAGGATTTTGTCCCTGTGGTTGGCTAGGTTGTTGGTTATCTTTCCATCGGAAGCCTGGGTAGTCATTATACCTTGGGTTGAAGTTGTTTTGGTATTGAGACATCTGAATGTTCAATGCATTTACATCCACTTGGGGTCATCCTAAAAGAACATCCTTGATGGATGGAATGGTTGGGCAGTTGTCGATCTTATGGTCATGTTTTTCACAAATTGTGCAAAAAGGGTCAACAATTTGGATTTCATAGACTTTCCTAAGGTCTATCTCTTCAACCTTCCTAGAGAGTGCCGCGAGTTTAGCCTTAAGGCTTTCCTCTTCTCTATGTGTATGAATTCTAGTATTTCTTTGTGTCTTTTCAGAATAAGGTGAAGTTACCCTTGTTTGGTTTTGTTCAGAAAGGCTTTCTATATACTAGTAAGTATCATTTGGGGCTTTGTTTTTAAATGTTCCATTACACATCATGTCAATGAATTGTTTGTTACCCGGACCCAACCCTTCATAGAAAAACCACATTTGTTTAGGAATAGAAAAACCTTGGTGTGGAACCATATTTAGAGTGTCTTTGAACCTCTCCCATTTTTCATACAATGACTCTCCCTCTTTTTCAAAAAGGTTTTGGATACTCTTTTTAAGTGCAATTGTTTTGTGGTGGGGAAAGTATTTTTTTTAGAATTCTCTTTGTAGTTGGTCCCAAGAGTTTATGGATGATGGTATCAAATTTTTTACCCAATTATTAGCCCGGTACTTCAATTAAAAAGTAAATACCCTCATCTTAGCTAATTCTAGTTGATGTGGGGGACACATGGTTTTGGCAATGTCATTCAACTCCTTAATGTGAAGGTAGGGCCTCTTGGAATCCATTCCATGGAATGTGGGAAGATGGTTTAAGAAATGAGGTTTAAATATGTAGTTGGCATCTCCTAGGGAGTTATGTCTAATGTATGAGGGGGAATTGGTCCAGGAAGGTGTGAGGTAGTCATTCATGGTTTGATCAATTGCATTCTCCAAGTTTGGGGCTGCCTCATTTGGGTTTCCATTTTGGTTCCCACTCGGGTTTCTGAGTTTGTTTCATTGAAAACCTACCATTGAAATACGAACAATTTTGGACTCTAGAGTATTAGGAAGATTAGGATCTAAGGGAAAGAGTTCCCTTGGTGTACTTGACTCCCCAACCTCAGGACTATCCACCCTAACTAGACGGTTTGATTGATCGCGGGTGTAGGCGGACAAGCGCCAAAAGAAAAAAAACGAGAAAGGGACAAGATAAGAGAATTTGGATGAGAAAAAAAATGAAATGGGGAAGAATAGAATGGGTATTTATATGACTTACTTGGGTTCCCATAAATGGCACCAAAATTTTATTCTCACTCAAATTTACACAAGATATGAAGGTAGAACGGTCCTTGTAGTCTAGCTTGGGTTGTCGAATCCACAGAAACCTAAGAAGTAACCTATAGACACACATAATATAAGTACTTTTTTTGTCTATGAAGTGGCCAACTTGGGTTTATTTTAGATGTTTTTAAATTATCATTAACTGATTTAAATAAATTCAATTTAAAATATTGAGTTTATCCTAGGTTATTGCTCGAGGTGGATTGGACGTATTTCCTTTTCAATGATTTCAATTTCTGATATTTGAGATGGGTTCATTTAAGGAGATAAAACAACATCATAACTTATGGGTTTAATTCCTACACCCTTTAATACTAATAACCTATACACGTGAAGGATCAGATTTTTCATCACTTCAAGGTAAATGTTCATATTAGCACTTGAAGTGTGTGGCCTTAATTTCAACAAGGACGATGGAGTTTAAAAATCATCAAATAAAAATTTCAATTAAATAAGTGATTATACATTAATGGGGTGATAAATAACATCCAATATAGTCCCTTGATACTCCCTTGGATCAACCCATAAGTGGGTTATCCATCCATTGATTCCATGGTTTCAATGGAAATAGAAATTAGACTCGTGAGGGAGGACATGGAGAAGTAAAGAAAACAAAAAAAAATAAAATGGTCACTCCACCGTTGTGTGAATAATTTCACAAAATTTGGTGTGAATAAATTCACACCATGAGGTAAAGGTATCAAAGTGTGATTTAGCAAAACATAATAAGAGGAGAAGAAGAACTTTTATTAAGAAACGAAAGTGAATTGAACAACTTACATGTGAAAGACAAACTTGAGACAACAAAATTGCAGCATAACATTACAATTGATCAAAGCACCAGAGATGAAAAACTCCTCCACCACCATTACATTAAATAGGAATTTTGGGAGCATTTTTTCTATCATCCAATAGTAAAAAGGATCCCACTTGAGTATGGTAGGCCTAGGGTGGTGGAAAGTAAGGGAGAGGAGACTTTTCCACCATTGACCCGAGGTGGTAGCCAGCTTGCTTCCACCGAACAGACGTGCTGGTAAGTCCTTCTATATGGCAGAATAAAAGTGGTCTTTAGAATAAACAAATGGATCGCGGGATCTCTCCTACCCACCTGTAAAATTTGGCCCCGTTTGGAGTTGTGGATTCGGAGATATGATTAGATTAGTGGACTATTTTTCTGGGCCGTAGAATCTGGCCCAGAATTTTATCTCTAAATTGGGCCGCCTAAATGGACCCCATGGAGGCCGGATTAGAATTTGATCATGAAGATTGATTTGTTCCTATATATCTCTTCTATAATACAATGGAATTTGGGATTCATTGGGCCTGTATGTTGGGCCCCATAGTCTCATCAGTGAGATGGTGTCCAATCTGACTTCTCCAGAATTGTTTCCTTTCATCACAAAATATCCTCATCTTCTTCCATGAATTCTCCATTGATCCCTGAATCAAAAATGTTCATATTGAATTGTAGATCAATTTCCAAAAATTTCAAATTAAAATATTTATAATTATATTCCATAAAATCAGATGAATCATTGAGTACTTCAAATGATGTTCAAAAATGTACCACATAATAGTGCATTTTAAGAAGGTATTACAATCATAATGTGAAATGATGTTCAAAGTGTAAAATGAACTAAAATGGTGTTTATGAATAATAAATAACATTAATATTAGATATATATATATATATATATAATGAATATTACCCTCATTTAGTCTCTAATCACACCCACCAACTTGATTTTTTCTTGTCCCGACCAAAATATATCTCAACAATATGAAATTTGAATTCCCTTTTAAAAAAAACTTTTTAATAAAAAATGATCACCAGAAACCCTTATACCAAACAATCATGAAACCCATAAAAATATTTTAATACAAGATAGTTTCATAAGCAGATCCCAATCCCAAGCCCATTCCTTTGTTCAAATTCATTGTCATATTTCATCCAATATCAATTAAGTATGAGGATGTGTTGTGCGTCACTATAGACATGGGGGTTCATCTTTATTCAATGGGTAAATTACGGAAGCGATAGGTGGAATCACATTTAAATATTAAGATGAGTATTCAAATTTTTTTTTGTATTATATATTTTTTTCTTTTTCTTTTTTTTTCCATGGTAATTGAAATTGCACTCAAAAGAGACAACCCCTATAGCGAGACTTTGCCGATTACTCCTAGGCTGAAGGACCATAGGGAACCAAGTGAATCCCACATGCTCGGGCATCATCTCGATTTAACTCAGTCAAAATCAAATTCAAATTACCAAAAATAGAGATAAAATTACTAACTCTGGGACATAAAACTATGGAGTCACGATCCCCAAGTGCCAAAAGCCACGCATTAGGTCATTTCATTGATCTACGTGGATTTTTTTTTAATTTTTTTTGAATACTCATATTAAACTAAAATGATCACCAAACCTATGCTATTTATTTGGGGGACCCCAAGAACTCAAACTAATACCCCACTATCCAAAGGACGTACATTGTGATCTTTTTTTTATTTGGATGAAAATATAAATGAAGAAATATCACTTTGGATAGCCAAAATTTCCAAAATATATGCTCATGAAATTATACAAGGATTAAAATCAGAATAAAGTAATGCTAAATTATTTGAAATTCAGTTTCTATGTGTGCAATTCGTATTACCATGTTCAAAGTTAAAGGAATTTTTCCTTCCATTTACACATTTTTTTTTTTCAAATCATTCATTTTTTTACACAAAAGCATTTTTTTTATTTTATCTCCCCCCCAACCTAAAATAACACAATCCCCAATGTTTAAAGAAAAGAAAATTTTGAAGGGGGTAGAGGTAGAGAATGAAAATTCAAAAAGGAAATTGAAAATGATGATCATGGAATGAAGTCACCTGGTCGATGAAGTTGAAATTCTTGTTTCTCCATTTTAATCCTTTGATATCCATGCCACTTGCAGAGTTCCCTAGTAGAAAAAGGAAAAACAAAACAAACAAATATATATATATATATATAATAAAGAAAGTAAAATAGAAGTATATATATATAAAAATTATAGAATAAGGATTCACAAAGGGTCGTAGGTAAGTGGTAAGCGCGCACCCCTGTCTCCCTTCAGTCCTGGGTTCAAATCCCCGCGGCTTCTCCGGTTGTGATGGGGTTTTCCCCACGACCCATGACGTGTCCCTTTTTATTTTTATTATTTTATTTTTATTTTTATTTTATTTTTGTATTTTTATTTTAACCTACCAAAAAATTAAAATAAAATAAACAGATGATACATTGTCTTCTTTTTAAATTTATGGGTAAGGCATTACTCAAGGATTACACCACGTGACACGGGTGAATATGGTGCTCCCTTTTCATACCCATCCATACTCATAATATAAGAACATGTCAACAATCTATTTTTTAAATATAAAAATGATTAATTAATCCTATTTAAAATATAAAATTTATTTAAAAAATGATAGGAAGCTTGAAAACCAAGGGTTGTCTCACATGCAGCACTTTGTTTAACATTGTTAGCCCGACATGGACCCTAAATATATCAATTTTTTTCTGGTTCATAGGTTGGCTCAGTTAACTCAACCTCTATTTCTTGTTTATTGAATGATTCAATGAATGGTTTTAACCATTGACCATTGACCTTGAAAATGTAACCAATTGTGGGATCTTGAATCTCTACTACCCAATGGGGGTATACATGATGCACTATGAAATGACCTGACCATCTAGACCTTAACATTCCCGGGTGTAAATGAGGTTTTGAACTATACAAGAGCACATGTTTTCCCGGTTCAAAATTTTTTCCTTGATATTTCAAGATTGGTAGGATTCAACTCTAGCATTATTGATCCTTGAATTTTCATAAGCCTCGATCCTTAGTTCCTCCATTTCATTGAGATCTAATTTCCTTTTTGTTTCGGCCAATGAGAGGTCAAAATCCATTTTCTTAATTTCCCAAAAGGAGTTATGATCAATTTCAATAGGAAAATGGCATGCTTTTCCATAAACCAACCTATATGGTGACATTACTAGGATGTTTTTGAATGATGTACGATATTCCCAAAGAGCATCCAATAGTTTCTCGGACCAATCTTTCCTAGAAGGATTGATTATTTTCTCTAGAATTTGTTTGATTTCACGATTGGCTAACTCAGCTTGACCATTTGTCTATGGCTGGTAAGCAGTGGACAATTTGTGATAAATCCCATACTTAGACATGAGTGAAGAGAATGGATGGTTGTAGAAATGGGTTCCCCGATCAATGATTACTGACCTAAGAATTACAAATCTAGAGAAGATGTTTTCTTTTAGGAATCTAATCACAGTTTGATGATCATTGGATTCTGTGGGAATGGCCTCAACCCATTTTGAGACATAATCAATCGATAAGAGTATGTAGAGATATCCCCTAGAGTTTGGTAAGGGACCCATGAAATCAATTCCCCAACAGTCAAATATTTCAACCACTAAGATGGGAGTGAGTGGCATTTTATTCCTTTTTGTGATGGACCCTACTAGTTGACACCTAGGACAACTTTGACAAAATGTGTAGATGTACCTTGAGAGGGTGGGCCAGAAGAGACCACATTGAAGAATCCTAGCATATGTTTTCTTAGAGGAAAAGTGACCTCCACATGCCTCACTATGAAAAAAAATTTAAGGATGGATTCATTTTCAGATTCTGGGACACACCTCATAATGACTTTGTCAGGGAAGAACTTATAGAGGTATAGATCATCACACACATAGTGTCTAACATCAGAAAGTAAATTCCTTTGAGCTTGAGTCCCTAAGAATTTTGGAATGACTCCTGTAACTAAGAAATTGGCTATGTCGGCGTACCAAGGGAAGTCACTCATAGAGTATAGGTGTTCATCCGGGAATGAATCAGACACAGAAAGGTGGATTTAGTTGTCTTTTAATTCCATCCTAGAGATGTGATCGGCTACAAAATTTTCAATTCCCTTTTTATCTTTGATTGTTAGGTCTAATTCGTGTAAGAGAAGGACCCACCTAATCAGTCTATCCTTAGCATCTTGTTTTTGGGAGAGGTATTTTAGTGTAGAATGGTCAGTGAACTCAGTGATGGGTGATCCTAATAGGTAGGACCTTAACTTCTCTAAGGCAAACACAATACCAAGTAACTCCTTTTCAGTGGTGGTGTAGTTGATTTGGGAATCATTTAAGGATTTTCTTGCATAAGCAATGACATAAGGAGTTTTATCACAATGTTGTCCTAACACAGCTCCCACATCAATGTCACTGACATGACACATAAGTTCGAAAGGATTGTTCCAATTTGGATATTTCATAATGGGAGGAGAGGTGAGAGAGGATTTGAGGGTTGATAATGAACCCTCACAGCTTTATGTCCAAACCAATGGATGATCCATTACTAGGAGAGAACAAAGGGGATGGGTGATTGAACTAAATTCCATGATTAATCTTCTATAGAAACCAGAATGTGCTAATAAATATCTCACTTCCTTGACAGTTTTGGGTGATGGTAGGTGACGAATGATGTCAACCCTGGATTTATCAACTTCAATCCCCCTACCTGAGACCAGATGGCCTAGAACTAGTCCCTCTTTAAACATGAAATGGATTTTTTCCTTGTTTAGGACCAGATTTTTTTCCTCACATCTTGAAAAGACTCTCTCCACATTCTACAGACATCCCTCAAATGTATCCCCAAACACAGAGAAGTCATCCATGAAGACCTCTATAAAATTCCCTACCATGTCTGAGAAGATTCCCATCATGCACCGCTGGAATGTTCCAGGAGCATTTCATAAACCAAAGGGCATGCGCTTGAAGGCAAAGGTGCTGAATGGACATGTGAATGTAGTCTTCCCTTGATCCTCTAGGGTGACCTCAATTTTATTATACCCCGAGTACCCATATAAGAAATAGTAGAAGGAATGACATTCCACTCTTTCATGGACTTGGCCAGTGAATGGTAAGGGGAAATGGTCCTTCTTGGCAAAGGAGTTTAGCTTCCTATAGTCGATGCAGACTCTCCAGCCACTACTCACCTTTGTTAGAAGAATCTCTCCATCCTCAATGGTTATCACTTTGATTCCAGTATTTTTTGAAACCACCTGAATTGGGCTCACCCACTCACTCTCATCTATGTGATAGATGATACCAACTTTTAACAATTTTATAAGTCCTTTCCTTACTACCTCCATGATATTAGGATTCAGTTGTCATTGAGGTTGACGACATGGCTTTGAATCAGATTCTAGAACTATCCTATGAGTCCCAATAAGTGGGCTAATCCCGGGAATATCAGACAGGGTCCAACCAATGGCTTTCTTATGTTTCTTAAGGACATATAGAAGCATCCTCTCATGATTGGCTTCAATAGAAGAAGAAATGACAATAGGATGTGTTTGATTGTCCCCTAGGAAGGCATACATTAGTTTAGTAGGAAGTTCCTTCAATTCATGATCAGGTTGGTTCATAATTTCAGCAGAAAATTGGCACATTGGATCAAGATATATTTTATTTCCTAATGTTTTAGATAGGATTGATTCCCCACATGTAGAAGTTTCATATACTAGATTGGCCTGATCGGATTTAGGGAAGGAAGTCAGAGTGGTCTCCATGAAAGTGGTTTCCTAAAAGGTTTACTGGATGTTGGACCTAAGACTTCATCTAAGAGAAATTTGAAAATGATTCAAGCCATGTAGATATAATTCCTCCATGTGAACAAAGGAAATCAATCTCATCGTGACTTAAACATTCATCAAATATTCCTTGATGTTCTATGGATTCATTATCAATGATTCCAATCATGTTTACTTCATCAATGTCCTCACCATTCCGTATTTTTGAGCTTGTATTATATATGTTCAAGTCTAGACTCATGTTTCCAAAGGCGATGGTCATGTTCCCATTTCAGACTCGGATAACAGAGTTGATTGTTGAAAGGAAGGGACGACCAATGATGATTTGGGTTTGTTCCTTATTTCCTATGTTTGGATGTTTGTCAAGGAAAATGAAGTCAGCAGGGTAGATGAAGGTTTCAACCTTTACCAGAATGTCCTTTAAAATCCCCTTTGGAACCCTAGTGCTACGATCAGCAAGTTAAAGTGTGACAGATGTGGGTTGGAGTTCTTCTAGGCCTAACTGGCAGTACACAGCATATGGGATGAGATTGACACTAGCACCTAGGTCACACAAGGCCTTGCCAACTTTTCTCTCTCCTAGTTCAACAATGATGTAAAAGAAACCTGAGTCTTTCAACTTAGGAGGGATGGTCCCTTGAATGGTGGTACTCACATTAGCAGCCAAAAGTACTTGGTTTTTATGTGAAAATTTTCTTTTAAAAGTGCACAAGTCCTTATGGTACTTTTAGTAGGAAGGTATGGTTTGGATGACACCAAAATGGGGAATGTTCAACATGACTTATGAGAATATTTCCCTCAATGATTCACTCAGTTCAGGCTTGGGTTTCCCCCACATGCGTTGAGGAAATGGTGTAGGTTGTGGGGTTGTTTGTTGAAGAGTATTTTCTTTCACATTGTTATTATTTTACTCAGTTTTATCATTTTTTTCATTTGAATTTTTATCCATGTTTGAATCTTTAGGTGGGTTCTGAATTAGTTGTTTAGATTTCTCAATTTATTTCCCACTTCTTAAAATAGTCACAGCCTATAGTTGTTCATGAGTTGTTTGAGAATAACATTACTCTCCCATAAAATTTGAGGATGTCAGAACCTGAGTATGCATGGGTGCCTTTCCAGTTATGATGGTTTTATGTTCTTGTTTTAGGGAAGAGACTTCTATGTTCATCCTCTCCATTTGTTTGCACAGTTATTCTAATAGGCTTTGTGGAACAGTTTGGGTTGGTGCATTAGAAGAATGGTTTATCCCGGGGGGGATATTATGGAGGTGGGATGGTTTGTTGAAAATGGAATGGTGGTTGTTGGTTTTGGATAGGTTGGGTTTGGAACTGGTTTTGAGATTGGTAGTTTTGATGGGGATAAGGCTTTTATCCCTGTGGTTGGCTAGGTTGTAGGTTATCTTTCCCGCGGAAGCCTGGGAGGTCAATATACCTTGGGTTGAAGTTGTTTTGCTATTGAGGCTTTTGAATGTTCGAGGCATTTACTTCCACTGGGGTTCCTCTTAAAATAACATCTTTTATGGATGGAATGGTTGGGCAGTTGTCGGTATTATGGTCATGTTTGTCACAAATTGTGCAAACAGGGTCAATAGTTTGGATTTCATGGACTTTCCTAAGGTTTATCTCTTCAACCTTCCCAGAGAGTGCTACGAGTTTAGCCCTAAGGCTTTCCTCTTCTCTAAGTGTCTAAATTCCAGTATTTCTTTGTATCTTTTCAGAATAAGGTGAAGTTCCCCATGTTTGGTTTTGTTCAGAAAGGCTTTCTAGATACGCGTAAGCATTATTTGGGGCTTTGTTTTTAACTGTTCCATTGCAAATCATGCCAATGAATTGTTTGTTCCCCGAACCCAACCCTTTATAGAAAATCCACTCTTGTTCAGGAATAGAAAAACCATGGTCTGTAACCATGTTTAGAGTGTGTTTGAACCTCTCCCATGTTTCATAGGATGACTCTCCCTCTTTTTCAATAAATTTCTGGATACTCTTTTTAAGTGCAATTATTTTATGGTGGGGAAAGAATTTTTTGTATAATTCAATTTGTAGTTGGTACCAAGAGTTTATGGATGATGGTGTCAAATTTTTTAGCCAATTTCTAGCTTGATCCTTTAAATAAAAATGAAATAGCCTCATCTTAGCTGATTCTAGTTGATGTGGGGGACACATGGTTTCTACAATGTCATTGAACTCCTTAATGTGAAGGTAGGGCATCTCGGACTCCATTCCATGGAATGTGGGAAGATGGTTTAGGAAAGGGGGGTTTAAAGATGTATTTGGCATCTCCTAGGGAGTTATGTCTAATGCATGAGAGGGAATTGGTCCAGGAAGGTGAGAGGTAGTCATTTATGGTTTGA
This sequence comes from Viscum album, assembly GCA_963277665.1. NCBI lineage: Eukaryota > Viridiplantae > Streptophyta > Magnoliopsida > Santalales > Viscaceae > Viscum > Viscum album. The sequence goes on along the minus strand of OY728121.1, from coordinate 1,894,625,631 downwards.
TCAATCGCATTCCCCAAGTTTGGGGCTGCCTTATTTGGGTTTCCATTTTGGTTCCCAGCCGGGTTTATGAATTGGTTTCTTTGAAGACCTTCCATTGGAATAGGATAAATTTTGGACTCTAGAGTATTAGGAAGATTAGTATATAAGGGAAAGAGTTCCCTTGGTGTACTTGACTCCCCAACCCCAGGACTATCCACCCTAACTAGACGGTTTGATTAATCTCGGGTGTAGGCGGACATGCGCCAATAGAAAAAAAAACGAGAAAGGGACAACATAAGAGAATTTGGATGAGAAAAGAAGAAATGGGGGAGAATAGAATGGATGTTTAGATGACTTACTTGGGTCCCTGTAAATGGTGCCAAAATTTGATTCTCGCTCAAATTTACCCAAGATATGAAGGTAGAATGGTCCATGTAGTCTAGCTTGGGTTGTCTAATCCACAGAGACCTAAGAAGTAACCTATAGACACGAACATTATAAGGATTTTTTTTGGATATTAAGTGGCCAAAATGGGTTGATTTCCGAAGGGATTAAAGGATCACCAACAATTTTAAGTAAATTCAATTTAAAATAATGAGTTGATCCTAGGTTATCGCTCGGGGTGGATTGGACATATTTCCTTTTCAATGATTTCAATTTCATATATTTGAGATGGGTTCATTTAAGGTGATAAAAAAACATCATCACTTATTGGTAAAATTACCACACCCTTTAATACTAACCACTTATACACTTGAAGGATCAATGTTTTGAGGACTTCAAGGTAATGGTTCATATTAGCAATTGAAGCGTGTGGACTTAATTTAAACAAGGGCGATGGAGTTTTAAAATCATCAAATAAAAAATCTCAATTAAAGAAGTGATTATACATCAATGGGGTTATAAATAACATCCAATCCATCTCCTTGATAATCCCTTGGATCAACCCGTAAGTGAGTTATCCCTCCATTGATTCTATGTTTTCGATGGAAGCGGAATGTAGACTCATGAGGGAGGACATGGAGGAGTAAAGAAAACAACAAAAATAAAATGATCACTCCACCATTGTGTGAATAATTTCACCAGATTTGGTGTGAATAAATTCAAACATTGAGGAAATGGTATCAATGTGAGATGTAGAAAAATAGAGTAAGAGGAGAATAAGAACTTTTATTAAGACACTAAAGTGAATTGAATAACTTAAATGTGAATGACAAACTTGAGACAACAAAATTGCAGCATAACATTACAATTGAACAAAGCACCAAAGATGAAAAACTCCTTCACCACCACTACCTTAAATAGGAATTTTGGGAGCCTTGAGTCGAGACTAAAGCATTACGAAGGATCCCACTTGAGCATGGAAGGCCTAGGGTGGTGGAATGTAAGGGAGAAGAGACTTTTCCACCATTGACCCGAGGTGGCAGCCAACTTGCTTCCATAGAACAGACGTGCTAGTAAGTCCTTCTATATGGCTGAATCAGAGTGGTACATAGAATAATAAAATGGAGCCTCGGATATCTACTACCGTCCTGTAAAATATGGTCCCTTTTGGAGTTGTGTATTCGGAGATATGATTATATTAGTAGACTGTTGTTCTGGGCCGCAGAATCTGCCCCAGAATTTTATCTCTAAATTGGGCCCCCTAAATGGACACCATAGAGACCGAATTAGCATTGTATCCTGAAGAGTGATTTGTTCCTCTACATGGATTCTAGCATCCCACGATTTTTGGGATTCATTGGGCCTATATGTTGGGAACCACAGTCTCATAAGTGAGCTGGTGTACAATCTGACTTCTCCAGAATTGTTTCCTTTCATCACAAAATATCCTCATATTCTTCCATTATATCTCCATTGATCCCTGAATTAAACATGTTCATATTGAAGTGTAGATAAATTTCCAAAAATATCAAATTAAAATATGTATATTTATATTCCTTAAAATCATATGAATCATTGAGTACTTCAAATGATGTTCAAAAATGTTCCACATTATAGTGCATTTTAAGATGGTATTACAATCATAACGTGAAATGATGTTCAAAGTGTAAAATGAACTAAAATGGTTTTTATGAATAATAAAGAACTTGAATATTATATATATTAACAATGAATACTAGCCTCATTTAGTGGCTAATCACACCCCCCAACTTTAGTTTTTCTAGTCCCGAGCAAAATATATCTCAACAATATGAAATTCGAATTCCCTTTTCCAAAAACATTTTAATACACAATGATCACTAGAAACCATTATACCAAACAATGATGAAACCCATCAAAGTATTTTAATACAAGATAGTTTCATAAGAAGACCCCAATCCCAAGCCCATTCCATTGTTCAAATTCATTGTCATATTTCATCCAATATCAATAAAGTATGAGGATGTGCTGTGCATCACAATTGACATGGGGGTTCATCTTTATTCAAGGGGGAAATTACGGAAGCACTATGTGGAATAAAATTTCAATATTAAGATGAGTATTCAATTTTTTTTATTATATATATTTTATTTTATTTTTTTGTTTTTGTTTTTTTTTGTTTTTGCAATTTTGCCATGGTAATTGAAATTGCACTCAAAAGAGTCAACCCCTGTAGCGAGACTTTCCCGATGACTCCCTGGCTCAAAGACCTTAGGGAACCATGTGAATCCCACATACATTGGCATCATCTTGAGGTAACTCAGTCAGAAAAAATTCAAATTACCATAAATAGATATAAAATTACTAACTCTGGGCCACACAACTATGGAGTCACGATCCACAAGTGCCGAAAGCCACGCATTAGGTCATTTCATTGCTCTCCGCATAATTTTATTTTATTTTTTTGAATACTTATATAAAACTAAAATGATCACCAATTCTATGATATTTATTTGCGGGACCCCATGAAATCAAACTAAAACCCCACTACCCAATAGATGTGTATTGTGATCTTTTTTTTATTTGGATGAAAATATAAACGATGAAATATCACATTGGACAACCACACATTCCAAAATATATGCTTATAAAATTATAAAAGGATTAAAATTAGAATCAGGGCATGCTAAATAATATGATATTCAGTTTCAAATTGTGAAATGTGTATTACTATGTTCAAAGTTAAAGGAATTTTTCCTTCAATTTTCACATTTGTTTTTCAAATCATTCATTTTTTTGACATAAAAGAATTTTTTTTATTTTATCTCCCCCCAACATAAAATAACAGTGTCCCTAGTGTTTAATGAAAAGAAAATTTAGAAGGTGGTAGAGGTAGAGAATGGAAGTTCAAAAAGGAATTTGAAAATGAGGATCATGGAATGAAGTCATCTGGTGGTTGAAGTTGAAATTCTTGTTGCTCCCTTTTAATCCTTTGATATCCATGTCACTTGTATAGTTCCCTAGTAGAAAAAGTAAAAACAAAAGAAAACAAAAAAACAAAACAATATATATATATATAACGAATGTAAAATATAAGTATATTTATAAAAATTATAGAATAAAGAGTCACAAAAAGTCGTAGTTCAGTGGTAAGCGCGTACCCATGTCTCCCTTCGGTCCTAGGTTCGAATCCCTGTGGCTTCGCCGGTTGTGACATGGTTTGCCCAATGACCCCCGACATGTACCTTTTTATTATTATTATAATATATTTTTTGTATTTTTATTTTAACCTAAAAAAACATTAAAATAAAATAAAATGATGATACATTGGCTACTTTTTAAATTTTTGGGTAAGGCATTACTCAAGGATCACACCACGTGACACGGGTGAATATGGTGCTCCCCTTTCATACCCATCCATACTCATAATAGAAGAACAGGTCAACAATATATTTTATTAAATATAAAAATGATAAATTAATCCTATTTAAAATATAAATTTTATTAAAATAACAAAATGATAGGAAACTTGAAAACCATCAGTTGCCTCACATGCAGCGCTTTTTTAACGTCGTTAGCCCGACATGGACCATAAATCTATCAATTTTTTCCGGTTCATAGGATGGCTCAGATAACTCAACCACTATCTCCTATTTATTGAATGATTCAATGAATGTTTTCAACCTTTGACCATTGACCTTGAAAATGTAACCACTTGTGGGATCATGAATCTCTACTACCCCATGGGGGTATACATGATGCACTATGAAAGGACCTGACTATCTAGACCTTATCTTTCCCAGGTGTAAATGATGTATTGAACTATACAAGAGCACAAGTTTTCCTGGTTCAAAATGTTTGACCTAGATATTCCTATATTGGTAGGCTTGAACTCAAACTTTATTGATCCTTTAATTTTCATAAGCCTCCATCCTTATTTCCTCCGGTTCATTGAGATCTAATTTCATTTTTTTCTGGCCAATGAGAGGTCATAATCCATTTTCTTAATTGCCCAAAAGGCCTTATGATCAATTTGAATAGGGAAATGGCATGCTTTTCCATAAACCAACCTATATGGTGACATTCCTAGGATGGTTTTGAATGTTGTAAGATATTCCCAATGAGCATCCAATAGTTTCTCGGACCAATCTTTCATAGAAGGATTGACAATTTTCTCAAGAATCTGTTTGATTTCTCGATTGGCTAACTCAGCTTGACCATTTTTCTGTGGGTGGTAAGCGGTGGACACTTTCTGAGAAATCCCATACTTAGACATGAGTGAATAGAATGGAAGATTGCAGAAATGGGTACCCATATCACTGATTATAGCCCAAAGAATTCCAAATCTAGAGAAGATGTTTTCTTTTAGAAATCCAATCACAGTTTGATGATCATTGGATTTTGTGGGAATCGCCTCAACCCATTTTGAGACATAATCAATAGCGAAGAGTATGTAGAGGTATCCCCTAGAGTTTGGGAAGGGATCCAAGAAATCAATTCCCCAACAGTCAAATATTTCAACCACTAAGATATGAGTGAGTGGCATTTGATTCCTTTTTGGGATGGACCCTACTTGTTGACACCTAGGAAAACTTTGACAAAATTTGTCAGACACCCTTGAGAGGGTGAACCAGAAGAGACCACATTGAAGAATCCTAGCAGATGTTTTCTTAGAGGAAATGTGACCTCCACATGCCTCACTATGATAGAATATAAGGATGGACTCTTCTTCAGATTTTGGGACACTCCTCCTAATGACTTGGTTAGGGAAGAACTTATAGAGGTATGGGTCATCAAACACATAGTGTCTAACATAAGAAAGGAATTTCCTTTGAACGTAAGTCCCAAATAATTTTGGGATGACTCCTGTAACTAAGAAATTGGCTATGTCGACATACCAAGGGCAGTCACTCATAGAGTATAGGTGTTCATCAGGGAATGAATCAAACACAGAAATGAGGTTTGAGTTGTAATTTAATTCCATCCTAGAGAGGTGGTCAGCTACAACATTTTCATCTCCCATTTTATCTTTGATTTTGAGGTCAAGTTATTGTAAGAGAAGGACCCACCTAATCAGTCTAGCCTTAGAATCTTGTTTTTGGAAAGGGTATTTTAGTGTAGAATGGTCAGTGAACACAGTGATGCGGGATCCTAAGAGGTAGGACCTGGAAAGCTCTAAGGCGAACACAATATCAAGTAACTCCTTTTCAGTGGTGGTGTAGTTGATTTGGGCATCATATAAGGATTTTCTTGAATAAGAAATGACATAAGGAGTTTTATCACAATGTTGTCCTAACACGGCTCCTACAGAAAAGTCACTGTCATCACACATAAGTTCGAATGGAAGGATCCAGTTTGGAAAATTCATAATGGAAGGAGTGGTGAGAGGGGATTTGAGGGTTGAGAATGAAACCTCACAGCTTTCTGTCCAAACAAATGGAGCATCCTTTACTAGGGGAGCACAAAGGGGACGAGATATTGAACTAAAGTCTTTGATGAATATTTTATAGAAACCAGCATTTCCTAAGAAAGACCTCACTTCCTTGACAGTTTTGGGTGATGGAAGTTGAAAAATGATGTCAAACTTGGCTTTATCAACTTCAAGCCCCCTACCTGAGACCAGATGGCCTAGAACTAGTCCCACTTTAACCATGAACTTGCATTTTTTCCAGTTTAGGACCAGATTTTTTTCTTCACATCTTGAAAAGACTCTCTCCACATTCTGAAAAAATACCTCAAATGTATCCACAAACAAAGAGAAATCATCCATGAAGATCTCTAGAAAATCCCCTACCATGTCTGAGAAGATTCCCATCATGCACTGCTGGAAGGTTCCAGAGGCATTGCATAAACCAAAGGGCATGCGTTTGAAGGCAAAGGTGCTGAATGGACATGTGAATGTAGTCTTCCCTTGATCCTTTATGGAGACCTAAATTTGATTATACCCTGAGTACCCATCTAAGAAACAGTAGAATGCATGACTTGGTAAATGAGTTTAGCTTCCTATAGTTGATGCAGACTCTCTGGCCACTACTCACCCTTGTCGGAAGAATCTCTCCATCCTCATTGGTAATCACTGTGATTCCAGCCTTTTTTGGAACCACTTGAATTTGGATCACCCACTCACTCTTAGCTATGGGATAGATGATACCAGATTTTAAAAATTTTAGAAGTTGCTTCATTACTACCTCCATGAGGTTAGGATTGAGTCGGCGTTGAGGATGACGAAATGGCATTGAATCAGATTCTAGAACTATCCTATGAGTCCCAATAAGTGGGTTAATCCCAGGAATATCAGACAGGGTCCAACCAATGTCTTTCTTATGTTTCTTAAGGATATCTAGAAGCATCCTCTCATGATTGGCTTCAAGAGAAGAATAAATGACAATAGGATGTGTTTGATTGTCCCCTTGGAAGGCATACATTAGTACAGAAGGAAGTTCCTTCAATTTAAGATCAGTTTGGTTCATAATTTCAGCAGAATATTGGGACATTGGATCAAGATCAATTTTATTTCCTAAAGTTTTATATAGTATTGATTCCCCACATGTAGAAGTTTCATATACTAGATTGGCCTGATCAGATTTAGGGATTGATGTTGGAGTGGTCTCCATAAAAGTGGTTTCCTAAAAGGTTTCACTGATGTTGGACCTTAGACTTCATTATAAGAGCAATTTTAAAATGATTCAAGCCAAGGAGATAAACTTCCTTCATGTGAACAAAGGAAATAAATCTCATCCTAACTTTAACAATCATAAAATATTACTTGATGTTCTATGGATTCATTATCAATGCTTCCTATCATGTTTACTTCATGAATGTCCTCATCATCCCCTATTTGTGAGCTTTCATTATATATGTTCAATTCTAGAATCATTTTCCAAAGGTGATTGTCATGTTCACATTTCGGACTCGGATAACAGAGTTTATTGTTGCAAGGAATGGATGAACAAGGATGATTGGGGTGTGTTTCTTATTTCCTATGTTTGGATGGTTTTCAAGGACAATGAAGTGAGTAGGGTAGATAAAGTTTTAAACCTTTACTATAACATCCTTTAAAATCTGGTTTGTAACCCTAATGCTACGATCAGCAAGATGAAGTGTGAAAACTGTGGGTTGGAGTTCTTCTAGGCCTAACTGACAGTACACAGCATATGGGATGATACTGACACTAGAACCTAGGTCACACAAGGCCTTGACAACTTTTCTCTCTCCTAGATCAACATTTATGTAAGGGCAACCTGGGTCTTTCAACTTAGGAGGGATGGTCCCTTGAATAGTGGTACTCACATTAGCAGCCAAAAGGACTTGGTTTTTATGTGAAAATTTTCTTTTAAAAGTGCACAAGTCGTTATGGTAGTTTGATTAGTAAGGTATGGTTTGGATGGAATCAAGATGGGGAATTTTCAACTTGACTTGTGAGAAGATTTCCCTCAATGTCTCACTCAGTTCAGGCTTGGGTTTCCTCCTCATGCGTTGAAGAAATGGTGCAGGTTGTGGGTTTGTTTGTTTAAGAGTTGTTTCTTTCACATTGTTATTATTTTCCTCAGTTTGATCATTTGGTTCATTTGAATTTTCTTCCAAGTTTCAATCTTCAGGTGGGTTCTGAATTAGTTGTTCAGGTTTCTCAATTGATTTTCCACTTATTAAAATAGCCACAGCCTTTAGTTGTTCATGAGTTGTTTGAGCACAACTTGACTCTCCCCTTGAAGTTGAGGATGGCACCGCCTGAGTAAGAATGGGTGCCTTTCCAGTTTTGATGGATTGATGTTCTTGTATAGGGAAGAGACTTCTGAGTTCATCCTCTCTATTTGTTTGCACAGTTGTTCTAATAGGCTTTGAGGAACAATTTGGGTTGGTTCTTGAGAGGATTTGTTTATCCCGGTGGTATTTTGAAGGTGGGATGGTTTGTTGAAAATGGACTGATGGCTGTTGGTATTGGATAAGTTGGGTTTGGAACTGGTTATGGGATTGGTAGTTCTGATGGGGGTAAGGATTTTGTCCTTGTGGTTGGCTAGGTTGTTGTTTATGATTCCATCAGAAGCATGGGTGGTCAGTATACCTTGGGTTGAAGATGTTTTGGTATTGAGGCTTTTGAAAGTTCAAGGAATTTACTTCTGCTGGGGGTCCTCCTAAAAGAACATCCTTAATGTATGGAATGGTTTGGCAGTTCTCGGTGTTATGGTCATGTTTTTCACAAATTGTGAAAACAGGGTCAAGAGTTTGGATTTCATGGACTTTCCTAAGGTCTATCACTTCAAACTTCCTAGAGAGTGCTTCGAGTTTATCCCTATGGATTTCCTCTTCTCTAATTGTATGAATTCTAGTATTTCATTGTGTATTTATAGAATAAGGTGAAGTTCCCCATGTTTGGTTTTGTTTAGAAAGGCTTTCTAGATACTCGTAAGCATCATTTGGAGCTTTGTTTTTAAATGTTCCATTACACATCATGTCAATGAATTGTTTCTTCCCTGGACCGAAGCCTTCAAATAAAATCCTCACTTGTTCAGGAATAGAAAAAAAATGGTGTGGAACCATGTTTATAGTGTCTTTGAACCTCTCCCATGTCTCATAGAATGACTCTCCCTCTTTTTCAAAAAATCTTCGGATACTCTTTTCAAGTGTAATTGTTTTGTGGTGGGGAAAGTTGTTTTTGTAGAATTATCTTTGTAGTTTGTATCAAGAGTTTATGGATGATGGTCTCAAATTATTTAGCCAATTTTTAGATCGATCCTTTAAAGAAAAAGGAAATAGTCTCATCTTAGCTGATTCTAGTTGATGTGGGGGACACATGGTTTCTACAATGTCATTGAACTCCTTAATGTGAAGGTAGGGCATCTCGGACTCCATTCAATGTAATGTGGGAAGATAGTTTAGGACATGGGGTTTAAATATATAGTTTGTATCTCCTAGGTAGTTATGTCTAATGCATGAGGGGGCATTGGTCCAGGGTTTTAGGAAGATTAAGATCTAATGGATAGAGTTCCCTTGGTGTACTTGACTCCCCAACCCCAGGACTATCCACCCTAACTATACGGTTTGATTGATCTCGGGTGTAGGGAGACATGGGCCAAAAGAACAAAAACGAGAAACGGACAAGATAAGATAATTTTTATGAGAAAAGAAGAAATGGGGGAGAATATAAGGGGTGTATAGATGACTTACTTGGGTCCCCGACAACGGTCCCAAAATTTGATTCTCGCTCAAATTTACCCAAGATATGAAGGTAGAACGGTCCTTGTTGTCGAGCTTGGGTTGTCGAATCCAGAGAGACCTAAGAAATAACCTATAGACACGCACATTCTAAGGACTTTTTTTGGATATGAAGTGGCCAGCTTGGGTTGATTTTAGATGGGTTTAAAGGATCACTAACAGATTTATGTAAATTCAATTTAAAATAATGAGTTGATCCTAGGTTATCGCTTGGGGTCGATTGGACGTATTTCCTTTTCAAGGATTTCAATTTCTTTTATTTGAGATGGGTTCAATTAAAGAGATAAAGCAACATCATCAGTTACTGGTTTAATGCCTATACCATTTAATAATAATCACCTATAAACTTGAAGGATCAATGTTTTGAGCACTTCAAGGTAATGGTTCGTATTATCACTTGAAGTGTGTGGCCTTAATTTCCACATGGACGATGGAGTTTAAAAATCATCAAAAAAACTCTCAATTAAAGAAGTGATTATAAATTAATGGGGTGATAAAAAACATCCAATACAGCCCCTTAATATTCCCTTGGATCAACCCATAAGTGGGTTAGCCCTCCATTGATTCTATGGTTTCAATGGATGCAGAAAGTAGACTCATGAGAGAGGACATGGAGAAGTAAAGAAAAAAACAAAAATAAAATGATCACTCCACCGTTGTGTGAATAATTTCAGAAGATTTGGTGTGAATAACTTCACACCTAGAGGCAACAGTATCAATGTGAGATGTTGAACAACATAATAAGAGGATAATAAGAACTTTTATTAAGAAACTAAAGTGAATTGAACAACTTACATGTGAAAGATAAACCTAAGACAACAAAATTGGAGCATAACATTACAATTGAACAAAGCACCAAAGATGAAAAACTCCTTCACCAAAACTGAATTTAATAGGCATTTTGGGAGCCTTGGTTCGAGACTCCAACAGTAAAAAGGATCCCACTTGAGTATGGTAGTCCTAGGGTCGTGGAAAGTAAGGGATAGGATACTTTTCCACCATTGACCCGAGGTGGCATCCAGCTTGCTTCCATCGAACAAACACGCTTGTAAGAACTTATATATGGCCGAATAAGAGTGGTACATAGAAGAATAAAATGGATCATCGGATGTCTCCTACCCTCCTGTAAAATATGGGCCCATTTGGAGTTTTGGATTCTGAGATACGATTAGATTAGTGGACAATTGTTTGGGCAGCAGAATATGTCCCATAATTTTATCTCTAAATTGGGCCACCTAAATGGACACCTTGGAGGTAGAATTAGTATTGGATATTGAAGAGTGATTTGTTCCTAGAAATTTATTCTATCATCCCAAGAAATTTAGGATTCATTGGGCCTATATGTTGGGCCCCAAAATCTCATTAGTGAGCTGGTGTCCAATTTGACTTCTCCAGAATTGTTTCTTTTCATCACAAAATATCTTCATCTTTTTCAATGAATTCTCCATTGATCCCTGAACCAAACATGTTCATACTGAATTTTAGATCAATTTAAAAAATAAAAAATTAAAATATGTATAATTATATTCCTTAAAATCAGATGAATCATTGAGTACTTCAAATGATTTTCAAAATTGTACCACAAAATAGTTCATTTTAAGAAGGTATTGCAATCATAATGTGAAATGATGTCCAAAGTGTAAAATGCACTAAAATGGTGTTTATGAATAATAAAGAACATGAATATTATATATATTAATATTGAATATTGGCCTCATTTAGTGGCTAATCAGAGGCCCTATAGGGTTGACCTTGCAGATAACATTTATGTTGGACAGACCTTAGGGAGTCAGCACTTATGGGCCTAGAGTTGGTACGAGCCACAACTGAGAAGGTGCAGACCATCCAAGAGTGGATGAAGACTACACAGAGCAAACAGAATTCATATGCTGATAGGAGACAGAGACCTCTGGAGTTCGAAGAGGGGGACCACATTTTCTTACGAGTCTCTCCTTGATGGAGACTATGGAGATTTGGCCGAGGCAGCAAGTTATCACTGAGGTTTATCGGTTAATTTCTAATAATTCAGAGGATAGATGAGGTGGCATAATACTTATCACTTCCACCATATTTGGAGAAAGTGCACAACGTCTTCCACATATCCTAGCCGAGGAGATACGTGCATGACCCATCTCACGTCCTCAACCGTGGCGAGCTAGACATAGATGATGGGGCAACATTTATTGAGGTTCCATTAGACATTGAGGATTGACAGGATAAGATTCTTATTGGGAGGTTGATACCTCTGGTGCGCGTTCACTGGCAGCACAAGAACCTCTTGGAGAGCACATGGGAGTGGGAGCCTCAGATTTGTGCTCAGTACCCCCATTTGTTTTCTTTAGTCAATGTTGTGGATTTTAGTGATGAAAATCCCTATAGTTGGGAGAATGTAAAGACCCACATTTTCCATGTAATTTTTTTAATTATATGGAATTATTTGGAGTATGTTAAAATTTTCGGCGTGTGAATCTAAGGCCCGGAGTTTCCGGACTGAATTGCTGGACATTTTTTTCAGGTACGTTCAATAAACATGTGAGCAGCATTTTCAAACATTTTAATCGTTGCTCAGATTAAAAATCTGAGAGGACCATTGAATTCACAGCATCGAGATTTGCATAAGGGAGGCTTTACTTTGACCACAGTAGGTTTGGTGAAAAATTGATTTTTTTAAACTTTTTAAAATAAATGAAATGAAATAATTTGATTATTTTATTTCATATCCTCTAATGGATATGCAATGGGGTTGGTCCAGTGATGTGTCAAGCCAATAAATGGTTTGACTGGCCAACCCTATATAACGATGTCGTTATAGAATTAAGAAGCTTCCAAATTGATTAGACCCATTAAACTCCAACATTGTTACTTACCCTCCCCCTCTCCTATATATATAGAGATTGGGGAGGGGTATCATCATAGCTTCCCTAAGAAACGAAGTGTTGAAGGAGCACTATGACGCTAAACCCTTAGATGATGGAGTCGATCCTATCAAGAGGTGACGAGCGACACCGAACCACGAACTGAAGGACGGCGTATGAGTGGCGTCGTTGGGAACCAGTTTTAGGAATGAGTAACATGATCCACCTTCAAGCGTGGATGCACCACAATTGGTTTAGGAGGTTGTGGGGTTTTTTATGCATTTCAAATGATTTTCCTCTTCCCCGTTCTTGAATAATATGAAAAAGGCAGGTAAACTGACTAACGGTTTGACCCACGATTCATTTGTTTTTTATGGAGGTTATTACGGGGTATCTTTGTGGGGTTTATCTTGATTTAAATTACAATAGTTTTTTAAACCGTTAACCCCCCTCATGTTTTTGATCAAACATGGAGGGATCAGGCTGAACGAACCTAGCCCGAACCCTCTGCTACGTTGCTAATTTTGCACCTCCATGGAACACCGATTACACGGTGATACTGACCAACTACATTGGGGATAGTGCACCAACAGACGCTAAAAAAAGGAGTTTGTGGCTCCTCATCCGCGGTGACTGGAGGAAGGCATCCGACACACTGACCAACCGTGGGTGACGGTGGGGCGCGCCATCGTGGGCAGTTGGAGAGGTCGATCGGCACGCCGACCGCCCGTAATGGAACCAGTTGGGGTGGGGTGCACCCCAGGCAGTGCACCCAAGTGGTAGCAGGGCCTCGGCATGCATTGGACACAGTGGGAGTAGGGGAAACTAGATTGTTCAGTGGCTGGTGGATAGGGCGCGCGCCAGCAGTGCGCCCGACGGTAAAGTCGGCCTGGCGACAAATCCGCGGACCGTTGACCGCGGCACGGAGGACCCGCAATCCCCCATGGCACCACATTGGGTCAACCCCCATAGGTTGAACCATAGACATGGCTTGATCCATCAGGTGGGTGGCACAGTCATGTCAGCCCAGCGGACCGACCCGCCACCCAGCGGGCTGACCCGCGGTCTAGCGACCAGACCTGCGGCCCAGTCGGGTGGGGCTGGGCCCAGCGGACCAAGTTGAACCGGGGTTGGTTGGACCCGAGTTTGGCATGGTCAAACCTGGTTTATCCAACTCGTCTCCTGCCGAACCGAGTCAGGCCAGTCCGACCGAGGCAGACCGAACCCATACCCAGTACCGACCAATTACACAAAACTGGCCCTAGCTTCTAAATCAGATGTCTGTTTGATGAACTATTTGTAGCGTCAAGATACATAGAGTGAGACATTCCTTTTTGAATTACTCTATGAGATTTTTGGAGAAACATGGAGTATGGATGGGTTGGATCCCACCCAAATCCAACTGGGCCATCGACACTAAAATTCCAATAACGCACAGACTGGGCATCTGATTGACGCACCTTCTATTGTGTTGGTACCCTTATGACATGATAGATCATTGGGTTATTTCCTTGTGAGACTTTTTGCTAGTTAAAATATGACTGATGTCTTGGGGAGCGGTTCTCCCAAGCTCACTACGTACAGAACCCTACGACTGGTTGAGACATGACCACTGCTGACCTTTCGACTCGGAGTGACTCGACTGCCCAGTGGGGAATGCCCCTATGTGATGCGGTAGAACCATTGCGGGGAGTTGCTCTATGTGATGTGGAAGACCCATAGTACTCGACATAATAAGTACCTCAACAGGCCACGAGGGGGAGCGGCTCTGTGTGATGCGGCAGACTCACGGTGGGGAGCGCCTCTGTGTGATGTGGCAGAGCCACAGTACTTGAGAGGAGGAATACCTCAGCAGTCCACGGTTAGTCGGAAGTGCCTCTTTGTGATTCAGTAATCCCACTTTACTCATTATAGGGGGAGTTCTCTAGCGTCCTAGGTGTTCGACATAGTGACTAGGAATGTTACTTGTTCCTAGGGCTAGAGAATATGTGGCTGGCTATCAGTATTCCTAGTGATCCTGTGTGGTTCAGCATCACAATATTGTTTCTATAAGTTGTATACCTGGTTTGATTTGTGACCCTAATTGAGCTGTATTTATTGATTTGTGCTTTGTGATTGGGATCATTCTTTGTTGTTTTCCTTTTTGAATTCTGAGAGACCTTCTGGGGTCTCAGGGTCCATAAAAAATATCATTATACTCATCCCTGCATGGGCTACACCAGCACCTTGTTGTGTCTTGTGAAAACGGTGAGCAGCAGGGCTGTGGTTTGAGGGAGCCATGACTAGGTGGTACATAGAGGAGACATGCAGGCGTGGAGTGCTAAGGAGGCGATCTTTACCTACACATCAGGTAGGATCCTTGGAGGATGAATCAAAAGCTATTTTTTCTTTTTCAGTTGTATTATTCTTTTTAGTTGTATTTGTACTTTTCAGTTGTACTCATACTTTCATTTGGGTTTGTATTCTGGATGCTTTTAATTCCAGAACTCATTTTTCTACAGCAGTTTACTGCATAGTTTCTTTTTATTGTGTTCTCAGACCATGTGTTTGTACAGGCTTAAAGGCAATGCCTCCCCATTTTAGAGATGTATGCCTTTTGGTGCTAGTAACTAGCCCCAGAACATTGGAAGGCAGGCTTGGGATAGTCACGACATAGGCCCCGGGGGATAGGTCGTGACAAAATGAAATTTTATAATTACTTCTAAAGGGTAAATTATGTGTTTAATCCTCTTTTGAAAGTATGAATTCTGCTAAAGGGGGTATAGAAAATGTGTTTCCAAAAGAATTTTAAAAACCATGGAAAAGTGTTTTTAATTGAATTAGGTTTTCTAGAATTTATGTGTGGGGGTTGGAGATGGATTTTTATTTGGTATCTAATGAGCATTTGAAAATTTTTATGAAATTATAGATCCTTGTTTGAAATAAGAAGTGTTAAGTTCTTAATTAAATGAAGATTTATGAAATGGTGTTTTTCAGGAAATTAGAAGTGTTTTGAAATTGGTTAAAATGTTTTGAAACGGTTGTGCAAGGCATGAAAATGAGTTTTTATTGAATTGTTGGTGTTTTTATAAATTGGTTTGTGAGATGAAAAAGTGGGTTTTGATTTTACGATTTTCCAATTTGAGAAAGGGAATGTTTGGTTAAAATGTTTTGATTTTGAAAAGAGGAAAGGTTTGGTTTTGGTATTTGGTGTTCTCATGGGTAACAACATGCATGGTTTTATATGGGAATATGGATTTATTTGAGGTGGGTGATAGTGTGGCATGTAAAAATGCATGTGTGAGGCTCATGAGATACCATCGGTAAATGCGAAATCCACCAACACTATTTTTTTAAGAATTTATTTGAAGGAAAGTGTTGTGTTTTGATGATGTGTGGTCAGGAGGTGTGGCTTATGTGTTTTCAGGATTGTTTTTTTGGGATGTTTCATGTTATATAACCCCTCTTGTCTAAATGATGTTTTGGGTTGGCATTTCATCGATAAGTTGGAATGAAGCATTGGTCAGTGGTCTCTTTTGAGGAAAAGTTTTGGAGGCCAATGTTGTGGATCCCCTCATGTGTTCGGTTTAGGTTTGTGATGTTGTTTGACCAAATGACCAACATGATTGGGTCCTTAGGTTTTCTTGTTGGCTAGTGTATTCCCCCATAATGTGTTAATGTATTATTCAAGTGTGGCCCATAGTGATTCACCATGGGATGATCCTCTAGTTGATCAATATAAGGGCTTTCTTCATGAGCATTGGAGATTGAGTTTACCCCACTTCTTTTTCAATTATATGGATCCTCGTGTAGAGGGAGAGTGGTTGTTGGAGGTTGAAATAGACCTTTGTTTCTTATGTCTCCTTACCCATTGAAGGTTATTGCAGTTCATGGTTGTTAGTGTAGAATGATGTCATAAAGGGACTCTGGGTCTTCTTTCAGTCTCATTGAAGAAAGAGTTCATGTTAGGCCACCAGTGTGGAATGTCTGGAATAGAGTGGTTGTTATGGACACTTGATGGAATCGTGTGTTGTTTGGGACTCAGCCTAAGGTCACTCTCCTTGTGTTTTCTTTTAGCCTCAATGTTCATATTCAGTGATGCCTTGTGAGGTCATGTGTTCATTTGTCTATAAGGGTCAAGGTTGAGAAATCTTGTCAGGGTCTCTTTTTTGTCATATGCATGTCTCCCTTTAGGGAATTCTTAAATCCTATGTTATAGAGAAAGGTGTTTCTATGTGTCCATTCATTCTGTTGTTTCTCATCCGAAGAATCAAGGGGTGATGTGTGTGCATTCTCTAAGCCATTTTTTAGTAAAATGATGGGTTAGGGTAATTTGAGTTTGAAGTGTGTCATGTCTCATTGAGAGCTTCTGAGATTAAAGTGTAATAATTTGTGGCACTAGATGAGGAAGTTTTTCTTGGGATTTTCTAAATCTTAACTGCGAGGTAGGAGATGCTTCAATCATCTGAGTTCTAGCCATAGGCCCCAGAGTTATGCCGGCGCATAGTCAGGGGAAATCTTAGAGTCGTTAAAACCTTTTTTCAATGTCATATCCCCTATATAAAATATGGGAATAGTCTAAACCTGTGGTTTCTTTGACTAGTTTCTGTTTTTCAACGTTTGGTAGTAGAGGTGGGAGGACCTCATTTTGATGTTATATCTTGAGTCCATTTTATTCCCTTGGGTTTCCTTTGAATTTTTATATAGAAGGATGAAATTTAGTCCAGGAATATTAAACATCCTGGTTTTCACATGGTTAGTAGTAACTGTTCACCAACCTAGGAAACCATGGAACAAGAGAGAGTTGCTATCACATAGTCTCCGCATGAACGTGTGCCTCAACGTATATAACCATGTGAAGCATCCCCTTCAGACGGGATACTCCGCATGGTTAGCGCACGGTTTCCAAAACCATGTGGACTAACTATGCGGTTGTTCCAACTCTTTAAATTTTGGGGTCTTTTGTTCCAACCCATGCTTTTCAGTTAAGATGGTTGGATCTTATGGTGGGGAGACCCGTCATGGGTATCCCGTAAGTTCTCTTGGAAAAATTCTAGTGTTATTCTACCCCTTGTGTCGGGGAGCCCGTTTGGGCCTCCGATATTAGTGTCCTGATCCTGTCTCACGAAAATTCTAGTTGTGCCTTTTGGTGCGGATCCCATTTGTGTCTCCCCATACCGATAACTCATATTTTCCCTTGGTCTTATGGTAACATTATTCGGGTTTGTTGTTCATTTCAAGTGGATTTCTTTAGCATTTTCTGGTAGTGTTTTAGGTGTTTTGTTTTGGGATTTTTTTTGAATATGTTTGATCATTTTAGGTAAGTGGGGTAATTTTTGGTTGGTGATAGTATTATCTTACTTTTTTGATCAACTAGAGGTGTTTGGACCTTTTGAGGTTGGTGAAAACAAGGAAAGGGAGTCCATATTGTTCTATCATTTGGGTTTTGTTTCTGAATCTGGTGTTGTTGTGGATTTCAGAGGGCATAATACTTTATGGTCGGGATAATTGTCACACCTGTATTTTCAATTTCCATCATTTTTTCAAATCCACTTTTGGTTCATGGTTTTCTACTTGACTTCGGGTGTTCAGGTATTTGATTTGGTGTCTCGGGTGTTCTTGATCTAAGTACATATTCATGGAAGTAGTGGATAGTTTTTGGGACTTGTCTTTTCATAGGGGGAAGGTGTGAGGTTGTTGTGTTTTGGAGTTGTATTAGTGACACTCCTTGTGGCACCACTTGTGGGGTAAGTTGTTGAGGTGGTTTGTACCCATGAGTTGGATGAGTATTGGGTTGAAAAGGATGTTTTATTTTGGGTATTATTTCCCTCTATTCATGGCCTACATTTCCCCTAGATTCCCCCCTTGGACCCTCCTAAAATTGAGGGAGTTTGGACACTTTTTGAGTGGACATAATGGGGCGCATGGTTTGATTAACCGTGCAAGGAAACCGTGAATCCTTGTCCATGTCATTAAAAATGTTTTTAATTTCCATGTTTTCCCTCTTAGGATTTATCCAAACTCTCCCATTTCTTCCCCCATTTGACTATTTAAGCCATGGAATCCTCCCAAGCTCCCCAAACCTCCCTTGGAACTCATTTTTGAATGGGTTTTTGAGGGGGAACCTTTTTTTTCTCTCCAAGTAAGTGCTTCCATCTCTGATTTCTCTCCAATATTTAGAGTTTATTTCTTCTTTATTAAAGTTACTTGTGTCCAGAAGTTAGGGATTCTAAAATAGGGTTTTATCCTTGGTTTCTTGGTCTTTTCCTCTATTTTTAGGCTCGATCTACATCCATGAGGTGCATCGGTGGTGCGATTTCATTTTCACACAAAGGATTCAAATATTTTACAATTTTTGTAGGTGATTACATGTGTATGCAATTATTGTGACTTAACTTGTTGTGTATATCATATTTTCATGTTTATCTCATTTTATTATTTGTGCGAAAATTGGTTTTAGTGTAATTTGTATAGAAAATTAAGTTTTAGTGACATTTTTATGTAAAATTTGGGTTTTTTCATGGAAATATTTTATTGACTCAATTGGGGGCTACCGTATAACTACAGGTTTGAATTTTATTGAAATTTATTTGGGCTACAAATTAATTTTTTTAATGTTCACCTCCTTTGGTTTTTGCTACAAAAAAAATTAATGGTGTTTGTGAATAACATGAACTTTAAATGCCATGTTTGTGAAAAAATGGAGGTTTTACAAAGATATCATGTTTTGATTCATATTGGGATGCACTATGATTGATTTTTTTGTTTAATTTAAATGTATTGGGCTTAAATTTATATTTTGGTATCTTATAAGTGTCCACATAGTGTTCAAAGATTGGATTTTAAGGAGTTTGGTGCTAAACAATGCATGTTTTTGAGAAGTTGTTTTTATTGAAAATCAAAATGTTTTGTTGTGTGTTTTAAGTGGTATAAAGTGTGTATAGATACAGTATTTTTTGTATGTGACTTGTAGTGGTATTTTTATATGCACAATGATATTTTTTCATGTGGAAATTGTTTGAGGACAATGGGGGAAGCCTGGGTACCTAGGTGAGGCGGATATCTAATAGTACGAGTAGTGATCTGGATGGGTTTTGTCCCTATTTCACTTGGATTTTTGGATATAGAAAACTCTAACTAAACTATATTAATGATGATTAGGGACCAATAGGTTATGGTTATACTCCCTACTAGTGTCTCATGCACGAGAAAAGATTTTTCTAGGGTTACTTTTCACCGAGGTATGAGGTACATGTGGCCCGAGACTACCTAGTTCCTAGGGATGTTCCTAGTTTTGGTTATCATTAGATTTTTGGTATTTACCATTTTCATATAGTGTATTTGGATATAAATTACTTTAGATTTCATGTTTTATTCAAATTTTGTAACATTCTGAAAGTTCTATTTTGAAAACTGTTTACATTTGAAAGTTGCATTTCTTGGAAATTATCACTGCTTTTCCTTACATATCAAATCTACTTGCTTTTTCACCCTGTATTGCATATTGTATGGAATCATTGGGTGGTATACTATTTGTATTAGGATCACACCAAACTTAATCCCCTTGGGTGTAAGTATACTTGGTCTTTTTGGACACAGGTGGTGGAAAGGCTTTGGGTGATGGTGGTTCGGGGTGTTAGTTCCCTTCCTCGGTGCGGTGTTGTGGAGACCGCTTCTAGGTGATGACCCCATGTCCTGTGGAGTCCATGGGGATATTGTGATGCTATTTATTTATGTATTTGGACCTATAGTTTTGTGTTTGAACTTATGTATTCAGTTCTGGATTTTGTATAAACCTCATTTGTTATGAATTTTTCATATTCGGTTTATCAATTTGTTTTGATGTTTTATACTTCCATATTTGGGTAAATAGTTCCTAAAACAAAAGATATGATACTCGGGCACTTGTTCCTGACTGTGGGGATAGAGAACACCCTTCGGGCCTTATCACTATCTGGGTTTGGCACCAGTTTTGATGGCGTCTAGATTTGTTTTGTGACAAACCCTTCTTCAATTACTAAATTTTAAAGAAGGCATAGGGAGGATTTCTACGCTCAACCCAGTGAAAAATAAACATAGAGAGGAAGGACATTAATGAATAACTAGAAAAGAGAGGTAAGTGATACAAAATATCAGGAGTCAAGATGCCTCCATTCTTTTCATTACGGTGATAGAAAACATACCATAATTGCAACTAACACTATTGAAATATGATGATCACGACTAGTAGTGGCTGCAATGATCTTTGGCTAGACTGGAGGAATCCATAATGATCCTTGGTCGAGATTAATTAACATCCTAAGTATAGAGAGCTTGGATTCTATGAAGAAATAATTATAGTATATTGGTCCTACCCTTATCGTCTCCAACTATGTCATCGTCATTCAAATTTCACCTTTGATGGTTGAGGATAATTAAAAATAATGAGATTGAAAATTGTTCTAATCCTAGTTACTAGCCATATAGTTACCTGAATTCAATCTTTAGATATTCATTAGGTTCGTACCACCTCTAATATTGACCCCTGACCCTAATTGGATTAGTGGCGCATGGAGGTGATGATCAAAATCAAGAAAATACAAGTAATTCTATGCATAGTCATGAAACAATTGAGAAATAAACAATCCATGATTTAGAATCAAAATAAAACAAATTCAAATCAATAAAAATACAATAAAAACTCACTTTCCATAATGAAATAATGAATAAAATTGAAATTGTTGATGAAGAACAATCAGAGGTGATGAAACATATGTTGAAAATGGAAATGGTATCACAACAGTCATAGAATGGATGTAGATTCCACAATAACTCAACCTTATTTTCTAGAAAAATGAAAAGAATGAATTGAAATAGGTTTGGAATGAAAAAAATGAAAATGGAATATGACTATGGAAAACAATATGAGAAAAAAAAATTATACTGAATGTTTCATATGTTGAGGGAGCTAAAAATATTAATACTCTCGGGAAGTACATGACATGTAAGTCATGAATGTCGTGTAACGGATTAAGTGAATTTTATCCCAACATCTACACATCATGTAAGTTGGTTGTACATCATGTAATTGAGAACCACAATTCCCACTGAAGAATCAGTTCGTATCATTGATCGGGTGAGCCATTAACCTTTTCACATTGTGAAATCACTATATGATGTTCATATGATTCATTTCAGGTAGGTTTAGATCTTTGAAATTTGTATTTCATGTACTGAATTCAGATCATTTAAAGGCTTCACGGGCTGGTCTGTGGCTCTATAGTCGTTTTATGAATGAGGTATACATGTCGTGTATGAGATTGATGAAATGTAAATTCTATTTTTGTAAATTTTTATCATTTCATACTTTGAGTCTAGAATTCATAATTCCTATTAAAAAACCAAAACCAAGATCATTATTGAATAAAACTTGAATAATTTCTTTTTAAATGTATTCAATATGTATGCATAAATTCATCTTACTAAATTCCCTCACACATGAACAATTGATTTTCCTCAATAAAAAGCATCTCATCAGGGATTCCAAAAGAAATAATTTTTTTAAAACATTAAACATGCATTACAACTAGAAAATAAAACTAAGTGTAGGTAGAAAAAGTATGTCCTCAAATGTCAATATTGCAGAGAAAATTGGTCATGCCTCATAGTTAATTTCTTTATCTAGATTATGTATTCTTTTAATTACAATTTCATAACTATTCTTTAAATTATATACCAATTTTTAAATTTACATCACCATATGTTTTTTCCTCATCACTCATGGTAAAATATGACTAGATTTACCTTCATACACAGAATACATGTTCCTAACCATAGGATTGCATTGGTTCTATCGTATCCACTTTATAAAGACAAATAAAAAATCAATTATGAGGGATTCAACAAAAAGGGTTAATATGACCCTGTAACTGAGGGAAGGTGGGTGGAAAGTAAAAATAAACCTCAAAAGGTTGTAAGCTCTAAATTATAAGGCATGAAAAACATAAACAGTGAAATGAAGTAACTCCAATATAAAAAGTTTCCATGCTCCAAACAACTCAAAGTGGATCCATGAATATATCAAGTAAGTATAAAAAATGCATTGTGTTATTTTCTTTATCTTTTTATTTATTTTTCAAAATTCATGTTCAGACCAGATCTCATATCCATCCCCTAACCACATATGATCCATTAAAGGATTCATTGGTTTGGAAATGTTGATTTTTTACATTCCAAACACAAAAACCAATATATATATATATATCACGTTTTCTTTTTCTTTATATATATTTTCAAAGAAACGATTTAGGTAAAGAATATTATAAAAGTAATCATGGAATATATCATGTCAGTCTAATGAAAGTTCCACAATACATCACATTAATAATAACATCCCATTTCCATTGATAGTGAAAAATCCCCCACACTTATTCAAAGGATAATCATTCATAATACCAAGAGAAATGTGGGAAGGGATAATCGACTTGAAAAATATCCTTCCTAAAAATCTTATTCAAGGATACTATAGTCTAAATAAGGAAAAATGTAATGTGGGTCTCAAGAAAAAATGGCCCAAAAAATATTTCATCAATCATATAAAAAGTGTTTTTGTTCAATCATGGCCTCAATAAGATCTCAATGCATGTTCTGATAGGTTTACATGACCCATGTGTCTTTCAGTAAATACACTCAGAAAGGAATATAAAATCATGGGTCAAGAATCCTATCAGGAATGAGAGCATACAATAATAACCGACAATCACTTTGGGTATACAATCCAGTAATAAGTCAATCAAAAGAAATTTAAATTTTTTGGAATTTTCCTTAAATTACATAACCTAACAGTCATGCTAAAAATATAAACATGAGTAAAACATGGATTACAATAATTTCCATCCTAAATTTATCTTTTTATTTAAATGGATGAAATAAGTTTTCATGTTTAAAGTATGATTTTAGTGTAAAATTTATCCTAGATAGGTGAATATAAGTAATAATCTAAGTTTTATTTCTTCATAGTTGAGCAGAACATACTTATGAGCTTTGTGAGGTTAATCATCTCAAAGTCATCATTCATGAACCCTACCAAAGCTATATTTGGGCTGACTAAACACTAAAAATTGATTTTTCAATTCATCCATAACATTTCATTCATTACAGTCTATGTAGCTATGTTTTGAGATATATTCATATGGAAAATAATGAGATTATAAAAAAGAAATTTTCTCCTGCAAATAAGCTTCTACAATTGATACTTCAACTGATGCTTTGTTACGTAAATTTTTCTTCAATTTTTGCATGTATCTCATGAATGGGTACATCCATCAGAACTGTATTGGGCCTCCATATTTTACTTCTTATGGGGAATGTAATATTAAATGTTCCATTAACCCAAGAAAAAAAGCATGTGGGAATATTTTTTCTTGTTTACATAAAATTAAAATAGCATCTTCTTATAGTCTAATTAGTGAATCATAGTCTGTTGTCACCACACAAATGTCTCAAAAAAATATGATGTCTATTAGCGCATTCCAAATCATAGAATTAAACAAACCCCTTAATTCAATAGTTAGAAGTATTATCATTATAACATGAATGTCATGACTTTTTAATTTGGTAATATAACCATTTATGACACATTTGGCCAAATTGTAAACATAACCATCTAGCTGTCTTAAATATTTAATCCACTAACAAAATAATAATGAATGTTTTTTGGAAATTTTATAATCTATTTGGGATTCATTAAATTTTGTGATCTTACATTTTCAAATAGTTTAAGTTTTGATCACATATAAATTTGGGAAAGATCTAATCATGCCTTTACATTATCATTGGTTTAAAAAAGTGTATCTAAAATTGTTTAAAATATATTATCGAAATACTTCTTATCAATATGCATCACATCCAACATGTGACGGACCATCAAATCAGTCTAATATGAAAGATCCCAAAAAATACTTATTTTTATCCAATATTGTTCTATCCCAATGCCTTTAATTTTTTATTGGTTTATAGATGGTCCAAATGTAATGGGAGGAAATGAAGAGGAAAATTATTTTTACTCCGTACCTAAGATTGTTATTGGAGTTGCATCTCATTCATCATGTCTTTTCTGAAATGATTTTGTTCCTCCAAAAAGTATGATCAGTTAGAAGAAATCTGCAATGATAGTTGAAAAACAAGGTTTTCTTCTATTAATGAGAATAAACGCTTTGTTGTCTTTTATACAATCCGAACATTATTTTGGACCATGTGTACACCATCTAGATAACATTTCATATTCTAGGAATTCACTAATTGTTCATATCAATGCAGCTTTTAGTAGGAAATTTTGTTTCACAATAACATCATTTGTATTAACACCATTACTCCATAATAAATATAACTGATCAATCAATGACGTAAAATATACATCAATATTTTTTTGAATGTCCTGGAATTAATATGTTTTAAATGATATGTCTCCTTAATTAGAATACAAGGAGGTAAATTGTACAAGGATATAAAGATAGACCGACAAGAATATTGACTACTATAAGGACAAAATGGACTGAAACTGTTTGTAGAAAGACATAATCACACATTTCAGGCATCTGAAGTAAAATATGGATATAATTTCTCAATATGTTTCCCTGAATCACTATAATAGGGATGAATTAATCTTTTTCTAGTTGAAATATTAGTTTTGTGTCCTCACACCGATGATGTTGTGTTCTAAGACATAAATAAACACTACAATCTAGGTGTAGGTGGGAAATATGTTAACTATTTTATAGGAATCAATCCAGATTTCCCTAGTTGTGCCTCTTTGTACCTAGATTGTCCTCGTATAGGACAAATTTCCAATGAATCATTTTACCCATAATATAAGATGCACTCATTTGAACATGCATGAATCTTTTGATAACCAATACTCAGATCACAAACTGACCTCTTTCTCTCATAGAATGTTATAGGAGACACATTTCCATTAGTTAAAAGTGATTTAACCAAATAGAATATCTGATCAAAATAGTTATTTGACATTCCATTATCTTATTTAATAGCCATAAATTTTATAACTGTTTCAAATTTTATTATATTGTAACCAGAATATAAGTCATCCTCAACGGACCTCAACAACTCATAAAATTGAGATGTTTCCAAATAGGGAGTTAAATCAATATCATCCTAAGTTTCAGTTTTTTTATGAGAAGGATCTACCATATCATGTAATAAATTTTGAAACTGTGATGAATCTAAAACCGAATTATTAGTATCTTCTCTAGAACTGTGTTCACTATATTGATACCAAAAAAACATAATCTGTTCGAAAACCAAAACCCAATAGATGACCCCAAAATTCTAAAATGTGTCAAATGTCCTTAGATCACATTTCTTACATGGACACTTAATTATACCTTCTGAAACAAATTCTGGTTTCGATGATGCAAATGATAAGAAATTTTCAACAACCTCTACATATATAGGACTTAAACAAGAACTATTTGGATTCTTGTGATGATTTATCTGAGCATGGTCATCTAATAATGACTATTGTTGAATTTCATGTTCCATATTTCTCTAAAAAAATAAAATAATTAATTTTTTATGATTAATTTGATATAAGAAAACCATAATCCAAAAATAATAATTTTTTTGTTTATTATTCCTAAATATTCCAAATTATTAATCTTAATTATTAGTACTTATTGCTAATTATTAGTAGTTACCATTATTTATTAGAAGTTACCGATATATATTACTATTGTCTATTTATTATAATATATTACAATTTATTACTAATTTATTACTAATTCATTACTTATTTATTACTATTTATTACTAATTATTACTAATTATTACTAATTTTTAGAAATTAATTCAAATTATTACAAATTATTACAACTTATTGCTAGTTATTACTAATTATTACTAATTTATTACTAATTTATTACTAATTTATTACAGATTTATTATTGATTTATTACATATTTATTAGTGATTTATTACTGATTTATTACTGATTTGGTACCGATTTATTAAAAATTTATTACTGATTTATTACATATTTATTACTTATTTATTACTGATTTATACAATTTATTACTAAATTTTACTAATTATTGCTAATTATTATTAATTATTACTAATTATTACTAATTATTTCTAATTTTTTACTGATTTATTACTAATTTATTGCTGATTTATTACTGATTTATTACTAATTTATTACTAATTTATTACTGATTAATTAATTATTATTACTCATTATCACTCATTATTATAAATTACTACACATTATTACAAATTATTACAAATTATTACACATCATTTCAAATTATTACAAATTATTGCAAATTATTGCAAATTATTACCAATTATTACTAATTATAACTAATTTACTACTAATTTATTACTGATTTATTACAGATTAATTATAATTTATTACTGATTATTACTCACTATTACTAATTATTACAAATTATTACACATTATTACAAATTATTACAAATTATTACAAATTATTATAAATTATATCTAATTATTAAAAATTATTAAAAATTATTACCAATTATTACAAATTATTACTATTTATTACTATTTATTACTAATTATTAGTAATTATTAGTAATTATTACTATTTATTACTAATTATTACTATTTATTGCTATTTATTGCTATTTATTTCTATTTATTACTATTTATTACTAATTATTACTAATTATTACTAATTATTACTATTTATTACCAATTCCCGCAAATTATTAATATTTATTAGTAATTACTGCTAATTATTGATTTTTATTACTATGTACTGCTAATTATTGTTAATTAGTACTAATTACTGGTATTTATTACTAATTGGTACTATGTACCGCTAACTATTACTAATTAGTACTAATTTCAGGTATTTATTATTAATTATTACTAGTTTTCGCTATTTATTACAATTTATTACTAATTACCACTAATTATTATTAATTATTTCTAATTACCGCTATTTATTACTAATTGGTATTAATTACCGCTATTTATTACTATTTATTACTAATTATTAGTAATGATTACTATTTATTTATATTTAGCTCTATTTTTTCCAAATTATTAATATATAAACTATTTTTTACTATTTATTTCTAATTATTATTAATTAGTTGTAATTACTACTAATTACCACTAATTATTATAATCATTTTTGTGGATTATTTGTGACAGGCCCTATGCCCGTCCCAATAAGTCATTTTTTTGTACTGGTTGGTTTATTGTTGCAATATATGTTTGATGTATGGAGATAATTTATATTTGTTAGATAATTTTTATCATTGGAATTTGGTAATTGTGGTGCTATTATTTTAATGAAACTCCTTGTTGAAAATTTTATGTTGTTGGTGGTGTAATTTTTGTGCTATTTTTTATGTTGGTCAAACATTGCGCACCTCAAATTATAAAAATTATAAGTATATGTCAATTGTTTAAATGAATAATCATATATTTTTGTATATATGAGAATTATTTCCTCAACTGTCATATATATCATTCAAGAAAAATGACGTCGACGTATACGATGGTCATATATGAAAACTTCATTTATTTAAAAAAAACTCTATGAACCATTTATATAATGTCATTTTAAAATAATTGTGATTTGTGGGACACACACAAAGGATAAAAAAACCATATACATATGATGAAAATATATATAATAATCAGAAACTGTCGCATAGTTTTATAAACCATCATATATAATTATTTTTTAGTAGTTCACTCACATGATATATTTTTTCTCATTAAAAAATTTATTTTTTGGAGGTTCGGTTACAAAAACTAATAATTTTGGGTTGAGATTTATCGGTGGTTACATTAAAACATTAAGATTATAAATAAATATTTGACAAGATTAAAGGGTATGAAGAAAAATATATTGGAAGTCAACTGAAATTAATACTGAATTGTAGAGTTTAAAAAAATAAAATCAAAGAAACAAAATTTAAAATCATTCAATTGGAGATCTTGAATTAAAGGGAGGGTGGACTGCATATCGTAAATTAAAGGAGGGGTGAGAATGATTCTTATATAAGTTATAGAAGAAGATGCGGGAGGTTGTGCCTGTGTTTGCTCGTGGATTGAAATTCCCCATAGTCCGAGAATAAGGAAGCTGCTGAAGAAGCTGACAGGAAACTGGTGGAAGTCATGGTGCGGCTGGTTCTCTTCAAAAAAGGACAATGGCCCATATGACGATCCCTTCTCCCACAGACTCATGTACATGTCTCCGGGGACTTCACCATAATTCTCCTTCGGACGCCCTTTGCCTGTCGAACCCTATGAGTAGGAACCCCGTCCAGTCATCCCCTTCGCCTGGGAGAGCTCCACTGGGATATGAAAACTAGATCCCCATCCATCCCTATCCTCGTACCAACATGTCATCGCGATTCCCAGACCTCTAACCTCTTCATGCCCCATCAATAACGACGATGACGCCGACAATCGCTCCTCGAGGATACTGAAATGTAGCCCACCCACTCTGCTTGTCTGGGCGACATGCAGAGGGCACTAGGGTTTTGATGAGGTGCCTCCTTCGGTCGCCTACTCTCCCCTTGAGAGGCCCCACCACGGCGATCCAAGAGGGACGCCACAGGAGCAGCCACCGGCAACCCCTCCACCCCTGACACCTTCAATGGGAAACGCCACCCCCATTCCCCCATCTCCACCCATCAACAACAATGGAGATTCCGGAAATGCCTCCTCCGGGAATCCTAACACACCCGATTCTTGCACATCCATTGTGATGGGGAGCCACCGGCAGCCCCCGGACAGCTGCACTGTCCTTCAACCAAGCCTCCTTGATTCAGATTGGATTTCTAATTGTGGATTTATTAAATCGACGCCATCTATAGGGAGAGAAGCACTGTTTTTTTAGTTTCAATTTTTCTACTCTTATTTTATTTTCTTATTTTTTGGTTATTACAATTCCTTCCTTAAATTTCGGGCAAATATATGACATGTGTCGGTTGGTGACCACTTGATATAGTGTACATGTTCAAAAATGAATTTTTAAGATTCAGTTTTATTTTTGAACATGATCCATTTAATCTACATATATTTATTTGTTATATACACTAATAATTATTTGTACCAATGATTATATATGTTATTATATCATATTAATACCAACACTTCTTTCACCAATAAATGAATCTACTACTATTAGTTGACATTACTCACAAATCTCTTACCATTAACAACTTCAATTGCAATAAATTATTTAGTAATTATAAATATTTTATCAACAATTGAATATATATATATATATCCATCATTTTTCAAAAATATATACAATTATATGTTTAATTAAAATATATATAGTTTTTCAAGGTTCCATGAAATAATATATAACTATATATAACATAATTTATAAAATTATTGATCCATGATTTGAATTTTTAGCAATCTGAACATAATCACGGTTCTTAGAACTGCTAACGGACCGGACCTGGCCAACCCATAAGGCAGTTTGTGTGGGCTACGAATTAAACAGAATTGATCAGTCTAATCCGCATAAAATGCGGACTATAAAATAAAGACCATAACCCAACCCTAACAGGACCCGAGGACTTGTGGATGTCCCATTAACCTAATAGGAAGTATTGATATTTAGAATCCCTCAAAGAAAGATCATAAAAACTCATTTTTCTCGACAACACTTTATAGATAATAAAATATTAATTCCATCTACACTACTACAAATATTCCCTTTATCAGTGCTAAAAATGGCCTTTAACAGCGCCAGAAAAGCACTTTTAAAGCCGGAAAAGATAAAGGGGGGGGGGGGGGTCCCCTTTATCATCACTCATAAAAGCGCTGATAAAGACCCCTTTTATCCGCCCTAAAAAAACGTTGATAAGGGACATTTATCAGCTCTAAAAAAGCGTTGATAAAGGACCCCTTTATCAGCGCTTTTTTAGCGCTGATAAAGGGGTCCGTTATCAGCGCTTTTGTTTTAGCGCTAATAAGTTAAAACAAATTAAAAGACCCTTTTATCAGCACTAGCCCCCCATATCCACCCCCATGCACACGCCTCTGCGTCCACCAAATTTTGAACTCGAGACCTCCCCCATGCGCGCCTAAGCCCTTACCATTACACTATTTTGATTTGATTACCATTTCATGATATATCACTATATATATATATTTAGATATATTTATTGTTATAGTAATATATATTTATATTAATATATATATATTTAGTTATATTAATATATATATATATATCAATTTATATATATATTTATTTAGTTATGTTTATTCATATAGTAATATATATTAATATTAATATATATATAGTTATATGAATATATGTATTTATAGTGATATTAATATATATATAGTTATATTAATATATATATATAGTTATATTAATATATATATAGTTATATTAATATACATATATATAGTTATATTAATATATATATATTTATATATATATAGTTATATTTATTCGTAAAGTAATATATATTTATATCAATATATATATAGTTATATTAATACATATATAGTTATATTAATATATATATATAGTTATATTAATATATATATCTATTTATATATTTTTTTATTTAGTTATATTTATTCGTATAGTAATATATATTTATATTAATTTAAATAAATATATAGTTATATGAATATATATATTTATAGTGATATTAATATATATATTTATAGTGATATTAATATATATATTTATAGTAATATTAATATATATGTAGTTATATTAATATACATATATATATATAGCTAGATTAATATGTATATATATAGATAGATTAATATATAGGTATATAAATTTTCATATATTTGTATTTTAAATAAAATGCATATTAGTTATTATTTAAATAAAGCTAATATATTTTATATGTAAATATATTTTAGTATTTATATTTATAATTAATTTTTATGTGTGAATATATAAAAAAATAGGTATATATTGTTATATATTTGATTAGAAATAGCAATGAATTATAAAAAAACGATAAAATTTCAAAGACATAATGTCAATATGAATGTAATACCCTGGAATAAATTTAGTCCCCACCAAAAAAAGCCCATAATACCCCCTTAAACGAGGCTAAAAATCCATAAAATGTTAAAAAAATCGGGGTACCCCGACTAAAAACACAGTTTTGGACGCCTTCTGGGCCACTTTTTTTAGTAGTTCACTAACTTGATATATTTTTTCTCTTTAAAAAAATCATTTTTTAGAGGTTAGGTTGCAAAAATTAACAATTTTGGGTTGAGATTTATGGGTTGTTAAATTAAAACATTAAGATTATAAATAAATATTTTACAAGATTAAAGGGTATGAAGAAAAATATATAGGAAGTCAATTGAAATTAATACTGAATTTTAGAATTTAAAAAAATAAAATCAAAGAAACTAAATTTAAAATCATTTAATTGGAGATATTTAATTAAAGGGAGGGTGGACTGCATATCATGAATTAAAGGAGGGGTGAGATTGATTCTTATATATGTTATGGAAGAAGAGGTTGGAGGATATGCCTGTGCATGATTGTGGGTTGAAATTCCCCATGGCCTGAGAATGAGGAAGCTGCTGAAGAAGCTGACACGAATCCGGTGGAAGTCATGGTGCAGCTGCTTCTCTTCAGAAAAGGACAATGGCCCATATGACGATCACTTCTTCCACGGACTCCCATACATGTCTTCGGGGACTTCACTGCAATTCTCCTGTGGACGCCCTTTGCCTGTCGAACCCTACAAGGAGGAACCCCGTCCAGCCATCCCCTTCGCCTGGGATAGCTCCCCCAGGATACGCAAACCATATCCTCAACCAACCCTATCCCCATACCAACATTCCGTCACGATTCCCAGACCTCTAACCTCCTCACTCCCCATCAATATTGACGAAGATGCAGGAAATCGCTTCTCAGGGATACTAGAGTGTAGCCCACCCACTCTTCTTGTCCGGGCAACACGCGGAGGGCACCAGGGTTTTGATGAGGTGCCTCCTCCTTTCATCAGCTCTCCCCTTGAGAGTCCCCGCCACGACGATCCAAGAGGGATGCCACATGAGAAGCCACCGGCAACCCCTCCACCCCTGATGCATTCAACGGGACACGCCACCCCCATTCCCCCATCTCCACCCATCAAGAACAATGTGGATGCCGGAAATGCCTCTTCCGGGAATCCTAACACACCCGATTCTTGTGCATCCACTGTGACGGGGAGCCACTCGCATCCCCCAGACAACTGCACTATTCTTCAACCGAGCCTCCTCGATTCCGATTAGATTTCAAATTGTGGCCTTATTGAATCGACGCCATCTCTAGGGAGAGAAGTACATTGTTTTTTTAGTTCCAATTTTTCTACTCTTATTTTAATTTCTAATTTTTTTGGTTATTAATGTTCTTTCATTAAATTTCGAGAAACTATATGACATGTGTCAGTTGGTGCCCACTTTTATAGTGAACATGTTTAAAAATGAAGTATTAAGATTTAGTTTTTTTTTATCCTAATCCATTTAATCTACATATATTTATTTTTTATATATACTAATAATTATTTTTACCAAAAAATATATATGTTATTATATCATATGAATACCAACACTTCATTCACCAATAAATGAATCTAATACTATTAGTTGACATTACTCACAAATCTCTTACCATTAACAAATTCCATTGAAATAAATTATTTAGTAATTATAAATATTTTATCAACAATTTAATATATATATATATATATCCATTATTTAGTGTCAATACATCATTTGTCAAAAATATATACAATTATATGCTTAATTAAAATATATATAGTTTGTCAAGGATCCATGAAATAATATATAACTATATAGAACATACTTTATAAAATTATTGATCGATGATTTGAGTTTTTAGCAATCTAAACTGAATCAAGGATATTAAATCTGCTAACGGACCAGAACAGGCCAACCCATAAGGCAGTTCATGTGGGCTATGAATTAAATAGAATCGATCATCCCGATCCGCATAAAATGCGGACCATAAAATAAAGGTCATAACCCTACCCTAACAGGACCCGAGGACTTGTGGAGGTCCCACGAGCCTAATGGGCAGTATTTGTATTTATAATCACTCAAAGAATGATCATAAAAAACTTATTTTGCTCGACAACACTTTCAAGATAATAAAATTTGATTTCCATCTTCAATACTACAAATATTCCCTATTTTAGCGCTAAAATAGCCTTTAATAGTGCTAGAAAAGTGCTGTTAAAGCCAGAAAAGATAAAGGGGGCTCCCCTTTATCTGCGCTCAAAAAAGCGCTGATAAAGGGGTCTGTTATCAGCACTTTAGTTTTAACGCTGATAAATGACTCTTTTATCAGCGCTTTTAAAAAAACGCTGGTAAAAGTTAAAAAAATTACAAAAAATTAAAAAAATTCCTGCTAATCCAGGGCGGCTTTTATAGCGCTTCAGCCCCCCTTATAAAAAAATATGCCCTTTTTAGCGCTAAATATGGCCTTTAACAGTGCTAGAAAAGCACTGTTAAAGCCGGCGAAGATAGGGGGTCCCCTTTATCAGTGCTCAAAAAAGCGCTGATAATGACCCCTTTTATCAACGCTAAAAAAAGCGCTGATAAGGGGTCTTTTATCAGCACTCAAAAAAGCGCTACTAAAGGGGTTTGTTATCAGTGCTTCCATTATCAGTGCTTCCATTTTAGCACTGATAAATGACCCTTTTATCAGCTCTTTTAAAAAAATGCTGATAAAAGATAAAAAATTAAAAAAATTATAGAAAATTTTAAAAAATCCTGCCAATACGGGGGGTGGGGGCTTTTATAGTGCTTCATCCCCCCTTTTAACAGTGATTTCCACCCCCTCCCACACCCCACACGCACCCCCTCCACCCATTATATCTCCATTATTTAGTGCCAATACATCATTTGTCAAAAATATATACAATTATATGCTTAATTAGAATATATATAGTTTTTCAAGGTTCCATGAAATAATATATAACTATATAGAACATACATTATAAAATTATTGATCGATGATTCAAATTTTTATCAATCTAAACTGAATCATGGTTATTAGAGCTGCTAACGGACCAGACCAGGCCAACCCATAAGGCAGTTCGTGTGGGCTGTGAATTAAACAGAATTGATCAGCCCGATCCATATAAAATGCGGACCATAAAATAATGGTCATAACCCTACCCTAACAGGACCCGAGGAATTGTAGATGTCCCATGAGCCTAATGGGTAGTATTTATATTTAGCATCACTCAAAGAAAGATCATAAAAAACTCATTTTTCTCAACAACACATTCAAGATAATAAAATTTGAATTCCATCTACAATACTACAAATATTCCCTTTTTAGCGCTAAAAATGGCCACTAACAACGCAATAAAAGTGTTGCTAAAGCCAGCGAAGATAAATGGGGGGTCCCCTTTATCAGCGCTCAAAAAAGCACTGATAAAGACCCCTTTTATCAGTTCTAAAAAAAGCGCTGATAAGGGGTCTTTTATCAGCGCTCAAAAAAGCGCTGATAAGGGGTCTTTTATCAGTGCTCAAAAAAGCACTGATAAAGGGGTCCGTTATCAGCACTTCCTTTATCAGCGCTTTCATTTTAGCGCTGATAAATGACCCTTTTATCAACGCTTTTAAAAAAACGCTAATAAAAGTTAAAAAATTTAAAAAAAATCACAAAAAATTAAAAAAACATGCCAAGATGGGGGGGCTTCTATAGCGCGTGAGCCCACCTTTTAATAAAATACGCCCTTTTTAGCGCTAAAAATGGCCTTTAATAGCACTAGAAAAGATCTGTTAAATCCGGCAATGATAAAGGGAGGGGGCCCTTTATCAGTGCTCAAAAAAACGCTGATAAAGACCCCTTTTATCAGCGCTAAAAAAGCACTGATAAGGGGTCTTTTGTCAGTGCTCAAAAAAACGTTGATATAGGGGTTTGTTATCAGCACTTTTTTTATCAGCGTTTTCATTTTAGCACTGATAAATGATCCTTTTATCAGCGCTTTCAAAAAAACGATGATAAAAGTTAAAAAAATTACAAAATTTACAAAAAATTAAAAAAATCCTGCCAATACGGGGGGTCTTTTATAGCGCTTAATCCCCCATTTTAGCAGTGGTTTCCACCCCCTCTCACGCCCCAAACACACCCCCTCCACCCTTTATCAGCGGTAGCCCCCCACATCCATCCCCATATGCGCGCCTCTACCTCCACCAGGTTTTGAACACGAGACCTCCCCCTGCACGCCTAAGCCCTTACCACTATTCTATTTTGATTTGTTTACCATTTCTTGATATCATTATATATATATATATTTAGTTATATTTATTCGTATAGTAATATATATTTATATTAATATATATATATATAGTTATATTAATATATATATATAGTTATATTAATATATATAGTTATATTAATATATATATATATATTAATATATATATCAATTTATATATATATGTTTCGTTATATTTATTCATATAGTAATATATATTAATATTAATATATATATATATATATAGTTATATTAATATATATATATATAGTTATATTAATATATTTAGTTATATTTATTCGTATAGTAATATATATTTAAATTAATATATATATATAGTTATATTAATATATATATAGTTATATATATACTGTTATATTAATATATATATCTATTTATATACACATATATTTAGTTATATTTATTCGTATAGTAATATATATTTAAATTAATATATATAAATATATAGTTATATGAATATATATATTTATAGTGATATTAATATGTATATTTATAATGATATTAATATATATATTTATAGTAATATTAATATATATGTAGTTATATAAATATATATATATATAGCTATATTAATATATATATATAGTTAGATTAATATATAAGTATATACATATTCATATATTTTTATTTTTATTAAAATGCGTATTATTTATTATTTAGATATAGATAATATATTTTATATGTAAATATATTTTATTATTTATATTTATAATTAATTTAAATGTGCGAATATATAAAAAAAATATGTATATATTGTTATATATTTGATTATAAATAGTATTGAATTATAAAAAACGATAAAATTTCAAAGATATAATATAAATATGAATGTAATTCCTTGGAATAAATTAAGTCCCCAACAAAAATAATCCAATAATACTACCTTAAATGATACTAAAAATCCACAAAATGTTAAAAAATTGGGGTACCCTGATGAAAAACTCAGTTTTGGAGGCCTTCTGGGCTACTTTTTTTAGTAGTTCACTCACTTGACATTCTCTTTAAAAAATTTATTTTTTGGAGGTTCATTTGCAAAAAATAACAATTTTGGGTTGAGATTTAAGGGGTGGTTAAATTAACACTTTAAGATTATAAATAAATATTTGACAAGATTCTGAAATTAATACTGAATTGTGGAATTTAATAAAATAAAATCAAAGAAACTAAATTTAAAATCATTCAATTGGAGATCAGGAATTAAAGGGAGGGTGTACTGCATATCGTGAATTAAAGGAGGGGTGAGAATGATTCTTATATAAGTTATGGGAGAAGAGGTGGGAGGTTGTGCCTGTGTTTGCTCGTGGTTTGAAATTCCCTGCGGCTCGAGAATGAGGATGCTACTAAAGGAGCTGTCATGAATCCGGTGGAAGTCATGGTGCAACTGTTTCTCTTTAAAAAATAGAAAATGGCCCATTTGACGATCCCTTCTTCCACAGACCCTCATACATGTCTCTGGGGACATCACTACAATTCTCCTTCAGACGCCATTTGCCTATCGAACCTTACGAGGAGGAACCCCGTCCAACCATCCCCTTCGCCCGGGAGAGCTCCCCCGAGATACACAAACCAGATCCTCAACCAACCCTATCCCCGCACCAACATGTCGCCGTGATTTCATGACCTTTAACCTCCTCACGCCCCATCAATAATGACGAAGACGCCATCAATCGCTCCTCAGGGATATTGGAGTGTAGCCTACCCACTCTTCTTGTCCGGGCGACACGCGGAGGGCACCAGTGTTTTGATGAGGTGCCTCCTCCAGTCATCTGCACTCCCCTTGAGAGGCCCTGCCACGGAAATCCAAGAGGGACTCCATAGGAGCAGCCACTGGCAACCCCTCAACCCCTGATGCCTTCATCGGGACACGCCACCACAATTTCCCCATCTCCACCCATCAACAACAATGTGGATGCCGGCAATTTCTCCTCCGGTAATCCTAACATACCTGATTCTTGCGCATCCATTGTAACAGAGAGCCACCGGTAGCCCCCGGACAGCTGCACTATTCTTCAACCGAGCCTCCTCGATTCGGATTGGATATAAAATTGTGGACTTATTGAATCGACGCTATCTCTAGGGAGAGAAGCACAATATTTTTTTAGTTCCAGTTTTTCTACTCTTATTTTATTTTCCTTTTTTTGTTATTACAATTCCTTCATTAAATTTCGGTCAACTATATGACATGTG
The DNA here is from genome assembly GCA_963277665.1 of Viscum album. Lineage (NCBI taxonomy): Eukaryota > Viridiplantae > Streptophyta > Magnoliopsida > Santalales > Viscaceae > Viscum > Viscum album. The sequence goes on along the minus strand of OY728121.1, from coordinate 1,894,587,764 downwards.
TCGATCGGTGCCCACTTCATATAGCGTACATGTTGAAAAATGAAGTATTACGATTCAGTTTTGTTTTTGATCAGGATCCATTTAATCTAAATATATTTATTTTTTATATATACTACTAATTATTTTTACCAAAAAATATATTTGTTATTATATCATATGAATACCAACACTTCTTTCACCAATAAATGAATCTACTACTGTTAGTTGACATTACTCACAAATATCTTACCATTAACAACTTCCATTGCATTAAATTATTTAGTAATTATAAATATTTTATCAACAATTGAATATATATATATATATATTTCCATCATTTAGTGCCAATACATCATTTTTCAAAAATATATACAATTATATGTTTAATTAAAATATATATAGTATGTCAAGGTTCCATGAAATAATATATAACTATATAGAACATACATTATAAAATTATTGATCGATGATTTGAATTTTTAGCAATATACACTGAATCAAGGTTATTAGACCTATTAAAATACCGGACCGAGCCTACCCATAAGGCAGTTCGTGCGGGCTGTGAATTAAACAGAATTGATCAGTCTGATCCGCATAAAATGTGAACCATAAAATAAAGGCCATAACCCTACCCTAACAGGACTCGAGGACTTGTGGATGTCCCATGAGCCTAATGGATAGTATTGATATTTAGCTTCACTCAATGAAAGATCTTAAAAAACTCATTTTTCAGTACAACAATTTCAAGATAATAAAATTTTAATTCCATCTACACTACTACAAATACTCCCTTTATCAGCGCTAAAAGTGGCCTCTAATAGCGCTAGAAAAGCACTGTTAAAGTCGGTGAAGATAAGGGGGGGGGGGGGTCCCATTTATCAACTCTCAATAAATGGATGATAAAGTCCCCTTTTATAAGTGCAAAAAAAAGTGCTGATAAGGGGTCTTTTATCAGTGCTAAAAACAACACTGAACAAAAATACCCCTTTATCAGCGCTTTTTTAGCGATGACAAATGGGTCCTTTATCAGTGATTCCTTCATCAGTGATTACTTTTTAGCGCTGATAAAGGACCCTTTTATCAGTGATTTTAAAAAAGCGCTGATAAAAGTTAAAAAAAACTTAAAAAAATTTAAAAAAATTTAAAAAAAAATTAAAAAAATCTTGCCAATATGGGGGGGGGGGCTTTTATAGCCCTTGAACCCCACTTTTAACAGAGCTTTCCTCCCCCTCCGACTCCCCACACGCACCCCTTCAACCCTTTATCAGCGCTTGCCCCCAACATCCACCCCCATGCGCGCGCCTCTGCGTCCACCAGGTTTTGAACTCGAGACCTCCCCCCTGCGGGCCTAAGCCCTTATCACTACTCTATTTGGATTTGTTTCCCATGTCATGATATCTCTATTTATATATATATTTATATATATTTAGTTACATTTATTTGTATAGTAATATATATTTGTATTAGTATATATAGTTATATTAATATATATATATATATTTATATTAATATATATAGTTATATTAATATATATAGTTATATTAATATATATATATAGTTATATTAATATATATTTCTATTTATATATATATATATATTTAGTTATATTTATTCGTATAGTAATATATATTTAGTTATATGAATATTTATATTTACAGTGATATTAATATATTATTTATAGTGATATTAATATATATATTTATAGTAATATCAATATATATGTCGTTATATTAAAAAATATATATATATAGCTACATTAATATGTATATATATATATAGTTAGATTAATATATAGGTATATAAATATTCATATATTTGTATTTTAAATAAAATGGATATAGTTATTATTTAGATAAAGCTAATATATTTTATATGTAAATATATTTTATTATTTTTATTTATAATTAATTTTTATGTGTGAATATATAAAAAAATATGTATATATTGTTATATATTTTATTATAAATAGCAATGAATTATAAAAAATGATAAAATTTCAAATACATAATATCAATATGAATGCAATACCCTGGAATAAATTCAATCCCCACCAAAAAAAGCTAAAAATACCCCCTTAAACGAGGCTTAAAATCCACAAAATGTTAAACAATCGGGGTACCCTGACTAAAAACTCAGTTTTGGAGGCCTTTTGGGCCTCTTTTTTTAGTAGTTCACTCACTTGATATATTTTTTCTTTTTAAAAAATTTATTTTTTGGAGGTTCGGTTGCAAAAATTAACAATTTTCGGTGGAGATTTATCGGTGGTTAAATTAAAACATTGAGATTATAAATAATTATTTGACAAGATTATGAAATTAATACTGAATTGTGGAATTTAAAAAAATAAAATCAAAGAAAATAAATTTAAAATAATTCAATTAGAGATCATGAATTAATGGGAGGGTGGAAAACATATCGTGAATTAAAGGAGGGGTGATAATTATACTTATATAAGTTATGGAAGAAGAGACTGGAGGATGCACTTGTGTTTGCTAGTAGTTTGCAATTCTCTGCGGCCCGAGAATGAGGAAGCTACTGAAGAAGCTGAGAGGAATCTGGTGGAAGTCATGGTGTGACTGCTTCTCTTCAAAAAAGGACAATGTCCCATATGACGATCCCTTCTTCCACGGACTCCCGTACATGTCTTCGGGGACTTCACCGCAATTCTCCTTCAGACACCCTTTTCCTGTCGAACCCTATGAGGAGGAACCCCATCCAGCCGTCCCCTTAGCCTGGGAGAGCTCCCCTGGGATAAGAAAACAGATCCTCAACCAACCCTATCTCCGCACAAACATGTCTCTGCGATTCACAGACTTCTAACCTCCTCACTCCCCATCAATAATGAAGAAGACATCGACAATCGCTCCTCAGGGATACAGGAGTGTAGCCCACCCACTCTGCTTGTCCGAGCGACACGCGGAGGGCACCAGGGTTTTGATGAGGTACCTCCTCCAGTCGTCTTCTCTCCCCTTGAGATGCCCCACCACGATGATCCAAGAGGGACTCCACAGGAGCAGCCACCGGTGACCACTCCACCCCTGACGCCTTTAACATGACATGCCACCCCCATTCCCCCATCTCCATCCATCAACAACAATGGGTATGCCGACAATGCCTCCTCCGGGAATCCTAACACACCTGATTCTTGAGCATCCATTGTGACAGGGAGCCACCGGCAGCCTCCAGACAGCTGCACTGTTCTTCAACTGAGCCACCTCGATTCATATTGGATTTCAAATTGTGGACTTATTGAATAGACGCCATCTCTAGGGAGATAAGCATTTTGTTTTTTTAGTTCCAATTTTTCTACTCTTATTTTATTTTCATATTTTTTGGTTATTACAATTCCTTCATTAAATTTCGGGCAACTATATGATAGGTGTCGATTGGTGCCCACTTGATATAGTGTACATGTTATAAAATGATGTATTAAGATTGAGTTTTGTTTTTGATCATGATCCATTTAATCTACATATATTTATTTTCTATATATACTAATAATTATTTGTACCAAAAAATATATATGTTATTATATCATATGAATACCAACACTTCTTTCACCAATAAATGAATATGCTATTATTAGTTGACATTACTCACAAATCTCTTACCATTAACAACATCCATTGGAATAAATTTTTTAGTAATTATAAATATTTTATCAGAAATTGAATATATATATATATATCCATCATTTAGTGCCAATACATCATTTGTCAAAAATATATACAATTATATGTTTAATGAAAATATATATAGTTTGACAAGATTCTGTGAAATAATATATAACTATATATAACATACATTATAAAATTATAGATCGGTGATTTGAATTTTTAGCAATCTGAACTGAATCAAGGTTATTAGATCTACTGACGGACCGGACTGGGCCAACCCATAAGGCAGTTCGTGTGGGCTGTGAATTAAACAGAATCGATCAGTCCGATCCACATAAAATGCGGAATATAATATAAACGCCATAACCGTACCCTAACGGGACCCAGGGACTTGTGGATGTCCGACGAGCCAAATGGGAAGTATTGATATTTAGCATCACTCAATGAAAGATCATAAAAAACTCATTTTTCTCAACAACACTTTCAAGATACTAAAATTTGAATTCCATCTACCCTACTACAAATACACCCTTTATCACCACTAAAAATGGCCTTTAATAGTGCTATAAAAGCGCTGTTAAAGCCGGCGATGATTAATGGGGTCCCCTTTATCAGCGCACAAAAAAGAGCTGATAAAGACCCCTTTTATCTATGCTAAAAAAACCGCTGATAAAAATAACCATTTATTAGCACTTTTTTTAGTGCTGATAAAGGGGTCCTTTATCAACGCTTTCGTTTTAGTGCTGATAAAGGACCTGTTTATCAGCGCTTTTATGAATGCGCTATTAAAAGTTAAAAAATTAAAAAAATTACAAAAAATTACAAAAAAAATAAAAAAATCCTGTCAATCTGGGGGGGCTTTTATAGCACTTGAGCCCCCCCTTTAACAGCGATTTACACCCCCTCCAACAACCCGCACACACCCCCATTTATTAGCACTTTTTTTGGTGCTGATAAAGTGTTCCTTTATCAACGCTTTTGTTTTAGTGCTGATAAAGGACCGGTTTATTAGCGCTTTTAAAAAAGCACTGTTAAAAGTTAAAAAATTAAAAAAAATTACAAAAAAATAAAAAAATCCTGCCAATATGGGGGGATTTTATAGCGCTTTAGCCCCCGTTTTAACAGCGCTTTCCACCCCCTCCAACACCCCTCACACACCCCCATTTATCAGCGCTAAAAAAACTGCTGATAAAAATACCCATTTATTAGCGCTTTTTTTAGTGCTGATAAAGGGTTCCTTTATCAATGCTTTCGTTTTAGTGCTGATAAAGGACCCGCTTATCAGCGCTTTTAAAAAAGCACTGTTAAAAGTTAAAAAATTAAAAAAAATTACAAAAAATTACAAAAAAATTAAAAAATTCCTGTCAATCTAGGGGGCTTTTATAGCGCTTGAGCCCCCCTTTTAATAGCGCTTTCCACTCCCTCCAACACCCCGCACACACCCCCATTTATTAGAACTTTTTTGGTGTAGATAAAGTGGTACTTTATCAATGCTTTCATTTTAGTGCTGATAAAGGACCTGTTTATCATCGCTTTTAAAAAAGCGTTGTTAAAAGTTAAGAAATTAAAAAAATTACAAAAAATTACAAAAAAATTAAAAAAAATCCTGCCAATCTGGGGGGGCTTTTATAGAGCTTTTTCCCCCGTTTTAATAGCTCTTTCCACCCCCTCCAACACCCCGCACACACCCCCATTTATCAGCGCTAAAAAAACCTCTCATAAAAATACCCATTTATTAGCGCTTTTTTTAGTGCTGATAAAGGGGTCCATTATCAACGTTTTCGTTTCAGTGCTGATAAAGGACCCGTTTATCAGCGCCTTTAAAAAAGCGCTGTTAAAAGTTAAAAAATTAAAAAATTAAAAAAAATTACAAAAAAAATTAAAAAAAACTACCAATCTAGGGGGCTTTTATAGCTCTTAAGCGCCCCTTTTAGCAACGCTTTCCACCCCCTCCAACACCCCACACACACCCCCTCACCCTTTATCAGGGCTAGCCCCCTACACCCACCCCCATGCCCACGCCTCTGCCTCCACCAGGTTTTGAACTCGAGACCTCCCCCTTGCGCGCCTAAGACCTTACCACTACTCTATTTTGATTTGTTTACCATTTCATGATATCTCTTTCTATATATATATTTAGTTATATTTATTCGTATAGTAATATATATTTATATTAATATATATATAGTTATATTAATATATATATAGTTATATTAATATATGTATAGTTATATTAATATATATAGAGTTATATTAATATATATATATATAGTTATATTAATATATATATATATATATAGTTATACTTATTCGTATAGTAATATATATTTATATTAATATATATATAGAGTTATATGAATATATATATTTATAGTGATATTAATATATACATATAGTTATATTAATATATATATAGTTATATTAATATATATAATTATATTAATATATATTATTATATTAATATATATATATAGTTATATTAATATATATATAGTTATATTAATATATATATATAGTTATATTAAAATATCTATCTATTTATATATATAAATATAGTTATATTTATTCGTATAGTAATATATATTTATATTAATATATATATATATATATATATTTATATTTATATGAATATATATATTTATAGTGATTTTAATTTATATATTTATAGTGATTTTAATATATATATTTATACCAATATTAATATATATGTAGTTATATATATATATATATAACTAGATTAATATATATATATAGTTAGATTAATATATAGGTATATAAATATTCATATATTTGTATTTTAAATAAAATGGACATTAGTTATTATTTAGATAAAGCTAATATATTTTATATGTAAATATATTTTATTATTTATATTTATAATTAATTTTTATTTGCGAATATATAAAAAAACATGTATATATTGTAATATATTTGATTGTAAATAGAAATGAATTATAAAAAATGATAAAATTTCAAAGAAATACTATCAATATGAATGTAATAACTTGGAATAAATTCATTCCCCACCAAAAAATGCCAATAATACCCCCTTAAACGTGGCTAAAAATCCACAAAATGTTAAAAAATCGGGGTACCCCGACTAAAAACTCGGTTTTGGAGGCCTTCTCGGCCCCTTTTTTTAGAAGTTCACTCACTTGATATATTTTTTCTCTTTAAAAAATTTATTTTTTGGAGGTTCGATTGCAAAAATTAACTATTTTGGGTTGAGATTTATGTGTGGTTAAATTAAAACTTAAAGATTATAAATAAATATTTGACAATATTAAAGGGTATGAAGAAAAATATATAGGAAGTCAACTAAAATTAATACTGAATTGTGGAATTTAAATAAATAAAATCAAAGAAACTAAATTTAAAATCATTCAGTTTGAGATCTTGAATTAAAGGGAGGGTGGACTGCATATCGTGAATTAAAGGAGGGGTGAGAATGATTCCTATATAATTTATGGAAGAAGATGCGGGAAGTTGTGCCTGTGTTTTCTTGTGGTTTGAAATTCCCCAAAGCCCGAGAAAGAGGATGCTACTGAAGAAGCTGACAGGAATCTGGTGGAAGACATGGTTCTGCTCCTTCTCTTCAAAAAAGGACAATGGCCCATATGACGATCCCTTCTTCCACGGACTCTCGTACATGTCTCCGGGGACTTCACTGTAATTCTCCTTTGGACGCCCTTTGCCTGTCGAACCCTATGAGGAGGAACCCAGTCCCGCCATCCCCTTCGCCTGTGAGAGCTGCCTTGGGATACGTAAACCAGAGCTTTAACCAACCCTATCCCCACACCAACATGTTGCCGCGATTCTCAGACCTCTAACATCCTCACGCCCCATCAATAACGATGAATACATCGTCAATCACTCATCGGGGATACTGGAGTGTAGTCCACCCACTCTCCTTGTCCGAGCGACACGAGGAGGGCATCAGGGTTTTGATGAGGTGCCTCCTCCGGTCGTCTGCTCTTCCCTTGAGAGGCCCCGCCACGACGATCCAAGAGGGACGCCACAGGAGCAGTCACCGACAACCCATCCACCCCTGACACCTTCAACGGGACATGCCACCCTCATTCCCCCATCTCTACCCGTCAACAACAACGGGGATGCTGATTATGCCTCCTCCGAGAATCCTAACACACCTGATTCGTGCACATCCCATGTGACGAGGAGCCACTAGCAGCCCCCGGATAGATGCACTATCTTCAACCGAGCATACTCGATTCAGATTGGATTTCAAATTGTGGTCTTATTGAATCGACGCCATCCCTAGGGAGAGAAGCACGGTGTTTTTTTAGTTCCAATTTTTTTACTCTTATTTTATTTTCTTATTTTTTGGTTATTACAATTCCTTCATTAAATTTTGGGCAACTATATGACATGTGTTGGTTGGTTCCCACTTGATATAGTGTACGTGTTGAAAAATGAAGTATTAATATTCAGTTTTGTTTTTGATCCTGATCCATTTAATCTACATATATTTATTTGTTATATGTACTAATAATTATTTGTACAAAAAAAATATATATGTTTTTATATCATATGAATACCAACACTTCTTTCACCAATAAATGAATCTACTACTATTAGTTAACATTACTCACAAATATCTTACCATTAACAACATACATTGCAATAAATTATTTTGTAATTATAAATATTTTATCACTAATTGAATATATATATATATATCCATCATTTAGTGCAAATACATCATTTGTCAAAAATATATACAATTATATGTTTAATTAAAATATATATAGTTTTTCAAGGTTCTATAAAATAATATATAACTATATATAACATACTTTATAAAATTATTGATCGATGATTTGAATTTTTGGCAATCTGAACTGAATATAGGTTATTAGAGCTGCTAACAAACCGGATCGGGCCAACACATAAGGTAGTTCGTGTGGGCTGTGAATTAAATAGAATCGATCAGTCTGATCCGCATAAAATGTGGACCATAAAATAAAGTCCATAACCCTACCCTAATAGACCCAAAGGACTTGTGGAAGTCCCACGAGCCAAATGGGCAGTATTGATATTTAGCATCACTCAAAGAAAGATCATAAAAAACTCAATTTTCTCGACAACACATTCATGATAATAAAATTTGAATACCATCTACACTACTATAATTACTCCCTTTATCAGCGCTAAAAGTGGCGTTTAATAGCGCTAGAAAAGCACTGTTAAACCCGGCAATGATAGGGGGTCCCTTTTATCAGCGCTCAAAAAAGCGCTGATAAACATCCCCTTTTATCAGCGCTGTTTTGAGCGCTGATAAATGGGTCCTTTATCAGTGCTTCTTTTATCAGTGCTTTTGTTTTAGCACTGATAAAAGTTAAAAAAAGTTAAAAAAATTACAAAATTACAAAAAATTACAAAACAATTACAAAAAATTACAAAAAATTTAAAAAATCCTGCCAATCTGGGGGGCATTTATAGTGCTTGAGCCCCCCCTTTTAAGGGCGCTTTCCACCCCCTCCAACAACCCGCACACACCCCCACCAACCATTATAAGCGCTATCCCCCCACATCGACCCCCATGCGCGTGCCTCTGCCTCCACCAGGTTTTGAACTCGAGACCTCCCCCCTCCGCGCCTAAACCCTTACCACTACTCTATTTTGTTTTGTTTAACATTTCATGATATCTCAATGTATATATATATGATTAGGTATATTTATCCGTATAGTAATATATATATATATATATTCATATTAATATATATATAGTTATATTAATATATATATATATAGTTATATTAATATATATATAGTTATTTTAATACATATATAGTTATATTAACATATATATAGTTATAGTAATATATATAGTTATATTAATATATATATATCTATATATATATAGTTAGATTTATTCGTATAGTAATATATATTTATATTAATATATATATATATATAGTTATATGAATAAACATATTTATAGTGATATTAATATATATATAGTTATATATATATATAGTTATATATATATATAGTTATATATATATATAGTTATAATATATATAGTAATATTAATATATATATAGTTATATTAATATATATGTATATAGTTATATTAATATATATATATATAGTTATATTAATATATATATATAGTTATATTAATATATATATATATATATTTATTTATATATATTTAGTTATATTTATTCGTATAGTAATATATATTCATATTAATATATATATATATATAGTTATATGAATATATATATATATTTATAGTGATATTAATATATATATATATAGTGATATTAATATATATATTTATAGTAATATTAATATATATGTAGTTATATTAATATACATACATATATAGCTAGATTAATATATATATATATATAGTTAGATTAATATATAGGTATATAAATAATCATATATTTGTATTTTAAATAAAATGGATATTAGTTCTTATTTAGATAAAGCTAATATATTTTATATGTAAATATATTTTATTATTTATATTTATAATTAATTTTTATCTGTGAATATATAAAGAAATATGTATATATTGGTATATATTTGATTATAAAGAGCAATGAATTATAAAAAACGATAAAATTTCAAAGACATAATATCAATATGAATGTAATACCTTGAAATAAATTCAGACCCCACAAAAAAAAGCCAATAATAGCCTCTTAAACGAGGCTGAAAATCAACAAAATGTTTAAAAATCGGGGTACCCTGACTAAAAACTCAGTTTTGGAGGCCTTTTGGGCCGTTTATGGCCTTGAAAAAACCTCGACTAGGGGTCCCCGATCATAGCGACGTAGAGCTCGTCCCAGGCTTCGATTTGATATATGGTAAAGCTCAAACGGACACCCGGATCAAAAGTTATTGTCGTTTGAAGTTTGAGTTACGTTTTCAACATATTTTAGAACTTTATTTATTTATTTTTTAATTTTTTAGTCTTCAAATTGTTATTAAATGATTTTTAATCGATAATAATTATAAAATTATTAATTAAAAATATTTTTTAAATTTTTTAAGAAGCCATTTTCACTAAATATCTTATATATTAACTATATTAAGTGTAAATGTAGATTTATACTTATCTAAAATATATTAAAAAATTATACAATATATTTATATCAATATAACTATATTTATATATTTATATATTAATATATTTTTTTTAATTTTTTTGGAAGTCGACCCTTTATCAGCGCTTAAAAAAAGTGTTGACAAAGGCCCCCCCTTTATCAGCGCTACTAAAAAAGTGCTGATAAAGCGGTGGCGTTGGGAAAAACTAATTTTATGGTTGTGCTAGTTGACACGTCAAGATGCAATCCGAATTTAGAGACAACACCACCAATATTATTTATGAAATCAAAAATTATAATTAATATATATGTTATTATATCTTATTAAGACAAAAACTTGTTTTACCAGCAAATGAATCTACTATTATTAGTTGAAATTACTAACAAATCTCTTTCCATTAAAATTTTTCAATGCAATAAATTATTTATTAATAATAAATATTTTATTTACAATTGAATATATATCCATCCATATTTTAGTACCAATACATTGTCAAAAAAATAAAAATTATATGTTGAATTAAAATATATATAGTTTAACATGGTTCCATGAAATAAAATATAACTATATATAACATAATTTATCAAAATTTTTATAAATGATTTGAATTTTTAGCAATCTGAACCGAATCATGTTTATTAGAGCTGTTAACAAATTGGACCAAACCAACCCATGAGGCAGTCTATGAGGGTTGATAATTTAAAATAATGGACCAACCCAATCATTATAAAATGAGGACCATAAAATAAAGGCCTTAACCCTTTCCTAACAGGACCCAATGACTTGTGGATCAGCCCGCAATCCTAAAAAGTTTCATATATATAAAACATGATAAAAAACATAAAAGGATTATTAAGAAATAAAATTACATCTAAACATCAAATGGATTAAAGATATCTAACATCAAAAGTCTAAAGTGAAAACAAACTAGCAATAAAAATATTTACTCATGCCAACGTTTTAATAAAAATATAGCACTATTTCATGTTTTAGTTCTTCATTAACAGGATAAAGAAACATTCATAAAAAAACATCCACTATCACAATGATGTCAAAAATCAACTATTAAACCCTCGTTGGATTACTAAATCCTCAATGTGAACTTCATGCCATGTAAATCAAATAAAAGGTAGAAGAGTACATTTATGAATCTATTTCAGAATCACTACAAAACTGGATCCAGTGGATCACCACTACAATTCTAAGCTAGGATCCCTCATCATCTTTTAAATTATCAAAATCATTCATCATAGGGAATAATTATTCATGGGGATATATTTCTTGAAAGAGCTTCTAAATACAAGAACAAGAAACAATTTTGAATCAATCAATTAAAAATATCACAAAAATCTAGACATCTATTATCATTATTTTGAGATATAAGGCATGACCTATATATATATATATATATTAACCCCACAATAAATCCATCGAGAATCAGAAAAATCACATAACATTGAGATACAAAACAAAAATGATGCCTTCTAGAACCTAGTGCTAAAAGAAAAAAGAGGGGTATCTAATGCATTCTTCAAGATATATTTAAATATAAAATTGAGGCCATATTTTAAATCTGAGAAACAAAGGAAATTTTATATCTAGCACCAATTTATAAATCAAGAAATAAAAATATAGATATATTCAAATCTAGAAACTATTAATTATAATAAAAATAAACTTACAATTGATAGATTTCGTATCATTGTCTCCTCCATAGATATATATACAACTAGAATTTTCTATGGACACCCCATCATCCTAGATATCATGAAAATAATCTTCATCTTCAGAAAAAAAAATTTATTAGTAATTATTAAAAATAAAGAATAATATAATTAATATATTAAAATTCAAAAAATGATGACAAAAGTATACCTTTTTCAAATGATTGAAATACATTTAACTAATTTAAAGTACATATGATATATTGAATATGATTATCAGGTATTGAAGTCCAATATGTGTTAAAAATATAACCTCCAATACTAAAAGAATATTTATAGGCAACAATTGTAATTGGAATTCATAAAATATCACATGCCATGTTTGAAAAAGCTCCAAAGTGATTCTTGTGATATCTACAATATTGAAGCACATCAAAATCCTAAAAATGGTTCATTTGTAATTTTGGTTCATCTAAATAAATATATAAATGATAATTTCTAGTTTTTGTTTCATGTTTACTCTTATATTGTAGATATACCTATATAAAAAAATAATGCATATGATTAAAAACAAATAAATTTATAAATTTATAGGAAAATAATTTAAATATTACTTACATAAAAATAAATCTAGGTCAGTTAAAAATCCTCCCTTGGGATGTTTAGAGGAATATAGTGATTCTTGAACATAAAAACCATCACTTGCTTCACTGTTAGAATCCTTCTTTTTATAGTTTTCATACAACTTATATAACTACATAATGACATTTGCAAATTTTTCTTCAGAAGTAATTGGATTAATTTTTAAATAACAAATATCTTAGAAATCAAGCATCATTCATGGATCCAGAGCTGCTCCAAGGGAAAGAAAAACATTGTATTCATTATAATTCTTGTCCAGTTTATTTTTTATTCAAGAAGACATGTCCTTAAAAAGATCATCATCACTTGTTAGGTTTTCTCTTGGTAAAAATTCAATTTTCCACACTTTCATGAAGTTAAGATATGATGTTAGATAAGGTGATCGTGATATTGAATTAGTCATCACATAAAACATACATAAGAACTCAAATATATTTTGATTCCCTTTTCTACTCCTCTCCTAAAGGGAATTATTGATATTTATCACCATTCAAAGTAAGATCATAAAAACTCATTTATGCTTGATAGGAATATCAAGCATAATAAAATTTGAACTCTATCTAGTTGACATGTCAAGACATAATCTTAATTTAGTGTCAAAACCACAAACATGCTTAAGATAAACAGTAAAATCTTTTATCCTAGCCTCGAAATATTTAACAAATTTTACAGTTTATCAAATTTTAAAGAATGTATCACTAGATATTTTTAAACCTTCTTGAATAATATGGTTTATGATGTGAGAATAACATATCAGATAGAAAATTTTCCATCACATAACATACTATTCTGGTTAAGAAAATATTGATTCAAAAATTCTTCCATGTTATCAGTAGCTGATGCATTGTGTTAGGTAAGTGATAATTTTTTTGTTAATGCCCCAATATTTCAAAGCAGTAAAAACTTTTTCTTCCAATTCATTTATAATATGGGGAACATCCATTTTTACAGAAACATAATAACTTACTATTCAATTTCCAATTATTATCATCAAAGTGAGTAGTAGAACATATATATCCTTTACTATTGCAAGCAACCCAATGATCAAAATTTAAGCATATTATTCCAGGACAAGAATCCATTATTTATTTCAACTTTTCCTTTCTAGTAGTTTAATATTCCATAACATCAAATGTTGAAATCTCTCTACTATATATATAAACATAAAAAAGGATTCTCAAGGAGATCGATTTTTTGGTTTGATTTGTTAAGGTTTTTATTTTGGTTTTTGTTTCCCTAGTTCATGGTCTCCTGGTCGGAGATGTGGATTTTCTTCGGCGACAGAGGCATTGATGTTCTTCTGGATATGGTGGTTGGTGTGTTTCAATTTCTCTAGTGACGATAAGGATGAGTTTAATTCCGACATTGATGATGATGATGGTAGGAAGGGACATGACTGATGGTGCTTGCATGATGCGGGCTGGCTTGTAGTCTAAGAAACCCTTTTGAATTTTGAATTTTGAAATGTTCAAATATTTTTCGGTGTTTTGAATTTTAGATTTTTTGGGCTAGATTCTTACTGTGGGTGGTAATGGGGTTTTCTTGGTTTGTTTTGTACTGGTTGACTTTGTCTTTGGTTCACACTTACCTCATCAAAAGTGTTATTAGAAAATAAAAATATAGATTGGTGGTAGTGGTGTCTTAACATCAAAGTTAAACAACTTCATAAGTTTTCTGACTCACTTATAATCAACAATACAAAATGGAATATCATGCACCATGATACACATAGAGAGGAATTTTCGAACTAGTTTTTCATCAATTTTTATAGATACTAACCTTCGTTCTTGATGAATGATCATTTTGGGTACATATCTATAGTATTTTTTATTCTTAAAACTGATAAAATGTTAAGAAAATGTTAAAATAATGTATATCCCCCCCCCCCAAAACAACAAATTTTCACATAAGTAAAATTGGAAATGAATTTTATCAGTTTTTTTGCACCAATTCCAAGTAACTGATGTGGGTTGTCTTATACTATTGCGGTTTTATTTAACCTCCATTTCTACACCATAAAATCCATCAATTTGATTTTGTTTTTCGACATTATTTTCCTTGTTTGTTAGTTGTGATAGAATATCATCATAATTACCTCTAATTTCATCAAAAATATCATGATTCATATAGTAAAAATAAAATAAATACAAATATTAAATTAGAATGTGTTATGTGTTCAATATAAATGTATTAATTAAATTAATTTTCATTTCAAAAAATATAAAAAAAACCAAATAGTGAAACATTTTTATGAATTTTATTAATGATAAAAAAATATAATCTAATTACCTTATGAAAGTATGTTCCTTAGATATTTGGAAATAAAAACTAGACCATTATATAATTATTAACTTACATGGTTTATTGAGGGTTTATGTTGATGAGTGTTTGATCGAAGATAACATTTCTATATTGGCGTAAAAACGTACCATAAAACCCTAATATAAATAACAATATCTTTAGAATCTGATACACAGACAGACTCCCATCATAGTATTATCCATGATAAAATTATATCTATTTATCTATATATAAAAATTAAATATCAAATTTGAACAGGACGAACCACATTTAGGAAAAAATTTAAATCAATACATTAACATTGGTCCACCTATTTACCTACAAGTCAACTTACCCAGTATCAATCTCGGATCCATGTCCAACAAATATCATAAAAATTTGATAACTAAAATAATGCATGAACCCTACTACAATGAAAAAATCTGAAATAAATTTTAAGGATAATTTCTAAACCCAGCCTATAAAAAAAATAAAAAAATAGGGGAAGGTCAATATTGACTAACTGAAAAAGAGAGAGAAGTGATCCAAAAGATTGGGACTCAAGACACCTCCATTGTTACAATTACCGTGATATAAATGATATGGATACATATGTTTTTAATATATATAATTATTATATAAGATTTATATAAAAATAAATAATAATTACATTGGTGTAAATAGAGATAAAGAGTAACCCAAATGGAAAATGAAGTTTTTGGAAGAAACCCTTACCACTTTGTAATCAATCAAATCGTATGTCCAATAAAATTAATAATAATAAAATGAAACATTTAATAACACTAATATAATGTAAATCATGATATTACATATCAAATGGAAGTATAAATACACCACACATGAAAAATAGTGGTGAATAAGGCATATCTCATAGAAATAGATGTGAGATGATAAACCCCTTACATTATATATGAAAATGTTATGAAATTGTGCTTAATGTCATGAATAATGAAATTTGATTAATTAATAATTTAATTAAGAACCAATTAAACATGTATTTTATTTATTTTAATTTTATTAAGTTCAATTATGGCCTATTTGAGGAGTTATAAGATTCAATTTTGTCAATCGAGAGCATTCATTTCCTTGGTTTTCTTGATCTGTTTACTTGTATACATGTATGGAAAATCATGTAAAATGAGAATAGTTTACAAGAATTTAAATTATATGTTATTAATGAACATCCATAATATTAAATTTTTATATATTTCATTTGTTTAGATGGAATGAGGATGAATCATTAGATAAAATATTAGTGATAATCGTTTAGATTATGTTAGCGTTTTTTCAATCATTGCGAATTAGTTTTGTTTTATTAGTTAATATTTTTTATATATACTAGTAATAGAACTTTAAATAAGATTTTATACGTATATTATAATCTTTTGTAATAATAAAAATGGTTATATGACCCGTCTTTAAGGGGAAATGGAAAAATGAAAACACATCGTCCCTGAAGGCGGTAAATCGGCACCACACGGACAATGTTTTCATTTTTAGAATAAAATGAAGAGGAGACGAGACTTTATGATGGTTTTTGCATTGAAAAAATAAAATAAAATTATATATAAGATACTGGAATTATCATGAATTTTTGGACAAAGCAGGTGATGATAGCATAAGAAAATGAAATAATGTGAAATGAAAATAAAGTGCAAGAATATATTTACCTCATGAAGTCTTCTCTTTGAGAACCTCCTTAAGGGGATGTGGTTTTGGCCTTATTTTTAGAAAAAAACCTAATGGACATGGGTAAGAGGCTTGGTAATAGGAATGGATATAAGTTAGACAAGATTCATGGCTTAATAGGTGTGAGTAGAAGATGTTCTGAGGGGTGGTATTTACTATGGAGGAGAGGAGTGTTTTTTGATTATTTTATTCATTACATTATTATTTGGGATCAAGATAAAAAATAGTGATGATTAAAAGAATAAATACAATAAATATATAATTATATTTCAATATTATGATTCATACATTAGCGATGACTCAATTAATAGTGTACTTAACCTATAATGTATATATATAGTAAAATACCGTATTTTACTACTCATCAAAAGGTCAACTATTTTTAAAAACCCCAAAAAACCACTATAATCATTTATTTATGTTTAGAATTAAAAAATTAACACTATTTTATGAAAATAATTTTCTAAATATGAGAAATTTAATTTTTAAATAAAATAATCATTTAATCAAAAATACCGATTTTAATATTATAACTGTTTTTATGACTCTTTAAAAAATGAATTTAGGTATCATAAAATTATCTTATAATCATTATACAACAAAATATTAATTAATGATTATATTTACTGAAAACAAAAATTCTTTTAAATCATTATGTTAACTACAAAATTATAAGTAAACATTTATGTTTCACAAAAATACAAACACTTAATTTATCATTTTTAAAAAATTTATTTACATATTACATGATATTAATATACCATATTTTTATTCATAAGATACATTTATTTTATGTATAATTTTATAGGGTTGGTTACTATTTATATCATAAATAGACTATTAATTTACTGAAATGTCAGTTTTATAAAAATCAGGATTTTCCGCTATTCATTGCAAAATAAACATTTTTATAAAAATACCAAAATTTCACCCTAAGATAATTTTGACATTACTATTTTAAAAATGGAGTTTATTTTTTTCAATAAAATTAGTAAAACTATCAGAGTTTAGTTTGAAAACAAGTGCACCATTAAAATGTAGTAAAACTGCCTTTAAAAAATTATAGCCTCTTAATGCATATAACTAGATTCATTCTTATATTATGAATATAAAATCATTTGGATGAATGTAATTTTTTTATTAAATATATAATATATAATTTTCATTAATACTATTCATTCTCACTGATTTAACGTCTAGGTTAAAAAAATTCATTTTAAAATAATTATTTTTAATTGTATATCATATTTCATTTAGGCTTGGTGTTGTGTGAAACCTATGCTGTAAAAGAAATTCAATTCAAAATGATACATATCATAAAATATTGGGGTGTTAAAATATTTTTTACATAGAGATATTTTGGATTATTCTTATGTAGGTAGTAAAGGACCAGTGTTCCATGGGAGCCTTAACCCATGTGGGTAATTTATTTACCACATTTTATTTATAGCCTTTACTATTAATAAATACTATTATTATGTACTCATGGAATGGATGAAAATAATCACCATTTGTGGGGGATTACTGAATATATTTTACACCCTTTTGAAGCCGCTGTTGGGAACCCAAACATACATCATGGATATAGGTAGGGACATGGGAAAACGACCTGCCTTGGATGCTTGATTACCTTTATAGGATGGTGTATAGAGTCCAAATACTAAGTCTATGCTCTATATGGTACTAGAGATATCCTTGGGTATTTTGCTACTTTTTATAGCATTTTGTATATATACTTGTTCCCTAGATATCCTTGTATTTCCGTTTTTTTCATAGCATTCCATGATCATCATTCTGTATATGACTGTCATGACCAGTCCCCGGAGGCCCGTGCTATGACTACCCCAAGCCCGCCTTCCATAGGCTAGGGGTTAGAGACTAGAACCAAAAAGGAATATCCCAAATAGGGAAGGCATTGCCTTTAAACCTGTACACACAAAGACTAAGTAAAAAATAAAAGAAAACCCCAAAGTAGAACTTTTGATAGTAAACGTGTGAACCAAAAGTAAAATAGGGCTAGTATATAAACCTAACTGAAAAGAAAATATAGAAAAAAGGAAAAAATACTTTCTCTGAAGGTCATCCACCAATAATCCCATATAAAGGGAAGGTATATCTCTTCGTCTACCATCACTACCACGCAACACGTCTATCAATGACCTCCAAGCACCATCTATCCTTGGCTCCCCATGTCTTAGTCAAGTTTTCCATCATCTGCATAAGACACATCAAGGTGCAGGAGAAGCCCATGCATGGGTGAGTATATCAATACCCATTAGGGACCTCAAGACCCCCAATGGTCTCCCAGAATTCCTCAATGGAAAATCCACAAAGAAAGATCTCAATCACAAAGCATAAAGTAAAAGATATCTCACACCAGGTATAGAAATTATAGAACATGAATAATGATGATTAGTCTTGAGCTAGATCATTTTATTCTATTGACACATTCTATTTATGATCCATGAAGGGTCACTATACTACTGATCCACAAATGGTCTCTCTACCGCCGATCCACACACGGTCGTACTAATTCCGATCTACAAAGGGTCTCAATGATATGGCTCCACAGAGGGTCACTCTCATGCTAACCCATGAAGGGTCACACCATTACCGATCCAGGGAGGGTCACACTGATGGTGATCCATGAAGGGTCACTCTCATGCCGATCCATGTTGGGTCGCACCATTTCTGATTCACAGAGGGTCGCACTACTATCGATCCACAAAGGGACTTTCCCAGGTCAATCCACAAAGGGATGCTCTTCACTAGACAGCCAGCCATATGATTTCCACACTTTGTGTGCTTGACTTTTTGAGATTTTTATCCTCATACCATCGGTCATACCTCAACCGCCATGAAATCCCAAATAGAAACCACCCAAAGGACTATATTTTCATAAGGGTTCCAACGTGATAGACGGAGAATCAATCAGATGCCTGGTTTTTAGGTCATAAGCCAAAAGGTAAATAGGGCCCGGATGGATTCGAGTCCAATCCAACCTTTCAGTATTTCAACTTCTACCAAAACTCATGTGGATTATCTCAAAAAGACCAACACATTGAAAGGGTCCTAACACTACATACGACACGTTGATCGGACTTCCGGTTTGTGAGATACTTACGTTTTAGTGAAATGGGACCGGTTGGGTCCAGGTTTGGTAGCCGTCTGGCTCAGCAATACCATTGGGCCCGCGGGTTCGACCCAACTCGCAGGTCTAGCCCAATCACAGATCCTGCCTGACCAATGGGTCCGGCCTGGCCAGTGGGTCCGGCCTAGCCAGTGGGTCTGGCATTCTTGGAAAACTCTTCCCTCGTGGTGTGGGCCTGTTGAGCTGAACTAGATGTTGGGTGTCCGGTTCCTCCCAGCCGGTGGTGTCCACAGGGCGCCTACTTGTCTTCTAAAATGGCCTACAAGAGCTGGCCATTGTGCTCCAACTGAGCAGCTTGAGCGGGGTGCTCATCTCCCCCGCACGGCATGTTGGCGCTTTACCATTCCACCTACAGTAGCTCTCGTCGCTGCAGTGCTTGCGGGTACTGCTTCTCCATGCGGTCAGCTCGTATCAGCTGTCATCACCGATGATCAATGGTGTCATGATGAGAGCTACTTCCGCAGGACACATGAGATGCTACGGTGATCCATTCTCCTTCCCGACCGCGCCTACAGGCTTCCTGGGTTTCCGCCTTCACTGGGAAGCCCGCAGAATCACATTACCACTATTTTTCTTGATCACCCACAAAGTACACTCAGAACCTAAGAGAGGGGAGGGATCCGAGCCTTGTTCGGATTGGCATGTGCCCTCTGTGTTAGCCTTTTAACAAGGGGTGATAACAATCATCATTTAGAAAGAACAATCCCCAAATAGAAACCCCGAAACAACCTCCCATAAGAAAAAATGAGACGTGGATCAACCCATTAGTTGGTTGATACGTGTTTATTATATTTTCCATGAATGGGTTGAGAGGAATCATAAAACACATAGAAATAATTAATCACCCTACCTAGGAAAAAAAATTTGGATAAAGGAGAAGATTAAAATTTGTAGACGTTCCACATTTGTTGGCCCTTGTTGTCTCCTTCAGATCGAATCATATAATAGACATCATTCGATCACCATTCTCTATTTTTGGGAAACTTCATAAACATTTCATTAGAGCTTGCTCCCACGGGTTGTGAATTATCTTTCCAATAGATTAATTAATAAAAGAAACACATCACTGTATTTTAATTATGCTGTGACTTTGCATCATTAACGATGGTCATTAATGACCCTCAATAAGAAAACCATTAAAAAAAATTCATTAAAGCATATTTATAGCATCGTGGTGTTGCTGCTCAATAGTTTGAAAAATAAAATAACATTATAAAAAATTATTTTATTAATTTATTTTAAAAGTTCAAAGAATTAACTACTCCATATGACCCTTGACAGTCTAACTTAATATTCACTTAAGCAAATCCCAGAACTATGAATTCAACAATGCTCTTAGATTTTTAATCTGAGCACTGATTCAAAAGATAAAAAATCATTCCCACACGTTTACTAAACGTACCTTAAAAAAGTTCAAAATTCTATTCTGGGCTCTCCGGCCATCAGAATCACATGCCATCAATTTTCGCATTCTCTTAATAATTCCATATAATTAAAAAAATTATATATAATGTTTGTGTCTTTACATTTTCCCTACCCCAAGGATTTACATCCCCAAAATCCATAATAAAAGCTAAGAAAACAAATTGGGGTACTGAGCATAAATCTAAACGTCTCGCTTCCATGTGCTCTCCTTGGGGTTCTTGTGCTGCCACCGTACTATCACCAGAAAAATAGACCTCCCCCATATTACCTGATCCTGTCTATACTCTATCTCCACTAGGAACCCCACAAATGTTTCCCCATCATCAATGTCCAGCACTCCCCAGTCGATGACATGTGATGGATCATGCACGTATCTCCTCAGCTACGATGCATAGAAAACATTATGCACGTGGTGCATTTATTGGGGATGAGCTAGGAATTACACCTCCTCACAAACTCTGTTGAGAATCTGGAAAAGGCCTAATGAACCTCAGAGATAGTTTTCCTCACTGGCCAAATCTCGTCAATCCTCATTGAGGTGAGACCCCAAAGAAAACATGACCGCCCTCCTCAAACTCCAAGGGTATCCATCACCTACCAGCACAAGACTTATGAATACTTTTTATAGTCTTCATCTGCTCCTGTATGACCTAAACATTCTTAGTGGTAGATCATACCAACTCTGGACCCATAAGTGCTGATTCCCCTGGGTCTGTCCAGCATATAGGTGATCTACAAGGTCACACGTACAGGGCCTCAAACGGTGGCATGCCGATGGTGGAGTGATTGTTATTGTTATACAAAAACTCCACCAGTGGTAGGTGGTCCTCCCAAAAATGGCCAAAATCAAGGAAACATGTACAAAGCATGTCCTCAAGTGTCTGTATGGTCCGATCCATTTGACCATCTATCTAAGGGTGAAAGGCGGTGCTCTAGCGTAGCTGAGTCCTGAATGCCTCATGTAATCCCTTCCACAACCAGGACGTAAAATGAGAATCATGATCTGAAATGATCATTTATGGTACCCTACGAAGCCGTACTATCTCCTAGATATACATGCATACCAAGCCCTCTATTGATCCCTTCTCTCAGATGGGTAGAAAATGGGATGACATGGTGAGTTGGTCAATGATCACCCAGATTATGTCAGGGCCCTTAGACATACATTGTAACCCAGTCACGAAGTCCATCGAGATACCATCCCACTTCTACTCTGGTAATTTGAGTTGCTAATTCAAACTTATTGTAACATGATGCTTGGTCTTCACTTTATGACATGTGTGGAATCGTGAAATGAATCCCAACACTGATTTATTCATCCCTATAATCCATTACTAACATCGGAGGTCCCAGTACATCTTCACCACTCCATGATGTACTGCCAAAGGGGATGTAAGGAACTTCATCAAAACCTCCTCCCGAAACATCACTGTCACCGTGTTGCATCCTCTAAAAATTATGACATGCTTCCCACATATCGAAAATCCATCAAGAGCTTGTCCTGAAGATATTTGAGCACTTTTGGCATCACAATCAATGTCCCCAAGCTATACCTCTCATACATGCTGAAGGATTGGGGGTGTGAAAATCATAGAGAGGAGGTATGTTTCTCCATCCCTATCCATGAAGGATATCTGTAATGAAGCTAGCTGCTCTGTTGGATCGCTTAGCATCTATAAACCTAAACATATATTGAGTGCATTTGCTACTACGTTTCTCTTCCTAGGAGTGTATAATGTCTCAAAGTTATAGTTCTAGATGAACTCTATCCATTTTCGTTGTCTCAGGTTCAGGTGCTTCTATGATAATATATACCTGAGACTCTTGTGATCAAAGTAGACAGTAAACTATTCACCCATCAAGTAGTGCCGCCACATATTCAATTGAAAGAACACTGATTCTAACTACAGTTCATGGGTCATGTAGTTCTGCTCATGTTACCTCAGCTGTCGTGAGCCATATGTGATCCCCGCTCGCTCCTTCATCAAGACATGTCCCAGTCTAGTCCCTAATGAATCATAGTAGACTACATACCCAATTCCTTCTTATGGTATCCTCAAGATGGGGGCACTCATTAGCCTCCACCTCAACTCCTAGAAACTCATATGGCACCTCTCCATCCAGATGAAGGGTTGTCCCTTCATTTTTAATACTGAAAAGGGTGCTGCTAATCTAGAAAAGTCGAGTAAAAATCTTCAGTAGTACTCAACCAACTCCAATAAACACTGCATCTTAGTCACACTCCTGGGTGGATCCCAATAAAGAACTACCTCTATCTTCGCTGGATCCACTACATCTTCAGACTATGAGATTACGTGTTTTATAAAGTGGATTTCTCATATCCAGAACTGACATTTCAAGATATTTCTATAAATCTAATTCTATCATAGTGTATCCAGGACTATCTACAGATGTGTGGTGTGCTCCTCCTCCAACGCTGAGTACAACAAGATGTTTTCAATGAATATCACCATGAAGCGATCAAGGTATGGATAGAATATCTAGTTCATGAGTCCCATGAGCACTTTTGGGGTATTGGTCATGCCTAAAGGCATCACCAATAACTCATAGTTCCCATACTTTCATCTGAAGGCTATTTTTGGTATGTCCTCATATCGTACCCGAAGTTGATGATAGCCTGATCTTAGGTCTATCTTTGAAAACCACCAATCTCCCTTCACCTAATCAAATTGATCATAAATCCTCACTAGATGATACATGTTTTTCACAGTCACCTGGATCAGGTGCCAATAGTCCACGTAAAGCCTCAAACTCCCATATGCCTTCTTGGCGAACAAAATCGGGGCTTCCAACTAGGAAACACTGGGTCTTATGAACACCTTCCTTTGCATGTCCTCTAACTGTACTCTCAACTCATGAAGCTCCATGGGAGCCATCCGATATGCTGGTGTAGATATCAATGTCATATTGGGGGTATAGGTCGATTTAGAATTCTACCTTTGTAGAGGTGGTCTCAGAACATCCTCAGGAAAGATATCCACATATTGGTCCACCACTACAGGATTGCTCGGACTCCTCTCATCAAATACCCCGACGGTAAGGCTAGCCAACTAATGAGTGATCAGCTGCACCCTCCTATGAGAAATTCCATCCTATTATAAAAAGGTTCCCTTCTCATCAGTGAAGGAAAATCTTCTCCCTTCCTCGTAGGCACAACGTACTTTGCGCTTAAAATAGTCGATCTGAGCATGGAATTTGGACAAATAGTCCATACCCAAGATGACATTATAAGGCCTAGACGCTACTACTAAGATATCCTAGAGTAAGATCAAAATACTGGAACTAGTGTGTAATCATCAAATCCACTCCCATAGGGGTCTCTAATCATAAGATTTGAGCCAACGACTCCACCAGAATCTCTTAACTCCAAACGAGAGCCACGGAAATAAAAGACTGACTGACACCAGTGTCTATAAGAACTTCTGTTAAGGTATAGTAGACATAGATCATACATCATATCATCTCCGGAGAGTCATGGTCATAAGCCTCTGTCACCTGATGCTAAGCTCATAACTGTCCACCTACTCTCTAAGGATGTGGGGGAACGCAATGAGGTAGTGGTGATCATCACCCACCACCTACTGTACGACCCACTCCTATGCCATGTCCTCTTCCTAAATTCCTCCTTTATCAAACATATTCTTATATATTGGAGGTCCTTATACCGTTTTATGATCATCAGTACAGTGGGTCGGGCAATCATGAGCCATGTGACCGTACACCCCACAGGAGTACCCCAGTCTGTTCCTCTACTGACCTCCTCTGCTTTGTGAGCTCTGCACCTCCAACCCTACATCCTAGAGTCATCCTCTGGAAGGTATATCCTGCTTGGACCTCTGTGTCATCCGCCTACTACCTACTTCAGATGACTTATCTTCTTGTCATCCAGTGTTGGCTCTCACCATTGGTACCTTCTCAGCTAGGAATATCTCCACCAAAAGTGATCACTCTAGCACTCCAGCCTACGTCAAGATGTTGAGTGATACCATTGATGCTTCGTTCTACCATAGAAGTCCCTTTTCAAAGGTCAAGTAATATAATAAAGGGTCATGTACCATTTTGGTGGAGTAGTGAGAGAGATTAGCGAATCTCACCGAGTACTATGCCACCATCATGCTACCCTACTATAAGTGAAGTAGCTCCTGAATACACATTGAGTGTAAAGTCTGTAGTATGAACTCTTCCCTGAAGAGGCTCTTGAAGTCCAACTTAGAAATAGTCATCTCCTCATGAGTCTAGAGTGTTAGGATCCACCATCTACCTAATGTTCCCTGAAAGAGGCTAGCAGCTAGGATCACCATCTGGTCTACTGGTTTCTTAACCAAGAGGAAAACTCCTTCTACAACCTGTTGCTAGTCCTTAGTTGTCTGTGAATCATTCTCTACTCAAAACCTTGGAGGCCTCTATCTCTGGAACTCGGGAAATGTGCTCAGATGGCATGCATGGTCTGCTGGTGGGTCTGGTGGCATCTACTGCCCTACGGGTGGTGGGGATGCTGATACACCACCCAAAAAGTACTATTGCTATAAGAGGGCCCTACACCGATACCTCATCGCTCAGTGATCCATCATCATGATCTTTGAATGGAATCATGGATTTTTGTCTCTGCAGAGACATCTTGTAAAGAAATAGATGATTTCTAGTCAACAAGTTATACCTAGTGAACTAACTCAAAAGATATAAAAAACATTTTCAAAACACACGTAAACAATGTTTTTGTGTATCGAGTCAGAAATCAGATTTCAGTGTCCTGGTGTATGGATACTTCGGCCACCGCACCAACACTGGACTCCCTGAACTGAAATCCAAACTCAAGACACTTAACACTATTTCTCCATTCAAACATAGAATCTTATATCTTCTAGTCGAACTGACCTCCCTCTTATACCACTTCATCTGGGCCTCTCCCTCTGGGCCCATGATGTGACTACCCCAAACACGCCTTCCATAGTCCAATGGGTTGGCGACTAGAACTAAAAAAGAATATCACAAAAACGTAAGGCATATCCTTAAATCTTGTACACACACAGACTAGGTAGACAATAAAAGTAAACCACAAAGTAGAACAACTGATAGTAAAAGTGTCAACCAAATGTAAAATTGGTCCACTATACAAACCTAACTAAAAATAAAATATAGAAAAAAAGAAAAAAATGTGCTCTGAAGGTCATCCCCCAAGAATCCTACCTGAAGGGTAGGTATATCTTGTTGTCTACCATCACTGACACTCACCACATCTATCAATCACCTCCGATCACCATCTATCCCTGGATCTCAAAGTGTTGGTCATGCTGTCCGTCGTCACCAGAAGACACAACCAGGTGCGGGTGAAGCCTGTGCAGGGGTGATTATAACAATACCCAGTTAGGACCCTGATACCCCTATTGGACTCAAAAATTTCTCAAAGGAAAAAAATAAAAGCAAAATATCAATCACAATGCATCAAGTTAAAGACAACTCACACCAGGTATACAACTTAGATAAAATGAATAAAGATGATTAGTCTTGAGATAGATCATATTATTCTATTGAGAATTTATGTTGCTGACCCATGAAGGGTCATTGTAATGATGATTCAAGAAGGGTCTCTATACTACTGATCCACATAGGGGTGTACTACTATTGATCGACATAGATTCTCACTACTACTGATCCACAAAGGGTCTCTCCCATTCCGATCCATGAAGGGTCGTTCGATTTCCAATCCACAGACATTCACACTACTACCGATCAAATAAGGGTCAATCTCATGAAAATCCGCGAATTATCAAACCATTCCCAATCCATGGAGTGTCGCAATGTTGTCGATCCACAAAGGGTGACTCTCATGCTGATCCATAAAGGGTCGCTCTTCACTTAAAAACCAGCCAAAAGATTCCCACACTTAGTGCACTTGACTTCCAAAGATTCTCCTCCTCATACCATCGATCATAACTAAACATCCATGAAGCCCCACTTAGAAGTAAACCAACGAACTGTCTTATTGTAAGGGTTCCAATGTGACAGACAACACGTCAATCGGATGCTCCATCTGTAAGTTATAAGAAGAAGGTAAATAGGGCCCGGTTGGATTTGAATTCAATCCAACCCAGATGTATTACCAATTCATCCAAAATCTGTGAGGTGTTTCTAAAAAGGACAACCTCCTTGCAAGGTTCCTGATGTTGGAGACAGTTCATCGATCAGAAGCTCGGTTTGCAAGATACTCAAGTTTTAGTGAAACAAGACCAGTCGGGTTCGGGTCCGGTAGCGGTCTGGCCCAACCAGCCTGTTGGGACTGTGGGTCTGACCTGATTCATGGATCCGGCATGGACATTGGGTCTGGCCTGACTAATGGGTTCATCCTGGTTGGTGGGTCTGACCTACCTAGAAAACCCGGCCCGCGAGGTGCAAGCCGATCGAGCTGAAGGTTCCTCCCAGCTGGCGGTGCCCATGGGGCACTGCCTTGTCTTCCGAAATGGCTGGAAAGAGCTAGCCATTGTGCTTTAGCTGAATAGCCTGATCAGGATGCACATCTCCCCCAAATGGCATGTCGGTGTCGTGCCGTTCACCCAACAATGGCTCGGCTGGCTGCGACTCTCACCGCCGCGACGCCTGTAGGTGCCCCTTCTCCTTGAGGATGGCTTGGACCGACCACTACCGCCAGTCGCTAGCACCATCGTGCCTATGGTTCCTTGCTGGTGGGTACTTCTGTAGGCCACTGGAGAAGCTCTGGTGGTCTGTTCTCTTTCCCATCCATTCCAACGGGCTTCCTAGGTTGTCGCCTTAACCGCCAATCCCGTGGAATCACCTTATCATTACGTTGCTCGGTCACCCATGAAGAACTCTCAAATCCCAAGAGTAGAGGAGGGTTAAAGACTTATTTGGATAGTCTCGTGCCCTCCACATTATCATTTTAACAAGGGGTGATTACAATCATCATTTAAAAAGAACAATCCCCTAATAAAAACCCCGCAACAACCTCCTGCCAGCATAAACGAGACGTGGATCAACCCCTTAGTTGGTTAATCTGCGTTCATTATATTTTCCATGAATTAAAAGAGAGGAATCATTAAAACACTTAGAAATAATTAAACCTCCTTCTTGGAAACCCAGATGTGGAAAAAGGAGAATATTGACGTTCATAGATGGTCCACGTTCACTAGCGATCATTTTCGCCTCCGGATCGAATCCTCCAACAGACATCATTTGATCACTATTCTCTATTTGTGTGTAACGTCGTCAGTGTATTTTCAGAGCTTCCTCTCATGGGTTCTGAATTCTTTTTCCAAAAGATTAACTAAAAAAAGAAACATGTTGCTGCATTTTAGTTATGTTTTGACGTTGCATCATTAATGATGCTCATTAATGGCCCTCGTTAAGTGAGCCATTAGAAGACACTCATTAATGTGTCTCACCAGCACCATGGTGTCACCTCTCAATTTTTTGGATAATAAAATAATGTTGGCAAAAGTTATTTTCTTATTTTATTTTAAAAGGTCAGAAAATTAACTATTCTATCTGAACCTTTCCGGTCGTACATAAGCTTTTCCTTAGTGAATCCCGACACTACGAATTCAATGGAGCTCTCACATTTTCAATCTGAGCACTGGTTCAAAAGTTAGAAAATCTCATCTGCATGTTTACTAAATATACCTTAAAAAAATTTCAAAATTTCGTTGCATGCTCTTCGGACCTCGAAATCATGTGCCTTCAATTTTCAGAGTCCCGTAATAATTCCATATAATTAAAAAACATTATACCAGTTATTTGTGTCTTTACAATGAAACTGATCGATGTAATTACATGGTAATTTATGTGATGGATGTTTACTCTTCCACTCTTTATTTATCTATTATTCTTCCTCTATTGATTGATACGAATATTACATTATGCTACACTCTTATCAAGACTGTATATTACCCCCATTGTTCAACCAAGGACTATCACTGCTAATTGGTAGCCTCTGGCATACACAGAGGAATGCTTGAGGTCATGTGGCCAACAGAGTTTGGTTACTATTGATTGAATTGGGTTAGGGATGTCACAAAGAGGGTCGGAGGGATGTGGATGGTTTTTAGGGGATTTGGGGTGAGGGATTTGAGAGGATTTTTAGGGATATGGAGGGATGTGAGAGAGTGGTGACAAGAGAGGGAGGGACATGGAGGGTTGTTTGGGGTGATGAAGGGTTGTGGTGAGTTTCATAATTGCATTATCCCTTAAAAAATTACTTTTTAGATATTTATATGTTTAATTTTTTGTAATATATATATCAACTAATTTTGATATGGAGGAAAGATAATGGAACGCGTGTGTGCAACAACCTTCAACATTCCCATTATTCCAACTCATGATAATGTACATTAAATTGAAATCTTGTCAAATTAAATTATAAGAAAAATTGATTAATTGAATTTTTTATTTCATAAATTGGGAGTTGGTTGGATTTAATAAATAATAATTTTTTATATTTTTTTTATTAAAAAATTAAACATTTATGGGATTAATGCGACCCACACATACTAATTGGGTTTATCCGCACAAGCTATGGGTTTCCTAGACCTGGCCAATTACTTTCAAAATTTATATAAACATTAATATTTAAAATCCTAACCCACAAAAATCCATGGGCTAGTGGATTGTGTAGTCGGATTGCAATTTTTTGACAGCTCTAAAGTTTATACTTGTTACGTAAAAAAACATAGTTAAGTGATAACACTTCAACTTGATGACATGTGAAATTTTTATTAAGCTGAAATTATTATTATATATATATATATTATTTATCAATATTATAGTATCATATATTATTCCATATAAAAGGGTAAAGAACTGATGGCCCTAAATTATACTTTCTACATGAATACTCACCCCTCACATTTTCTCTATATTTATGAGTGAAAATGTTTACATGAAATTTAATTTTTGATAAAAAAATTTAATATTTAAATATAAATTATCAATAAAAATTAATATTGAACATTTTTAGATAGAAATATAAACCTCAAATTAGAATTTAATTTCTAATTAAAACTCCCAAAATACATATCAATTTTTTTTAATGAAAACTCATGGTAAAGATTTAAAATTAATATCATGAATTATTGCATGAATATATAAATATTTTAAGAAATTACATTATAAACTTTCATTGAAGATTTTAAATTCAAAATGGTACTAAAAATTTTGTCAGAAATTTTTTTAATGGAGAATTCCATTGAGAATTTATAGTGTATTTTTGATGAAGAACGTGGACAACAAAATTTTTATAAAAAGTGACACATGCACACACACTAATATAAATATATATTGAAACTTTACACGGTAAATTTTTATTATATATATATATACAAACAAAAATATTAAAACAAAATAAATTTGAATTAAAAAAGTATGGTTTAAATGTGCACTTGAAATATCAAAAAAAAAATTAGAGTAAATTTGAAATATAAATATATAATTTAATATCTAAATACAAATTTTTCTTATATGTTTTGAGTATATATTGAATTTGATATGACCTATATCCTTTTAAATATACAAATTATATATAGGAAACTTTTTATATCATGCAAAATATGATTTGCATGCATGATATATTAGCCCATGCAACTTGCAGAAAAAATTATAAAATTCTATCATTTATTATTCTAATATATTATCTATCATTTATTATTCTATTTCACATGATAAAACATTTGATAGGAATTTCATTCATGAATATGATACATGAAATGACCATGGTGTTTATTCATTTGTTTCATGACATGAATAAATGAGAGGATAATAAAAGAGTGTATTTGGTTTCCTAATTAACTTCTGACATGCAATGATAGTGTATGGGGAATTCCACTATGCTTGGGTGAACCTCCCTGAACATATCTTTCTCTCTATTTTTATTCCTTTACATGATGACATGCTTTCACATCATGGGATAAAATATAACCTTTTATTTACAATTTGTGATTCATCCAACTCGTAGATACCTATAAAGGTAGGATTGTTTTGTTTTCCACATTGGTGATATTTATCAATCATATTTAAAGATTTTAAAAGGTTATCAATGGTTTTAGTGTCTCTTCAGTGTAAGGTACACATATTTACAAAAAAAATTTCATTTTTCATTTTTAGAAAATGTATAATAATATCTTGGATTGAGATCTTATGATTTAGTTTATAATTACTTCCACTATGTTTGATAAGTGTTATTAAATTCACACAAAACTGAATAGTGGTATAAAAGGGATCCATGATTTTTTTTATGAAATCATGCATGAAATGAAGAATAAATAAAAAAACAAAGCACTATATCATGTTTCTAGAAATTTGATTTCTTAAATGGACTACCTTTATGTATCTAGGCCATATAAAGGTAACCAAGACCTTACCCATACATAGTTGAGATGTGTAAGGGTAACCAAGGATTTAACCTTATGCAGATTGGTCTAAGTGAGGGTCATCTTTCCTTACCATTATGTAGATTGGCCTATTTAAGGGTCACATAATATTACCTACCCTTATGCGATATGCTGGTACATGTGGGTAATTGTGTTTTTCCTAAATCTATGTAAAGGTAACCAATTGCTTAACCTTGCATGAAACATGACTGCATAAAGGTTATTCCATTATACATTGAGTTTTCTCAGAGCTACCTAAAAATAATACATTGTCTTAACTTTATGGAAAGGTTCTAGAAGGCCACATAAAGGTATATCATGACTTACCCTTACATGAAGTGTTCATGTAAGTGTATTATCCATATGCCAAATGAGCTACATAAAGGAAATATTCATATTACCTTTACACACCACGTTGAATTTAAGTTACATAAAGGTAAGGAGTGACTTAACTTTACACAAGGGCATGATGATCTAATTACCCTAACATAGAGAGTCTATGTAAGTGTAGAGTGAGCTTACCTTTATGTAGATATGGGTACGTGCGTAAGTGTAAACAAAAAGGATTTTAAAAACTATTTTTGAATTATTAAATGGTTTTAATGATTTATAATTTCTTTAAAAATAATTATAAAATGTATTTTTTTGGATATTTTAATTTATTGAAGGTTTATAAATAAATGATTTATAAATTTTTTATGATCAATTAAATAAACATTTATAGAACATTTTTTTCTCAAATATTAAATGTTAATATTTAAAATACATTTTATCAAATTATATGAAAATTGCTATGAAATATAAATAAAAGTGTTTATTTATAAATAATAATAAATAATTTATAAAGAGTTATAAATTATGAACTAAGATAAAAATATAAAATGATTATATTTAAATTATTATTTTTTCAGAATTAATTATTTCAAAATATTCAAAATAAAATGGGTCTTATTTGGATATTATTTAAGCCACATCAAATCGTGTTTCAATGATTAATATGATAAAGGTTTAAATAATGATTAATAATACGATATTTAGATTATGTAAAATGATTACATAATATAAGTTGGATTATAAATAGTTATTAATTCATGTAACCTGATATATTTAAAATGGGAATGGAATATAATGATAAATATGAAAGTGTATATATTGGAATGAATATTAAATGTTAATGTTCATAAATATATAAGGTCCTTAATATAATTTTAAAATTATAAAAGGTTTATAATTATCTTATATTTATGAATTTTTCATAAATGGTTATTCCATGTTTAAATATTTGAATTGTTCTTTTATTTAAAGGTTATTCCCTTATATATTAATGTTTACTAATTTTTTAAGAAATTTGAATATTGTGTATGATTTAGTTTAAAATTTTAAACTCCCTATATGATATATCCTTGCATTACATGCAAGGAATGTCTCTATAATTAATTTCGTTTTTCATTTACCTTGACATCAATTTATATTTGATGTTATTGGATTGAATTAAGTTTTTTAATATATTTTGTTTATATTAGGTTTTGTAGTTTTGTTGAATTAGATTATATCTTAAGTAATGTATTCCCAGGTATTGGGACTTGGGGTTGATGTACCTACCCACCCAAAGGCTTATGTCTTATCTAGGCTGGTGAATGAGGTTAGCTATCTATCGCTTCGGGATTACTGAAGTTAAGATTGTCTATCTCAAATAACTATAAACCTTTACATGATGTTTTCATGGATCATATTCATAATATGAATTCAAATATTTATAAATATACTTGACATCTAATTTTGGGTGAGTGACACAAAATTGTGGGTTGTGTAAGGAGTTACACATCAATATGGTTTGAATATATTGGTTTGTTGGAGGAAATTGGATTCCAAACTAAATTACTAGAACTTTGCATACATAAAATGGAATAACATGAGATAAGGTGGTGAGATTAAAAAGTCATTCAAATACTAAGGGTGATTTTTCTTCCAAAGTGACACTTGTTAAGACCTCGATCATCCAACAACATAGTTTTATGATATAGATAAGTTCCCCCAAATTATCTTATATAAGGAAATAAAGTAATAATTGACTATGTAAGGTATTGATACCAAATACAATAACATGAATCCAGTAAAAACTTTTTTACATTGGAATAATACACAATGAATAACATCTTGAAGGTCTAATAGTTTAGTAGTCTTAGTAAACTAGATAGATACTTAAAATTAACATTATAAATGAAAACATAAAATTCACAAAATATTTTATTTGAGAACTCTATTATTTATTATAGTGTATCCCTACATATCAATAAAAAAAATACTTATTTATATCATTGGGAAAATAAAACATAAGAAATGGGTGAGTTTGGATGTTCAGTAGGGGTAAGTGTACAAAAAATGCTATCATGAATAAATAAGAATAATCAATATTGAAAGGAAAATATTTCAAACAAATTATATTTATTCAATAAACTAATTATAATATGGAAAAAATAAATGATGATCAATTAATTATATATAAATAATCACATGAGCTTGAAACTTAACCATAAATATTCTAACTAATCGAGAAATCACATTACATATCAATGAATTAATTAATAATGATTGAATGAATTTTTTTTTACATAATAAACACACCATTATGGAATTTTTCCAAGTCTTCTTACAATCAAGTCCCTGTTACAGTACATCTTACATAAATGGATAAGGCCTCATCTAAGTACCCAATCTAAAATTTCCTCATGAGACCTATAGATGCATCAAGGGGCTATGTAATTCAAGTCCCCACCCACCACTTAATATTTCCAATTCATTCCTCATATTAAATGGGTGAAACATAATCAACATAGACATTAATATTGAAAAACTAACATATGAAATGTTAATACTTATTAATAAACATAATCATAAACTATCCAGAGTAATATGGTGAATGGTAATATGATTGTAAATCCTCAATAAAATTGATCATAAACCATATTAAAAATTAATAAGAATTATATAAATACAACATATCCCCATTTCATCATAAATAAAATAAATTTTTGATGTTTTTAATGAATAGAAATACCATATAAATGTTATTAAAAACTATTTTGAGGAAAATAACCATTTCACTTTGAAAATATTTTTAAAACTAAAATTCTACAAAATATTTTTAAAATAAAATTTTGAAACTTATAAAATAATCTTTAAAATATTTATTGGTCATTATGGTAGAAAATTACATTCATTACATACACGTTAATACAATGATTCCTTTATCATTTTCAGTAAAAGATAAACAATCCTTGTTTTAAAAATGTCTTGAAGATTCCATTCAAAAAAATTTGTGAGTTTTCAAAATGGGAAAATATTTATTTAATAAATCATTTTAAATAGGATAAAAACTATTTTTAAAAAACATTTTTATAAGACATGGATTTTTAGGAAAAATGATTTTTGAATGAAGTGAGAAATAAAGTCATATGTTCTTAAAAACATTTTCAGAATCATTTTAGGTACCAAAGTAGAAAAATAGAACTATTAATTGAAAAATTTCAGTAATAACCAAAATAGAATAAAATATATTTATTTTAATATATAGATACCACATAATTCCCCCAAGGGATAATTTAACAACAATAATCCCAAATAATGTTGAGATTGTGAAATAAACCCTTACCACTTTGATAAATTTTGAATCATAAGCACCACGAAATAAATAATTTCAAATGAAAATTTTAAATTCCATGAATAAAAATATATTAATGATATAAAATATCAAAATGAGAATTATATACACCAAATAACAGAATAAGTGGTGATTACGGCACATGCCTCATGAATGTAAAAGTGAGATTAGAAACTCTTAGCACTTATTTAAGTTCCTTAATATGTGTATGAATCACATATATAATAAATATATGATTATTAAACATCCATTAAAGAACCAAAATCATATATCTCATACCATATATAATTTACTTATAGTATTTTATCACTAATTTACTAGAAATTCTTTGTTAAAATCATTGTTTAAGGTGATAATTGATTTGTTTTTCATGTATGTTTTGGTTCATTAATTTTGATCATTTTAATTTGATCATGGTTAAATAATATCCATAAATTTAACTATGATTTAAATATAAAATATATTAATTATATTTTTATTTATAATAATATATAATTGTTTTATATATAAAATATATTATACCGTTCATAGGGACGGTATGTTATACGTATGCATGAATGCTATTTCCATTTTTCTCGATAGATGGAACAAAAGAAAAATAAATATTAATTAAACGTAAAATAATAATTATTATGTTATAAATATGATTTATATTAATACATTACACCCTTATTACCTTCCATGTAAAAATAAAATGAATAATATTTCACATCGCTATGTGGAGGTGGTAGTCCACATGTACGCATGAGCGAAGTTATTGTTTTCCAATGGATTAGATGGTAAGAATTTAGATATTATATTATAGGTAAATAATTATGTTTATATCAGAAATATCACATATAATTATTAACTTTTATCCTTACTACATTCCATATAATGTGTAAGCGAAAAAAGAATCACAGTACCTCGTGAGGTAGTAGTCTACCGTACGCTTGAGCAGCGTTATCGTATCCATCAAAAAATGGAATGTAAGAAGGTATATGTGATATTATAATTAAAAAATTATAATTATATCATGAATATCATATAAATATGTTAAATAAATCATTAAATATATCCTTGGAAGGTGGTAATGGAAAATTAACTACATCAGTTCGCGAGCCGGTAGTCCGCCATACACATGATGAACGATTGTTTTCTATTTGATGGAAGTGTATATGTATATATTTTATTTCATTAACATAATAAAATATTAGTATATAAGATATAATAATGTTATTATTTGTGTTGGAACCATGGTCTTCTATGCATTATTTGGAGTGTGGTTTGTGTTTGTTGTCAATCATCAATGGAAGTTCGGATCGTGTACCAGCAATGAGATCATACTGTTCAAGCAGACAACAGTATTGAAGGTGGTGTCATTTCCCAGTGTTTTCCAAATTTTTGAGGTCCAAAATCTGGAAGTTGATGAGCATCTTGAAAAGTGGATTTCCATGAAGATAATAATTAAATATGGTAAAGGCA
Organism: Viscum album; assembly: GCA_963277665.1. Taxonomy (NCBI): domain Eukaryota; kingdom Viridiplantae; phylum Streptophyta; class Magnoliopsida; order Santalales; family Viscaceae; genus Viscum; species Viscum album. The sequence goes on along the minus strand of OY728121.1, from coordinate 1,894,550,691 downwards.
TGAATTTCGCGAAAAGAGGATGCATGGTTTGGAAATCGCGAAGACCAGAAGAATGGAGGTGGTGAGTCTTCGTGATTACATCAAAGCATCGCGAACGGAAGAGTTGAAGTGCATCGCGGTGGTGAAGGGCTTTGCGAGGGAGCATTGCGGAGAAGGCACGAAGGAATGATGACGGTGATGCTCCGCGATTACGAAGAGCTCCGCGAATGGAAAATTGCTGTTGTGCTTCGCGATTTTGAGAGAATTTCGGTGGGAACTTCGGAGCTTCGTGATTTGAGCTGACGTGGCGCGGACTTTGTGTGGAAGGTTAGAGGGTCGGCGGAATCGCCTATAAATAGAGGCCGACCCCTCAAGAGAAGTAGAGAGAACTTCAGAGAAAATACTTTAATCTCGGTTCGCAAAGGTCACCCGCGAAGGTAGTGTGCTTCGCGATAGAGGTGTTTCGCGGCGGCTATTCTAGCACTACGAAAGTCGTGCACCCCGTGTTGGCTTAGTGAGCTTCACGAAGAGGCAGGAGCTCCGTGATATCTAAGCTTTGCGAAGGCTGGAGCATCACGAGAGTGCTTCACGATTGAGCTTTGTGAAAAGGAAGGGACTCCGTGAAGGCTTGTTTGAGCTTTGCAAAATAGGGAGCCTTGTGAAGTAGGGTACTTTGTGAAGGCCTTTTCCAAAGGTTGTTTTCCCTGTGGACAAGGGAAAAGGGGGTATTCATCAGTGGATGGAATTTGTACTTTAACAGAGCATTAACTCAGGACTCTGATGCAAGCAAAGACTCATGCTGAACAGGAGACAAAGAACTTCATGTTTATCTATTGAAGAGACCGTCACGTGTATAAACTGAGTGTGACTTCACCAACGGCAGTGAGGTAGGGGGAGTAAATGGGAGTGACCCGAGTGAAGTAGTGAGCTATCCCTGATCCTTTGTAATGGTAGTGAGCCTGGGACAGAGTGATTGTGCATGAACCTCTATAATCCACAGCTAGTGAAGATTAGTGGAATTTGGTATGACCGGAAACTTGTCGGCGTATGATCCTTGGACGTAGCCCTTAGTGGTGAACCAAGTAAAAAGTGTTGTGTCCTCTCTGTGCATGTGAATGATTTCTTTCTAATCATAATCATCATAGAGGTTCAACAAGTTCCTACCAATGTGGGAACAAGATCCACCACATTAAAAGAAAAAGTTGTCACCCTGATTCACCCCTCCCCTCTCAGGGTGTCCCGGGGTCCTTCAATTTGGTTATAGTTGAAAAATATTATAATGAGTTATAATTATAAGTAAAATAAAAACACAAAGTTAAAAATATTACCTCTTCTTTGAGAAACCTCTTTACGTTTAACCTAAAGCCTTCCCAGATTAGTTTTATAATCTAAATAATGTCTCTAGAATGTGTATATAGATGTAAGGAAGTTTTTTTGGAATGAATTAATGAAAAAAATGGATTTGGGAGTGTGAATAGGGGAGGATAGGGGTGGCCTTTTATAATTGGGGAGTGGACGCACTTGGTATTTTTGAAAAGAATCAATTACAACCACATTTTTATCATACCACAAGCCTCCGAAATGGATCATATTACGAAATATATATTCTATAAGGTCAAAATATGGTCATATAATGGTTTTTTACAAGTTATAAGTTCATTTTAACCCTTATGATTTTAGTTTAACTCCTATTAAACCCATTTTTACCTTAATCGTGGTAATTAATTTTTTCTTTATTTACTATTCAGAGTGATAAAAAATTATGTTGAACTTATAATATAATAAAAATTATGATTATTAAAAATATTAAATCCATTTTTTTAAATTCAATTAACATATTAGTAAGAATCCAATTCAAAATTATACATGCGGATGCGATGAAAAAGAGGGTTTCCAAAGAGAAAATTCACATAAGTATAAAATGTATAAATATAAAAATTCGATATGAAATTTATTCCAATGACCTAAATTAGTAATATTTTAATATAATAGAACTAATTTTACTTTAAAAAAATTAAAAAATAATCTAACTTTATAAATAATTTAAATGAAAATGCAGTTTTCAATTAAAATTTAGTATTTTAAAATATTTATCAAAAAAATAATATTTTCCGAAAATTATCAGAAATTCAACCAAAGATAATTTTGACATGTATATTTAATAATTGAAGATTATTTTTAAATTTTTTTTTCTAAAATTATTAATAAATAATTTAAATTTTGTGCGTAAAGTGTGACTAATCTACCATTAAAAAAATACAGTTTTTCTTAAAACATTTCTTTTTCATTCAAATTTTTCTTATTTTATTTTCAATAAATATATAACAATTGAATTTATTTTATAAATTTGTAAAACATAAAATTTACATAATTAAATTAGTCTTATTAAGACCCTCCAACTTAACAGCTAGGTTATAATGGTCATGTTTAAATTTTAATATTTTATTGGAGTGTTGCATTTTGTTTAAACCAGGTGTCACATTCATCAAAAGATATCAAAAAGATTGAATTTACTTAAAAAGAAATATATTGTAAATTATATAGGTGTTATTTTGTATTATAATCTTGGTGTTTTTTTCATACATTCTACCAAACATTATGTTCCTATTTTAAAATCTCAGGGTGTTACATGGAATGTCCTGCTAGGTAGTTTTGTGTAGGTGCCCCAATATTGTCCTTGTTTAGATTTTTTAGGTTTTTTATTTGGTTAACACTCAGTTTCGAAGCCCTAAATGTAAATATATTATAGGAATAGAGTTTATTTTATCCATATGATGGATTGGAAAAAGGGGTTTCCACTCAACTATCTATGAATGATATATGATATGATTGGGATGATGCCTTACATAAATAATTAAGCGGTTAGATGGATTCCCTAGAAAACTCCTTGCTTAGTGAAATATGAATCTTAGACCACTAATGTTTATTGTGAATTTTAAAGGGGTTATCATTTTAGTGGTATCTCATTTAATAAAAGTCCTTATTAAATGGTTAATAATTCATGATACTCATATAATAAAAGCTTATATTATAGACAGTATCACCATAATCATTATGTTAAAATTTTGATCAATACTTGATAAAGAGAAGTTTAATGTAAGATAATACATATATTCGTAACTTATGAAATGTTCATAAGTAATATTGGTGATTTAAAAAATTTTCTTAGAGAAAAAATCTACGTGTCAGAAAAATTCATTCTTGAGTAACCAAGTGTTGAAATTTTTCAAACAAGTGAATATGGGAACTTATTGAAGAATACAGTGATTAGTTTAAGGTTTCAATGTAATTAAATTCAAAATGAATAAATGAATCTTAGTCTCCACTAATTTATTAAATATGATTGGGTACATTAATGATTTCAGTCTCATATACTCAATATGATTGGGTGCATCAAATGTTATTCAATATGATTTAATATGAAAAATAAATTATTGAGACTAAAGGTTACCTTAAAGAATTAATGTTTATAGAAATAAATTATTCTATTCAGAGATATATTTGATATCTATAGTATATTTCACAAAGTGTTGTAAATATACAGAAGGTCTAAAAGAGAAAATAATTTATTTTTGGATCTTGAAGGTTTCTTTTAAGTAATGGAGAAAAGGAGTTGTTGTATTAATAACTTGGATGATTCACGATTGTACAAAATTTTCATTATATGTGTATTTTATCTCATTTTTCTCTTGATAAGTGAATGAAAACAATTTTTTTAAATAAAATTAAATAAGGTATTTTTTGATACACATAGTTATGATTTTTTTTCAGTTATATAATATAAATTATGGGGATACTAAAAATAAAATATTCTAGTTGGGAATATATATGAACTAGGGATATGATTTCTAGGTTCTAAAGTGCTATATATATAGTACATGTAAGTTAAATTTCAAACTATAAGAAGAAATGTTGGTTTAAAAGCTCAAAAATGTTTCTTTAAGAAGCCAATCAGGGTCATTAAACCTACGGTTGTCAGGAAAGAATAATATTAATTCAATTTTATTAGATTATCCATGATATACCTAAAAAAGTTTTTGAAAATCCATAGAATGTCCATTTTAGGTATGAATGTTATAGAAATTAATACTTCATTTTGAAGGTTATGTGAAACTGAATGTATATTTTATAAATTGTTGTAAATATATTGAAGTTCACAATAAAAGGAATAATTGATTAAGATTGTAGTTTATATTCATGAGATGAAGTAAATAGTCACTATATCAAATATTTACATGTAAATTATTTAATCAAAATTGAATGAATATAAGAAAACTATGTTCATTTTTGTCTCATTTATCTTATGTTCTAAGAGAAAATGGTTTATAACAAATATTATATATTAAATACATGATATGATTAATTTTATACACATGGTTCAGGATTCATCAATTACTATGACATTTATTGAAAATTATATATGTATAAAAGTGTTCTATCCAAGATAAAAATGTTTATCTATTTATTTGTTAAAATATATAGGAATTTTTTCCTATGACCCATTGGTGAAATATTTTAATAAAGTCTCCATATCAAATAAAAAATGTTCCAAACACATATAATATCATATATGATATGGAAAAAATAGTTTATTTGTTAAATATTCCATCTAAATGGAAATAAATTTAATTTCCTAACACACAAGGGTTTTTGTATCTTATCAAGATATTTGGAAAATAATATAGTTTCTAAGAGTCAAGTGGGAATAGTTTTGGACTTAAATAAGTTCAAATTTAATAAATAAATAATTACACAAATCTTGGTTCAAAATGAGTTTACATAATATCATAATATATTTAGGTCATATTAATAAAAATAACAAAAATAGTTACATTATTTCAAGGAAAAAATTGATAAATAGGGTTCCAAGGATGATGATGATAAAATTTGAAATATTAATAAGTAGAAAACTAACGTTAATATCATAACATTTGATGTTGTGATGTTAAAAAGTTTGAATATGTTCAATAAGTTGAATAATTAGGAATATGATTCCTAAATCTCACTATTTTAAAAATTTGATTTATTCATTAATGTTTCTCACTAAAATGTTTAGTGGGAGGGTTTTATCAGATGGTCACATAGAGATGTGACATGGTTTAGCAATGATGTAATCCATTAACAAAACCCAAAAAGTGCAGCAAACATAAGGATGATCTGGCAGTTTTTATATATGATATGGTAAACCATTGTTTATTTTGGACTTTTAAATATTCATAATGATTTTAAGAATATTAAAATGTATCATATTTAAAGAAAACTCCATTTTATCATTTTTTAATATTATCTACATAAATATATATGTAGATATAGATTTCATGAAGTGCAATGATAATTGACCTCTCAAAGAACATCTTTGTGTTTATCCCTACTTGATGTTATTCATGGAGTATTATATGCGATGAAGAAATGATATGATTAGCATGAGTGGGATACTTGTATAAAGATACAAAATATTCTCATAAAGCACTAGATTAAGTATATGTTTTTTTGTACATTGGATGACCAACTAAATATACCACATAGAGTTTCATACATATGTATTTGGTTTACTAGGGGTGCATGGATCATATTTGAGTCCCCACTACCCAAGGGTAGAAATATACCTATCATGGGAACCTGTATACTTTGATACACTAATTACACAAGCCTAGATATTGACCTAGCTAATACCAGGGGGTTGGGTGTGCTATTAATCATGTTATAAGTTATATCTTAACCAGGATGGTATTTTCATCTCATATAATGAGTATGAAATATAGTAATTTTATTTAGATAAGATTTGGGAGTATACAACCACACCTAGATATTTTATATCTATATAGATAAGGGATATTTGATGTGATTATCCATAAGGATGAATGACATGTGATGTACTCATCGATCAGTTTATTATACACCCAGAGAGTTGAGAACAAATGAGTTGGTTGTATGATATTTATATGTTTTATGTCCCATTATGACTTGATGTCTTGGATAAAAGGAAAATATGTGAATGCATGTTTTTCATATGATGTAGACTTGTGGAAACATGTATAGATATACATGTGTTTGATGAAGACTACTCTATATCCCTTTATAGAATGTGTAACATTGATTCTTTACTATAGGTCTCACTTTTCTTACATATATTGATTCATTGATATAGATTTATTGTTAATTCAATAAAGGCATGTGGGGTCACAATTTATGGTGGACTGAATAGGGATTGTGCTTGAATTAGAGAGCTACTCTAAAACTGTTTTATAGTTAATCCAAAAGTGTTTTTGGATGGATATTAATAACTTATTACATATAATATAATATAATTTCAATTTAATGATGTATTTACAAAAGCATTTTAGAATATATCTATTTTATCAGGAATCGAGGTGCTGTGAGGAACCCTCATTGATGTGGGTTTGGTTTGGTCTGATGGTTGATTTGGGGGGTGTTTGTGTTGTGCACAATGATCATTTGGTTACCATTTTCTCTCTTAATGGAAACTACCCATGGTTCCCTCATTCATAGCTAGGTAAAAAATTATTTTACAAAGGTAGGAATCCATCTGGGTTTTCAAGACCAGTGACTCTTGGGGACTTGAATTGGTCGAGAAGATGGGAAGTTAGGCTCATCTCACCCTTTTGTGGAAAAATTATTACCTACGTAGGGAATCTATTATAGATTTAAGATATGTTTTTGAATCTCTTCATAATCTCGATACAGGACCATTTACCCTAACAAAACAATCATGGGTTAACTTCTATTTCATGTGAAAAGACTGGGGTTTCTTTAGTGAATCCATCTATATGTATTTGAGATTATCCATAATTTTTTGGTAATGGGCAGTTGCTTCTATGCTGAATCCATATAACCAAAAGATTTGGAATGTTCTTCCATGTAGAGAGGAAATTTAATATTTTGAGGAGGGGATTAAGCCATTAAGAGGCATCCTACATATCCTAGTTATTGCAAGAATAAAATACCACATAGTTTGTTAAACCCATGTAGTTTAATGTCACCTGTAGAGGATATATTCATGGATGTTGAGGCACAAGATATTTGAGATCTAGTCTTGGGAAGACATCCTAGGTATCCTGGTTATGGAAGGAATCAGAGTTACTGTTGTTTGATCATTCCCTTGGGGGTGGCCCTAAGGTAGATGTCCTCATATGGGGGAGTTTCATATCATGCCATTCATTAGGTCTTACATGATGGGATTACCTTGGCTGGTGGAGATTCATGATTCTAAATAAGTGTTCATTGTGACTCCCTAAGTCCACGTGAGCTATGCTTGGTGTGATAAATAAGGGATAATAAGTGACATGCCTCATGAAACATATATATGGGGGATCATGGGATGTGACTTCCCCTGGGATGTTTAATATAGATATTGGGTCTTAGAGAGGCATCTTACATATCCTAATTATAGTAGGAATTAGAGTCATCGTAGTTCAATTTCTTCCTCAGTATATTGGGGGAAGACATACAATGATCATCCCATAGGAATTATTGGGTCCCGATGGTTGAAATTTCATAGACATGGTGATTGTGTAGAAATGGATGTTTATTTGAGCTCGGGCCTTAGGAATAAATCCTATGTATCTTGGTTATGGTAGATATTAGAGTTATCATAGTTCAATTGTATCCTCCATCCACTGGGAGATGAGGTAGAATGATTAGCCCATGGAAATGATTGGTTCCCGATGGTTGAAATTTCAGATACATTATGTTTATATCAAAATGGATGTTTATTTGAGCTCATGAATTTGGAAATCATCATATGTATCCTTTTTATGGATGAAATTGAGTTATCATAGTTCATTTAATTGGGGCTTACACACTGAGGTTTCCCTATTGATAGGCAAGTACACACTAAGGTTGTTGTTTTCCCCGTAGAGGTTTATAAGATGAGTGATATGATAATTTATACACCCTTAGCTCACCTGAGATATAATCAGTGTGGTAAATAAGGTATGGAAAATGATTAGTTTCACTACTTGTAGATGTTGGACATATGTACTGGGGAGGACGTTCATGGGATTGATATTGAGCTCGGGCCTCATAGGGGCATCATATGTATCCTTGTTATTGAAGGAATCAGAGTCCTTATAGTTTACTTGATTAAGCATTATACATTGATGATTCCATATTGATTGGGTCTTACACAATGAGGATTACATATTAATTGGGGATTACACACTATGGTTTCCCTTGTCCTTAGGGCTTACTAACTAAGGATGAATAAGGTGATGAATTCCTAGGATTCTTTTTCACTTTGGTCTTCTGGATTACCTGACATGCAATGATTGTCTGCTTGACATGCCTTTGTTGTCTAGCTGACAAGTCAGAGAATGTTTTCATGGTTTATCATAATGAATTCATATGATCATGTTGGATTTTCCATGGGACTTCTCTTTTACTAGATAGAATGTCTAAGGTTTGTTGCATGATCAAGGCTAACTTTTCCATAGGACATCACATGAATCATATGCCTTGTCCTAGAAGCCAGCACACGATTTGACTGACATTTCTTAGAGTTTGTTGCATGATCCAACTAAATTTACATGGTTTCATTGTGAAAGATGACTAACACATATGGATTTCATCAAGAGAGTCAATGTGACATGGTTCATAGGGTGTCACATGTCCTGGATGACATGCCTAGTGGGAATTGAGAGACTTGGGTGGCATGCCTGGAGGACATCGCAAGAGTCAATTAACATGCCCATGTGCTACCACATGACTTAACTATCCTAAATTAGTTCCATTATATGATTCATGATACATTTATGAATATCACTTCAATAATAAGATGATAAAAACATAGCGTATCATGATATTTGGTGGGCACGCCTGTGAGGTTCTATATGACTTGTTTTGACATGTCCATTGGACTTTGCACGATACAAATGGTATTCTAGAGGAGTGTCGCATGATCTGAGTGACTTGTCCTAGTTCTGTCACATGTATTGGATATCTCACATTAAGCACATAATAATTAAATTATAAGGATTTTACTTATATCTCCTGTGTATTTATCTTTATTATATCCTTATATCACAAGTTCCTTATATTTGTTCAGTGTTGTCTTATTTTGAGTCTCACATAATCTATAAAATGTGTGCGATGTCTTTTGTGGATTCTTTTTGTAATCCTTCATGTGATATATTAATGATCACGTGATGTACGTTATACCTAATGTACAATCTCTATAGATATTCATAGATGTATTACATATTAGAAGACATTACAGTCACGAGATAAACCACTCCGAGAAGTCCGTTATGGTTCTTAGGTGTTACCATATGCCTGGGTATTAAAAATCCAACCATATCCCCCATTTTTTATGATGGGATTGGGAATTTATATTCCCAAACACCCTAGTGTTTCAATGGTTTTTGCGGCATATCTAGCGTGAATCTAGGATGGAGTCAGTGAAGGGCTCTTGCGCACACATCATCACGAGTCTACTTCTATCGATCACTCTGATGGTGTCACCTGTCGTTCAGTGACCAAGAGTCCCCTAATAAATGCGTCCTTTGTTGGATTATTTCCAATTAATGAGGACTTGTTGAATCATGTGGGTATGCTGAAGGACTTCCATATTTTCATATTGGCTTGTTCAAGGGCCTTCGTGAGACCAGAATGCCTATCGAATGATGTTTTCATGATCTCTGGTGACTTATTTGGGACGTTCCAAGAGACATGGATGATTTATCAAGGGAACTTCGTGGGATCAGGTTTTCTTGTCTAGATGACTTGTGAGACCATGTTGTAGACATCCATAGTGTTTCACAAGTGTTTTATAATTGCAAGAGCTCCTGCCCCCTCCCTTTTTATTCCCTTTGTTTTATTTGACAAAGGTTAGGGATTATGTGATGTTTCACAAGTGTGGTGAATGACATTTTCTCTATTTTGTTGGTGATGCTTCACGTGACCAATGGAGGTATTATGGGGTGTGAATGAGTATTTCATGAAAAAATTCTTCTATTTTTCCTTAGGGAGAAAAGGAGGGAGTTCATAGTCACCCATACAAACCTAATGTGGTTTGCGTGATAAGTATAACAATCCAAAGGGCAATCACGAGATGAGGAGGACATGTCACCAGGGAATCACTGTGTCTTGCAGATCACTGGGGGAGCATCACATGATATTCAATGACTGTGAGAGGCTCAGCCTCCTCCCATTTATTTCTTTTGTTTTATTACAAAAAGGCTCAGGGGTCTTGTGAGTTTTTTTGGTGTTTCCAGGGATAATTATCCTTCCCAATAGTGATGGATCACATAATACATATGTTTTCAAATGAAATTTCAATTTGGACTTTTTAATTTTATTTTATGAGAATTTTTAGATGGTTTTTCAGGCACGTCCCAATGAATAACCATGTGGCCTAGGGAAACTCATTCAGCTACCACTGCACGAGCATTGGATATATGAAGCATCTTTACAAGAGCGGGAGGATTAATCATAAGGGGATTCATGGTATATACTACAGGCTATGTACTTCAGGTGGAGTATTCACAATACCTTATAATGGTCATGAAATCACGAGTCCTTCGATGGATTATGTGATCTTCAGGTCTCAACATTATTCTCCATTGTTTGATTTTGTTGGGAAAATAATAACCATATTTAGGTATTCCTTTCTTTTTGAATTTTCTAATGCTCATTTGGTGGGATTCAACATATTATCCCCCTTAAGAGCGATATCTATGGGGACAAGGGATAGGTTCTGAGAATAGTTAATGTCAACCGGAGTCTTTGGAATTGTTGCGAATCAGTGTCTTGGGAGACATTTGGACTACCATGAAACTCTTATTATTCTTTGAAATTCCGTATATATAGAGGGGGGAAGGGTGGAATTATCCACTAGTTAGAATTTCCCTAGTGCTCTCTTGACTTGAATCTATCGTATACTCCTTCTATAAGACCGTTTTGTGAGTCCGGAACATGATACCTCATTTTGAGGCTTCATCGTGAAATCTGTCCCACAAGATTGCTTTTGCTTAGGAATTATTCCAATTCCAATACAAACCATAATTTGATTATTATTTTGAACTTCAACCATGAGGAACTACAATTGTCTTGAAGGTGTTCATGTGGTCCAATGGTTTGGTCATATGATCAGTTGATTATCATGTGATTCCTGTGATCATGTACAGGGAATGCAACCACGAGTCTCCAAAGGGGTAATGTGATTGCGCTATGTGATTTGAGGGTTATGAAACCTGTGATTTATTCGGTGGTTAGGAATTTCATGAACACTTTATACAATTCTCAAATCCCTTATTGATTCATGAAATTGGAACGATGCTACTGGAATTTTTATGACCATGTTTCTGACAAGAATTTATATCATATTCCTAAAATATGCCACTTAATTATTTTTATATGGCTTCCAGTTCTCCTTGAGCTTCACCAGCTGTGGCCAATCAAGGTGCCATGATTTATAGGAATCACAACACCAACCCTAGACATTGTGTGGATTCAAATAACAATGTTTGGAAGAAGTTCATATAATCTAAGCTTCAATATTACCCATATCATACTGAATACCTCTATATGGGTTGGGATTGATGGGTGATTCCATAATTCCTCCTTCATTTTTTAATCTGATATCTCATTGGGTGTCAATTTTTTCCGACTTCTTTCAAATGACAATTACTGTGGTTGTCCATCCAGTTATGGCCCTACCTTAGGGTTCATATTATCTGTTGGACTAATCTCCTCTGGGCCTGAAGAGTTGTGAATTTTCTTAGTAACCTATTGCTCATAGTTATTCAAATATTCTTGCCTCATCTATGAACAATCTGAGTATTAGATTGTACTAAAAATGAGATCTTTGACCCATTTTTAGTCTCTCCAATGAGTGGGCATGACCCTTCTGGGTTATGAAAGGATGCTTGGAGTTTTCCAATAATTTATATAGGGTTCATCTTTATGAAGCTATGTTAATATCCTAGTTCACTATCTATCGTTAGCCTGAACTTCTTCGAGAGATGATTAGTTGTTGGTTCCCTAACACCAAAAAATTTTATTTGTCCCATAGTGAAGTGGGAATCAGCTAATGGGACATCTTTCAGGTGTCTGTAATCCCTCCCCTTGGAGAAATGTACGATGAGTTCCTCCTTACTATATATCTCTAGGATTATCCCTCACAGACTCTAGTATTGGTGAGATACATGCTTATTATTGTTAAGTAGAAGCTGAAAAAGGAGATGAATATGTGGTCACTTATCTCTTTCAAGGACTTGATCAATATTTTCCTTTGTAGAAGTAGAGTTAGCCAACAATTATACATCATCATCGGTTCCCTTATCAATAAGTATGTGATAGAGATCACTCATATTGGGCCATTTTAGAGGCAAGAGATTATAACCCATGGGGATATTGTGGGAAATTAGAGAACTCTCTGAGTACGATACTAGAACGATTTATGGATATGTTTTTTAATGGGTGTCTTTTCCCAACTAGGTATGTATGTTCAAGGACATGATTTAGCACATTGGTGATGGTGGAATGACTTGCCGAAGAATGATATCTCAATTTATATGTATTAGTCCTTGAATGTCTTTTCCAATTCCTAGGATATATTCCACAAGGTAACACCCCTCATGGGATCATTGATCCTATCCAGTTTCTATTTGGATAGATTGGGGAGAACATTTATTGTTAAGAATAATAAAACACAATCTGGATCCTTAATGCTTCATCATTCCCTAGACTATTGAATATATCGGGAGTTGGGGCCATGTATCTAAGACCTTATGAGGTTAAATACGCACTGATAAAATCTAGCATCTTTTATTTTACTCCTATTCAAGCACTCGTTAGACAGATTATTGATAATCACGGTGGTTCCTTTGATGAAAGGTCATATATGATCTTTCTTCCGGATGGAGTTCTCACAGCCAGAGTGGATGAGCTTGTTACCTATGATCCTTATGAACCTTATTAGTTTTATCATCAGTTTTGATGCATTAAAAGGATATTCCCTCTTCCTTTAGTTAGTGTTTGAGGGGGATGACATCCTAGAGTCATCCACCAATTTTGGAAGATTCTAGCATGTGAAGATATAGGTGCTGAGATAATACATCATCTTGCTGATGCTTCCACCTTACATACCCAAATTTTTCCTAGGATTGGGTTGTATCTTACCGAGGTGGTTTTCAAGGCTAGATTGTTCGTGATGTAGATAGACCATTCGTTTCACAAAACCCTATTTTTTTGCAACAATGGAGCTTATTGAAGACCTTTGTGAGATGTCAAGGAAGTGACCTCATTCTAGTAATGAGTATTTTGAGGGTGAAATAAAATCTATTGATAAAGATAGTCCCCTATCACAAACTATATATAATACACTTATTGAGAGAAGAGAACACATAGTTTCTTCTCCTACCTTTCTATTGACTAAACTGGTTATTCCTAACCTCAAACCATTCCCATATCATTTTTCATGGAGGTTTATATGAAACATATACTAATTTGGGAGAAAATCCATTCATGGATTATAGATACTCCCTTAACATCATTTCATGACCAAGGGGACTACCTCCATCAGTTATTTTATGACTTGGGGGTAAGTTGTTTTGATCAAAAACCATTGTATGACATCATGAAACAAATCATCTAAACTCGGTGAAGTTTGGACACCAGTGAAATATATTTTCATGATATTTTTGATGAGGATCCCCTTATTAGATAGATGAGGGAGATGTTGGAGGCATTGGAGTTGGGTTGTTAGTTGATATCCAAATTGAAAGCTCAATTGGTTGCATGGACTATGAAGATATGAAGATATGAGGAGATTATTTCCCATCTGAGGTCTACTATTTCAACATCATCATCCTCATTGTCTACTACTTAGAAGAGGGTCAAATAGTTTCCTAATTTGGTCAAGACTCTTCATACTAGGGAGGATGTGGAGGAGGTGGTGATAACGACAATCTAGCATTCCATTGATGCTTCCCACCAGAATATTTTCGATTTCACTATCACAACTGATCAACTTTTATCACAGTTCAACCTTTGTAATGAATTCCATTTTTATGAGACTTTAGAGAGACTCCAAAATGTGGATACTCCTCCCTCTTTTTTCACACTGTTAATGGATGAATTTTTTGATCCTTCTATACAACTATCCGGTTTACTTTCCTTCATGATGTGTATGATATCTCATTACTCAGATATTGTGAGAGTTTCTAACACTACATATCCATTAAGTTTATACTGAATGAAGAAGAATATCTGGATTTAAATATAGAAATTATAAAATATTCCCATTGAGAGATACATCTGAATGCCCACTAATATGAGATTCTTTATCAATAATCTATTCCAGCTATCATGAATTCACTCGATTTGAAGAAGGATCATCTGGGTAGGATATATGTCTTGGATGGATTGTGATATATCATTATCCAAAGATAATGTTCTTGGTTAAAGTAGATTCATTTCTTCTATGTCAATATGGAAATTCTTACAAGCTTTTTTAGGCTAAATTTTTGTTGTAATTTAGTTTAGGGTCTTTTAGATCAGACCTGATATTTATCTAGTTTAGGGTCTTCTAGCTTAGACCAGATATTGCTCTATTTTAGTGACTTTTAAATTGTATGTGATATTGCTTTATTTTAGGGTCTTTTAGCTCATACATGATATTTCTTTGGTCTAGGATCTTTTAGCTCAGAGTTGATATTGGTTTATTTTAGGGTCATTTAGCTCAGACCTGATATTGCTTTTGTTTAGGGTCTTTTAGATCGAACCTAATATTTCTCTAGTTTAGGGTATTTTAGATCGAATCAGATATTACTTTAGATTATGGTCTTTTAGCTCAGACATAAAATTTCTCTCATTTAGGGTCTTTTAGCTCAGTCCTAATATTTCTCTAGTTTAGGGACTTTTAGCTGATACATGATATTGCTTTAGTTTAGGGACTTTTATCTCAGACATGATATTGATATAGTTTACGGTCTTTTAGCTCAGACAAGATATTACTCTAGTTTAGGTTCTTTTAGCTTGGACCTAATATTTATTTTTTTGAGGGTCCTTTAGCTTGGACCCAATCTTGCATTAGTTTAGGGTATCTTAGCTTGGACTTGATATTGCTTTAGTTTAGTGTCTTTTAGTTTAGACTTGATATTGCCTTAGTTTAGTGTCTTTTTGCTCGGTCCTGATATTTCATTAGTTTATGGTCTTTTAGATCTGACCTGATATTTCTCTAGTTTATGGCCTTTTATCTTGGACATGATATTGCTCTAGCTTAGGGTCTTTTAGCATAGAACTGATATTGCTTTAGTTTAGGGTCTTTTATATCGGACCTAATATTGATCTGATTTACAGTCTTTTAGATAGCACCTGATATTACATTAGTTTAGGGTATTTTAGCTCAGACTGATATTACTTTAGTTTAGGTCTTTTAGCTCAGACCTTCTATTAATGATTAGGGGATGTGGTGAAGACATTCTAGGAGTGACCCAAAACAATCTAAGGTGTTAGGTGCTATCATGGTGTTTCTATGGCTCATAAGGGT
Source organism: Viscum album (assembly GCA_963277665.1). Taxonomy (NCBI): domain Eukaryota; kingdom Viridiplantae; phylum Streptophyta; class Magnoliopsida; order Santalales; family Viscaceae; genus Viscum; species Viscum album. Next base: position 1,894,535,201 of record OY728121.1, on the reverse strand, counting down.
CAAAATTTATTTTTTTAGACTAACTCATTTGGTTTATGACAATGGCCACAAATTCATGATCCATATGCATGCATGCATAGTTTATTAAAGTATACATGAAGTTGTGTACCTCTCCCAAAGGCCATGGATTATTTATAGAGGTAATATGGTTGAGTAACAAATACTAGGGATACTAGGTCCTCCTAAATAGTTGGAATATGGGTGTGCTCATAACATAAAAGTTTGATTTGTGGGAAGATATTCTGGGTATTTCCCATGACATTCTAAGATGCTATATTCCACAATGGTGTTACTATGGATCCCAAGGAGTGAGGCTCTGTTCTGACAAGAAGGAGATGCCTTTAGTTGGTGGGTCAAGGACCCCATGCATCGGTATCATGATAAATAAAAATATGATCTCCAATCCTCTCCGAGGGCCATGATAGATTTATGAAGACTAAAACATCCAGATGAAAAAGTTGGGTGTGGGGGTAGGCTATCTAAGAAGGGTTCTATCACCCCATGGAAATTATCTCCTAAATTATGAAGTTTGATTCCTAATCCATGTGGTTTTGAATCATGAGGTGTGGGCCATCATAGGTTCAGGAATGGAATTTTTCATTCCAACATTGGGAAAGGGTACAAAAAGCAGTGATGTAACATAGAGGATGCAAAATCCACTCAGATAGTTTGGTATGAAGACTATAATTAATGATCCATGGTGTTCGAATCCAGAGGATGATATGAGACAATCATACTAGGAGTTGTTCAGACACACTAGGGTGTGGATTACTGCCATAGTGATGTTAGGGATCACAAGGGTCAGAATATCCTTTTTTAGAGTGATGTATTTGGTTGAAGGCCATAGGTGCATATGCATGAGCCATATGAATACATTTATAGTCAAGAAAATGGTCCCTTGAAGCCGTTTATATTTTCTCAAGGTCCATGGAAGGTATATGGTGATCTGAGGAACCCCAAATCATGAAGTGTGATTTTCAGAAAGTGTAATATCCAAGGAGGGTTTGATCACCTTAAAAAAAGTGCCACTGCTTAGTGAACATACTCTGACATCGAAGAGGTATGAAAAGTCATTATGTTAACTTTTTCTTGGATCAGGGGGTCTAGTGAGAATAACTTGTCTTTTACCCAGGATACAGAGTAATCCCTATGAGCTTTATTCCTTACACATTTGCGCCCTAATTTTTTTCCAAAACACAGGAGATGAAGAGTTTAGAGTGAAAATAATTTATTTTTTATCAGGTTTCCCTTTTCGAGCTATCATCATGACAAGTTTTGTGTCTCTTTATCTATTAGTTTAAGGTCTTGTAGATTGGACCATTATAGTATAGAGTTTAAGGTTTAACATATTTGACTAAAGTGAAGATCATTTAAATTTGTGACACACATAGACCTATACGGGGGATGATACACAAGTACCTAATTAGGATACCTAGGATAAATATAACTCCATCGTCCTTCTGTGAAGGATATTAAAATGTTCTAAACCATGAATAAAGATTCATGGGTCATGAGTAATGATGTGGGATAGTCATAATAGGAGTATTTCAGAAACATAGAGGTGTTGAGTGCTAATGTAGTGATGTCAGGGATCAAAAGGGTTATAATGTCCTTTTTTAGAGTGAAAAAGTTGGTTGATGACCATATGCACATATTCACAAGCTATAGGCACACATGCATAATAAATGAAAGGGTCCCTTGAAGATATTTATATTTTTCCAGGGGTCATGGATGAATTATGTTGTCCCAACGGATTAAAGTCGTGATGTTTGGTTTATGGATTGAGGTTATTAAAAAAATGATTCAAGAACCCCATACTCCGGTTGACTAGGGTATGTCTCTTATGGTCCTTTCATGAGGATTGATGATTGGTGATGACCTTTGTGTAGTTTAATGTCATGTGTTAAGGACATGTTTCATGTAGTTTAATGTCTTGTTGTGGGGTTGTCTGTCCCTAATGTGAAATGGTTGTATTACTAAAGGTCCCATTGACATAATGATGGGTTTCAATCCATATCCCATGGTGATGGGGAATCAAGCCACACATAGTTCTTAATGATGTTCCCTATACTGGTCTAACCCGTACCCACAGAGGGGGGCAGAGTTATATTTATTTGTTATGAATGGGCTAGGTGTTGGGAATCAAGATGTCGCTACATATCCAATGAGGTCAAAAATCAAGTCACACATAGTTCTTCAATGGGAAACTCTTTTTGAATGTCTATCCCATATGCAGATGTGGGAATTGATTCCATTGATTGTTGTAGATGGACCTAGGATTAGAGATCTAGGCATTACTACATATCCTATAATGATAGGAATCAAGCCAAATATGGTTCTTAAGGAACCATGTAGTTTAACATCATGTTGAAAGTAAAAATATGGATCAACATGAAAAATATATGATGTTGTGGTTGGTCCCAAGGATAGAAGTATGGGCATCTCTACTTATCTCATGAAAATGAGAATCATTCCACACATAATTCTTGAAGAATTGTGAAATTTAACGTCATACAACAAGGATGTGGATTCCCAAATGTGAAATGGTGGTATTGAGGCTAGAGTTGTGGTAGAAGACCAACACCAACTACAGTGGCCCTCTTAGGCGTGGTTTAAAGGATTATGCAGTTTCATGTCTTGCAGGGGACATTAACTATGCAGTTTAATGTTGTGCAATGAGAACACATGGTATTCCTTTTATGTTCCTGAATTCAGGATCAAGATGGACCTATCTAATGTTTTCATACATTTTTATTATAGGGAAACGCTTACTGATACTCTTAGGTCCCTGTGAGCTATGCTCAGTGTTATGAAAAATGAATGGAAAGGGTTTATCTCATAGTATAGAGAAATTTAAAAGTTGTAAAAGGGAATTTTGAATCATGTGGTGGCTGAACCAAGATACAAGATGAAGTTTTCACTAAATATCTAATTGGAAATGAGAAACAATTCATACATTTTTCTAGGAAACCCGTGAAGTTTAACTTCATGTGGTATGGATGTGGGTGGCTTGATGTGAATGAATATAGATATTATGGATCCATGCAGTTTTTTGTCATATGGCAAGAAAATAGATCACCCAATGAGAAGGAAATTAATCCTATGGATGGGACCAAGGATAGGGGCTTGGGTGTCACTACATATCCTATAATAGAAGGAATAAATACATATGTGTTTCTTAAGTAACCATGAAGTTTAACATCATGTGGGTAGGATGAAATCTATATAGTTTAACATTTTCTGTTCAGGATGAGCTCTGTACAGTTTAAATTCATGTGGTTAGGATGAGATCTGTATAGTTTAACATCATGTGGTCAGGACGAGTTCTGTACAGTTTAACATCATGTGGTAAGGATGATCTCCATACAATTTAATGTCATGTGTTCAGGATGAATGATGAGTAATGTTATTAATATTTTCATGACTTATTATGTAATCCCTTTACTGATTTTATATGAAATGTTCATAATTTGTGTGAAATATTAATGTTTTAATATTAAGTATAATTTTTGTGCATTTTTTAGAAGTAGTCCAATTGAGTCAGGTTACTGTTTTAATAATAACTATCACTATAATGATCCACATTGTGTGGTTATTATTTTTTGGTATTCTACTTTAAATATAAAACATTTCATTAGAAGGTAACATGAGCCAATTCTTCCATTTGAAGGTCATATGGTCCTCGCAAACAAGACCAAAGAATATATGAAGAAACTGGACTATTCATGAAGATTGATTTACTGGGCTACATTAAAAATTACAAATTATTTTTTTCTCCACCATAGTTTGGAGGACAATTCAAGGTGTCTTGTATAATAATTTCAGGGCCCAAATATAAGAACAAGGGTTCCAAATGAAGCTTTAAAATCCAGCCCACCATTCTGGCTGAGAATTAAAATCAGTATAGTATGCATTACATATCTCATGATTTAAGTAAAAATATAGATGAGATTTTGCAGTGTGAAAGAGTAGATATAGGTGGCCGATGTTTTTGAAGAAATAATTCGGATTTTAAGGCATATTACTATTCAAAAACCCTTTCACATTTGGGACTTTAAAAAGACTGTATTGAAATGGACAGTTTATCTTTGTCTAATAAACCTATGATAACTTTTGATCCTTAAGTCCAAATGACTCCAAATTATGGAAGTAGTCGACCAACATTATTATATAAATCTTTGAAGAAGTCTATTTTTCCACATTAGGCTTTTTGAATAGCCAAATTGGTGATGCAAGTGGAGGGACAAATTGGGAATTCAAACAGTCCACTCTTTGGGCTATTAATACTCTCCACTTCTCTCCTTGAGAGGGTTTGGCATTTTAGAAGAGAGGATAACATATTGGCACGACCAAATCCTTTACAAAGTCTCGGGAGGACCTGCCATACTCATGTTTTTGTGACTTTGGATAAATAATAGTGTGTCAAAACCAACAAATTTTGAATGCTCAATTTTTGATTTAGAAAATTATTTTCCCCAACCATGAGAACAAACATTTTAATTCATGCCAAGGACACCTATGACCATCCTTTTAAAATATGTGTTTTCCCACCCATTTTTGAGTCTTGAGTTTATGAACCTTCGAGCTCAATTTCCTACCTTAGTGTGTATTAATATGATAGAGTCATTTTCTGAACCACATGAGAATCACAATAGCTAAATAGCCTCCCATTTCCCTTAAATTAATCCTCCTTTTAAAAGCCCCTTCAAGCCTATGAAAACCTTTTATTTGACATTCACATTACAATCCCAATACCTTATCCCACCCAATATTAACATGGATTTTCATTGCATAAGTTTTTGAAATTTAAGTGTGGGGGGAATGGATTTCATTTTTAGGTATCATTTCCTTACATTCCGGTGTGTTATCACATGATTGAGGGAAAGAATCCATTTTAGTGTGGGGGTGGGGAGGTTTTCATTCAGTGGGATTTTGGAATGTATTGTGCAAATGATATTGAAAAGTGTTAAAAAATTAAAAACAAATCAAAATAAAAAAAATAAAAAAAATGAAAAACTGGGATGTGTCTTGGGTAGTTCAAAAATCACTCTTTATCAACCTTTGATCTTGTTATAACAATTATAATTAGTGTCGTGAGGAGATCAAACATGGGTTGGGATATGAGTGTGAGATCTGTTTCAATGTAAACTTTCGAAAAAACAATTAAAAAAATGAGAAGAAAAAAAAGAACACTTGAATTATATTCTTATTGAGAGAAGTTCTGTGTTTTGTAAATGTTTCATCTTCTCATTACATTCATATTTTATTCCTCTATTGTGTCTTTCTTCACACAATCATTCCCTTGTAAATATGTGTTTTCATTTCCTTCCATGTTTTTTTTCAAGAAAATGTGCATTTCTTTTTCTATGTTGCTATTTTAACCCTCTTCTTCTCTCTCTTGAACATTATATTCCTACCATCCCATAGACACATAAAAACCCCTTAAAATGACCTCTTGATTCTTGTTCACTTTGGATAGGGATTGGTAGCAGAGATCTCTTTTCAAACTCTAATATTTTCACTTTTGGTTGGTGAAAGAGTGAACATCCACAAATGAATTTTATCATCCTGAGAGGTGTGAGTTTTGAGTGTCCACATTTTCCATTTCTAAATTTGAGAATGAAAAAATGAATTAGTTTTGGAATATTTTTTCTGTAACAACTTGTTGTGGAATTCAAAATGGATGAGTGAAATAGTCTTAACCTCCCCTGATTGGAGAAAACAAAATTTTAATATTTGTTAGTGAGTGAAAATGATTTTGTCATGTTTTTATATTTGTTGCACATGAGGACATGCACAAAACTAAGTGTGGGGGAGTTGATATTATTAATATTTTCCTGACTTATTATATACTCCCTTTACTGATTTTATATGAAATGTGCATAATTTGTGTGAAATATTAATGTTTTAATATTAAGTATAATTTTGAGCATTTTTTAGAAGTAGTCCAATTGAGTCAGTTTATTGTTTTTATAATAACTATCACTATAATGATCCAAATTGTGTAGTTAGTTTTTGTAGGATTCTCATTTAAATATACAACATTTCATTAGAAGGTACCATGATCCAATTCTTCCATTTGAAGAGTCATATGTTCCTCACAAACAAGACCAAAGAATCTGTGAAGAAACTGGACTATTTATGAAGATTGATTTACTGGGAAACGTTAAGATGTCCAAATTCTATTATTCTCCACCATAGTTCGGGGACAATGCGAGGAGTCTTTTTTAAAATTTTCAGGGCCCAAATCTAAGAACAAGGGGCCCAAATGAAGCTTTAAAATCCAGCCCACCATTCTGGACAAGAATTAAAATCAGTATAGTATGCATGACATATCTCATGATGTTAGCCTACAATCGATCTAAGAATTTGCAGTGTTAAATAGGAGATATAGGTGGCCAACATTGTTGAAGAAATCATTCATATTTGAAGGCATCTTATAATTCAAAAACCCATTCACATTTTGGACATTAAAAAGAATAGATTGAAATGGACAGTTTATCTTTGTTTAAAAAATAAGCCATAAATTTTGATCATTAAGTCCAAATGAATCCCAATTTTGAGAGTAGTCGTCCAACTTTATTATCTAAAACTTTTAATAAAGATATTTCTCGAAATTTGACTGTCTGAATAGCCAAATTGGCGATTCAAGTGGAGGGACAGATTGGGAATTCAAACAGTACACTCCTTGGGCTATTAATACTCTCCCCTTCTCTCCTTGAGAGGGGTTGGCATTTCATAAGAGTGGATAACATAATGGCACGACAAAAGCCTTTCCAAAGGCTTGGGAGGACCTTCTATACTCATGTGTTCACTTGAGAGACCTTTCCTCCTCTCTTTGTTTTCACTTACTTTCGTTTTCTTCGTTTTAGTAATATTGCAAGTCTCTTTGTTTGTAATTCTTTTTTAATGAATGTTTCTTCTTAAATATATCTTATTCTTCTCCACCTTCTATAGTTTAATATTAATTTTCTTAAAATAGTTTAAATTCAGTTGAATCCCCTTCCCTTATTTTACTTCCTCGTTCAATCGCAAATCCATTTTTAATTATCATCATTGTTCATGTGTGTGTGTTTGACGTACCACTCTATTCTAATCCATTTCTTCTTCTTCTATTCTTAATTTTTCAAGATCATTATTATAACCATAATATTAAAAAACCAAATGGATGAGTAAATATCTCATTGGAGTGAGTTATAATTTAGGGATGTTAAGTGATTGAGAGTATTTTCTCGATGTGTATTCGTTAATTTAACATTGTGTATGTTGGACTTAATTTGTCATGGATTAATGACATATTTTGATTAGCATGTTGTTTCCATGGATTATTGGAACTAAAAATACACTACCATAAACATGTACTGATTAAGATTAAAATCCTAATTACATTATGGCTTGGAATAAATTTTTAACACTTAGGAATTTTGATCGACGTCAACTTGTGAAGTGGGTGTTAATTTAAATGAAATATAAAGCAAAGCTCAAGGATATCACAAGCTTAACTACCTAATGATGAACTCACCCCAATATTTATCAATTTGTAAAATCAATTATATACAATCAATAATTTCAATTATGCTCTACAAACAAACCCCCCTAATCAAAATACATTCGACTAAAAACAAACGACTATTATAATGTATCATCACCGAGGATTCGACCCGAGTGCTGCTATAAACATTAGCAGAGCACCAGAACATTCACCGGTCGATAGGCAAAAATCGTCCGTGCATTTCAAATGGCGTCGTTTCCAGGGATGGTGCTTTATGTAGTCATTAGTTTCTGGTTATCATAAAAAAATCCAAGAAAAACAAAATTTAATAAAACATTGAAAAAAAACACAAAGAAAAACCCGCCTTCCTCTTAAAAATCATAAACTGAAAAAAATACAAAGAAAACCCCGTCTTCCTCTTTATTCCAAAATTTCTCTGAATGCCCCATAGCCTCCCAAAAAATCCCTCGGATTTTTTTGACCCTGATATTGATCAAAAACATCGCCAACTTAGGAGGAATATCAGAGTTAGTCAAATTATTCAAGAACCAGTCCTCATCCAACCAGTTGAATTTGAAATGGCCAATCCTAGGGAAAAAAACCTTAAAGAACTCGCAGCCCCTGATATGAATTACCAACCTCTTGGTATTCAATATCCAAACATAGAAGCTGACTTCGAACTCAAATCGGGTTTGATTCATCTTCTCCCTCATTTTCACGGTCTAGCCGGTGAGGATCCACATCTTCACCTTAAAGAGTTCCAATTAGCGTGCTCTACCATGAAGCCTCAAGGGGTTTTTGAAGAACAAATCAAACTCCGAGCATTCCCTTTTTCCCTATCTGACACTACTATGTCATGGCTCTACTACCTACCTCCTGGTTTCATAACAACATGGAATGACATGAAGCAGATTTTCATAGAAAAATTATTTCCTGCTTCTCGTACTGCTTCTATCCGAAAGGAAATAAGTGGTATTCATCAGTTCCCATGTGAATCACTCCATGAGTACTAGGAGAGGTTAAAAAATCATGTTGCAACATTCCCACACCATCAAATTCCTGACCAACTCTTGATCTAATACATCTATGAGGGGTTATTGGCTATGTAGAGAACTCTCATTGATTCTGCAATTGGCAGTGCTCTTGTTGATAAAACTCCCGCAGCTGCAAGAGATCTCATAAGTAACATGGTTGCAAACACAAAACAATTCCATACTCGAGCACATGCTCAAGTCAAACAAGCCAAAGATAATCAATCAATTGAGCCGAACATGATGACCGAGTGGATGAGTGAACTTACAGGTCTTGTGCGACAACTAGCTATGGCTATAAAATCTCCAACCTTGTCTTCTCCACAATCAATGTTTCCTGGACCTGTCAAAAATTGTGGAATCTACAACTCTCCATCTCATCCAACTGACACATGTCCACAACTTCAAGAGGATCAATCCGATTCATCTGTACCAATGGAGCTCAATGCAGTATATGCTCACCGGAACACCAATCCTCAATTATCAGGTCAGTTTGTCAAAACTTCAACCAACCTCACTCTGATACCTTATTTTCTTCATATAACCAAGTTCTGAGGTATGGTAATCCCGTCTCTCATCCCCCTCAATTCCGTCCTCAAAACCAAAACCATTTTCAATATGGTCATGTTGTTGGTAACTTCCAACAACCTTATCCTTTTGTACCTCAACCTAAAAGGATCAATCCTCCTCCTACTCCTCCTGGATTCCACTATCCAAGTGAGACGTCCCAATTTTCAAACCAATTCAATCGCTTTCCCAAAAACCAAAATCAAGGTAATCCAAATCCGGGACAAGCCTCTTCTTCCGTGAAACCATGGGAAAGTGCTGTAGAAGATCTTGCCTCCTTCACCCGTTCTAGTCTCAAGAACATTGAAACTAAAATTGGTCAACTTGCATCCCACCATAGTCAGCAGCAAAAATATAATTCTTCCCAACTCCCATCTCAACCATTACCCAACCCCAAGGGTAATGTAAGTGCAATTTCACAAAGATCAGGAAAGAAAATTTCTATGCCTCAAGATAAGTCCTCAAACCCCCCTTTGAATGTTGACCTAGAAAATGAAAAGAAAAAGAAACTTGACAAGCAACCTGAAACCATTTCCTCACCTCCTTCCATTCCACTTAGGAATCCAATTACTTTTCCACAAGCTGTCTATAATCCAAAGAAGTAATTTGAACCCAATCCTGAAATGATCGACATGTTTAGACGTGTTGAAGTCAACATTCCACTCTTAGATGCCATCAAACAAATTCCTAAGTATTCCAAGTTTCTTAAGGAATTGTGCACCCACAAGAGGAAACTTAGGACCTTTGAAAAAGTTTCCACCTAGCAGTCCATACCCATTAAGTGAAAAGATCTAGGTACCTTTACGGTTCCAGGCCAAATTGGAAGTTCAAACTTTGATGATGCACTCATAGACCTAGGAGCCTCAATTAATGTCCTTCCCAAATCCAAGCCTTAACTTAATTAGGATTTTAATCTCAATCTATGCATGTTTATGGTAGTGTTTTTGTAGTTCCAATAATCCATGGAAACCACATTCTAAACAAAGTATGTCATTAATCCATGACAAATTAAGTCCAACAGACACAATGTTAAATTAACAAATACTCATCGAGAAAATACTCTCAATCACTTAACATCACTAAATTATAACTCACCCCAATGAGATATTTACTCAGACATTTGGGTTTTTAATATTCTGGTTATAATAATTATGATGATAAATTGAGAATAGAAGAAAAAGAAAGGAATTAGAAAAGACTGGTACGCCGAACACACACACACACGAACAATGATGATAATTAAAAACGGATTTGCGATTGAATGAGGAAGTAAAATAAGGGAAGGGGATTAAACTGAATTTAAAATATTTAAAAACATTAATATTAAACTAAATAAGTTGGAGAAGAATAAGATATATTGAAGAAGAAACATGCATTAAAATAGAATTACAAACAAAGAGACTTACACAATTACTAAAACGAAGAAAACGAAAGTAAGTGAAAACAAAGAGAGGAGGAAAGGTCTCTCATGTGAAAAAATTAGTATGTATGGTCCTCCAAAGCCTATGGAAAGGCTTTTTTCGTGCCAATATGTTATCCTATCTTATCAGATTCCAACCCTTTTGAATGGAGAGGAGGGGATGTATTTATATCCCATGGTGGTGGAATGTTTACATTCCAGAAATAACCCTCCACTTTTATCCCAAATATGGACATCCAGACAGCTGAATCCTGAGAAATCTTCTTCTTCAACGTTATAGATAATAAAGTTGGCCGACTAATCTCAAAATTTTGATTCATTTGGAATTAAGGATCAAATGTTATAGCCAGATGATTAAACCAAGTAAAACTGTCCATTTCAATCCAGTCTTTTTTAAGTCCATAATGTGAAACGGATTATGAATATGAATATGACATCAAATCAGAATGGTTTCTTCAAAAACGTAGGCCGAATATATCTCCTATTTCACACTGCAAAATCTCAGCTCGATTGGATGCTTACATCATGAGATATGTCATTCATACTATACTAATTTTAATTCTCGGCCCAAATGGTGGGCTGAAATTTAAAGCATATGTTAGGCCCCTTTTGTTTGGAGTTGGAACTTGAAATTTTAATCCAAGACTACTAACATTGTACCCAGAATTATTGAGGAGAATTAATGTTTTTTGAATTCTGGATTGATCCCAGTAAATCGATCTTCAAGGCTGGTCCATTTTGTTCACAGATTCTTTGGTCTTGTTTGTGAGGACCATATGACCCTTCAAATGGCCTAATTGGATCATGGTACCTTCTAATGAAATATTTTATATTGAATTTATAATCTAAAAAAATAAGAACCATACAATTTGGATCAGTATAGTGATCGTTACTATTAAAACATTAAACTGAATCAATTGGACTACTTCTAAAAATTCTAAAAAATTATACTTAATATTAAAACATTATTATTTCACACAAATTATGCACATTTCATAAAAAATCAGTAAAGGGGGAATATAATAAGTCATGAAAATATTAATAAGATCAACTCCCCAACACTTAGTTTTTTTCATGTCCTCATGTGCAACAAATATAAAAATATGAAAAATTCATTTTTACTCACCAAAAAAAATTAAAATTTTGTTTTCTCCAATCAGGGAGGTTTAGAATACTTCACTCATCCATTTTGAATTCCACCACAAGTTGTTACAGACACAATTTTCCAAAACTAATTCATTTTTTCATGCTCAAATTTATAAATGGGAAATGTGGACACTCAAAACTCACACCTCTCAAGATGATAAAATTCATTTGTGGAGGTTCACTCTTTCACCAACCAAAATTGAAAACCTTAGAGTTTGAAAAGATCTCTCAGATTCCAATCCCTATCCAAAGTGAAAAATAATCAAGAGGTAATTTAAAGGGGGTTTTCTGTGGCTATGGGATGGTAGGAATATAATGTCCAAGAGAGAGAAGAAGAGGGTTAAAATACCAACATAGAAAAAGCAATGCACATTTTTTTGAAATAAAACATGGAAGGAAATGAAATCACATATTTATAAGGGAATAATTGTGTGAAGAACGACAGAATAGAGGAATAAAATATGAAGTTAATGAGAAGATGGAATATTTACAAAACAAAAAACTTCTCCCAATAAGAATATAATGCAAGTGTTCTTTTTTCCCTTTTCCTTTTTTTCATTGTTTTTTCAAATGTTGACCTTGAAAAAGATCTCACACTCATATCCCAACCCATGTTTTATCTCCTCACGACACTAATTTTAATAGTTATAACAAGATCAAAGTTTGAGGAAGAGAGATTTTTTACCTACCCAATACACAACCCATTTTTTGATTTTTTTTGATTTTGAATTTTTTTTGAATTTTTTTGAGCACTTTTTAATATCATTTGTACAATAAATTCCCAAATCCCACTGAATGACAAACACCCCCCCCCCCCACACACTAAAATGGATGCTTTCCCTCAGGCATATGATAACACACCGTAATGTAAGGAAATGATACCCAAAAATGAAATCCATTCCCCCGCATAGTTAAATTTCAAAAACATATGCAATGAAAATCCATGTTGATATTGAGTGGGATAAGGTTTTGGGATTGTAATGTGGCTATCAAACAAAAGGTTTTCTTAGGCTTTAAGGGGATTTCAAAAGGAGGATTAATGTAAGGGAAATGGGAGGCTATTTGGCTATTGTGATTCTCATGTGGTTCAGAAAATGCCTCTATCATATTAATACACAAAAAGGTAGGAAATTCAGCTCGAAGGTCCACAAACTCAAGACTCACGAATGGGGGTGAAAACACACATTTTCAAAATATGTCCATAGGTGGCCTTGGCATGAAAGCAAATGTTTGTTCACACTTTTTGGGAAAATCATTTTCCAAATCAAAAATTGAGCATTCAAAATGTGTGGGTTTTGACAAAAAATTATTTATCCAAAGTAATAATGAAAGTACAAAATTTTTTAAATAAAAACATGTTTGTTAACTCCCGAAAATGGTTGTAAAAAATTTCAAAACTCAATGGTGAGTAAGCATGACTTATAATTTTTTTTTTATTTTTTAAGTTATTGTTTTTTTTTTGTTTTTTTGGGTTTTTTAGGTTTTTATTTTTGTAGAGATACACCCACACAAAAGAGAAAGTGAAAAATGAAGGTTTTGACAAAGAAAATGGTAAAAAAAATTGAATTAGAGAGGAAGAAGAAGAAAGAGGTAGAGAGAGGAAGAGATAGAGAGAGTTAATGAGAAATATGTGCCCCCAGGTTTGGATTTGGAGGGTCGCCTTCTTCATCTAGTGGTAGGTCGGATAGAGAAGTTGGGGAGCTAGTGGAAGTCGATGTTGATCCAAGATTGTGCATCCTCGCATGTCGATGCTTTAACCGATGCCCATTAACCGTGAATGTATTTTTGGAAGAGGGGTCTTTGACTTGCACTGCACCAAATGGGTAAACATTAGTAATAACAAAAGGTCCTTCCCCACGAGAATTAAGCTTACCTGGGTGAAGTCGAAATCTAGAATTGAAGAGCATTACCTTTTCACCTTCATGAAATACCATTCTCAGGATGTGTCTATCATGGAGTACCATAGCCTTCTCTTTGTACCGATTGTAATTCTCATAGGATTCAAGTAGAAGCTCCTCTAGTTCATCCAATTGCAACAATATTTCTTCACCAGATTTTTCACAATCAAGATTACAGGTTTTCATAGCCCAAAAACACTTATGTTGGATTTCAACTGGTAAGTGACATACTTTAACAAAAACTACCGCAAAAGGAGAAATCCCAATTGGTTTTTTATAGGCAGTTCAATAATCCCAAAGGTCTTCAGAAAGTCTCTAAGGACAATCTTTTTCTGGTGGGCTTAACAATTCTCTCATGTACTCTTTCACTTCTCTATTATAGAGTTCAACCATGACATTTGTTTGAGGGTGATATACAGTTGAAGTTTTATGTACAACCCCATTCTTTTTCAGAAGATCATCCATGGTTCTATTACAAAAATGGGTTCCTAAGTCACTGATCGAGGAATGTGGTGCGCCAAATCTTTGGAATATGTGGGTCTTTATGAACTCACTAATAGTATGAGCATCATCCTTCCTAGTGGGTTTGTCCTCAACCCACCTTGAAACATAATCGACTTCAATAAGGATGTATGAGAATCCATTGGAAGGGGGAAATGGTCCCGTGAAATCGATGCCCCAAACATTGAAGATCTCGCAGAAAATTAAAGGATTTTGGGGCATTTCATTTCTCTTGGAAATTGTGCAAAACTTTTGGAAAGTGGGACATGATTGACAGAACTCATGTGAGTCCTTGAATAGTGAAGGCCAGAATAATCCAGAGTCTAGGACCTTTCGGGAGGTCCTTTGTGGTCCAAAGTGGCCACCTCCTGGAAGTGAGTGATAGAATTCTAATATGGAAGAATGTTCATTTTCATCGACACATCTCTTTATTACCATGATAGCCCCAATTTTCCAAAGTTTATTTTCATCCCAAAAATAGTATTTTGAATCACTTTTCAACTTCATTTTTTGTTCTTTTGAAAACTTTTGAGGAAAAACACCAGAAACCAAGTAATTTTCAATTGGGGCATACCATGGTATTTTTGGAGTGAGAGATGAAAGGTGCTCAGTGGGGTATTCAGGATCGATGATTTCAGATTGAGAAGAATTAGAAATTATACTCAAGTGATCAGCAACATGTTTTTCTTTTCTTGGTCTATCTTTGAATTCAAGTTCAAACTCTTGGAGCATTAGGATCCATCTTATTAGCCTCGGGTTGGAATCAATTTTCTTGAGTAAGAACTTTATATAAGAATGGCCTATGAAGATGATGATTTTGGCACATAATAGATAGGGCCGAAATTTATCTAAGGCAAACACCACTTCAAAAAGTTCCTTTTCAGTGACAGTGTAGTGAGATTGAGTTTCATCCATTGTTTTTGAGGCATAATAGATGACATGAGGAATTCTTTTTCTTCTTTGACCAAGAACAACCCCAACAGCTCTATCATAAGCATCACACATCAACTCAAAGGGTAATGACCAATATGGGGGTTGGATTATTGGGGCTGATGTTAGAGCAGTTTTGAGTTCAACAAAGGCTCTCTTGAAAACCTCATCGAAATGGAAAGTGACATCATTTTAGAGAAAACAAGTGAGTGGGAGGGAAATTTTACTGAAGTTATGGATTAATCTCCAATAGAAACCAGCATGACCGAGAAATTAATGGATGTCTCGAATAGAGTTGGGTTTAGGAAGTGATTGGATCACTTAAATTTTGGCAGGATCAACTTCAATACCATCTTTTGAAACTATGTGCCCTAGAACAATCCCATTTTCAACAATGATGTGACATTTTCAAAATTTAACATAAGGTTGGACTTGACACTCTTTTGGAGGACAAGAGAGAGTGAATTGAAACTAGATTCAAATGACTCACCATAAATGGTGAAGTCATCCATGAAGACTTCCATGCAGTGTTCAACGAATTCCGAAAAGATACTCATCATACAACTCTGGAATGTTGCAGGAGCATTGCAAAGTCCAAAAGGCATTCTTCTATATGCATATGTTCCAAAGGGGCATGTGAAAGTAGTATTTTCTTGATCTTGAGGTGCGATTGGGATTTCAAAATAGCCAGTGTATCCACCAAGAAAGAAATAGTGTAACTTTCCAGATAATCATTCTAGCGTTTGATCAAGGAATGAAAGTGGGTAGTTATCTTTTCGTGTTTCAGCATTCAATTTTAGATAATCAATGCATACACGCCATTTGTTCTTCAATCAAGTTGTGACTACCTCCCCATGTTCATTTGTGACAATAGTTATCCCACCCTTCTTTGGTACAACCTGAATTGGACTAACCCATTCAATATCAGTAATTGGGTAGATAATACCAGCTTTAAGAAGTTTGTGATATCTTCCCTAACTACCTCAAGGATGAGTGGATTGAGTCTTCTTTGTGGTTGTCTAATTGGTTTGGATGACTCCTCAAGATGGATGTGATGCATGAAAAGGGAAGGGTTGATTCCTGGTATATCTTATAGGGTCCAACCTAAGGCCTTTTTGTTTTCCTCTAACACTTGAACAAGTTTGGACTCCTCAGTTTTGGTAAGTGAAGAAGAGATCATAACAGGATAAGAGTGATCATGGAAAAGGAATGCATATTTCAGGTGTTCCGGAAGAGGATCAGATCCGTCTCATCTTTTATTTGTGGGTTAGACATCTCAGGAATAGATGAAGGGATTTCAGTTGCTTCAGATTCATTTTCCTTAGTACTATCCAAGGTGGAGAGGTAGAGATCAGAGTTGACATGGAATTCATGATATTTATCAAGATCTTATAGATTGTTGGAGTCTATGAATGAGAGGTACACATCAACTTCACTATTTATGACTTGGTTAATCATGGTGCAGATTTCACAGGATCCTTTATCATCAGATCATGATTAACATGATGGAATGGGGTTTTATAGACTCTTAGAAGTGTCCTCAGAAGCATGGATTGAGAATGCAGAGTGATCCTCAGATGGGTATCGCATGGCTTGGAAAATGTTGAACATGACCAGTTGGTCACCGAATTCCATGGATAAGATGCCTGAATGGACATCAATCTTGGTTCTCATAGTCATGAGGAATGGTCTTCCTAGAATTAGGGGATATTGAGAAGAGTTCTTCTCACCTTCCATGTCAAGGACATAAAAATCAGTAGGGAAGATAACATCATTGACTCGGACAAGGACATCCTCAATTATTCCCTCAGGACTGGTTGTTCATTGATTGGATAACTGAATGACAAAACCTGTTGGGTGCAAGGGACCTAGACCAAGGTTGAAGAATATGGATTTGGGCATGGCATTAATTGAGGCTCCTAGGTCTATGAGTGCATTATCAAAATTAGAACTTCCAATTTGGCATGGAACCGTAAAGGTACCTGGATCCTTGCACTTAATGGGTATGGACTGCTAGGTGGAAACATTTTCAAAGGTCCTAAGTTGCCTCTTGTGGGATCACAATTCCTTAAGAAACATGGCATACTTAGGAATTTGTTTTATAACATCTAAGAGAGTAATTTTGACTTCCACACGTCTAAACATGTTGACTATTTCAGGATCAGGTTCAAATGACTTATTTGGCTTAGAGATAGCTTGTGGAAAAGGAATTGGATTCCTAAGTAGAATGGAAGGAGGTGAGGCAATGGTTTCAGGTTGCTTTTTAAGTTTCTTTTTCTTTTAACTTTCTAGGTCAACATTCAAAGGGGGGTTTGAGGACTTATCTCAAGGCATAACAATTTGATTTCCTGATCTAAGTGAAATTTCACTTAAATTACCCTTGGGGTTGGGTAATGGTTGAGCTGGGAGTTGGGAAGAATTGGATGGTTGCTGCTGACTAAGGTGGGATGCAAGTTGACCAATTTTGGTTTCAATGTTCTTGAGACTAGAATGGGTGAAGGATGCAAGATCTTCTACAGCACTTTCCCATGGATTCATGGAAGAAGAGGCTTGTCCCAGATTGGTATTACCTTGATTTGGGTTGTTGGGAAAGCGATTGAATTTTTTTGAGAATTGGGAAGTCTCACTAGGATAGTGGAATCCAGGAGGAGGAAGAGGAGGATTGATCTTTGAGGTTGAGGGACAAAAGGATAAGGTTGTTGGAAGTTACCAACACCATGACTATATTGAAACTGGTTTGGGTTTTAAGGAGGGAATGGGGTTGTACATTAAACTTCAACTTCATATCACCCCAAAAAAATAGAATGGCTGAACTTTCTAATAGAGAAGTGAAAAGAGTGCTTGAGAGAATTGTAAAACCCACCAGAAAAGACTGGCCTGAAAGACTTGGTGAAGAACTTTAGGCTTATCGAACTGCCTATAAAACACCCATTGGGATGTCTCCTATTAGGTTAGTTTTTGCTAAAGAATGTCATCTACCAGTTTAAATCCAATATAAGAAATTTTGGGCTGTGAAAACCAGTAATTTTGATCTTGAAAAATACGGTGAATAAATATTGTTGTAATTAGCTGAACTGGAGGAGCTTCGACTTGATTCTTATGAGAATTCTAATCATAACAAAGAAAAATCCAAGGCACTCCATGATAAACACATCCTAAGAAAGGTAATTCATGGAGGTGAAAAGGTAATGCTCTTCAATTCTCGATTTTGGCTTCACCCAGGTAAGCTTAATTCTCATTGGGAATGTCCTTTTGTTATTACTAATGTTTACCCATTTGGTGCAGTGCAAGTCCAAGACCCTTCTTCCAAAAGGACATTCACGGTTAATGGACATCGGTTAAAGCATCACCATGAGAGGATGCACAATCCTGGATCCACATCAACTTCCATTGGATCCCCACCTTCTGTAGTCAACCTACCACTAGATGGAGATGGCAACCCGCCAAATCCAACCCAGGGGGAACCTCTTTCCCTTTAACTCTCTCTCTATCTCTTCCTCTCTCTACCTCTTTCTTCTTCTTCCTCTCTATTTCATTTTTTTACCACATTCTTCATCAAACCCTTTTTTTCTTTATTGTGTGGGTGTTTCTTTTAAAAAAACCTTAAAAACAAAAAAAACAAAAAAAATCACTTAAAAATACAAAAAAATTATAAGTCATGCTTACTCTCCATCGAGTTTTGAAATTTTGTAAAACCATTTTGGGGATTTAATAGACATGTATTCATCTCAAAAATTTTGTATTTTTCATCATGACTTTGGATAATTAATTTTGTGTCAAAACCAACACATTTTGAATGCTCAATTTTTTAGTTGGAAAATGATTTTCCCCAACCCCGAGAACAAACATTTCCTTTCATGACAAGGCCACCTATGGCCATCTTTTCAAAATGTTTATTTTCACCCCCATTAGTGAGTCTTGAGTTTGTGGACCTTCGAGCTGAATTTCCTACCTTAGTGTGTATTAATATGATAGAGGCATTTTCTGAACCACATGAGAATCATAAGAGCCAAATAGCCTCCCATTTCTCTTACAGTAATCCTCCTTTTGAAAGCCCCTTCAAGACTACGAAAACCTTTTCTTTGATAGCCACATTACAAGACCAATACCTTATCCCACCCAATATCAACATGGATTTTCATTGCATAAGTTTTTGAAATTTTAGTGTGGGGGGGAATGGATTTCATTTTTGGGTATCATTTCCTTACATTCCGGTGAGCTATCATATGCTTGAGGGAAAGAATCCATTTTAGTGTGGGGTAGAGGTTGTCATTCAGTGGGATTTGGGAAAGTATTTTACAAATGATATTGAAAAGTGTCAAAAAAAATTAAAAAAATCAAAATAAAAAAAATAAAAAAAATAAGAAAAATGGGTTGTGTCTTGGGTAGGTAAAAAATCACTCTTACTCAACCTTTTATCTTGTTATAACTATTACAATTAGTGTCATGAGGAGCTCAAACGTGGGTTGGGATATGAGTGTGATATCTGTTTCAAGGTCAACTTTTGAAAAAACAAAGAAAAAAATGATAAGAAAAAAAAGAACACTTGCATTATATTCTTATTGGGATAAATTTTTTTGTTTTGTAAATATTAAATCTTCTCATTAACTTCATATTTTCTTCCTCTATTGTGTCTTTATTCACACAATCATTCCCTTGTAAATATGTGTTTTCATTTCCTTCCATGTTTTATTTCAAAAAAATGTGCATTGCTTTTTCTATGTTGGTATTTTAGCCCTCTTCTTCTCTCTCTTGGACATTATATTCCTACCATCCAATATCCATAGAAAAAACCCTTTAAAAGACCTCTTGATTATTGTTCACTTTGGATAGGGATTGGATGTTGAGAGCTCTTTTCAAACTCTAAGATTTTCACTTTTGGTTGGTGAAAGAATGAACCTCCACAAATGAATTTTATCATCTTGAGAGGTGTGAGTTTTGAGTGTCCACATTTTCCATTTCTAAATTTGAGCATGAAAAAAATGAATTAGTTTTGGAACATTGTTTCTGTAACAACTTGTGGTGGAATTCAAAATGGATGAGTGAAATAGTCTATACCTTCCCTGATTAGAGAAAACAAAATTTTAATATATGTTGGTGAGTAAAAATGATTTTGTCATGTTTTTATATTTGTTGCATAAGAGAACATGCACAAAACTAAGTGTGGGGGATTTAATGTTATTAATATTATCAGGACTTATTATATTCCCTCTTTACTAATTTTATATGAAATTTTCATAATTTCTGTGAAATATCAATGTTTTAATATTAAGTATAATTTTTGAGCATTTTTAGAAGTTGTCCAATTGAGTCAGTTTAATGTTTTAATAATAACTATCACTACGCTGATCCAAATTGTGTGGTTCTTGTTTTTTATGATTCTAATTTCAATATAAACCATTTCATTAGAAGGTACCATGAGCCAATTCTGCCATTTCAAAGGTCATATGGTCCTCACAAACAAGACCAATGAATCTGTGAACAAACTGGACCAGCCGTGAAGATTGATTTACTGGGATCAATCCAGAAGTCCAAAAACATTAATTCTCCACCCTAATTCAGGGGACAATGTAAGGAGTCTTGGATAAAAATTTCAAGGACCAAATCCAAAAACAAGGGGCCCAACATATGCATTGAAGTCCAGCCCACCATTCTTGCTGAGAATTAAAATCAGTATAGTATGAATGACATATCGCATGATGTAAGCATCCAATCGAGCTGAGATAGCTGATTGTTGCCTCTCGACCGGTCAAGGTTCCGGTGCTCTGGTAATGTGTATAGTAGCACTCAGGTCGAATCCTTAGCGATGATACTTTGTAATAGTCGTTTGTTTTTATTTAATTGTATTCTGATTGGGGGTATTGTTTGCAAAGCTTATTAAATAATTTATGGATGATGTTTGATTTAACAAATTGATAAATATTGGGGTTATTTCATCATTAGGTAGTTAAGCTTGTGATATCCTTGATCTTTTCTTTATATTTCATTAAATTAACACCCATGTCACAAGATGATTTTGATCGGAATTCCCAAGTGTTAAAGCTTTAATCCAAGCCGTAACTTAACATAGGTTTCTAATCATTACCATTACTTGTTTATGGTAGTGTGTTTTTGGTTCCAATAATCCATGGAATCCAAATATTAATCAAAACATGTCATTAATCAATGACATATAAATTTCAACATACACAATATTAATTTAAAGAACATTCGTTGAGCAAAAGATCTCAATCACTTAACATACCTAAATTATTACTCACCCCAATTAAAGATTTTCCCAGCCATTAATCTGATTACTAATCTGGTTATAATTATTTTTATGATAAATTAATAAGATAAGATAAATAAAGGGATAAGAAAAGATTTTTTCATCGAACACACACACACACGAATGATGATGATAATTAAAAATGGATTTTCGATTGAATGAGGAAGAAAAAGAAGGGAAGGGGATTTAATTGAATTTAAACTATTTTAAGAACATAAATATTAAACTATATAAGGTGGATGATGATAATAGATATTGAATAAGAAACTTGCATTTAAACTGAATTACAAAAGAAAGGACTCACAAAATTACAAAAACGAAGAAAACGAAAGTAAGTGAAAACAAAGAGAGGAGGAAAAGTCTCTCAAGTAAAAACATGAGTATGAAAAGTCCTCACAAGCTTTTGTTAAGGATTTGGTCGTGCCAATATGTTATCCCCTCTTCTAAAATGCCAACACCTCTCAAGGAGTGAAGGGGAGAGTACTAATAGCTCAAGGAGAGGACTGTTTGAATTCCCAATCTGTCCCTCCACTTGCATCGCCAATTTGTCTATCAGACATCCTACTCTCAAGAAATAACCTTCTTCAAAGTTGTAGATAATAAATTTTTCCGACTACTCTAAAAATTTGGTGTCATTTGGACTTAAGGATCAAAAGTTATGGCCGGTTGATTAAACAAAGATAAACTGTCCATTTCAATCCAGTCTTTTTAAAGTCCAAAATGTGAAAGGGATTTTGAATATGAAGATGCCTTAAAATCTGAATGATTTCTTCAACAGTGGTGGCCACCTATATTTCCTCTTTCACACTGAAAATCTCCGCTCGATTTGATTCTTACATCTTGATATATTTCATTCATACAATACAGATTTTATTTCTCGGCCAGAATGGTGAGATGGATTTTAAAGCTTCATTTGGGCCTGTTGTTCTTAGATTTGGGCCCTGAAATATTTATACAAGACTCCTTGCATTGTTCCCCAAACTATGGTGGATAATAATACAATTTGGACTTCTTAATGTATCCCAGTAAATCATTCTTCATGAATAGTCCAGTTTCTTCACAGATTCTTTGGTCTTGTTTGTGAGGACCATATGACCCTTAAAAGGGAAGAATTGGCTCATGGTATCTTCTAATGAAATATTATATATTTAAATTAGAATCCTACAAAACAATAACCACACAATTTTGATCAGTATAGTGATAGTTATTATTAAAACAGTAAACTGACTCAATTGGACTACTTCTAAAAAATGCTCAAAAATTATACTTAATATTAAAACATTAATATTTCACTCAAATTATGCACATTTCATATAAAATCAGTAAAGTGGGAATATAATAAGTCATGAAAATATTAATAACATCAACTCCCCCACACTTAGTTTTGTGCATGTCCTCATGTGCATCAAATATGAAAACATGACAAAATCATTTTTACTCACCAACAGATATTAAAATTTTGTTTTCTCTAATCAGGGGAGGTTTATACTATTTCACTCATCCATTTTGAATTCAACCACATGTTGTTACAGAAAAAATGTTCCAAAACTAATTCAATTTTTCATGCTCAAATTAGAAATGGAAAATGTGGACACTCAAAACTCACACCTCTCAGGATGATAAAATTCATTTGTGGATGTTCACTCTTTCACCAACCAAAAGTGAAAATCTTTGAGTTTGAAAAGACCTCTCAGCTTCCAATACCTATCTAAAGTGAACAAGAATCAAGAGGTCTTTTAAAGGGGTTTTTCTGTGGCTATGGGACGGTAGGAATATAATGTCCAAGAGAGAGAAGAAGAGGGGGGTTTGCAGAGCTTGTGAAATAATTTATGGATGATGTTTGATTTAACAAATTGATAAAGATTGGGGTGAGTTAATCATTAGGCAGTTATGCTTGTTATATCCTTTAACTTTTCTTTATATTGCATTAAATTAACACCCATGTCACAAGATGATTTTGATTGGAATTCCCAAGTGTTAATGCTTTAATCCAAGCCGTAACATAACATAGGTTTCTAATCATAACCATTACCTGTTTATGGTAGTATATTTTTTGTTCCAATAATCCCTGGAATCCACATATTAAACATAACATGTCATTAATCAATGACATATAATGTTCAACATAAATAATATTAATTTAAAGAACATTCGTCGAGAAAAAGCTATCAATCACTTAACATACCTTAATTATAACTCACCCCAATTAAAGATTTACCCATCCATTAAAATGATTACAAATCAGGTTATAATTATTATGATGATAAATTAAGAAGATAAGATAAATAAAGGGATAAGAAAAGATTTCTGCGTCGAACACACACACACAAGAGCAATGATAATAATTAAAAACGAATTTTCGATTGAATGAGGAAGAAAAAGAAGGGAAGGGGATTCAACTGAATTTAAACTATTTTAAGAACATAAATATAAAACTATAGAAGGTTGATGATAATAAGAGATATTGAATAAGAAACCTGAATTTAAATAGAATTACAAAAGAAAGGACTTACAAAATTACAAAAACGAAGAACACGAAAGTAAGTGAAATCAAAGAGAGGAGGAATGGTCTCTCAATTAAAAACATGAGTTTGGAAGGTCCTCCCAACCATTTTTCAAGTCTTTTTTCATGACAATATGCTCTCCTCTCTTCTGAAATGCCAACCCTTTTTAAAGGAGAGGAGGGGATGTATTTATAGCCCAATGTGGTGGACTGTTTACATTCCTGAAATAACCCTCCACTTGGCTCACAAATATGGACATCAAGACATCATAATATCGAGAAATACCCTTCTTCAAAGATGTAGATAATAAATATATCTGACTACTCTCAAAATTTGGAGACATTTGGAATTAAGGATCAAACATTATGGCCGGTTGATTAAACAAAGTAAAAATGTCCATTTCAATCCAATATTTTTAAAGTCCATAATGTGTAAGGGTTTTTGAATATGAATATTCCTTCAAATCCAAATGGTTTATTCAACAAAGTCGGCCACATGTATCGCCTCTTTCACGCTGCAAAATCTCAGCTCGATTGGATGGTTACATCATGAGATATGTCTTTCATACTATACAGATTTTAATTCTCGGCTAGAATGGTGGGCTGGACTTCAAAGCATATTTTGGGCCTTTTTTGTAGTTGGGCCTTGAAATTTTTATCCAAGACTCCTTAAATTGTTCCCCATAGTATGGTGGATAATTAATGTTTTTGGACTTCTGGATTGAGCCTAGTAAATCAATCTTCTAGGCTGGTCTAGTTTGTTCACAGATTCTTTAGTCTTGTTTTTGAGGACCATATGACCCTTCAAATGGCAGAATTGGCTCATGGTACCTTCTAATGAAATGTTGTATATTGAAAAAAGAATCATAAAAAAAAGAACCACACAATTTTTATCAGTATGGTGATAGTTATTATTAAAACATTAAACTGACTCAATTGGACTACATCTAAAAAAGCTGAAAAGTATACATAATATTAAAACATTAATATTTCACACAAATTATGCACATTTCTTATAAATTCAGTAAAGGGGAATATAATAAGTCATGAAAATATTAATAACATCAACTCCCCCACACTTAGTTTAGTTCATTTCCTCATTTGAAACAAATATAAAAACATGAAAAAATTATTTTTACTCACCACTAGATATTAAAATTTTTTTTCTCCAATCAGGGGTGGTTTAGACTATTTCACTCATCCATTTTGAATTCCACCAAAAGTTGTTACAGAAACAATGTTTGAAAACTAATTCATTTTTTCATGCTCAAATTTATAAATGGAAAATGTGGACACTCAAAACCATCACCTCTCAAGATGATAAAATTCATTTGTGGAGGTTCACTCTTTCACCAACCAAAAGTGAAAATCGTGGTGTTTGAAAAAAGCTCTCAGCTTCCAATCCCTATCCAAAGTGAAAAAAAATCAAGAGGTCTTTAAGAGGGGATATTCTGTGACTATGGGACAGTAGGAATATAATGTCCAAGAGATAGAATACGAGGGTTAAAATACCAGCATAGAAAATGAAATGAAGATTTTTTTGAAATAAAACATGAAAGGAAATGAAAACACATATTTACAAGGGAATGATTATGTGAAGAAAGACACAATATAGGAAGAAAATATTAAGGTAATGAGAAGATGGAATATTTACAAAACAAAAAACTTCTCTCAATAAGAATATAATGCATGTGTTCTTTTTTTTCTTTTCCTTTTGTTTATTTGTTTTTTCGAAAGTTGACCTTGAAACAGATCTCACAGTCATTTCCCAACCCATGTTTGATCTCCTCACGACACTAATTGTAATAATTATAACAAGATCAATGGTTGAGGAAGAGTTATTTTTGACCTACCCAAGACACAACCCATTTTAGCATTTTTTTATTTTTATTTATTTTAATTTTTTTGAACACTTTTCAATATCATTTGTACAATACATTCCCAAATCCCACTGAATACCAACCTCCCCCCACACTAAAGTGTATGCTTTCCGTCAAGCATATTATAACACACCGGAAAGTAAGGAAATGATACCCAAAAAATGAAATCCATTCCCCCCCACACATAAATTTTGAAAACTTATGCAATGAAAATCCATGTTGATATTGGGTGGGATAAGGAATTGGGCTTGTAATGTTGCTATCAAAGAAAAGTTTTCCATAATCTTGAAGGGGCTTTCAAAAGGAGGATTAATTTAAGGGAAATGGGAGACTATTTGGCTATTGTGATTCTCATGTGGTTCAGAAAATGCCTCTATCATATTAATACACACTAAGGTAGGAAATTGAGCTCGAAGGTCCACAAACTCATGACACACAAATGGGGGTGAAAACACACATTTTGAAAGGATGTCCATAGGTGGCCTTGGCATGAAAGCAAATGCTTATTCTCATGGTTGGGGAAAATCATTTTCTAAATCAAAAATTGATCATTCAAAATTTGCTGGTTTTGACACACTATTCTTTATCCAAAGTCATGATGAATATACAAAATTTTTGAGATGAAAACATGTCTATTAAATCCTCAAAATGGTTGTACGATATCTCAAAACCCTATAGTGAGTAAGCATGACACTTTTTTTATTTTTTTTAAGTGATTGTGTTTTTTGGTTTTTTTTAGTCTTTAAGGTTTTTTAAAAATAAACTCCCACACAATAAAGAAAAAAATGGGTTTGATGAATAAAGTGGTAAAAAATGAAAGAGAGAGGAAGAAGATGTAATAGGTAGAGAGAGGAAGAGATAGAGAGAGAGTTAAAGTGAAAGAGGTGCCCCATGGTTTGGATTTGGCGGGTCGCCTTCTCCATCTAGTGGTAGGTCGGCTAGAGAAGTTGGGGAGCCAGTGGAAGTTGATGATGATCCAAGATTGTGCATCCTCTCATGGTGATTCTTTAACTAATGTCTATTAACCGTGAATGTCCTTTTGGAAGAGGGGTCTTGGACTTGCACTGCACCCAATGGGTAAACATTAGTAATAAGAAAAGGACCTTCCAAACGAGAATTAAGCATACCTGGGTGAAGCCAAAATCGTGAATTGAAGAGCATTACCTTTTCACCTTCATGAAATACCTTTCTCAGAATGTGTCTTTCAAGGAGTACCTTAGACTTCTCTTTGTACAGATTTGAATTCTCATAGGATTCAAGTCGAAGCTCCTCCAGTTCAGCCAATTGTAACAATCTTTTTTCACCAGATTTTTCACAATCAAAATTACAGGTTTTCACAGCCCAAAAAGACTTATGTTGGATTTCAACTGGTAAGTGACATTCTTTGCAAAAAACTAGCCTAAAAGGAGACATCCCAATGGGTGCTTTATAGGAAGTTCAATAAGCCCAAAGGGCTTCACCAAGTCTCCCAGGCCAGTCTTTTCCGGTGGGATTAACAATTCTCTCAAGTACCCTTTTCACTTCTCTATTAGAGAGTTCAGCCATGCCATTTGTTTGAGGGTGATATTAAGATGAAGTTTTATGTATAACCCTATTCTTTTTCAGAAGAGATTCCATGGTTCTATTACAAAAATGGGTTCCTAAGTCACTGATCAAGGCACGCGGTGTGCCAAATCTTTGGAAGATGTGGGTCTTTATGAACTCACTAAAAGTATGAGCATCATCCTTCTTAGTGGGTTTGGCCTCAACCCACCTTGAAACATAATCGACTTCAAGAAGAATGTCTGAGAATCCATTGGAAGGGGGAAATGGTCCCATAAAATCGATTCCCCAAACATTGAAGATCTCGCAGAAAATTAAAGGCTTTTGGGGAATTTCATTTCTCATAGAAATTGTGCCAAACTTTTGGCAACTGGGACATGATTGATAGAACTCATGTGAGTCCTTGAAGAGTGAAGGCCAGAAGAATCTAGACTCTAGGACCTTTTGAGAGGTCCTTTGTGGTCCAAAGTGGCCACCTCCTGGAAGTGAGTGACAGAATTCTAATATGTAAGAATGTTCATTTTCATCGACACATCTCCTTATTACCATGTCAGCCCCAGTTTTACAAAGTTTATCTTCATCCCAAAAATCATATTTTGAATCACTTTTCAACTTCATTTTTTTTCTTTTGAAAACTTTTTAGTAAAAACACCAGAAACCATGTAATTTACAATTGGGGCATACCATGGTATTTTTGGACTGAGAGATGAAAGGTGCTCAGTGGGGAATTCAGAATCGATGATTTCAGAATGAGAAGAATTAGAAATTATACTTAAGTGATCAGCCACAGGGTTTTCTTTTCCTGGTCTATCTTTTATTTCAAGGTCAAACTCTTGGAGCATTAGGATCCATCTTATTAGCCTCGGTTTGGAATCAATTTTCGTGAGTAAGAACATTATAGCAGAATGGTCTGTGAAGATGATGATTTTTGCACCTAAGAGATAGGCCCAGAATTTATCTAAGGCAAAAACCACTGCTAAATGATCCTTTTCAGTGATAGTGTAGTGATATTGAGTTTCATCCAATGTTTTTGAGGCATAATAGATGACATAAGGAATTATTTCTCTTCTTTGACCATGAACATCCCCAATGACTCTATTAGAAGCATCACACATTAACTCAAAGGGTAAGGACCAATCTGGGGATTGGATTATTGGGGCAGATGTTAGAGCAGTTTTGAGTTCAAAAAAGGCTCTCTTGCAAACCTCATAGAAATGGAAAGTGACATAATTTTGTAGAAAACGAGTGAGTGGGATGGAAATTTTACGGAAGTTATGGATGAATCGTTGATAGAAACCATCATGACTGAAAAATGAACGGATGTCTCGAACAGAGTTGGGTTCAGGAAGTTATTGGATCACATCAATTTTGGCAGGATCAACTTCAATAAAATCTTTTGAAACTATGTGCCCTAGAACAATCCCATTTTCATCCATGAAGTGACATTTTTTAAAATTTAACACAAGGTTTCACTTGACACACTTTTGGAGGACAAGGGAGAGGGAATTCAAACATGATTCAAATAAATCACAATAAATGGTGAAGTCATCCATGAATATTTCCATGCAGTGTTCAATGAATTCAGAAAAGATACTCATCATACACCTCTAGAATGTTGCTGGAGCATTGAAAAGTCCAAAAGGCATTCTTCTATATGCATATGTTCCAAAGGGGCATGTGAAAGTAGTATTTTTTTGGTCCTAAGGTGAGATTGGGATTTGAAAATAGCTGGTGTATCCATCAAGGAAGCAATAGTGTGACTTTCCGGCTAATATTTCTAGCATTTCATCAAGGAATGGAAGAGTCTAGTGATCTTTTCTTGTTTCAGCATTCAATTTTCGATAATCGATGCATACACGCCATTTGTTCTTCACTCGAGTTGTGACTACCTCCCCATGTTCATTTGTGCAACATT
Source organism: Viscum album (assembly GCA_963277665.1). Classification (NCBI taxonomy): domain Eukaryota; kingdom Viridiplantae; phylum Streptophyta; class Magnoliopsida; order Santalales; family Viscaceae; genus Viscum; species Viscum album. The sequence continues at coordinate 1,894,506,108 of OY728121.1, read as the reverse complement.
TATCCCACCATTCTATGGTACAACTTGAATTGGACTTACCCATTCACTATCAGGAATTGAGTAGATAATACCAGCTTGAAGAAGCTTAGTGATCTCTTCCCTATCAACCTCAAAGATGAGTGGATTGAGTCTTGTTTTTGGTTTTCTAATTGGTTTGGATGACTCCTCAAGATGGATGTGATGCATGAAAAGGGAAGGGTTGATTCCATGTATGTCATATAGGGTCCAACCTAAGGCCTTTTTGTTTTCCTCTAACACTTGAACAAGTTTGGACTCCTCAGTTTCGGTAAGTGAAGAAGAGATAATAACAGGATAAGAGTGATCATGGAAAAAGAATGCATATTTCAGGTGTTCAGGAAGAGGTTTAAGATCTGTCACATCTTTTATTTGTGGGTTAGACATCTTAGGAATGGATAAAGGGATTTCAGTTGCTTCAGATTCATTTTCATTAGTACTGTCCAAGGTGGAGCAGTAGAGATCAGAGTTGACATGGGATTCAAGAGATTTTTCGAGATCTTCTAGATTGATGGAGTCTATGAATGAGATGTCAACATAAACTTCACCTTTTATGACTTGGTTAATCATGGTACACATTTCAAAAGATCCTTTATCATCAAAACAGGATGAACTTGATGGAATGGGGTTCAATTGACTCGTAGATGTGTCCTTAGAAGCATGGATTTAGAATGCAGAGTGATCCTCATATGGGTATCGCATGGCTTGGAAAATGTTGAACTTGACCAGTTGGTCACCGAATTCCATGGATAAGATGCCTGAATGGACATCAATCTTAGTTCTCGCAGTCAAGAGGAAAGGTCTTCCTAGAATTAGGGGAGATCGAAAAGAGTTTGTCCCACCTTCCATGTTAAGGACATAGAAATCAGCAGGGAAGATAAGATCATTGATTCGTAAAAGGACATCCTCAATTATTCCCTCAGGACTGGTTGTGCTTCGATTGGATAACTGAATGAAAACACCTATTGGATGCAAGGGAACTAGAACAATGTTGGATAATATGGATTTGGGCATGACATTAATTGAGGCTCCTAGGTCTATGAGTGCATCATGAAAGTTGGAACTTCCAATTTGGCATGGAACCGTAAAGGTACCTGGATCCTTGCACTTAATGGGTATAGACACCTAGGTGGAAATATTTTCAAAGGTCCTAAGTTTCCTCTTGTGGGTGCACAATTCTTTAAGAAACATGGCATACTTAGGAATTTGTTTGATGGCATCTAAGAGAGGAATGATGACTTCAACACGTCTAAACATGTCAAGCATTTCAGGATCAGGTTCAAATGAATTCTTTGTCTTAGAGACAACTTGTGGAAAAGGAATTGGATTCCTAAGTGGAATGGAAGGAGGTGAGGAAATGGTTTCAGGTTTCTTTTTCTTTTCATTTTCTAGGTCAACATTCAAAGGGGGGGTTTGAGGACTTATCTTGAGGCATAGCAATTTTCTTTCCTGATCTAAGTGAAATTTCACTTACATTACCCTTGGTGTTGGGTAATGGTTGAGCTGGGAGTTGGGAAGAATTTGATTGTTGTTGCTGGATCAGGTGGGATGCAAGTTGACCTATTTGAGTTTCAATGTTGTTAAGGCTAGAACGGGTGAAGGAGGCAAGATATTCTACTACACTTTACCATGGTTGCTTGGAAGAAGAGGCTTTTCCCGGATTGGGATTGCCTTGATTTAGGTTCTTCGGAAATCGATTGTATTGGTTTTGGAATTGGGAAGGCTCACTAGGATAATGGAATCCAGGAAGAGGATTGTTCCTTTGAGGTTGAGGAACAAAAGGATAAGGTTGATGGAAGTTACAACCACCTTGACCAAATTGGAATTGGTTTGTGTTTTGAGGAGGGAATTGAGGGGGGTGAGACATGGGGTTACCATACCTCAATCCTTGGTTAAAGTTAGAGGAGGAGGGCTCAAAATGAGGTTTTTTGAAGTTTCTAACAAACTAACCTGATAGTTGAGAATTGGGGTTCCGCTGAGCATATGCTGCATTGAGCTCCATTGGCCCGGATGAATTGGATTGATCCTTTTGAAGTTGTGGACATGTGTCAGTTGGATGAGATGGAGAGTTGCAGATTCCATAGTTTTTGACAGGTCCAGGAAACATTGATTGCGAAGAAGATGAGGTTGGGGATTTTGTAGCCATGACTAGTTGTCGTACAAGACCTGTATGTTCACTCATCCACTCGGTCATTTTGTTCGGCTCAATTGATTGATTATCTTGGGCTTGTTTCATTGAGCATGTGCTTGTGTATGGAATTGTTGTGTGTTTTCAGCCATGTTACTTATGAGATCTCTTGCAGCTGTAGGAGTTTTATCAATAAGAGAACCGCCACTTGAGACATCTATGAGAGTTCTCTCCATAGCCAATAACCCCTCATAGAAGTATTGGATCAAGAGTTGGTCAGGGATTTGGTGATGTGGGAAGGTTGCCATAAGCTTTTTGAACCTCTCCCAGTACTCATGGAATGATTCACTTGGGAATTGATGTATACCAATTATTTCCTTTTGGATAGAAGCAGTACGAGAAGAAGGAAATAATTTCTCTATGAAGAGTCGCTTCATGTAATTCCATGTAGTTATGGAACCAGGAGGAAGGAAGTAGAGCCATGACTTAGGAGTGCTAGCTAAGGAGAATGGGAAGGCTCCGAGTTTGATTTGTTCTTCAGAAACCCCTTGAGGCTTCACGGTAGAGCACACTACTTGGAACACTTTAAGGTAGAGATGTGGATCCTCACCGGCTAGCCCATGAAAATGAGGGAGAAGATGAATAAAACCCGATTTGAGTTTGAAGTCAACTTCTATGTTTGGATATTGAATACCAAGAGGTCGGTAATTCATATTAGGGGAAGAAAGTTCATTAAGTGTTTTTTCCCTAGGATAGGCCATATCTAATTCAATTGGTTGGACAAGGACTGGTTCTTGAATTATTTGATTATCTCTTATGTTCCTCCTAAGTTGACGAAGTGTTCGCTCAATTTCAGGGTCAAACAAATCCGAGGGATTATATGGAAGTCTATTGGGAATTTAGAGAGATTTTGGAAGAAAGGGGAAGGCGGTTTTTTCTTTGTATTTTTTTAGTTTATGGTTTTTAAGAGGAAGATGGGTTTTTCTTTGTGTTCTTTTTCAATTTTTTTTAAAATTTTGTTTTTTTGTGTTTTTTTTTACAATAACCAGAAACTAATAACTAATTAAAGCACCATCCCCGGTAACGGTGCCATTTGAAATGCACAGCAATTTTTCACATATTGACTGGTCTTGGATATGGTGCACTGCTAATGTGTATAGTAGCACTCGGGTCGAATCCTCGGCGATGATACTTTGTAATGGTCGTTTGTTTTTAGTTAATTGTATTCTGATTGGGGGGTTTGTTTGCAGAGCTTATGAAATAATTTATGGATGATGTTTGATTTAACAAATTGATAAATATTGGGGTGATTTCATCATTAAGTAGTTAATCTTGTGATATCCTTGAGATTTGCTTTATATTGCATTAAATTAACACCCATGTCACAAGATGATTTTGATCGAAATTCCCTAGTGTTAAAGCTTTAATCCATGTCGTAACTTAACTTAGGATTCTAATAATTACCATTAATTGTTTATGGTAGTGTATTTTTGGTTCTAATAATCCATTGAATCCACATATTAAAAAAACATGTCATTAATCAATGACATATAAAGTTCAACATACACAATATTAATTTAAAGAACATTCGCCAAGCAGATCCACTCAATCACTTAACATACCAAAATTATAACTCACCCCAATTAAAGATTTACCCAGCCATTAAAATGATTACTAATCTGGTTATAATGATTATGATGATAAGTTAAGAAGATAAGATAAATAAAGGGATATGAAAAGATTTTTGCGTCGAGCACACACACACAGGAATGATGATGATTATTAAAAATAGATTTTCGATTGAATGAGGAAGCAAAAGAAGGGAAGGGGATTCAACTGAATTTAAACTATTTTAAGAATATAAATATTAAAATATAGATGGTGGATGATAATAATAGATATTGTAGAATAAACTTGCATTTAAATAGAATTACAAAAGAAAGGACTTATGAAATTACAAAAACGAAGAACACGAAAGTAAGTGAAAACAAAGAGAGGAGGAAAGGTCTCTCAAGTAAAAACGTGAGTATGGCAAGTCCTCCCAAGCCTTTTTCAAGGCTTTCGTCATGCCAATATGTTCTCCTCTCTTCTGAAATGCCGACCCTATTGAATGGGTAGGAGGGTATGTATTTATAGCCCAAGGTGGTGGACTGTTTACATTCCAGAAATAACCCTCCACTTGGCTCACAGATATGGACATCAAGACAGCCGAATATCAAGAAATCTCTTTCTTCAAAGTTGTAGATAATAAAGTTGGCCGACTAATCTCAAAATATAGAGTCATTTCAGAAGAGATAATAACATATTGGCATGAAAAAAGCCTTGCCAAAGGCCTGGGAGGACCTTACATACTCACGTTTTCACATGAGAGACCTTTCCTCCTCTCTTTGTTTTCAGTTACTTTCGTTTTCTTCATTTTTGTAATCTTGTAAGTCTCTTTGTTTGTAATTCTGTTTTAGTGCATGTTTCTTCTTCAATATATCTTATTATTCTCTACCTTCTGTAGTTTAATATTAATATTCTTAAAATAGTTTAAATTTAGTTGAATCCCCTTCCCATATTTTACTTCCTCATTCAATCAAAAATTAGTTTTTTATTATCATCATTGTTCGTGTGTTTGTTCGACGTACCACTCTTTTCTAATCCCTTTATTTTTCTTCTATTCTTAATTTATCATCATAATTATTATAACCGTAATATTAAAAACCCAAATGGCTGAGTAAATATCTCATTGGGATGAGTTATAATTTAGGGATGTTAAGTGATTGAGAGTATTTGCTCGATGAGTATTCGTTAATTTAACATTGTGTATGTTGGACTTAATTTTTCATAGATTAATGACTTATTTTGTTTAGCATGTGGTTTCCATGGATTATTAGAACTACAAATACACTACCATAAACATGTACTGATTGAGATTAAAATCCTAATTATGTTAAGGCTTCGATTAAATCTTTAACAATTATGCATTCTAATCGACGTCATCTTGTGAAGTGGGTGTTAATTTAAATTCAATATAAAGCAAAGCTCGAGGATATCACAAGCTTAAATACCTAATGATGAACTCACCCCAATATTTATCAATTTGTAAATTCAATTATATACAATCAACCATTTCAATTAAGCTCTGCAAACAAACCCCCCTAATCAAAATATAATCAACTAAAAAAATGACTATTATAAAGTATCATCGCCGAGGATTCGACCCGAGTGCTGCTATACACATTAGTAGAGAACCGGAACCTTGATCGGTCAATAGAATACAATTGGCGATGCATTTCAAATGGAATCATTTCCAGTGATGGTTTCTTAAGTAGTTATTAGTTTGTGGTTAATGTATATAAACAAAAAAAAATATTTTTAAAAAAAATTGAAAAAAACACAAAGAAAAACCCGTCTTCCTCTTAAAAATCATAAACTGAAAAAATACAACGAAAAAACTCGTCTTCCACTTTCTTCCAATATATCTCTGAATGCCCCGTATCCTTCCAAACAATCCCTTGGATTTGTTTGACCCTGAAATTGAGCAAACACTTCGCCAACTTTGGAGGAACATAAGAGATAATAAAATAATTCAAGAACCAGTCCTTGTCCAACCAATTGAATTAGATATGGATTATCCCAGGGAACAAACACTTAAAGAACTCGCTTCCACTGATATTAATTACCAACCTCTTGGTATTTAATATCCAAACATAGAAGCTGACTTCAAACTCAAATCGGGTTTGATTCATCTTCTCCCTCATTTTCAAGGGCTAACCGGTGAGGATCCACATCTCCACCTTAAAGAGTTCCACATAGTGTGCTATACCATGAAGCCTCAAGGGGTTTCTGAAGAACAAATCACACTCCAAGCCTTCCCTTTCTCCCTAGAGGACACTTCTAATTCATGGATCTACTACCTTCTCCCTGGTTCCATAACTACATGGAATGACATGAACTACTCTTCTTAGAGAAATTCGTTCTTGCTTATCGTACTACTTCTATCCGAAATAAAATAAGTGGTATACGTCAATTCCCAAGTTAATCACTCCATGAGTACTGGGAGAGGTTCAAAAAGCTTTTGGAAACCTGCCCACATCACCAAATCCCTGACCAACTCTTGATTCAATACTTCTATGGGGGGTTATTGGCTATGGAGAGAACTCTCATAGATGCCGCAAGTGGCGGTGCCCTTGTTGATAAAACTCCTGCAGATGCAAGAGATCTCATAAGTAACATGGATGAAAACACACAACAATTCCATACTCAAGAACATACTCAAGTCAAACAATCCCAAGATAATCAATCAATTGAGCCGAACAAAATGACCGAGTGGATGAATGAACTTACAAGTCTTGTGCGACAACTAGCTGTGGCTACCAAATCCCCAACCTTGTCTTCTCCGCAATCATTGTTTCATGGACCTATAAAAAACTATGGAATCTGCAACTCTCCATCTCATCCAATTGACACATGTCTGCATCTTCAAAAGGATCAATCTGATTCATCTGGACCAATGGAGCTCAATGCAGCATATACTCATTGGAACACCAATCCTCAACTCTCTGGTCTGTTTGTTAGAAACTTAAACCAATCTCACTCTGAGCCCTTATCCTCTAACATTAACCAAGGATTGAAGCATGGTAATCCCATATCTCACCCCCCTCAATTCCTTCCTCAAAACCCAATCCAATTCCAATATGGTCAAGGTGGTGGTAACTTCCATCAACCATATCCTTTTGTTCCTCAACCTCAAAGGAACAATCCTCCTCCTGGATTCCATTATCCTAGTGAGCCTTCCCAATTCCAAGACCAATACAATTGATTTCCCAAGAACCAAAATCAAGGCAATCCCAACCAGGGACAAGCCTCTTCTTCCAAGCAACCATGGGAAAGTGCAGTGGAAGATCTTACCTCCATCACCCGTTCTAGCCTTAAAAACATTGAAACTCAAATAGGTCAACTTGCATCCCACCAGAGCCAGCAACAACAATCAAATTCTTCCCAACTCCCAGCTCAACCATTACCCAACCCCAAGGGTAATGTAAGTGAAATTGCACTTAGATCATGAAAGCAAATTGTTATGCCTCAAGATAAGTCCTCAAACCCCATTTGAATGTTGACCTAGAAAATGAATAGAAAAAGAAACTTGAAAAGAAACCTGAAACCATTGCCTCAACTCCTTCCATTCCACTTAGGAATCCAATTCCTTTTCCACAAGCTGTCTCTAAGCCAAAGAAGTCATTTGATTAGGATCCTGAAATTCTCAAAATGTTTAGACGTGTTGAAGTCAGCATTCCTCTCTTAGATGCCATCAAACAAATTCCTATGTATGCCAAGTTTCTTAAGGAATTGGGCACCCACAAGAGGCAACTTAGGACATTTGAAAATGTTTCCACCCAGCAGTCCATACCCATTAAGTGCAAGGATCCAGGTACCTTTACGGTTCCTTTCCGAATTGGAAGTTCCAACATTGATGATGCACTCATAGACCTAGGAACCTCAATTAATGTCATGACCAAATCCATATTCTCCAACCTTGGTCTAGGTCACTTTCACCCAATAGGTGTTGTCATTCAGTTAGCCAATCGAAGCACAACCAGGCCTGAGGGAATAATTGAGGATGTCCTTGTCCGAGTCAATGATCTTATATTCCCTTCTGATTTCTATGTCCTTGGCATGGAAGGTGAGACAAACTCTTCTCGAACTACCCTAATTCTAGGAAGACCATTCCTCATGACTATGAGAACCAAGATTGATGTCCATTCAGGCATCTTATCCATGGAATTCGATGACCAACTGGTCAAGTTCAACATTTTCCAAGCCATGCGATACCCATTTGAGGATCACTCTGCATTCTCAATCCATGCTTCTGAGGACACTTCTAAGAGTCAATTGAACCCCATTCCATCATGTTCAGCCTTTTCTGATGATAAAGGATCTTGTGAAATCTGCACCATGATTAACCAAGTCATAAATGGTGAGGTTTATGTGGAACTCTCATTCATAGACACCATAAATCTAGAAGATCTTGAAAACTCTCTTGAATCCCACGTCAACTCTGATCTATACTGGTCCAACTTGGATAGTACTAAGGAAAATGAATATGAAGCAACTGAAATCCCTTCATCCATTTCTGAGATGTCTAACCCACAAATAAAAATGAGACAGATTTGAAACCTCCTCCAGAACACCTAAAATATGCATTCCTTTTCATTATCACTCTTATCCTATCTTTTTCTCATCTTCACATACCGAAACTGATTAGTTCAAACTTGTTCAAGTGTTAGAGGAAAACTAAAAGGCCTTAGGTTGGACCCTATATGACATACCTGGAATAAACCATGCCCTTTGAATGCATCACATCCATCTTGAGGAGTATTACAAACCAATTAGACAACCACAAAGAAGACTCAGTCCACTCATCTTTGAGGTAGTTAGGGAAGAGATCACTAAGCTTCTTCAAGCTGATATTATCTAACCAATTTCTGATATTGAATGGGTTAGTCCAATTTAGGTTGTATGAAAGAAGGGTGGGACAACTATTGTCACAAATGAATATGGGGAGGTAGTCACAATTCGAGTGAAGAAAAAATGGCGTGTATGCATCGATTATCGAAAATTTAATGTTGAAACATGAATAGATCACTACCCTCTTCCATTCCTTGATCAAATTATAGAAATATTAGCCGGAAAGTCCCACTATTGCTTCCTTGATGGATACACTGGCTATTTTCAAATCCCAATCTCACCTCAGGACCTAGGAAAGACTACTTTCACATGCCCCTTTGGAACATATGCATATAGAAGAATGCCTTTTGGACTTTGTAATGCTCCTGCAACATTCCAGTGGTGTTTGATGAGTATCTTTTCTGAATTCATTGAACACTGCATGGAAGTCTTCATGGATGACTTCACCATTTATGGGGAGTCATTTGAATCTTGTTTGAATTCACTCTCTCTTGTCCTCCAAAAGTGTGTCAAGTGAAACCTTGTGTTAAATTTTAAAAAATGTCACTTCATGGTTGAAAATGGGATTGTTCTAGGGAACATAGTTTCAAAAGATGGTATTGAAGTCAATCCTGCCAAAATTGAAGTGATCCAATCACTTCCTGAACCCAACTCTATTCGAGACATCCATTCATTTCTCGGTCATGCTGGTTTCTATCGGAGATTCATCCATAACTTCAGTAAAATTTCCCTCCCACTCACTTGTTTTCTCCAAAATGATGTCACTTTCCATTTCGATGGGGTTTGCAAGAGAGCTGTTGTTGAACTCAAAACTGCTCTAACATCTTCCCCAATAATCCAACCCCCAGATTGGTCCTTACCCTTTGAGATAATGTGTGATGCTTCTGATAGAGCCATTGGGGCTGTTCTTGGTCAAATAAGAGAAAAAAAATTTTATGTCACTTATTATGCCTCAAAAACATTGGATGAAACTCAATCTCACTACACTGTCACTGAAGAGGAACTTTTAGCAGTGATTTTTTCCTTAGGTAAATTTCGGCCCTATCTCTTAGGTGCCAAAATCATCAACTTCACAGACCATTCTTCTATAATGTTCTTAGTCAAGAAAAGTGATTCAAAACTGAGGCTAATAAGATGGATCCTAATGCTCCCAGAGTTTGACCATGAAATCAAAGATAGACCTGGAAAAGAACACTGTGTTGCTGATCACTTGAGTAGAATTTCTAATTATTCTCAATCTGAAATCATCGATCCGGAATTCCCCACTGAGCACCTTTCATCTCTCACTCCAAAAATACCATGGTATGCCCCAATTGTAAATTACTTTTTTTGTGGTGTTTTTCCTAAAAATTATTCAAAATAACAAAAAAATGATGTTGAAAAGTGATTCAAAATACTATTTTTGGGAAAAAAATAAACTTTGGAAAACTGGGGCTGACATGGTAATAAGGAGATGTGTCGATGAAAATGAACATTCTTCCATATTAGAATTCTATCACTCACTTCCAGGAGGTGGCCACTTTGGACCAAAAAGGACCTCCCTAAAGGTCCTAGACTCTGGATTTTTCTAGCCTTCACTCTTCAAGGACTCACATGAGTTTTTTCAATCATGTCCCACTTGCCAAAAGATTTGCACAATTTCCAAGAGAAATGAAATTCCCCAAAATACTTTAATTTTCTACGAGATCTTCAATGTTTGGGGCATCAATTTCATAGGACCATTTCCCCCTTCCAATGGATTCTCAAACATTATTCTTGTAGTCGATTATGTTTCAAGGTGGGTTGAGTCCAAACCCACAAGGAAGGATGGTGCTAATACAATTAGTGAGTTCCTAAAGATCCACATCTTTCAAAGATTTGGCACACCACGTGCCTTGATCAGTGACTCAGGAACCCATTTTTGTAATAGAAACATTGAAGCTCTTATGAAAAAGAATGGGGTTATACAAAAATCTTCAACTATATATCACCCTCAATCAAAGGTCATGGCCGAACTCTCTAATAGATAAGTGAAAACGGTACATGAGAGAATTGTTAAGCCCACCAGAAAAGACTGGCCTGAGAGACTTGGTGAAGCCCTTTGGGCTTATCGAACTGACTATAAAACACCCATTGGGATGTCTCCTTTTAGGCTAGTTTTTGGTAAAGCATGTAACTTACCAGTTAAAATCCAACATAAGACTTTTTGGGATGTGAAAACCTGTAATTTTGATTGTGAAAAATCTGGAGATGAACGATTGTTGCAATTGGCTAAACTAGAGGAGCTTCGACTTGAATCCTATGAGAATTCCAATCTGTACAAAGAGAAGGCTAAGGTACTCCATGACAGACACACCCTGAGAAAGGTATTTCATGAAGGTGAAAAGGTAATGCTCTTCAATTCTCGATTTTTGCTTCACCCAGGTAAGCATAATTCTCATTGGGATGGTCCATTTATTATTACTAATGTTTACCCATTTAGTGCAGTGCAAGTCCAAGACCCCTCTTCCAAAAGGGCATTCACGATTAATGGACATCCGTTAAAGCATCACCGTGAGAGGATGCACAATCCTGGATCAACATCGACTTCCACTGGCTCCCCAACTTCTCTAGCCGACCTACCACTAGATAGAGAAGGCGACCTACCAAGTCCAAACTAGGGGGAACCTTTTTCCCTTTAACTCTCTTTATCTATTCCTCTCTCTACCTCTTTCTTCTTCTTCCTCTCTCTTTCATTTTTTTACCATTTTCTTTATCAAAACTTTTATTTTTCACTTTCTCTTTTGTGTGGGTGTATCTTTACAAAAATAAATACATAAAAAACCAAAAAAACCAAAAAAAAAACAATCACTTAAAAAATACAAAAAAATTATAAGTTATGCTTACTCACCATCGAGTTTTGAAATTTTTTACATCCATTTTGGGGAGTTAACATACATGTTTTCATCTAAAAAAAAAATTATTTTCATTATGACTTTGTATATATAATTTTGTGTCAAAACCAACACATTTTGAATGCTCAATTTTTTATTTGGAAAATGATTTTCCCCAACTGTGAGAACAAGAATTTGATTTCATGTCAATTCCACCAATGGCCATCTTTTCAAAATGTGTGTTTTCACCCCCATTTGTGAGTCTTGAGTTTGTGGACCTTCGAGCTGAATTTCCTACCTTAGTGTGTATTAATATGATAGAGGCATTTTCTGAACCACATGAGAATCACAATAGCCAAATAGCCTCCCATTTACCTTAAATTAATCCTCCTTTTGAAAGCCCCTTCATGCCTATGAAAAACTTTTCTTTGATAGCCACATTACAAGCCCAATACCTTATCCATCCTAATATCAACATGGATTTTCATTGCATAAGATTTTGAAATTTAAGTGTGCGGGGGAATGGATTTCATTTTTGGGTATCATTTCATTACTTTAGGGATTGTTATCATATTATTGAGGGCAAGAATCTATTTTAGTGTGGTTTGGGGTTGTCATTCAGTGGGATTTGGGATGGTGTTGTACAAATGATATTAAAAAGTGTTAAAAAAATCAAAAAAAATCAAAATAAAAAAAAGAAGAAAAAAAAATGAAAAAATGGGTTGTGTCTTGGGTAGGTCAAAAATAACTCTTTCTCAACCTTTGGTCTTGTTATAAATATTAAAATTGGTGTCATGAAGAGATCAAACATGGGTTGGGATATGAGTGTGAGATCTGTTTCAAGGTCAACTTTCGAAAAAACAAAGAAAAAATTGAGAAGAAAAAAAAGAACACTTGAATTATATTCTTATTGGGAGAAATTCTGTGTTTTGTAAATATTTCATCTTCTCATTACCTTTATATTTTATTCCTCTATTGTGTATTTCTTCACAAAATAATTCCCTTGTAAATATGTGTTTTTATTTCCTTCCATGTTTTATTTCAAAAAAATGTGCATTGCTTTTTCTATGTTGGTATTTTAACCCTCTTCTTCTCTCTCTTAGACATTATATCCCTACCATCCCATAGCCATAAAAAACCCATTAAAAATACTGCTTGATTCTTTTTCACTTTGGATAGGTATTGGAAGCTGAGAGCTCTTTTCAAACTCTATGATTTTCACTTTTGGTTGGTGAAAGAGTGAACATCCACAAATGAATTTTATCATCCTGAGAGGTGTGAGTTTTGAGTGTCCACATTTTCCATTTCTAAATTTGAGCATGAAAAAATGAATTATTTTTGGAAGATTGTTTCTGTAACAACTTGTGGTGGAATTCAAAATGGATGAGTGAAATAGTCTAAACCTCCCCTGATTGAAGAAAACAAAATTTTAATATTTGTTGGTGAGTGAAAATGATTTTTGTCATGTTATTATATTTGTTGCAAATGAGGACATTAACAAAACTATGTGTGTGGGATTTGATGTTATTAATTTTTTCATGACTTATTATATACTACCTTTACTGATTTTATATGAAATGTGCATAATTTGTGTGAAATATTAATGTTTTAATATTAAGTATAATCTTTGAGAAATTTTTAGAAGTAGTCCAATTGAGCCAGTTTACTGTTTTAATAATAACTATCACTATACTGATCCAAATTGTGTGTTTATTGTTTTTTAGTATTATATGTTAAATATAAAACATTTCATTAGAAGTTACCATGAGCTAATTCTTCCATTTTAAGAGTCATATGGTCCTCACAAACAAGACCAAAGAATTTGTGAGGAAACTGGACTATTCATGAATATTGATTTAATGGGATACATTAAGATGTCCAAATTCTATTATTCACCACAATAGTTCTGGGGGAAATTCAAGGAGTCTTGTATAAAACATTTAAGACCCAAATCGAAGAACAAGGGGTACAAATGAAGCTTTAAAATCCAGCCCACCATTCTGGCCGAGAATTAAAATCAGTATAGTATGCATGACATATCTCATGATATAAGAATACAATAGATCTGAGATTTTTCAGTTTGAAATAGGAGATATAGGTGGCTGAATTTTTTGAAGAAATAATTCGGATTTGAAGGCATATTCCTATTCAAAAACCCTTTCACATTTTGGAATTTAAAAACACAGGATTGAAGTGGAGAGTTTATCTTTATTTAGTAAACCGGCCATAACTTCTTATCCTTAATTCAAACTGACTCCCAATTTTGATGGTAGCCGGAAAACATTATTATCTACAACTTTGAAGAAGTATATTTCTCTAGATTAGGCTGTCTGTATAGCCAAATTGGCGATGAAAGTGGAGGGATAGATTGGGAATTCAAACAGTCCACTCCTTGGGCTATTAATACTCTCCTCTTCTCTCCATGAGAGGGGTTGGAATTTCAGAATAGAGGATAACATATTGGAATGACCAAAGCATTTACAAAGTCTTGAGAGTACCTTCCATACTCATGTTTTCAATTGAGAGACCTTTCCTCCTCTCTTTGTTTTCACTTACTTCTATTTTCTTCATTTTTTAATCTTGTAAGTCACTTTATTTGTAATTCTGTTTTAATGAATGTTTCTTCTTCAATATATCTTATTATTATCCACCTTCTGTAGTTTAATATTAATGTTCTTAAAATATTCTAAATTCATTTGAATACCATTCCCTCATTTTACTTCCTCATTCAATCGCAAATCCGTTTTTAATTATCAGCATTGTTCGTGTGTGTGTGTTCGATGTACCACTCTTTTCTAATCCCTTTCTTTTTCTTCTATTATTAATTTTTCATCATAATTATTATAACCAGAATATTAAAAACCCAAATGGATGAGTAAATATCTCATTGGTGTGAGTCATAATTTAGGGATTTTAAGTGATTGATAGTATTTTCTCGATGAGTATTCGTTAATTTAACATTGTGTATGTTGGACTTAATTTGTCATGGATTAATGACATATTTTGTTTAGCATGTGGTTTCCATGGAATATTGGAACTAAAAATACACTACCATAGACATGTAATTATTGTGATTAAAATCCTAATTATGTTAATGCTTGGATTAATGCTTTAAAACTTTGGAATTCTAATCGACGTCAACTTGTGAAGTGGGTGTTAATTTAAATGCAATATAAAGCAAAGCTCAAGGATATCACAAGCTTAACTACCTAATGATGAACTCACCCCAATATTTATCAATTTTTAAAATCAATTATATAAAATAAATCATTTCAATTAAGCTCTGTAAACAAACCCCCTAATCAAAATACAATCAACTAAAAACAAACGACTCTTATAAAGTATCGTCGCTGAGGATTCGACCCAAGTGCTGCTATACACATTAGCAGAGCACCGAAACCTTGACCAGTCGATAGGCGACAATCATCTGTGCATTTCAATGAGTCTTAATTTTATGTGGATTCCCATATTATGATATGTATGCAATGTATTTCTTGAAAAATATCTCATTGGTTTGTGGTGTGACATGCTCCCCTTCCATGGTGTCCAATGAGTAGGATTCATTATGAAAAAACATATGTATGACATCAAGGCCCTCCCACTTGGGTTCCAATTTTATGGGTTTATTTCCCAGTATCATTGGGGTTCTGAGGACCACCAGTTATACTAGGATGATTGAATGAAAGAAATCCTTTTTATTTAAGGCCCATGCAATCCAATTATGCTGAGCCTTTATGTTTTGCAGTGTGCATAGTCTATTATCATCTATTTTTTCCAATTCATTAATCCGCTTTTGCGATTGTTCATCATCTGAGAGATGTCCTCAAATAGATATTTAGAGTGGAGGAAGATGGAACTCTATTGGTAATAATTCCTTAGTCCCATACACTAATGAGTATGGTGTTTCATATGTGGTAGTACGTGTGGTGGTACGATAGGCCTATAGAGCATGGAGGAGCTTCTCTGACCAAGTATTCTTATCCTTGTTCACCATCTTCTTGAGTATGTTTGATAGAAACTTATTGAAGGACTCTATCATTCTATTTTCCACTAAATGATAGTGACATGAGTGATTGGTATTGATATTATACTCGTAGTATAGTGTCTTCAATTATATAGAATTAAAATGGTGTTTTTTCCATAAATATTGTGCGAGGGACCCCAAACCTAGTAATGATATGGAACTTTATGAAGTTGATGATATTATTCATCCCAGATTCCTTAAGTTTTATTACCTAAACTCATTTGGAAAAGAACTCAGTAGTAGTAAGGATGTAATTGAACTAATTAGCTCTGGCTTGTGGATGTGGTCCCATAACTTCCAGCCCCCAAATAAAAAATGGGAAAGATTATTTTGTAGTAGGTAGAAATTTTGGGGGTTTATGGATGAAGTTTTCATGGATCTGGAATGTATGAAATTTCTTGCAGAATTCTACACAAAACAATATCATAGATTTCTAGTTATATCACAACCTCTTTATTTAGTTGGAGAGTCTAGTCCCAAATTGTTTGGAAATATAGGAGGCTACATGTACTTCTTCCATGATAGTGGGAATCTCTCCTTTTTCTATGCATCTGAGGAGGATTCCATTAAAGGCATGATTATATTTGGTTTTCTTCTCATTAGACCCATCTTGTATGGAGAAATTTTCTTCCCAGTGTCGAATTTATTCCCTTTCTGCACAATTTTTTGGGATAATTTCTTTTTAGAGATAGACAGTTATGGGATCCATCCATCGAGGGGTGGTTGTTGGATCATTACGCTCTTGGGTGGTGCTAACCTGATTGATTTCTTCTATATCCCATATGATGATTGATGAGATCATTCTTCGATGTGTGAAACATGATATTAATTCCTCATAATCAGGGTCGTCCAGGATGATGGCTACATTATCCAATGTGTCGGCATGAGCATTCTGTGATTGGGGAACATGATGTAATGTGGGGTTAAAAGGGAATTCTACCATCATTCCCCTAACATAACTAGTGACAGGGAATAATTGCTTCTTTTAAATGGATTATTAACCATTGATATTCTTTAACATCAATTAAAATTCCAATTTAATATTTAGGTAGTATATATGAATCTACATGGCTAGTTCCAATCCAGTGACGAAGGCTTGATATTATGCCTTATTCTTTGTGTATCCCTCAAATGGTGAGAAAGAGTAGGGAAAAACCACTTTGTTCGGAGAGACAAATACAATTTCTAAACCAAACCAATTGAGCTTCGGGTTTTTCATCTAGGTACTGAATGGCCTCCAAGAGGTTCCATAAAAGTACATCTCCCATGTATGGGGATTTTCATGAGCATAGAAGACCTTCTAATTTGGAAGATCTATTTCCTCTAGTTTATTTTTTGGGGCAAGATATGTTGTGAGTTAATCTGCTAGGGATTTCCCTTTTACTGAATTCTATTATATGAACTGAATGTTGTATTGCTGAAAAATGACCTCCCATAGAGCCAAGCACCCAGTCAACATAGTATGTCCAATGATGTACTTTATCATAATAATACGAGAGACTAGGTGGGATTCGTGGTGCTTCCAGTAATGCCTTATATTTTTCACCGCAAAGATAACAACAAGGAAATTATTCTCAACAACATATTATCTAGTCTTAGTACCTATCATTATAAAACTGAGGTATTAGAGACTATTTTTACTCCTCAAATGATTTTTTGTTTCAGGATGGAACCCAGTGTGTGTTCCATGGTATCCAAATATAAGATGAGTTGCCTCTCTATCACCAGAGGCATCAAAACTAGTGGGTGCAGTAAGCACTACTTGAGAATTTCGAAGGCTTTTTAACATTCATCATCCCATTGATAAGAGATTACCTTCTTCATCAACCTGGTAAAGGGGAGATCGTTTCTATCTAGGTTGTCTATGAATCTCCGAATATTAGAGAGGTTTCCTTAGAGTCCCCTCAAATATTTGAGATTTCTGGTGGTGAAATTTCTAAAATAGAACTAGTCTTTTCTGGGTCAACCTTGATGTCATGGTGGTGTACCATAAAGCCAATTAACTTTTCAAAGGTTACCTCAATAACACATTTTAGTGGATTCATCTTTAAACTATGTTATTTCTGCTTGTTGAAGATTTTATAGAGATCTATGAAGTGATCACATCATACTTAGGATTTAATAAACAAGCCATCGACATAAAACTCAGCTATCCTTCCCAGGAATGAATTGAAGATGTGATTCATGGCACATTGATATGTAGAACCAGTTTTCTTTAATCTAGTGGTCATTTACTAATAGTATAAAATCCCTTGAGGTGCTCTGAAGGTAGTAGATTATTCATCTATGGGTGCCATTTTGATCTGATTTTACCCAATGTGTCCATCTAAAACAAAGGGGATTGGAAGCCAACATTATCATCAATCATGAGTTCTATGATAGGAAATGGGAAGTCATTGTTCAGGAAATTCTGATTATGGTATTTGAAATCAATGCATACCCTAATCTTCCCGTTCTTTTTCTTGATGGGGACGATGTTAGAAATTCATATTGGGTACTTCACTTCTCAGAAAAAGTTGGCTTTGATCAACTTGTTGACCTCTACCTCTACATTGGTGGAATAATAGGGGTTCATCTTCTGGGATTCTTTATTGAAGCCTCGATACTCATTGGGTGAGATGAGATGGTGTGTAGAAACATTTGGATTGAGTGTAAGAATTTCCATATTGTTCCAAGAAAACACATATCAGTATTTTTTAATGAGTTCAAAGTACATCACTTTCTCTTCAAGGGGAATGGTGGAACTAACCAGGGTAGGATGGGGGATTCTCCTATTCCCAGATTTATTTTTTTGAGATCATCTATTGTAGTGTAGAAACCTTCCATGAATGTAGGAGGGGAATTTCTGAGACCATTCTCATCCTCCTCCAAATTTTATTTCATGGAGACATTTTTAGATGAAGCTAGAAATTTGGTGGCTTACCCATCACTTGACCAGATTTATGGGGAGTACATCGTCATTGTTGAGCATAATTTAGGGATTCACAAGGGTGGTACCCAATCCATTGGGAGCTGAAACCTATATATCCTCACCACCATTGGTTTCATACATCCCTTCTTATATAATTATACTTTATCATATGTGACAACACACATCTTTAAGGTGGAATTATCACTATGTAGGATATCAAATTTACCATCCACAAGATAATTTACACACTGATGGAATGTTGAAGCCATCACCAAGGGGATATAGAGCCAGGCCTCATGAGCAGGACATTATATGGAATTTCTTTCTGAATAACCATGAACTCATCAATAGATGTGATTTCCCCAAACTGGGATTCATGTTTTATCTTCCCAAGAGGTCTTTTCTCATTCTTATCATACCCATGAATTGTTAAGTTTTTTGGAGATAAATCTTCATCACTATATCTCAAACATTAGAGTGTTCAAACTGGGATGAGATTGATCCCAAATGCATTATCAATTAGGGTGACTTGATTGTTGACATTATTAAGTCTTCTGAAAACATACATGGGTCTGATATATCTTTGGATGGCCTATTTATGATCTTGATCATTGAATGAGCTGACAACATGACATTATGAGGACATAGTCTTTACTCAGTATACCTCTTATGTAGTGACTTATGTCTTGAATTTTTGTGGGATTCAGTGGGTTTAAACAAGTGTCTCCCTGATTTATTTTGAATGATGAAGTGCATTGAGTGTTGAGAGCATGGATAAGGAAAAAACTAGCTACTTCATAACATCTTACTTTTGTTCCAATGGTAGGCACTACGTGATATGGGGATATTATTTAGAATACAATTTAGGAGCTGAGGCATATGAGGTGGATGGTTCTAGAGTTTATGAAGAAGTTAATGGGATATCATCTGCGGGAAGTGTGGTCCATGCAGGCCATCTACTTTGTCCGGGTTGATTGGATTATCAAAACCCCACTAGGAAATAATGAAATAAAATCGGGTGGCAATGTCCACTAGAATGTTCTGGGACTCCTACATGTCTCTTCCCCCCCTAGAGTGCATACCCATGGGTCTCAGCTGCATATATATTCTCCATGGGTATACAAATAGAAAAATTTGTCTGACCACATCAACACTATCCCTTATATCCTCAGTTCCAGCACATGCGACCTCCCGTTCCTTGGTTATGTGTAGAAAAATCATATTTAGGGGCATATTAATCATTGGAGAAGGGGTTTTATAAGTGAACCACATTGAAATAACCGTATATATTGTCTGCATATGAAAAGGATTCTATTTGGTGGGGTAGTTCCCATGCTATAGATGTTGTAGGGAAGAATTCTGCAAGAGTTAGGGTCTTCTTTGGAGAAGAATATAAATCTTCCTCTTATATTTCTTCTTTCTTCCGATGGTCACAACCAAATTTGGGAGTCACATTAGATTTTCCTCTTTGGGTAGTGGAGCTATTGAAGGTCTACATATCTATGCTCTCAGGGTGTTATGAGCTCAATCAAATTTCATTAAAGTCATCCAGTTGTTGATCTTTTGATAAAACCTTTCCAAAATATTCTTCCAATAACCTTATTCTTCTAGTTGGAAAATGATTTTGAAATCCCCCTTCTTTGAGGAATTATCTAACTCCACCAGTCTAGAATTGATCATGCCTTGAAGGAGGTCATTGAAGACAAAAAAATTCTGAATATTCTAAACCAACCTTCTATGGAAAAGGGAAATAATCGGTACAGTCAGTGAGGTTGATCTAATCAATAATCCTAGGATTTGGTAGTGTGAACCAGTTATTATCCATGGATTCTAAGAAATAAGTAGGGACTTGTTCATTATGGAAGAAATTTGCCTTGTTCATCCATTCTGCAAATTCTAGGTGACCCTGATTTGTCTTTGCTTCTAGTCAAGGGTGATTCTGTGGTTGTCACCACATGACAGAATGTTCTAGGCAGTCTAGGGCCTTCTTGAGTGGTTGGATGGGTGTTACTGAAGTATTTAGAGTGATAGCTACAAAATTTGATTTTCATAGCCTTTTCCCCTATGCTATGGGAATGGGTCGAGTTTTGGATCAGGTTCATTGAATTGATTCTTCAATTCATTGTTCCATTTTAGAGAACTCATCGAACCCACCTAGATATTTCATGGTGATCAAAGGTTTCAATAACCCATCCATATGATTTTCAGTGCTGAGTTCCATTAGTTTCAATTGTGAGAGAGGAATGCTTAGGGAATATTTTAACCCTTTCCATTTGGACATGAAGTTAAAAACCCTCTCATTCACGCATTTTTTTAGTTTTTTGGTCACTGATTTTTATTTCCTCATCATGGAGATGAATTGATAAAGTAACTGGAGACAAAGGTCTTCCCATCATATAATGGATACTACTGGTAGACTGTTTCACAAAATAAAGGTTTACCCTTTCAATGTCTATACAATACACCTCAGTTTTTTTGCCTCTTGTTGATCTCGAGGGATCATTATTAGCCCACATCAGGATAGAGAGTGTGTGAGATGATGTTCAGGGTCACTCTCAGAATAAAAAGCAGAGAATATAGGATTTTTGAGATTGGGTGGAGGCAAAGTTTCATCCACCCATTTGGGATATAGATTCCTATTAGGCTGCACTAGTTCACGCCCCCATCCATGCCTTCCATTCGAGTAGCCATGGACTCGATGACATTAATCAACTTTGGGGTCACTACTTCATTTTCCACTTCCCATCCATTAGGAGTCGGTGGGGGGGTTTATGAGGTTTCCCCACATTCGTCTCCCATAAATTCTTGATTCTAACCAATATAGAATGATTACTTTGGTGATGTAGATGTTTTTTAAAAAATAGAGGGAATCCATGATCAATTTTGACTTCCTCATTTATGTGGATTAGCTACATGGATCTATATTCAATCTGATGCCCAGATACCACTCTTAATAGAATATCAACTATGGGAAGGAGAAAATTTTTCTTTTCCTAAAGACGATACCCAATGGGAATATTACGCTTGAATAGCCCCTCATTTATATGTATAATATTTTGTATCTTGCTCTTATGTTGAGAAAAATGTACCTCTATGGAAGGAGCCTAAACTCTTTCAGATAGAAACTGAGATATAGTCATGCCTTTTCCTTTTTCTTTGACTGGGTTCTACTAGAGTGGTAGTAGCTCGGTAATAAAAGGTGCGAGTTTTAGAGTCTTCTCTAATTTCAGATGTGTGTAGCGTCATTTGGTGTGTCAAATCACCATCCTCCTGAGGTACAGTTTCCATGTTGTAGTCCTCTACATTTATTTGTTGATCAGAATATGTCTTGTTGATAGTGACAACATTCACAAAGGTATATCAAAAAATGGTAGTTGTTCCATTATTTTCAATGTGATAGGATGATTCTACACTACCTTCATTAGTGTCTTTATTCAAACCCTTGGCCATATAAGGACATTTTGGATTGTGACCCCAACATGGCCTAATTTCTTTCACCATATGATCCTCCCATCTCCATTTATAGATAGAGATCTTGAGGAAGTTTTCGATCGTGATTGTCGAACAAGCCCTAACAGGTAGAGAATTCTCTTATGGTGGGAGGAACAAGTGGGATATCAAATGTTGATTTTTCCCTCCCAACCTATAGAAGATATATTCTCTTTATGGTGATGATGATGATGGAAATTACCACAACCCTGTGGGGTGGGGGTCATTCGGGGCTGCAATTGGCATCAATGTATTCTATTATTGAGGATACAATGATTTTTTTCAGATATTTGGTGACTCTAGGGATGGAAATAAAGATATAAATACCCCCAACCTAGTGGGATGGGGATGATCTGGAATCACCACTGATTTCACTAGGGTCCATTTAGGGGATGATAAACCTATTTATAGATATTTATATATAAATTCCCCCAACCTAGTGGGCTAGGGTTTTCTTGAAACTACTGTCGAATTGTCATAAATCATATTGGGACACTACAACAAAACCATCTATTAGTGGCGGGTTTTTTTTCATATAGCAGAGGTTTAAACCGCTGCAATATGGTTTGGAGGCGGTTTATAGAAACTGCTACTAAACTGGGCGTCGGTAATCTATTAGTAGCATTTTTTCCATTTTTTGGCAGTTTAAGGGAAGCATCATTGATGCCACATTTCACAGTGGTTTTCGTGACTTTAGCAGTGGTTAGACGGGTGCCGAATAATTTTTTTATTCACGGAGGTTTTAACCGCTGTGATATTCATGTGTTTTATGTGTCTATATCGCGTTGGTGAAAATCGCCGCTAAATATAAACCGATTACATTTTGCGATGGTTTTAACTGCTGCTAATGATTTACCAGTAAAGCATCAGTGGCGGTTATAACGACCGCAAAATGCTGACCAGTAAAGCATTAGCGCCGGTTAAAAACGCTACAAAATTCTGACCAGAAAAAAAATACAGTTTTGCTTCTACTGCCCCACTACCCTGAAAAACAAATCAAACCAGAAAATGGAACAGGAGACATCATAAAAAAAAATAAAATGTTATTTCAAACTTGGTATCCCCGACATGATGAAACAGGATATAAGAGGACCTTCATATCTACTGGCAGCAAAGTAGATAAGAGGACCTTCACAAATGAAACTACTAATTTTGTAATATGGTAACAAATGAGTAGGATACTGATCATCCATAGATAAACATATGAGGGTTCAAGAACACCAATTTAAATTAGATCAAGATCATAGACCAGATATTCATTTTCCAAGCACCTTCAGTGTTGCTTCTCTTTGGACGCTCTGTTGTGGGTGTTAGAGGTTGCATTCTGTGGATATCATCTTACATATACTTAATCTTGTTTGATTAAATCTCATGTAACTATGATAATTTTATGATAGGTCTATGGAATTTCGGTTGGGATATGTTTATACCCTTTAGTACCCACCAGGTTAGACCGATGACCATTAGTTGGAAAGGAGGTATGGTCCCGATCTGGTTGTCCATATAACATGGGATTTGGTCCATGACCCTCTTGAATGGGAGAAAAGATGTGTATCTTCTCTAAATATCCTCATATTGTGTTAATGAGTCACCCAAATTATGGTAGAATAGTTTTGTGTCTTCCCTTTAACCATTTTTAGAATATTCTAGGTGACTTCAGTGACCAAAACATGCATATTTTCTTATTCTATTGTTGGAGAATGTGTATGGGCCTGATCTTTTACTCTATTTCATATAGGTATATACTGATTTTAATAAGGTTAGTGGGGAAGGATATGGGTATTACCTATATTTGTTACCAAAATATTCTTGGTGATTTCTTTGAATAATACCAGATTATACCGACAGTCTTAGTAAATGTGGGAAAATGTATCCTCTTGCTCATAGTTTTCCAGCATATTTAGTTAGTGGGATTCTTTGGAGGGTATAGATGTAGGGACATTTTCTTGGTTGATTTTTCACTACCCTCAGTTGGTTTTCCTGACTACCTAGTTTTGGGAGACTTAGGTCAGACTCCCGAGGTAAACACACACATCATATAGAGGTTTTATTGCTTTTCAGCATTGGTGATGGTTAATGCTAGAAGGATCCCTTTGGAGGGTCCCTTATTCTATCTAGATGAGTCCATCAGTTACCTCTTGATCAACCTCTCTAGATAAGGGAGGAACATGTTATTTCCATCCATGGATATGTCCATGAAATGGTTTGATATGGAGACTATATACAAAAAATTATGTTCCAATAGTCATTGTCGAGTATACATCTATTATGGATTTATGAGATCAATGGATTTTTTATCTTCCATTGTAGAAGGAAAGGTACCATTTAGGTGTGACTCCCAAACCACTGAATTTGAGACCCAATATTGAGGGTGAAAGGTTGATAATAGATCCCTAGTTTTAAATGAGGATCCAACTTGTGCAGTAGTCGAATCATATGTGTTCTTAAAGTAGTAAAATGTCATTTGGATCAAAGGGGGTTCCAGTTGAAAGTTCCATAATACGTATGAGAAACATTTACAAAAATCCTCATGAAATCAAAATATCAATAAATAAACACATTTATAATCAATTGTATCGAATCCATGTTTGTCTACATTTCATATTTTGAGAGAGAAAAAGTATCCAAACATGTGGGTGACACATGCATTTTGTTTAAGGTTCCATGTTAGGTTCACCATTTTTGTTTCCAACTACTTTTATTGGTGAGTATATGATTCGTATCACATTATTAGGATAAACCACATTCCAATCATCCTCTTATGTTTTGTCTCTATACTGCCTACTAGGTTTCAATTTATATAACCAGAACAAAATAACAAAAGGATCACTCTTTAGTCATCCAAAATCTCGACTACCAAATCAAACACAGGATTAAATGGAATGATTTATACCACACTCGAGAAATCAAGACATAAAATGAAACATCATGAATCAAAAAAATGCATAGAAGGAAACATGAGAAATCAAGAAAATGTTAGGACAGGGAAATGTTTGGTGGAAACTAAGTGCCATACATGTTACATATACAAACCAAGTGTTCTCATATTTGTTCAACACATCAACAATACTACTACTCATGGTACGATGATGCATCTTCACCCTCTCCACCACCATTTCCACTACCTTCTGCCACTTGTAAGAAAATTAAATTGAAAATAAAATATTGTTGCATATTTATAATTAAACTTAAAAACCATAAAAGTTTTCAAACTAAATTATTTTGATTTTTTGTGATTTACCTGCTCACCACTACTCGATGCACCACCACCGGGGGGATATCTGCTCATCTAGTGATATATATCAGTCAACGCTTTCTTCATAGAGGATATCTGAGCCCCCTGGTCTTGAACTATGGCTCGTAGAGAAGACATCTCCCTCTGAGCATCTTCAGGTATGAAATGACTATAACCAAAAGTTGATTCAGCTGGAATCCCTGATGTCCTGCCAAAGACCTCATATGGTATAACTCCCAAACCCATCCTGCGTACTCTACCAAGATGCTCCTTACCAAGGACTTTTGCAACCGGGTCATCCTGGGAGACTGAGTAGGACTGCCCCGGATTGTCATCACATATTTCTTTAATTTTTACTATAAATCTAATATCAATATATATTAACACAGTAAAAATTTATAATAAGTTATTATAATAAAAAATTTACTTCATACCCCAACTTCTTTAACAAAACATCCATCTGTTTTTTTGTGAACATCCAACCACAGTTCCGTTCGGGATACTTCATGCCCTAAAATATGTGATTGCATTAAACAAAGATAAATCAAGAATACAATAGGTTAAATTGATAATATTTTCTTATAAATATTTAAACTAATTAAAATATTACCAATGACATTCCACTTCTAGAAAAGCTTTTTGAGCCCGTAGTGTGTGGGATGACTTTCTTTTCCCAGTTTGATGCAATCTGTCTTGAGAGATCCTGAAATAAATGAAATTCAATTTAACAGTAATGTATTAAATGTCATCTCCTATTAATATACATGTATAAATGTAAAATGAGGATAATATAATAATATATATTTCAATACCATCCGCTTCTCATCACGATGTATATCAACAAAAACTTTCCACTGTTCTTTTGGTACCCCACTAGGTAGCTTCTCATACATTTGTTGCACGGTCAACGAAGTATCGTTGACCTCACACCATAGACTCCATTTTAAATCATTCCATTTTTTACAAAGATTTTTCAATGTCCACTTCTGTGCTATCACATTAGCAACGGTAAAGTGGAAGAACATCTGTATACATAAATTCATTTTTAATATATTTGTAACATGGAATTCAATTATACCATAAAGTAAAAAAAATTACCTCTATCTGAGAATCAAAAACTTCATTTTTCCAGTTTGGAGGCATATTCCTCCAATTATCATATGAAATATGTAGGGAAATGGGATCCGCTGCCAGGTGACCTATAATATGGCCATGTAACCCTGCGATGTCATCCGTCGAGACCCCATACGAATCAAATGGCACGAATACCTTCTCGCCATTCATGTTCCAAAAATCTGAACTTTTTATGTGTTCTTCCACAGTTACATTTTTGTCATCCTCAATGAGAAAACAATTCGTATAATCAAAATGCAATAAATTTATTTAATTAAAATATGTACCTATGACTATGACCCTCTAGAATGTCTGTGATGAACTGGAAGGGGCGTGTCGCCACCCCACTACTGAGGCTCCAGTAGGGGGAGTCGATGACTCATCCTCTAATGAGACATACAGAGATGGTGTCAGAGATGGTGCAAGGGGAGATGGTGTAGGGGTGTAGGCAGTTGGTGCCTCAAATGTCGTGGGGACAGATAGATCGTCATCTGTCGCCGAACTAGATGAAATAGTGTACCGCTTCCTCCTTGGAATTCCTGTAATTTAATAAAATAAAATTATGTTTAGAATATATATTTCAAAAAATTTATGCAGAAACAAAATATAAAAAATGATAATTGATGCCCAGTACTAATAAATAAAATATATATAACAATGATAATGAATGACTACAGAAATGAAACAAGTGGTTTTTGAATGAATAAATAATTGTACATACAATCATTTTTTCTTTCAATAATGTCAGTTTCCTACCACATTGCTTCATCCACGTCATTCATCCTTTCTAGACTAATATTTTCAATATCAAGATGGACAAATAATTCTGCTTCTTGTTGTTGAAGAAATTCATTTACAGAGGTCAAATCTTCCACTTCATCACAAATATCATACAAATATCTTTTTATTAATTGACTAACTACACTCCACCCTTCCTCCACTACATCATTCACATAATGTACCATTTTTTCTTGTGATGCTAAGATATATGGATCATGCAGTTCACGATCACCAACATCCATCAAGTGAGAGAAGTTTACAGAAGTAAATTGCAAGGAATCGCTTTTAACACCTCAAATAATATCAACCTATTTGAATTTGATTAAAACAACGGAAAAATGCCCAAAATAGTTTAATTCAATAATATCATGCAAATTTCCACATTATCCCACTTCATAAAATGTAAATATACCACTATTCTATGTTTTCAAACCCACTTCTCGATGGACTGTACGAAATCTAAATCCATTCACATTATAAGCATCGAACATTATAACATGTTTTATAGGACCTATAGCAAGAAACATAAAATATTTTGACATGTATACTCGAGTATCAGTATTCATGATCTTAAAAAAGAAATATAATTTAATAGATTTACATATTCTATGTGTCAAACTAATATTCGTATTTATTGAAATATTTATAAACTTACACGTTGTGCAAACCATTCTACCAACTCTTTATTCATAGCTTTCATTATATCTTTCTCATTTCGTGTTTGGACTCTCATTCATCTCTTTGTTTGTATCCTCAACTCTTCAATAAATGGATCTACAATTTCACTATTCAGAAGCACATATCTATGTGCCTGTAATAATTCCAATTCTGTCAGTGTCACATATTAGGTTCTCCCAACTGATCGGCCAATAACAAGAAATATTTTTGATTTCGGATGCATTTGAGATTGAGTTGATGTGTCGTAAACACGCCCAACTTGATTAAATCTTGTCTCAATATCATCCAAATATCTGGAACAAGAGGTGAGGCACTCCTCGACCAAATAGCCTTCAACAATATAGCCTTTTGGTTGAGCTTTATTTCTCACATATGCTTTCAAATGCCCAAGATATCTGGGAAATAAAATAATAATATTATGCATTTATTTAAATTCAAAAAACTGTTCACTTAACTGGAAACATATAAATAAAATACCTATCATTTGGATACATCCATCGATAATGAACGGGGCCTCCTAATTTAGGTTCTTCAACCAAATGAACAGTTAAATGCAACATGACAGTAAAAAATGGAGGAAAGATCATCTCCATTGCACAAAGGGTCAATAAAAACCTCTCATGGAGGTTGCCAAGATGAAATGGATGTAGAGATTTCTCACATAATGGCCTGAAAAATGTGAAAAATTGGAGTACAACAGTTGTAACTTTTTCAGGTAATAATGTACGCAATGCCAATGGTAGTAACTGTTGTAACAAAATATGTGAATCGTAACTTTTCAATCCATATAAATTATGATTCATTAAGTCAACACACCTTGATATGTTACTCTAATACCCATCAGATACCTTCACATTCTTTAAAATTCTAAGGAACATATCTTTATCCCTATTTTTCATTGCAAAAATGGCCGGAGCATACTTTTCATTCTCATCTGGCCAAAGATCACGTTTTGTGTTCATTACTTGTAAGTCTTTGCGAGCATTGAGATGATCCTTCGACTTTCCATGCTCATTAAGTAATGTGAAAAATCAAATTATCACACACATTCTTCTCAATATGCATCACATAAATATTGTCACACAATAAAATAAATTCCCAATATGGAAGTTTGAAGAATATACTTTTTTATTCCATTTTTGCATTCTGATTTCACTTGACGATTCACTTAAGACTCATTTTCCACTATCATTCAAGTGATGGACCATCCCAAATTATGTTTTAACATTTTCAAGCTGTTTCAATATTTCAGAACCCGTTAACGACTTTGGAGGCAGTCTACGATCAATGGAACAATTAATTTTTGATTTTTTCAGCTGAAATCTATAAGATGCATCACTAAATCTTTGATGGCACAAGAAGCACCATTTTCTAATGAGATGTAGCCATTTAGTCTCAAAATCAATGTTACAAATGGGACAAGCCAAACCTGTATAAGTGTTCCAACCAGATAAATTCCCAAGCCTAGGGAAGTCACTAATGGTCCACATTAAAGCAGCATGAATTTTGAACATTGTTTTAGAAAATCATCAGAAGTCTCAACACCATTGCTCTATAAATCATTCAATTTTTCAATCAAAGGCTACATGTATACATAAATATCATTTATAGGCATTTGTTTTCCAGGAATAATCATATAAATGATAAAATATGTTTGTTGCATACACATCCACGAAGGCAGATTATAAGGGATCAAAACAACAGGCCAAATGCTATAACTAGTACTCAAAGTCCCAAATGGGTTGAATCCATCGACATCCAATCCCAATCGAACATTCCTAGGATCAGCCGAGAAATCTGGATGTAATGAATCAAATGTCTTCCACAATTTGGAATCTTGTGGATGTCTCATTAACCCATCATTGTTATTATCTACAGAATGCGACTTCATGTGTTCGGCAGTTTTTGATGACATGAATAGTCTTTCAATCGAGGAATCAATGGAAAGTAACACAAAACTTTTGCAGGTGTGTTCCTTTTCTTCTTCTCCATGAAATTATGTTCAGTCAGACTTCCAAAATCACCCTTTGACTTCCATCTAGAAGAAGAACATTTCTTACAATTCTGTCTACTTGAATCCTCTCTCTAATAAAGCATTCAATCATTGGGACATGCATTTATTTTTGTATAATTCAGACCCATCTTGTTAACAAATTTTTTTATATGATAAAAATATTCTAGGATTTTTGCTTCAAGAAATGCATCACGAATCAATACCAATAACATGGAAATTTCCTTATTTGTAATTCCACATAAACATTTGATATGGTACAACTTTAGCAGAAATGAAATCATTGAATATTTGAAACACCCACTATACAACTCTTGATTTCCATCATCAACTAAATCATGAATCACATTTTCCTCACTGATGTTTTCCCTTACATTTGGCTCCATAAAACCAAGAGTAGGATCCAATGATATGTTACAATCTTGATCTGCTTGTGTTACAATCTCAAAAACACCACTTGTCATGTTGGAATTTATAACACCCTCTTCTGGTTGTTCTGATATGTTTTGATGCTCATAGTGGTGTCTTGCAGTGCCGAATTCAACATTTATGAGGTTTTGCATTTCATTTCCCTTTTTCGACGAACTTGGGAACTCATTCTATGGATTAATATCGGTGCTCAATCTTTCTATATTGTTTGATTCTCCATGCCAAATCCAACACAAATATTGATCAGGGAATTGCTTCAGTATTAAATGTTAATAAATTTCATCTCTCTTCAACCATGTTCTAAATTTACATTTTGGACATGGACATCTTATTCTCCCTTCAATGGATAGATTAGAAATTGAAAAATCTAAAAACTCATTCAAACTCTTAACATATTGAGGTGTGTTCCTCGGTAATGTGATCCAACTTTTATCTATGTATATCACAATGTGCCTACACAATAATAAAAAAAATTAAAACACATAGTTACTACTAAATAGAGAAAGAGTTTCATATATAAGATAGTGAAAGATTACAGAAACATAATATAATAAAGATGCCCCATTGATCATAATGTATGCATAATATAATAAAGATGATACAATGATCACATTTACCACTTACTTAGCATGAACAAACAAACCGAACAAGTCTGGTCGCTAAGAGACAACATCAACACATCATTGAGGAGCATTAAGAATATTGGGTTACACACTTATCATAACACTGTCGATCACACATTTATGTCACCTCAAACAACACCCCATTAAAAGTGATGTCATTGAACACACCAAAGATGCACGATTTTCATACCATTAGTACAATGACATTACTAGAAATATTTAGCCCCTATATGACACCATTTGAGAATTATCACATGCTATCTTGGGTACCCAGATTATGGGTAGCCTAGGTTAGGTCATGAAAATTGGTCATGTTTCATAGCTCTTTATGTTTTTCCATCTTTTCACTATATATTTTAATTGACCCCTCTCTTTGAATTTCATAGTGATTCTTATTTCCTTGAATTTGGAGAGACCATTCTTATTCATTATATCATTAGGTTGTGCAATTTTAATTCATCCACTTAGATTTCCATAGTGGGGTTCTCATTAAAATATCTTTTAAAAACTAATGAATGATGTATGTTATTTTCACTTAAATATGTGTTGTGTTTAGTACTATAAAAATTTATCTTAAATATTTAAAACAAATCATATTAAAAAAAATCATTCAAACCCTAAAAGTTGGATTTGATATAATACAAAGGACATGTCCAATTTTTACTTCAAACATTTATGTACATTTCAAGTCCTAAGCTCAGTTAATTTGAAGTAATTATTTATAAATGAATTTACAACTTTAACAAAAACTATTATAATTAATTCAATTATAATAAATTTAAAATATTTAGTAAGTGACACTAGTTCAGAACTTATGAAGATCATTTATAACATGTTTGAGAATCCCATGGTGATAAATAAAATATTCTTACTAAAGACATCGTTCGACATGAGTATGTAAGAAGAAAATTTATTGTAAATCATATAAAAAACATCAACATGATAAGAATTCAATAGGAGTTAGTTAAGGTGGATTTCAAGGATTTGGAATGTGTGTTGTTGTTACTATCATCACCCCTTGAATCTTCGAATGCAATGATCACCACTATGAATAACTTGAGTAGAAATGCTGGGAACAAATTCCTTCAAAATAAATTAGCGTATTGCCTGAAATAATAAGTGGATGGTAGGAATATATACAATACATTGTTAAGCACTATGATTATGCTAATTTCCACTCTCCTGAAACTCAATTAGGATTATGCTGATTTCCACTCACCTGAAACTCAATTAAATGACGACGAGGAGGCATTTACTCTACCATGATTTAACCAAATATTAGAAAATATTTTACAAACAAGATAAACATAAAAAATGATAATGATAGAGAACGATTGACTCAGGTTTCCTATAAACACTCCTTATCTAGTGATTGGGAATAACATAATAGTTTCATTTATTTATTTTTATTATATATCATAGGTATTTCATTTCATAGTTCATATATCCATATATATCA
Source organism: Viscum album (assembly GCA_963277665.1). Classification (NCBI taxonomy): domain Eukaryota; kingdom Viridiplantae; phylum Streptophyta; class Magnoliopsida; order Santalales; family Viscaceae; genus Viscum; species Viscum album. Next base: position 1,894,473,908 of record OY728121.1, on the reverse strand, counting down.
CATACAATGAATATGTACCAATTTTGAACAATGCATGTCATTATTAATCCCTAGGTAACTATCACGATGAACAAATACTCATATCATACCATAGTGGGACATGATAGAAAATATAAATAATAGTAACATCACACAATAAGTGAATTTCCCAAGGTGAACTGACATCAATTGTAACAGGCGAACAACGTGATCAATAATCCATTCCCTAAGAACTCATATTTTTTCCCACACATGGGTTAGATACACGCATGGATGATATCATTACCATGAATCTACATATCCTAGTCTCCATTCCACATTTTTAAAATAGTAATGAAATATAAAATAAACTATACTTTGATACCACTTTGTAACACCCCGATCCGTTTATCCCACTAGTGATCAAGTTGGGTGGGTTACGTGACCTCAGCTATACCTCCTTGTAAGCCCGAGGTTTTCAAATAGTTGTGAGGGTGTAATAAATATAGTGGGGATACTATACCACCTGTTATAGAGTTGAATCAATAGTGTAAATAATAACAGAGTAGCACAAACAGTGGAAATAATATAAATTATCAGATAAGAAACCAAAAAATATATAAAGGACAAACCAAACAATCCAAATTATAATTAAAAAAATGAAATGAAATCTAGAAGGTATTCAAATGATGTGATTAATTTTATATAAATAAAAGAATAAAATATTCAATAAAATACTCTAAAAACTAGTTCCCTAGCACCATGTCAATCTCATCTCCAAGATCCAACCCGTCTCACATTCAATCAACCAACACAAGGCCCCTTACCCTTGTCGAAAATTGCATCAATGAAATATTCTAAGGTACCAAATAGTGGCCAAAATATAATGAGTATAACTCAGTATTCCACCACCAATGGTGTCTGGACATGTCTAGTCTGAGCATATAGTGTATGCAATAAAGTGATAAACAAGGGTGTTAATTTAATAAATTAATTATATATATAAAATAAACCCACCGACCCTTAGGCTCTAGGATGACACTCTATGTTAGCCAAACCATCATCAAATCCATGTGGGGTGTCTTTTTCATGAGGTGGATCCTCCTACATCAGGACATATTTCCCAAAAATACTATAAGATTCTGTTAAATCGGGATGAATTTCCAATATCATGATTCATGTATCCAATCTTGGTATAGACGATATATAAATACTTTCTTCTTCCCATGGATTTCACCCCAATGTAAAAAGTATCCATCTCACCAGTTCTAGAATTTATATAACTACATACATCTTCCCATGGAACATGTTTTTAAGAGGAAATAAACCATATAACTGGGCTAAGACATTCTATAACCACTTATGTCTTCCCATGTAATGTGACACTAAGGGGAAAATTAATAATCTCATATCAAATGGTTGATTCTCTTGTATTAGGATGAATCACTGATAGTATATATCAATCTGGTCTAAAATATTATTACAAGACATATTAGTTAATTCATCCCATCACTTATTAATTTTACCATTTATTCCTAATTTTCAAATCCTCCCATAGATACAAATCACCAAAATCATCTTAAACCATTTTCCATATTTCACATGAAATTTAAAGATCTTTAACTAATCCATGATTCCAAAGGATCTCATAAAATCATGAGGGGTTGGAACACCACAAATGTTAAAGAAAGTCCTAACCATAATGCTAAGAGAGCAAAACGGGATCCTTGGGAGGGATCAACAGGAAGATTTTAGGAATAATGGATAATTCCAATTATTTAGGTTGTTCATGTGTCATGTCGATGCGATCATAATTTTGCACATACTAGCATAATCAGAACAGACTAAAGAGAGTTTTCCAAGACCACCCAACTCAAAATAAGAAATGTTTTTGAAAAATCCTCATGTTTGTGGTATCAATCAGATTCCCCCTTCCCTTCAATGAGAACTATAATTTTAATCAATAATAGATCAAGATGCAGAAGATGAACTGGAATGTTTACCTTAAAAATCTATGTTTAGAACACCAATATCCAACATGGTCTTGCATACAGATCAAATAGGATTCTCATATGTCATCCATGGAAGGTTTGATGGAATCATAATGGGGATAGGAAATTTTATAACATAGGTGTTGGATTGTTAAAATTCTTGGAAGATATAATTCATGATGTGAATAGGGAATTCACATCATGAATTCCTCAATTCGCATATATGTTGACAAATTTATCACCTCATTTTAAAAACTGAGTTAAATCAATTTCATGTCATGAATATATTTAATGAATTAAATTATTGTTTTGCGGATTTTCCAAAACCAATACATGGCGTGAATGGGTTCATGGGGATTTCCTGGAAAATTCACATAATTAATTGGGAATTCATAACATCAATTCGTTTTGCATCAATAAGGAAACTCTCATACTTCTCCAATATGAAACAACTAATCCAACTAAATAAAGGCTTAATAAACAAGTTTTAAATGAAAGGAAACCAAACTCTAAGAGATTTATCCAAAAAAATAAATGGATACATACCTGTAAAAGATAGGGGTCGCCAGAGATGGAGGTCACAGGGTTGCTGGAGACGGAGGTCGTAGGGTCACTGAAGACGGAGGTCATGGGGTCGCCGGACGGTTGGGGGTCGCTGGTCGCCAGGGGGTTAGGGGAAGGAGGGAGGGTGAGGGGGTCATGAGGGTTTGGGGGAAACGGCTGGGGTGGGGGTAGGGAAGGATCGGGTTTTTAAAAAAAATTATTGGTTTTGCAGCGGTTTATTAAATACCCCCGCGAAACCTTTCAGCGAAAATGTTTAGCGGCGGTTTTGTAAACCACCACCACAAAACTACGGCTAAACCTAGTTTTTATTATAGTGGGAATTATTGATATGAGAGGTGGAGGGAGTGGTAGATATTATCTTGGCCTAGTGATTCGGGTCCACTTCTTGATGGATGATATGGTAGATGCAACTACAGTGCATGTGACGTGGAACAACTATGATCACTTGGGAGTTGGGTGCAATGGAGTCCCATGATGATAACCATTCCTCATAGGAAGTTTTCTATGTGATTGAAACCTTGGTCTCCATGTCTAAAATGTACTCCTATTGCTATGAAAGACCCATTTTTATGCTCTATTGGCTATCCTCTCTCTCTATTCATGATGTTTAGGCACTCTTGAAGTGGGGGAATTCCATTGTAGGGACCAACTAGCTCAAGAATTTCCGGGTCCCCTAATTTCACTGAAGGATAAAACATTATAGGATATAGTATCTGAGGATTTATAATATTATAGGGGTGTGACAATGTGTAACACTCTATACCGTCCCCATCATCGAATATGAACGCATGATGTGGCTTTAGAGATCAACTACTAAAGAGTTGTGATGCAATGGCAGTAAGCATGTTATAGATTTGCACTATTATTTTCCAGTTTTGGACTCTAGGCCATAGAGATTCTAGCTAGATCAAACTTACAATAATGTTTCTTGATGGTTTAAAGGTGGACCTCACATCCTAGATAAGGGAGGTGTATATCCCTCATCTACTCATGAGTAACCCATATATTTTGGCGTAGATAGTGTATACACTCCTTTTATATCTAATCTGGGATCTCATAGTCAGAACTAGAAATAAGCCAGAACATAATGGGGAGGTTTTCTCCAACTAACTCTCTAAATATTTCAATGTTGGCCTCCTCCTCATCATAATTACATGCCTCCATTCAGGAAGACCATAGAAGATGATTTTGAAGGTCTCTTACTGATGAGAGTGGAGTGCTGCTGGAAGTTGATGGGGAACTATATACCATTGACCTCTATATTTCATGAACCTCTCTATATCAATGTGTGATAGTTTTAGAAACCTATATATACATAGGTGTTTGGTAAAGGGGATGATTTCCTTGTCTATGGGAGATATTTCTATGGGGAGGTTTACCACAGTTGATGCTAGGAGTAGATTTACAGTGATCCATCTCCACACTACCATAAGGAGGATAATCAGGGTAATGAAATTCATCCATTTCCGCTTCGATAGAAGAGTTGGTGGACCCTTTTGGTGTTAATAATGTGTATCAAAAAATCTCAGGGACACTGTAATTGAGTAGATTAGGAATATGGACCCTGTTCTATGTCTTGGTCAGAATATCCTGACATTCCTTTTGAAATTGTGAAGGGATATAAGTCTATTGTATAATGGTTTCCAGAACATGTATATAACAATATGATGCTATTGGAGTATGAGCATTCTACTAAGAATCTCTTAGAACATGTCATTGATCTATTATGGTATTGAAAGGAATATAAGCCTATCTTGAGGCATGTTCCATTCTCACTTGGTGATCCTCAGTAAAGACGACAGTATGGGCCTAATCGTGAGCCTTTGGAATATGTTTCTAGTATTTTCATTGAAAGAGTATGATCCTACCCCCATGGTTTATGTTGATATTACCCAGTGATACCTAGTTGGAATAAGAATATGATCCTACTCTAAATATGCATTCCCCAACAAAATATTCCAACAGCCCTTCAGAATGGGAGAAGGGATATGAGAATCCTTCTGTATTTCCTTGGAATGATGCGGGTGCAGTCATTCATTAGAGGAAGTAGGAATATGAATCCAGCTTATGTGATCTACTAGAATATAACAGGTGGATTCATTGATAATAATAAAATCATATCTCGAGGCTTGTTCCATTCTCACATGGTTAGATCTATCCTGAATGGGGATATCTGCCCGGTCCTGGGCCTTTGGAGTATGCCACTGGACTTCTTCATTAGGAATATGAGCATGTACCAAGGCATGTTCCATCTCACGTGGTTCTCCCCAACCATAATAAGGATATGAGATCGATCCAAGTTCTTTGGAATGTGTCACTAGAATTTTTCGACAAGCATGTTCCTCTATCACAAGGCATGTACTTTTCTCACTTGGTGATCCCTGATTAAAACGAGAGTATTAGCCTAATACGATGCATCATCCCTTATCAGAATATGCAAATAATCCTCCTACCTGATGGAAAGAATGTTCCGTTTCTCTGGTGAAACCACATGTTCACAATGATCAAAGTGATGAGATTTCCTGGCTATAGGGATAGGAATATGAGTCTATCCCTTTATCTACAACAGTGTTGGAATATACTAGCGAAGTACTTCAACTATTGTTAAAATAAATTGGAATTTTAATATAGTGTGTGTAGGGATACAAGACAAGACATTTTCCATATCAACTATATTTTGGTAGATATATTTTATTGAATCCGTGATATAAGCTCACTTCATTCCTCATGGTTCCACCATGATATGCCTATGGACTTCATACATGGGGGTAGGAATATGCACCTCCATGATGCCTACTATAAGAATATTCCCAGAAACTTGTTTCGACTGAGATGGGATATGAGCATACTTGCTAGTTACTTTCAGAGTATGTTGGAAGGTGTCAACATCGAGAGTGGGGATATGAGCCTTATCATGGATATTCAAAACCTTCCTCCTCTGATGATCCTTGTTTCCTATTCATGGGAATCAGAGGTGGAAGTGTGTCAAATAGTACCCTCAATAGGTGACTGGTGGGTGCAAACAAGATGATGTTGCTGATAGTTGATGAAAGGATCCCTCCTAAGCAGCCCCTGAAATGGAATGGAGCTATATTTGGATTCTTGATACACCTTTATCAGATATAGAAGGTGTCAATTATGAGACTCCATGTATGAGCTCTCAAAGATATTGGTTGTGGTGATGAGGGCCACATGCTTAACACCAGTCTCCCTGGGTCGATGTAGATTTACCGACTTCAATTTTTTGGTGAACCTCAAGGATAGTTTCCATGGTTGTGATCATACCATGTTGGTGGTACTCCCAATCCATCATTTTACACCTATCTTTAGAGTTTTCGAGTAGGTGATATCATCTTGAAACCCATGGGGGTTGATGAAAAATGTGATTTACTGAAGCAACTACATGATGTAGAATACATTACATTGGGATGGGATGCTATCGATGAAAGAAGTATCAACAATCACATAAATAATAAGAAACTAGGTTATTGATTACTGAAATATCATAAGAATTATGATCTGAATTAGATATGCATGGTTAACACAATATTACTATTTTACCAATCCATCCATTCCACTCATGTGGACTTTTCAACACGAGGATGGACTTATAGGATCCTCAGCGAAAGAGGATTATCAATAAGATTCATTTCATTCTTACTGCTTTGTTTTCATAGGACATAAAAACCAAGTTCCCCAATGCACATTTTAAGCAATAGTTGGTTATTAGAGAGATTAAAACAAGGATTTTCGTTTCTGATTGCATATATTGGCGATCGGAATGACAGAATGGATTATAACAAATCATATTTTATTTTAAAAATTCATGTCAGGTTCACATTATTTGTTTCAAAATGGTTCGAGGTGCTGCTGGAAGCCCTCCATAAATTGGGTTTTGTTTGGGGCAATGGTTTATTGTGGGTGGTGTTTGTGTTGTGCACAATGATCATCATGTTACCATTGTCACTCTTACCAGAAACTTCCTATGGTTCCCTCATCCGTATCTAGGTAAAAAATTCTTTCCATAGGTAGGAAGTCATCTGGGATTTCAAGACCAATGACTCTTGGGGACTTGAATTGGATGATAGGATGAGAGGTTGGGCCCATTGCACATTTTAGGGGGGGAAATTAATACATACTCTAGGGCTCTCTTATATATTTATTATATGATAGTTAATCTATTCCGAATCTCGATATAGGACCAGTTACCCTAACAAGATGATCATGGGTTAATTTTTGTTTCATGTGAAAAATATTAGGGTTTCTTTAGTGAATCCATATGTATGTATCTGAGGTTTTTCATCATTTTAAGGTAATGGGAGTTTTCTTATGTGCTGAAGATATATAACCAAGAGATTTAGAATGTGATACCATATAAGGGGTGATTTAATATTTCTAGGAGGGTATTGAGCCATTATTAGGCGTCCTACGTATCTAGGTTATTATAGGAATCAGAATCCACATAGTTTGTTAAAGCCGTACAGTTTAATGTCATGTGGAGAGAACATATGTGGTGACACTGAGGCACAAGATGTTTGAGTTCATGTCCTGGGAACACATCGTATGTATCCTAGTTATGGTAGGAATCAGAGTAACAATAGTTCAATCATGACCTTGGGGGAGGCCCTAAGATAGATGCCCTCATATGGGGGAGGTTCATATCCTGCCATTCATTAGGTCTTACATGTTGTGATTTTTCTGACTGGTAGAGATTCATGACACTAATGAGGTGTTCGTTATGACTCCCCAATCCCATGTGAGCTATGATTGATGTGAGAAACAAGGGATGAAATGTGATCAACCTCATGACAGATAGATGCGGGGATCATGTGTTGATACTACCCTTAGGATGTTTAATATAGATATATGGTCTCATAGAATAATCCAATGTATCGTTATTATATTAGGAATCAGATTCATCATAGATCAGTTTGTTCCTCAGTCTACTGGGGGATGAGGTAGAATAATCAGCCCATGGTAATGATTTGGTACCTATAGTTGAAATGCTAGAAAAAAGGTTGTTGTATCAAAATGGATGTTTATTTGACCTCGATCCTTAAGAAGGTGTCCTATGGATCCTGGTTATGGTAGGAATCATAGTTATCATAGTTTATTTTGTTCCTAAGTCCTATAAGGGGTGTGGTAGAATGATCATCCCATGGTATGTATTGAGTTTTGATGGTTAAAATGTTGTAGACATGGTGTTTGTATCAAAATTGATGTTTATTTGATCTTGTAACATAGGAAGGAATCCTATGTATCATGTTCATGAATGGAATTAGAGTTATCATGGTTCAGTTAATTGGGTCATACACACTTAGGTTTCCCTATTGATTGGGGATTACACACTAAGGTTGACCTTGTCCCAACAAAGGTTTTATCAAAGTGATATGATGATTACTACTCCTTAAGCTCACGTGAGCTATACTCAGAGTGGGAAAAAAGGGATGGAAAATTACCAATATCATTACTTATGGATGTGGGAATTATGTATTGGGGAGGACCTTCAGGGGCTTGATATAGAGCTCAGGACTTAGAGAGGCATCTTTTGTATCCTGGTTATCAAAGGAGCCAGAGTCCTTGTAGTTGACTTGGTTGGAGATTTAACATATATTTCTTTCTATTGATTAGGTCTTATACACCATGGTTTCCCTATTGATTGTGGCTCACACAGTAAGGTTTCCTTTGTCCTTTGGGATTATACACTGAGTATGAACAAGATGATCAAGTCCTATGATTCCCTTTCACTTTGGTCTGCTTTCTTACCTGACAGGCATTAATTGTCTGCATCACATGACTTAGTTGTCTAGCTTATATGTCAGATAACATTTTCCAGGTATGTCGAAAAGATGTTATATGATCTGATTGACTTGTCTTGGGGAATTATCTTTTATCAGAGTCCATATCTAATGTTTTTCATATGATAGAGGCAAAAGTTTTCAAATGAAATCACATGACTAATATGGCTTGTCCTAGAATCCATCGTATGACCAGGATGACATGTCATAGAGGGTTTCACATGACCCAGCTGACTTTCTCGGGTTTCATCGTAAGAATTGACTGACACATATGGAGGGCGTCATGAGAGTCAATGTGACATGGCTCAGAGGGTGTCACATATCGTAGATGATATTCATGGAGGGAATCGTGAGACTTTGCTGGCATGCCTACAAGACATCACAAGAGTCAATTGACAAGCTCAGGTGCTACTGTGGGACTTAAAATATTCTGAATTGGAACCATTATATGATTCCAGAGACATTTATGAAGTGCACCACAAGACTAGGATGACGAACCCAGAGGGTATGATGAGATATGGGTGGGATTCTTGTGAGGTTCATTATAACTATCTTTGACATGTCTATATGACTTCACATGATCCAAATGGTATACCAGAGGAGTGTCTAATGATTTGAGAATATTTTCCTAGTTATGTCACGTGTCTTGGATAGTTCCCACGTAGCACATAAGGTTCATCATAAATGTATTTTTCTTCAGTCTCTTATTTATTAGACATTGTTATAGCCTTATATCAAATGTTCCCTAGATTTGTTCAATGTTAACTTATTTTAAGTCTCTTATGATCTAGAAAATCTAGGGGATGTATTTCACGCATCATACTGGGAGTCCTTCATGTGATCTATTAATGATCATGCGGTGTTTTTTATGCCTGATGCATGATCGGTCCAACTATTCATCGATGTATTACCTATCAGAAGACATGTCGACCACAAGATCAAATGCCCCGATTAATTTTCTCTAGAACATGGGTGTGCTGAGGGTCCATGATGAGAAAAAGAAAACCCTCTCCTCCATTTCTTATGATGGGGTTGGGAATTTATTGGCCTCACCACACCGATTGTTCACTAGTTTGTGCAGAGTATTTAGTGTTAATATTTGATGGTGTTTACCAAGGGATCTTGCATACAGATCTTTGCAAGTCTTCTATCATCGATCACTCTGATGGTGCCTCCAGACTTTTAGCAACCACAAGCCCCCTCATAAACATGTCCATTATTGGATTATTTCCAGTTAATGAGGATTTTATGAATCATGTGGGTATGCTAATGTTCTTAAATATTGTCATATTGACTGGTCCGAGGGCCTTTGTGAGACCAGGATTCCTTTTGAATGGCCATCTCATGATATCAGGTGACTTGTCTGGGACTTTCCATGAGACAAGGACAGTTTTTTAAGGGACCTTTGAGGGATTAGGCCAGCTTGTCCAAGAGACTTGTGAAACCATGTTGTAGACATCATTAGAGCTTCATAAGAATTTTATGACAACAAGAGCTCCCGAAACATTCTTTTTTTATTCCAATTGTTTTATTTGACATAGGTTAGGGATTATGTGAAGTTGCACATGTGCCGTTGAGTACATTTTATCTATTTTTTTGGTGCTTATCATGACCAACAAATGTCCTATGGGGGGAGGGGGTGCATGGTATTTTCATGGAAAAATCCATCTATTTGTCCTTAGAGAGTCAAAGGGGGATCTCATAGTTTCCTAGACATACTTGAGGTGATTCAGATGATGAATTTGAAAAGTCAAAGATCGTTCACGAGATGAGGTGGAAATGTTTCCTAAGACTCGAGGTGTCTTGTAGATCAATGGGGGCACGCCACACGATGTTTAATGACTATGAGAGGCTTGAAATACTCCCCTTTATTTATTTTTCTTTATTTCACAAAGTCTCATGGGTCTTATGAGGTTATTCCAGTGTTTCTAATGAGAATTATATTTCCCAACAGTGATACATTACATAATCCTTTCATATGTAAATGGATTTTCCCTTTTAGACATTTTACTCTTATTTTCTATGGATTTTCATATGCTTTTCTTGGTGTTTTCCAATGATAAACAACATGGCATGGGGGAACTCATTCAGTTTCCCCCACACGACCACTAGATGTCTCGATCACCTTTGTAAGAGTAGGAGGATTCGTTGAAAGGGGATTAATGGTATCTGCTATAGGCTATGCGATTTATGAGGAGTATTCATGTGACCTTATAATTTTCACGTGATCGTGAGTCCTTTGAAGGCTTACATGATCTATAGGTCTCAACCGCCTAATCCTTCCTTTTCTTTTTTTGGGAAAAAATACCCATATTCAGGTATTCCTTTTTTAAATTTCTAATGCTTATTTGGTAGGCATGAACAAGATTGAAAAATATTTTTGGATATGGTTTCAAAATATATTATATATGATACAATATAAGGTGAAATGGCATAAAGTCTATTAGGCTTCAGTATAAGTGGGAGATTGAAAATGATATGCCCTAAATCCTTGTATATATATATGATATATAGGAATTTTTTATTGCATGAAATTTATGATTTTCATATAAGGAATATTTTAGTCAAGTTTTGGTGTAATTTTAAACATTATGATTTTAATTAAACCTTTGTTAATCAATGTTAATTTTAACTACGATAAAAAAATTTCACTATTAAAGGGTTTTAATTTTTTACATATAAGCTATAAATTGACCAATAAACGACCAATTAATGACATTTTCAACCACATAATGTCATAATTTTCTTATTTATGTTTTTTATTTTTTTAAATAATTTAATAAAATATTATTTCGGTAAAATATCATTAATTTTAATTTTGATACTATTCATTTAATTTGACTTCAAATACATCAAGGAAAAATGGGATTTCAAATATAATACATTAAAACTTCCTTAAAATGTCATATCGATCTAGAAAATTCATATTATTCATTAGTTAATTTATTTTTTATTTTTTTAATTATTTTTAAAATCATTTATCTTATTTTTCTATTAATTAAATAAATATTTTGTCAGCATTGTGAAGGCCTTTAAGTTATTTATTTAATACCTAAAAATTATAAATAAATTACCATTATGAAAATAAGTTTATTATTCTCAAAAAATACAATGATATTCATTAAATAATTATATTAACTCATATCTATATCATGAAAACATATTTAATAAGATATTTTTACTTTTCCGGCTTTGCATAAGCATTGCACAAGAATTTAGATAATCCACTTGTTATATTACTATAAAACTCATGTATAACCATAAAAATAATATATAATATTTAATATTTAATAAATTTTTTTCATAAGAAATTATTCCGTCTCAAATATTTTATTTAGGATACCAAATTTTACTTTTTCAGTGTTGTCCATGTTCTGTGTTGGCATTGAAAATGATTTTCAGGTTTATCATGGAATAAATTATGATTTATATTTATTTTGAATTACTTTTGTATGGTATATTTATTATTTTCAATACTTTATTCATTCCATAAGTTTTAGAAATTTTTATATTATTTTTATCACATGGTGATATCATAAAAGATACTGTATTTCATAAAAAATGTATTTTTTTACTATTCACCAAAAATTTAACTTCTTTAAAACAATTTCCAAAAATTCATCCTAATATAAATTTTACTTTATAAACTCAAATATAAATCCACTTTTATAATATTAAATTCCTATAATTGATATAAATCATTTTTTGTATAAATGATTAAAATTGACAAAAATCAAATTTTAGAGAAAATAAATGCATTTTTAAGTATAAAATTTTTTTATAACAAATTAAATCATTAAATAAATTATAATGAAATAAATTGGGTTTTTAATAATATAATAAAACTAATTTTACTATGAAATTATTTTAAATTTATAGGGGTACTTTGTAAATGTTTGAAATAGAAATAATTTTTTTTAAAAAAAAAATTCATTATTTTTCACTATTAACTTGAATATTCTATATTTTTAGAAAAATATCAGAAATTCACTCTAAGATAATATTAATATTATTTTTGTAAAAATAATTTTTTTTATTAAATGAATTTTCAAAAATTTCCAGAAAGTAATTTTAATATTTTCTCACAAAAAATAATAAAATCATTTTTTGAGGAAGAAATATTTCCAGAGCATAAAAAAAATTTACAAAAAAAATGACTGATTACTTACTAATCATTTGTAAATGAATTTATATTTATTAGAAAATTTACATATATATTTTATAATGTAGTTAATATTTTGTATACCCACCAATTTAACAGATATGTTAAACTATTGCATTAAATAATAACATTTGAATAGTTTATTAGGATTTGTTCAAACTCGGTGTTGCATACTACAAAAGTTATAAATGAAATAATATAATTTAAAGAAAAATATTTTCTAATCCCACCCTTTAATAAATATCATCCTCTCAATTTGAACTGGTACTCTGTAATTAATGGTTCGATAGTTTAAAAATTATTTTTTGAAAACCAACATCATAAATAGGGATAATAAAACTTCCACTTAAAATGAGGGAATTTGAAGTATCAAGGTCACCGCATAAATATGTTTACAAATGGGAGAACATTAATGGGAAGTAAAGATATAGACATGGAAGATAAAAATATTTATAATGGACTAATAAAGAGTGATAGATAATATGTTCATCAGAAATCTATCCATAAAAAAATTGGAGATCTGTGATTGGTTAAAAGACTGTTGATTTCTTGGTAATAAAAGTAAATGAATTATGCATTTTATTTCAAGGACCTTTTCGAGAAGTCTAGGGATCATTTTACTATCGTGGTAAATCTGTTGAAAAAGTAAAATTACTTCATTTATTTCCATGTTATAAGAATAATCTCATCCTTTTTTGTACTTAGATCAATTTTCACTTCATTTCTTACGCCATGATATGGATATTAGAGATGCTTTTTTCATTCCTGAATCACTTATAATGATTCCTGATATCCATAATTCCTTAATTTTTCTTCTAAATGTTTACTAAAACTAAAGTAGTTAGTTAATGTTATGATAAATCATAATTTAACCTCAAACAATAATATCCAAAATTTTAACTTAATAAATTACATAAGTAGTTAACCTTAAGAATCGTCCAAAATATTACCAACCATATTCCAAACCCAAAAATTATTTGATCTAATATCCTTCCATGATCTACATTACAATAATTTTAATCAATCATAAGGTCTCATACCAAAATATATATACCTCAATCATATATTATACAATGTATAATAATAATTTTTCTAAAGGTTTTGATAAAACCATATATGATTCCAAAAGACAATTCACTCATTATTATTTAAATAATACCCTATCATAGCCAAAAATAATTCCATTATAGGTTTGGGTTCATACTTTCACTAATATATGATCATAGGTTAATTCAGAATATAAAATAAGATATCATGGAATCTATGTAGTGGGAGCTAATCAATTCTCAGAATCACATCAAATTTCATTCAAGGATAATATTTACATATGGATTATTCATAAAAATGTCAACATATAATCCCATTTTCTATAGTAGATGATAAGTGTTCCCTAACTATCATGATTCACTTCAATTTTTTCAATATCATAATATTTCCCTTTATTAATTTGACTTTAGGTGTTGTTTTGTATTATTGTCTTCATCATACCATGGATTAGGGAATGGATTTGAATTGTTACCAAACCCCATGCATTTAGAGCACTGTAGTGTGAGTGATGTATTATATTGATCTTTCTCTCAATTCATTTCATTTACTGGCCTCCTTACATAACTCCGAAATTATTTTTCTCCATGTCCAGGTGTCCCATAAAAGAAAAAATTTCTTGTTCCTTTCAAAAATATTCCTGAGAGATCCTTCCCACATTTTTGGAAGTAAGAGGTTGAAAAGTTTTCTTCCCTCAAAGTGAAAACCCACGGGAGATTCCATGAATCTCTATATTATTTTCTCTAATCACCAAAACCATGAGGGTTATCAGCTTCCATTTCCACTTTCAGTGTACATAAAAAAATTTCTACATAGATTCCAAATTCCCTTAAGGACAATTCCTTAAAAATAATTGGGTTTCCACCACTAAATAATTGATCAATTTTTATTTCAGGGATGATGATTAAACCTGAAACATACCTTAATAGTCTTGAAACATTTTCCTCATAGGTACAAATGGATTCATCATTCTTCTCATTATGTTAAAGGAATTACTTCTCTATTTTTATACATAAAACATGAGGAATGTAATTAATAAAAAATATTCACTTAAATTTATACAATTCCATGGAGTCAATTTCATACTCTTTCCTCACATTCTTAATAAGTTTCAACCATTGATAAACTTCACCTATAAAACAATAAACAGTTAGGACAAAGATTTCATGGTCTATGCAATGATGAACAAAAAATATATTTTCCTTCACATTGATCCATTGCTCGACAACCAGTGGATCTGAATACCCATAAAAGTATGGTGGTTGTTTTTTCATAAAATATTCAATAACATATTTACCCCTCCTTGGTGAATTCATAAGTTCAACATGTCCAATTTTACCACTAATATCTTGAGAGAGTTTATTGAGCATAATCACAGGATATCATATCCTAGATCTTAAGCCATTTGATTTCTCATGTGGATGATCATTGTATTGGTCATCACATTTGTCGTTCAAATGATTCCATTAAATTCAAACCATTTACTAAAACTAAAAAATCATAGCTTGAGCATTGATAATCATAGTGAAAAACCACCTAATCCTAAAAAAATAATTTAATGGATGTATAAATCATGAAATGATATTTTATGACACCTTAGGTTTAACCTAGTTCATTCATGAACATTATAAAAACTTTAGTATTTTATCCCATACTTAGACTTATCCCTAGGGTTTTTACTACTTTTTTCCCATCCTAGTTTCTAAAGGATAACTAAACCAAACTTCAATACCAACTATAATAACCGATACCTTTCACACATAGATAGAACATCTTAATATATTAATATTCATTATATAACATAAGAAACCACATTAGAATCATATATGTATAGTCCCTTTGGAAACTTGGACACATGAACAACTGGCTCACAAATGATCTAAATTCTCTCCCACTAAGTTCTTCATAACTAGAACTATTCTTAAACATATCATTTATAAAACCTTTCTTCATAACCCAGGGAAATGAAACATAAAAAATGGTGATATAAATTCCTTAGAAAGGGTAAATAATGGAGATATCAGTGATTTTATAAACATAACATGTGCATAAGGGTGTGAATAAATGGGCTTATCATTTGAAATCCACACCTTGCATATCATAGACCATAATATGGGGTGATGGTGTAAATATTTGAAGTTCATCTTCGATTGTAAGTGGTGGAAATAAAGATTAGAGGGGGTGGATAGTCATTTTAAAAAATTAAATAACAAATCAATCATGGTTATATTAAATAAATAAACATTATTGAGTTTTGTGTTCAATATGTGAAATGCAATAGAAATAAAAATAAGGAACATAGATATTTTATAGTGGTTCAAATCACTAAGTTTGTAGTCCAATCCTCAAACTTATCCACTCTATAATAATATTGGTACCCACTAAGAAACTCACATTTAAATGTGTGATAACCTATTATAGACTATGAATTTTATAAATACCTGAAGTCACAACTCAAACTTTTTATAAGAATATTTATCCTAGTCTGGGAACTGAATTTTTATCAAGAATCACAACCCAAAAATTCCTTTTGGATGGAGGAATAACAAATAAACAAGACCGAATTTTTATTGGGAAGATCATAAACCTGACACGAATAGATTTCAAATATATAAAAAAGAAAAATATGTAGAAAAACCAATACAAAGAAAACCTAGAAGAAAGATCTAATGATGGGGATGAAAAAGTTAGATGATCTTGATCACAATAGTAGTAGATGATGGACCAATAGAAGTCACTTATTGATCATAACAAGGAGTCATAAGTCACTAAGTTTCTTGGTTTAATGAGAAATAAGAAAGTGTATCACATGAATTTTCTCCAAGAATTATATCAAAAAATATATATGTGGTTGTTTTTATCCCTTCACCACATCAATAACAGATTAATCAAACTTCTTTAACTCAAATATATTCTCAGAGCATCAAGTGATCTAATCACTACATGCCACTTGTTACCACATAAAAAAATATATTTTTACAATTACCTTTGTTTGAAAAATCCATGCGGAATAAAAATGAACTTACATGTTCTTTATTTCCACATGAAATAACAACATAGAGCTTCCAATATGATCAGTTATAAAAAAATTCATTTTCAAATTAATATTATAGTCAAAATATATAAATTTAAATTTTAGTTTACTAAAATATTAAAAAATTACAAAAATAATTTATCCTAACTGCATGAAATTAATATACTTCAATTGTGTAAAATAAAAATTTTATATAATAAAATTATTTTTAATAGTACATGTAAATATATTTTTAGAAAAATATAATAACACAATATATTTATTTCAAATACATCAATTAAAAATGATACAAATTATATTTTTTTAAGAAAAAATAATTTAAAATAAAAGTGGATATAGATATCAGTTGACAACATGGTATTTCTACCACTGATAAGCTATTGCCAGAATTTGTCATTTGAAAAGATATAATATTCAGTTATCTTCCCTTTCAATTGAGAATCAACTGTTTTAGGAGGCTGATTTATTATCCCATAGTGTAGCATGAAACTATGATGAAGAAAAGATCAGTGCTACCATTTTATTGAACTATTGTGAATGAAGCTAATTGAAACCACTTTTGTTGAATGATGTGCACTACCATCACATAAGAATGATTTGGTGAAACCATTGGCTAGATGTGATAATGTGAAGTAGGATATCATAATGGCCAACCATTACTACTACTATTGTGGTTTGTGAATAGTACATTCATTACGCTACCAAATGGTAGAAGGAATGAATTGCTACTTTCATTCTAATTCTACTATCGTTATGGTCAAAGATTTTGCAACCGTTGATTCAAATGATTATAACATAACAAAGGATTGTAGTGATACCATTGGTATAAATTATGAACCATTGGATGAAAGTAAAAGGTGCTACCATTTCTAGTTAATACCTCCATGATGCTACTATGAACAGTTGGTATGTTATTAAACAATTTCAAAATCTCATGATACACATCACAGAGTATCATAGAATGTTTTTGAGCTACATACGATCATAAGTGATCATCCATATCACATGAAATAATCATGGTTCAAACATGGGGGGTTCTTCATGCATATCCTGGTGATCAAAATAACCCTTGATATACTTGAGGTAGAAGATGAATGTTGAGATGATCAAACAAATATCATCAAAATGACTGAGTGGTGCATGAAATATCTATATATGTAATTGATGGATGAAAAGTGTACCACACATATAATTTCCTCATCTGAAGTTTCTTGTGTCGATCCTCCACTATATCATACAACTCATGCAGCATACGCTTCAAGGTAGATATGGGGGATCAACACTCATTACACATATAAATGCACACACTGGTTATGGCTCAGTAGGCCTACTAGGCCCTTGCTTTACTACAGCCATGATATGAATCTACTATGCAAAGGATTATATAGAACCCTACTATTGTGGCTAGTCTAGGTGGAGTACTCTCCCATGGGGTTGACCAATAATCCTCTATGTGGTAGATGTGATATCCAAAGTGGGCTTGTCAAAATTGGTTAATTTTTTAATTAAGCTTAAACTAAAAAACTAATCACTTGATATATTAAAAGAAATTATTAAAAAGTAAAAAATAAAAATAAAAATAAAAATAAAAATAAATAATTTTAAAAATTAATAAATGCAATAAAATAAATGATTACTTTTTATATAAATTGAATTAAATTAAATGCATGTAAATTGTAATTTATCAAAACAACAAATTGTTAAATAATTAATACACAAATTCAAAGTCTAACAATCTACCCCTTTAGTATATTAAAAAACTAAAAATTTATCAAACATAAAACTTTTAAAAACATTATCCTTATTTTTTTTAAATTTATCAAAAATTACAATAAAATTATATCTTTAAAATAATATCCCTTTTAATAATAATCAACTTCTTAAAATTAACAGAGTAATATTTTTTCCAGAAAGATAAAAGTTAGTTACATTACTCAAGTAAATAGAGATTTAAACTAGAGTAAAATTTTAACAGTGTAGTAATTATTGAAAATAGAAGTATTAAGATTCAAGTGTACATGGTTAAAACATTAGTTTCTAAAATTTGATATAATATAAAGGTTCAATGAATATTCCGACTAACTATTTATTAGTGGACCCAAATTATAAACTGATATCACCTTTATTTACATGATCTATTAGAAAATGATATCTTAAATCAACGAGTTTTGTTCTAGAGTGTTTCATAGGGTTTTTATAAATTGAAATCTCACTATAATTATTAAAATATATTGGAATTTTATCAAAATGAATATTAAAATCACATAGTGTTTTTAAATCTGTATAATTTATTGATAAAAGATGGTAGAAAAAAATATTCATCCCTATCTATAGACTATTGTACTAGTACATTTTTATTATAACTCCATGAAATTAAAATTTTACCTCGAAAATGATACACACCTATTTTTATATTATGATCAAGCCTACAACCTGAAAAATTAGAATCATAGTAAGATGGTAAATAAAAACAATTCTGAAATGAATAAAATAAACCCATGCTTACAGTTCCCATCATATATATGTTCACACTCCGTTTTTTCATGAGATAATGAAAATTATCACAAGGTAATTCCTAAATAAAAATATTAATAAGGAAGATCAAGGGTTACAAAATTTTCCTAGGAGGTCTATTCAAGGCTCAAATGGCATCATCACACTTGTCCTGTCTATGCACCAGCAGTACCACAAATTCTCTATAAAGTCTCATACAAGATATTTGTGTTGGGTAAAACAATGTGATAACCTATCAGACACACCTACATGAGTCACCTCCTTCACCCAAGGTCCTAAAACATTTTATAAATAGGACCCTAGGGATCTACATTTGACATGAGAAAAAACCCAGAGAGGCCTCGAAGCTCTTCTCACACCATTCCATTTCTCAGACCCTCAAAACCATCCAAATAGCTCTACAAAACACAAGATAAGAGAGGACTAAGGGGAATAATGAGATCAAAGTCATTCTATTGTGTGAAAAACAAAGCACCATCATAAGGAACCACTCCCCTAATCAATAATTACTAGTATTCATTTCCCCTCCTAAACATAAGACATGCTCGAGGCCCTTCAAGGGACAATTGGGGAAACCATTAGAGCCTAAATCAAGGCCCCAACAAAGTGTTTCTTAATAGGCTATGCATCATCCAAAAGTCACTTCTAGATCATGCAGATCCACTCTATAAAAAACTCCTCTAGTTCACCAAGTTCCACCCTATGCGAGACCTCTTTAGGACGCCTAGGCCTTACCCTGCATGAGACCTATTTTTCTCACCCATGCCTTACCTCTGTGAGCCCACATATTCTCAATTAGGTCTTACCTATATGATCCTCCTTTGAGCCCCACATTACACCACAAATAGTGGGGAATCAGTTCCCTTGGATACCTTATCCAAGTAGGACCAGGATAAAGCCTGCATCAAAGCCTCCAGAATTTCATGACCATATAAAAAAAATCATTTTGTATCTCATTTAGTTATGCATTCCTTTTATAATAGGTTTCCCACACTTGTCCTACCTAATTGATAGGGTACTTAGGGTGTGTAAAACTATGCATCACTTTGGTAATAAGGACCCCAACCTTAGGGTATGTTCCAGTGACCTACTGATCTTAGACATGAGGACATTGTATTTTTTATCCCCTTATCATCTCTCAAACACAAGGACTAGGGATTTATCCACCCCTTTTTGTAACTACAATTAGGGACCTCCCATTTCAGATATTGATGATGGGGGAATGATTGCTTTTCTAATTTGATGATGCTTAGTCCCTTATCCTCCTCGCTTATCAAGAACTAGGATAAGGTAATAAATCCTAGATTAATCCCCAAATCGTTCAAATATTAGGTGATATCCATCTTGTCTTCCATACCCAAAGGTTACCAAAACAAATGAGGAGATAGGCACTTCAAAGCCCTTTCTCTCAACAATCACCCCGACCTCATCCACCATCATATGGAGGTGATTGTGGGGTTTTCTAGATCATTGACATCCTCTTGTTTCTCACACCTAGAATGACTCATGTGGAATTAGAGGCTAATTATGATAATGAAATTTACACGATTCGATGGATGTCTTTACAGATAATCCTTTTTCATATCTTCCTCATTCTTTCCTTCAGAGGGCCTCTATAGGTGTGGGTCCTCAAATCCATGTATCCAACCTTAAGGGACCCATATCTGGTATAATACCCAACAATATATAACTTAATGGTATTCCTATATGGTATAATACCTAACCATGTTAACCCCATATCAAATGTCCATATACCCTATGAGACAAACTCTTGAGGGACTCCATATGAATGGGTCTATATAACGATGAATCATCTCAAATGGAAGCATCCCATGTGAGAAAAAACCATCATAGGACCTCCATAGGTGTGGGTCATCAACCCAAATTGAACTACATGGGGTTTGATTCCTATCCAAATTTGATATGTAGTATGCATCCCAAGGGTCCAAACCCGACACCCCAAATTTAAACTAATTTCCTCTTGTTCACATTACCAATAGGGTCACATCCAACCTGGGAAGCCACATACCTTCTATGTCCCTTGGGATACATCATAATATGTCTCACACTAAACATTGACTAGGAAACATTCACATATAAATCCCTATCACATGACATTAAACTGAATGGGGTGGTCCTTGTCAAATTACCTTAAAAGGCATCATGTGTCTTGTTAAGTGGAAAAAAACTATGAGGATTATGATTTTTTTACAAGGATACATAGGAATCCCATTTCATGGTCCCGATAACAAAATAAAAACAACTCTTATCTCCTCGGATGATGATAAATTACAGAGTTCCCCGTTATGTGGTTTAAAAATAACATCATAATAATAAACAACCAAAGGATCTCTAACATATATGAAAAAGGATACCATTGATGGAGAAACTCATATACCTATATATGTATCCATTTGTGAAGAACCTTAGATAAATATAGCTAATTATAATGTTCATGTATGGTAATAATTGATTGTTATGCTAAGGGTAACCTATGTTAAATGTGGGATTTAATGAAGGATTTATTAACATGTTTTAAATATTTAAGATAGTCCTAGAGTTGGAAATAATTATCCAAAAAAGGGTGTGATGATCCCAAAAACCCATCATATAGAACAATGTGGTTCCCTAAGTGTCATTGGATACTTTTTATAATGACCAACATCCTTTGGAATGTACGCTCTCAAAGCATTCCGAATGAGGGGACCGTTGGGAGTTTCTGATTCCATGAAAAAAATCTATTGGAATCTACTCAAAAATAGTAAACCCAACGTGAATGATTATACAAAATTCAACCATTGAAATCATTTTTCAGGTTCCTGTATTTTCAAAAAAAAAATAGTGAACCCACCATGAATCCATAACCAAAATGATAGTGTCCAACACATGTCATGCCCCTCTCACAAAAAATGAATGAGGAGAAAACAAGAAAATAGATTATGTATGTGTTTATTTATTAAGATTATGATTTAATAGGTTTTTCTTTTCTGAGTTTTTCACATATATTTTATGAACCTTCAAAAAGAACTCCCTTGAAACCAAATGATTTCATACCAGTTTCAGTAGACTTACGCAATAGCTACTACACTGGCTAAGTCCTTGACTAAATAGAGGATGCCATCACCAACCCAGCATATCCAACATCAGGATTCAAATAAAATGGTTAGAGTGTATCACCTAAATGGTAGCATCCCATCTTTATGGGGTCTCTATGTTTTGAATACCTATTATCCATCCACACAATGATGGTTAGCATCCCAAAAGTAGACAACAACAATTTCTGTCTCAATCCATTTTAGGAGCCTGTCCCTAGAGAATAATAATTTGCTCCTCCATTATCGTAGGGAGGTAAATTAAGAGGCTAATGATGTCCTTATTCAGATAGAATAGGGGTCTATCCAAATGGATCCAAGAAGATTCCATAACTTCCAATGTCGTATGATGATAAACCCTTAAAATGATGGGGGTGTTGTCCTCGGAAGTCTGGCCCAAGTCATTCAGAATTGGGCATGAAAGATGGACCCTCTAGGGTAGTGAATAGTCAATAGGGAGTAGGAATGAACCTATGATACCTCCCAAGAAGTCATCCATCCAAATTTAGAGTCAAACAATGAGCAGGTAAAAACACTTATCTACATTATCCAAGTATGCTAACCCAATTCAATAACATATAGAGAAGCCTATGTCACGACCTGTCCTCGGGGCCCGTGCCGTGACTACCCCAAGCCCACCTTCCATAGGACAGGGGCTGGCGACTAGCACCAAAGGAGTCAGTCCTGATAACTGGGAAGGCATTGCCTTTATAAAAGTAAACAAGACACCATAGAGTACAAGCAGAAGTAAAACACAGAAGAAAGTGCTGAAAAGTAAATGGGCCAGAATACAAACCCAAAAGAAAGTACAACTACAACTAAACAAGTCAAATTGAAAAAGACAACAGCTCGAAGGATGGAAGCGGCTCATGGGTCGTCCTCCTCGGATCCTACCTGAAGGGTAGGTACAGATGGCGTAGCTCCTGGATCGTCCACCATGGATCCTACCTGAAGGGTAGGTACAGATAGCCTCCACAACGCTCCCTCCCGTCAACCTCCTCCGAGTGTCATCTCGCCGTGAAGTCCACCTCCGGATACTGACTCATCGTGTAGTCCACCTCCGGGTACTGACTCGTCGTGTAGTACACCTCTGGGTACCGTCCAGTCCTCAAACACTCGGCCACCGTCAGTACTGCCCGTCGTCTGCAACCAACACAATGAGGTGCGGGCATAGGTCGTGTAGGGGTGAGTATAACAATAATCAGTAGGTACCCCGAGACCCACAAGGTCTCACTAAAACCAACAAGGATAACCACAAAGAAGATCTCAACAGATAACCTCTACTCAGGTATAAGCCCATATATATACCTATGTTATCAAGTAACCCATCTCAATCATGAGGAAACACAAGGATTATAAAATCATCGGATAACCACTACCCATGTATATGCCCATACATATACCTAAGTTATCAAGTAACCCATCTCAGTAATGAGGAAACACAAAAGTCATAGACTCAGCTCAAACTAGGATTTTTATTATCGAAACCGTAACTGATGAAGAGCTCCGTCTCTGGAGTGTACAGTGTTCCTATCACGACTCCGAGGTACTGCTCACTAACCTAAGACTGCTGAGGCACTTCTCCTGTCGAGTACTGCAGGTCTGCTGCCAAATACCGGGCGCTCCGTCTGCTGTGGGTCTGCCGCCAAATACCGGGCGCTCCCCTTAATAGCCTACAGAGGTACTCCTCTAGTCGTGTACCACGAGTATGCTACCAACTACCAGGCGCTCCATCTGACGTGGGTCTGCCGCCAAATATCGGGCGCTCCGTCCACTGGGCTAGTCGACTCACTCCATGTCGAGTCGGTCGAGCAGTTGTCAGGTCTCAGTCATCCACACGGTCTCCGTACTCCGTACGCTCGTCTCCGGGAGGGTCCGCTCCACGAGCTACAGGTCGATACTCCAAGTATCTCAAAGTCCCACGAAATTATATCTCAAAGGACCGCCTCTTCATAGGGGTCTCAACGCAACAGACAGCACGTCAATCGGACGCCCGGTCTGTGAGTTATTATCCTTTTTCGTCCCAGGGGCCCGGTTGGTTTCGTGAGTGAACCAACCCAGCCATATTTCAACTGTAACCCAAACTCTCATAGGGTATACCCATAGGGACTGTTTCTCAATGTGATCACCAACGCCGCTGACGGTTCGTCAAACGGACATCCGGTCTGAAAGATATCAGCTTTTCCGTTCCAGGGCCCCAGTTGGATTTCGGGTACCATCCAACCCGGACACTATCCAACAGCATCCAAAACATGGGCGATGTATTCCAGAAGTTCCGTCTCATCGATAGGAATTCAATGAGACAGACGGCACATCAATCAGATGCCCGGTCTGTGAGTTATTGGCTTTTTCGTTCCAGGGCCCGGTTGGTTTCGTGAGCGAACCAACCCGGCCGCACTCCCACGACATCCAAACCTCAAGAGGAGTAATCAATATTATCCGTCTCACTTAGATGAATCCAAAAAATTCGATGACACGTCAATCGGACATTCGGAGATCATGATATAAGCGTTTCCGCTCCAAGGGCCCTGTTGGTTTCGTATCCGAACCAACCCGGCCGAACCCAACGTATTCAGAAACCTTGAGTGCGATATACCAAAACGACCGTCTCCATCCAATGATCGCATCGCTGCTGACAGTGCGTCGATCAGAGGTATACAGCTCATGATATGGGAGAAAGACCGTGAGGGGTCCGAAAACGGGGGGTCTGGGCCCGGACCGACCCGGCCTGACCCCCCTGGGTCGGCCCGAACCGGGTCGACCCGACAGGGCTGGGCCCGGCCCGGCCTGGCAAGCGCGGCGTGGCCCGGCCGGCTCGGTCCGGCCAGCCGCGGCTCGACCAGCGTAGCCGAGCAGAAGCCGCGGGCGGGGTGCCCGGCTCCCCCATCCTCGCCGCTAATTGAGGCCGGCGGCAACAGCCGCCGCCAGCCCTCCAGCGGCGCGCCACCGCCGCCGGTCGCCGGCGCTGTCGCGCTGGCATTGTGCGCCGCCACCCGCCTTCTCTGGACCACCGGACGCGCTCCGGTGGTCCATTTCTCCTGCCGTCTTCGCCAATGGTCCTCCCAGGACCCGACCATCATTTTAAGGCCCTCAAATCGCCCTTGCGGCCCTGTTCGTCGTTGCCCGAAAATCCGCATGTCAATTAACAAAACGCACCGTCTTCGTGGTTCTCCGGCACGATGAGATGGCACCGCGCCTCTTCGTCGTGGCCCGACTCTGTCCGCGGATGTCTTCGGGTTTCTCCGATGCAGCACGACGGCGTCACGCCCTTATTCCTTTTCACGACGCGGTGCAACGGCGCCGCACATTCCTTGTCGCATGTTCCGCGTGGTGCAACGACACCGTGCCATTCCCATTTCAATCCAAAAAAGAAACCCACAAGGATAAGGAGGTGGGTCGGCCGTGTTTGTGCGGTCCGGCCCCCTCTCGTTAATTGATAGCAAATGGTCATATTTCACGAAGATTTTCAAGGTAATAATCACGAACAAATTAAATAATAGTCCTCAACATCAATCCACATGAACGAACGATCCGCGGATCAACCTGGAATTGGTTGGTCCGTGCTCTTCGTTCTTTTCTCAAAAGATAATAGAACACAAAAATAAAATCCGCTACCTCAAGTGTCGTCGAGCGAGGGTTCGTCGCGTATTATCTCGTCACGGAAGAAAGCGTCACGGAAGGAGCGTCGCTGAAGAAGCGTTGTTGACGTCGTGGTACACGGCGTCGTGCCGTCGATCTCCGAGGGTTTGGTGTTCTTCATCGGAGGTCAAAGCGTTCTCTGTGTTCTTCACGTTCTTCACGTTCTTCGTCGAAGAACGCTTTCCTCCAAATTCTCTCCACGCCACCAGTCCAACTATATAAAATAAGTTCAACCCTTATTTTATTATTGACCTAATCTTTTGAAATTAAAAAGATAAGAAACGAACAATTAATTCGTTGAATTAATTATAACGATTTAACTACCCAATTAATAGGAGCGTTTAATTGTTTAAGAAACGCCCCAGTTGACATTCATTAAAAATGGTTTTCGCGAGTGCGTTACTTAGCGGAAAAGAAATGGTGGGGCTCGTGCGGGCCCCACCTCACAAATATCCTACCAAGAGGGTAGGATATTTTGAATTGTACCCTATCCTATTTAACTTAGCTTAAGAAGCTTTAAGTGTCTTTTAAGTGGCTTTACGTGAAATAAAAATATTGTTGTCGCACCACTTTATTTTATTTCTTAACTTAAAGCCCAAAAATTAAAAACCACACCCGAGAAAACACAACTCCGGAAGAGGTGTTTCTAAGCAAATACCAGTGCTGCGATTCCATAGGTGCCCTCATAATTCGATTCTGAGAAACGGTTTAAAAGTTAGAAAAACCCGCTCGTTCTTTCACTGAACGTACCCGAGCCAAACTTCGAAAAATGATTCCGGGCACACCGGGCCTCGGAATCAGGTGCCGTTAGAAATTGTGATCTTGTAAAATTCCAAAGAAAATTAAGAACAACATTTCTTTGAAATTTACGGGTCTTTACAGCCTACCAGTCAAATTTGGTGAAAACATGTGAGAAAACACAAACACCTTCCCGTATCAACCAAGTATGCCAACCAAATTTTGTGGCAAAAAACAACCAGGTTCACACACCTACCCATGTCTATAAATCCTTACAACCTAACCTAGTAGAATTCAGAGAAATAAGATATCAAATCCTGAAAAAATAGGGGCATACCCAAGCCTCTTCCCCCATACCTAAGTATTGTCAATATTCACTTCTAGGAAATGGAGGATAGGAGCAAGAACACACCCCTTCTCCAGCCATGGAATGGGAATCTATCCATGTTCTAGCTACTGGAGTAACCCAACACATCCTGAAAATTGTAAAAGTGTGGGAAAAAAATTCATTCCCACATCCATCAAACATTTTGGGATATAATAATGATAGTGGATGTGTTAGAAGTGTAGACACAAAACTCCATCCCAACTATTGGTGTTGCTATTCAACACAAAAATAGGGTTACATTAGAGTAGAAACACACATATACCTATTTTTAGGAGGGTTGTGGGCCTAATTCCCACATGATACTTGGAAAACTAGATTGGTATTATATTATTATTCCAACTAGAGTTTATCGATGTACCCTAGTGTCTATTCTAGGGTTGGCATAAAACCCTTCAAAAATTCTAGAATCCACACATAAAATTTATGCAGTGATATGAGATTAAATCAAAAAAGATTCCATATATGAAAACCATTGTCCCTAATAAGAATCCTCAGTCATTTATAAGAACATATTCAAAATGAATCCTCACCAAAGGTGATTAGAAAATGATGATCTGATATATGATCCCACTCTGATTAATGCGAGAGTTCTTAAATCCTAAATATGTTTATCTATGGAGGCTCAGGATCCTACTCATCTTCTATTAAATTATGAAAATAATAGTGGTAGTTCTCGAGGTCCCCCTAGACATCTTACCAAGAAGTATTTATTCATGTCCATAATGAGATCGATCTTGAGATCCCATCTCCGGATGAATTCCATGACAACACTCCATGTGTCCATAAGATTAAAAATTAAAGAGGTACTCCTCTTTCTATCATATAACCTAAATTTCCTACCAAATGTATACGATATAGGAAATATCTTTATAGTATGATGTCAATCTGTGATGTTATTCATCCCCATAACTTCATTTCACTTCATCAAGGTGGTCCTCCCATTAGCAATTTAATGATGAGAATGCCCTAGCACCATGAGGAACTTGGGAAAATGTGGAAAAGATATGCTTGATTCCTTTTTATTAAAAATTGAAATATTTTCTTAACCTGAATACATCCCAAGGATATTATCATTCTCTAAACCACCCTTGGATCTTCTATATTCTAATATAACAGAGAATGTCAATATTTATCTTATTATTTACAATAAATTTTCAGGGAAGTTACCAATTTGGTTGGTACAGTTTAATGCGACTCTAAATAAAGAAGAAGAATACGTGCTGAACGTGAGGGTGAAATTGTCTAAATATAACATATCTATCATGTTATGGACTTTAGACACTCATCATTACAACATTCTAGAGGTGTTTTTGAAATATTGTGTGAATGAATTCTGATTCAATATATGTAACACTCTTCATCATTTAAAATAAAATGTATTAACTTATGATGAATATCCAATATGCATCAATGCAATAGAAGGGATAAAATTAAAAAATATACTATAAAGCACTCCTAACTGCACGATATACAAAATTGAGAGAATAGTAAGTATCTCTTGAACATTCATGTATTGGTACATTAATAGAATTGCATTAGCTGATCATAGATATCGCATATAGTGTTCATGTCAGAGGATGGGGTGAACATGGAGAATTTCATTTCATCAAGCTCCCTAATAAGAAAATACTAATGAAAGTGACATCATGCAATTTTATAGCTTTAGGTTGTCTTCAAAAAATAGACTTTGTTTGCAATAGAAGGTACAGTCAGCAAAAATTGGCCCTAACCGACTCTCAAAGTTGTCGGGATGGAAGAGATTGATCTATTAAAAAAATACCATGTCAAGTATCCCAAAATATTTATCAATCTTCCCACCTAAGGGAGGCCAATAATAAATAATTTTTTATATATCTGGAAGCACGTAGATTAGGTGAAAACCAAAAAATGTATGCATCCCATGTTCGAAAACGGCTCCATAAAATCATTAATGCAATCATGACCGTAATATTTATTGAAATCTAGGAGAAACCCTAGCCCACAGGTCTAAGGGATTTTTTAATACAACATTCAATTTTATAAACACATGATTGAATGGTTATGGAAATGGAATGGGATTTTCCCCAAACAAGAAGGCTGGGGGATTTTTTAACATAAAAACCTTCTCCTCAGCAGAAGATAGTCTACTTTCGATCAAGGTGAATGATGCTGAATGAATCATCCAAGTTCATCCTATCCCTTGACCCAATTCCACCTCTTAAAACACACATGAAAAAATTGCCCTGCGATTCCCTTTTGATTACTTTTCATCAAAAATTTCCAATAGTACCAAAAAAAAGAGGACTAGGCCTTCTGGTGGGAAAAATAAAAATAAATCTCTCAATGAGACTGATGAATTTCCTACAATTCACAAAATATTGGTGTACATTTTTAACACCACCACAACAGATGACACAAAACATGAGGAAAATAATGAGTAATAGGAGGAGGAAGTTTTAGTTCATAATATGGTCCAAATTGAAATGATTTAAAGAGGTGTGTGTCCTTGGTACCAGATGGTTTCTCGGAATTTTGGAATTCCCTCAACCACTCCATCACTACCTCCTCAGTAGGAATCAACCAAAGAAATGGGTAAAGGTATGGTTGTGCCTCACCAAACTTCTGAAGAGGTCAAACCCCTCACACTTGAGGAATTATTTTCTCTGCAGGAGGAATATATGAAATAGTTATAAAAACTCAACCAAAAATGACTTCTTGGAAAAATCCCTACTGAATATGTTCTACAAGAATAGCCACAACCAACACTCCCAACCGGCATACCTCAACCAAGGGTGTTCACCCCAACAATTAAAATGGAACTAGAACATCTGATCAATGTTTAGGACTAATGAACAATATATATAGACCCCATGATAGCTTGATATTAGGAGTTCCCTCCCTTAGGTACACATACAAGGCTGGGTCAAGTACATCCTCACCGGCCATCCCCTACAGGCTACCCACCGCGAGTACAAATAGAGCCTCCACATATGGATATACCTATTATTGCCCCTACTTAATCCCCTATAAAACTAGATATCCCTCAATGGATTATCAATACTATCAATATATTGATAGATCGATTGGATGATATAGAGGAATGGTGTGCACTAGTGCAATAAAAAAAGATGCCTTACCGGGAATGTGTAGATCTGACCCCCAACAAATTTTGGGAACCCTAAATTTTGAATTTTTAATGGATTAGGTGATCTAGAGAAACCATCAAGACGTTTTTTTGTCCCAATATGATCCCATTTTGGGGTACCCTACATGGTAATAATTAGGGAAACTCAAATTATTCAAACTAATACTGCAAGGGCCAACCATTGTATGGTACACCAGTTTTGCAGCTCAATTAATCATGATATGGGAAGACCTTCATCGACAATTTTCCTTTAAATTTATATCAATGCTACAAAATATGATAGTAATCAACCACATGAACTAAAAATAGTGGGATATTGATAGGGAATCTAATTTCATTTCACTATAGAAATGGTTGACCGACTCTCTGAACCTATATCCCCCCATGAATATTTCGTGTCAATCTCTATAGGTAATCTCTAGGATGAGTTGTGAAATATGATCACACAAGTGAAATATATAGGTGGATTTCATGATCTCACCATAGTTTCTCAAAAAAGGGAATACTATATATTTTAAAACAAGTCCAAGTCCTAAGTAATTCCATCGTCTCAAGGGAAGAGATCATGGAAGGAATAGGTTGTCACTATCATGCGTAAGCTAACCCCTACACCAGCTTCAGATCCAAAACCCTTGCCATATCACAAGAAACCTAATCATGAGCATAAAAAAAATTCCTACCTCATCATGTTGAGTTAAGGGATCAAAGGAAAAATAGTTTTAGGAGCTAAAGAACAAGGTTTATTAAATTTTATACGATCAGGTCTTAGGCTACTTCATAATGACTTTAGAGAATAACTATCTCAAGTTTCCAAAGCCCAAGATTCTTGATGAGGCTAGTCCAAACATCTCCCAAACTATTTTCCCTTACACCAAAAATTGGGGAATAATATCTAGGAGTGTTTTGTTTTCAAATAAATCCTATAAGAAATGGAGGACTCTAGGAATGTGAAGTTGGGTAAACCACTAACACAAGTCGCATATGTTTCTACTACTAATCCAGTGGAAGAGGGTGAGTTGAGGGAGGTTACTAACAAAGGTAATAAAAGGTTCAGTGATTGGATGTTCATAATGAAAATCAACCAGACTCATTCAATCCTATGAGAATAATTAAAATAGTCATCTATGACCCAACCTCTTCTATAATGTCATAGATAGCTCTGTCGGCATCGCAGTCCTCCAAGGGATAGTCTTCTAAAAATAACATTGCCAGAAGGTAGAAAATAAACACAAAAAGATAAACATATACCAAGGCCAAAGTTTTCTTTGACTCTATTTGACTTTATTCCTTTAGTCCCAGAGGCCCATGCACTGCCCTTCCAAATGGTATAATAATATTTGACCGACCAGACAAAGTCCTCATTAGATAAGGAGTTAATATTTAGTTCTATTAATGTTATTCAATTAATGGATACATTGTATAATGAAACGTATGGATATAAATCCATTTTCTCCCTATCTTATTGGGGAATAAGAAGAATAGGGCATAGGGTTCAAGGATACAGTGTAAGATACGATCGCGACAAAAATAAATACTCTAACCACATCACCAATCAGACTGTCTATGTATTAGAAACTCATGATATAGTCCTCCAATGAGTCTAATAGGAGTTGGAATGTTCCCCCACATATGACAAGATTATTCCTGAACTGATCATCCTAGAGGACCGATTAGAGATTTCATCATCTTTAAATAAACCTTGGCATGTAGAAAGACCAAGTTGACCTAACGTACCAAAGACAAAAGCACCTTCAACTCCTATTCTATGGACCCATCTTCCCACCTCAAGTACTTTAGTACCGAAAGAACCTACAAAATATCATCCTACTTCTGGGAAAAAAATTACTTTATCAAATAATTATGAAATTCTAATGTATTTTTCCTTGGTTCTAGCTAATATTTCAATTGTGGTTGCTCTAAGTCTATCAAAAGATTTATAGGAAGTTCTCATAGAGGCTTTAATAAAGCCTCAAGAGTTTGAAGCTAAATTTTACACTGATAAAGATTATCATATAGAGAACAATCCTATATAATACCATATGATCATCTCTATCTTGTATTAAGACAATATTTTTTTCATATAGGGACATATCAGACCCTTGTATGTATCTAGCATGATAAATGATGTTGACATCCAAAGATCTTTAATTTAAAATAGATTAAGAGTCAATCTCATTATATCCTCAACACTTCATAGACTAGGTTATAATGAGGACCACTTGTCCTCTTTCATTTTAACTCTAAAAGGTTATGATAAGAGTGATCAAAATCCTCTTGGAATAATACAACTTAGTGCTCAATTTGGGGACCTCATATCTAACTCATAATTTATGGTTGTTCAGTAAGACACATCTTTAAACATTCTACTGGGAAGACCTTGGTTACATAAACATGTGGAAATCCCCTCAACCTACAAACAGTGTGTCAAATATCACATTAATGGTCATATTAATATGTTTTATGGTGACAAATACCCATTTGAATCTTGAGAAATGCAGTATATTGATGTAGGACTCTATCATAGGGAGGGGAAACAACCCTTGAATGATGGTTTCACCTGAGTCACTACCTCAAAATGTATAGAAATAAACATGGACAATCCATTCAAATAGATCAGTAATGAATATGTGTTTCCCATCAATTAAGTTGATGATGTGGGATCAAATTTAAGTGCATATTCAACAAACATAATGAAATCAATCATAAAAAATAATCCTAGTACCACGGAATAGGTCATTGAATACCAATACCATGTCCAAATACCAGATAAAATTTACCTCAATCCATTCCCTGTGCTTCAATAGATCCTTTACTCATTATAAGAATCAGAAAATTTTGTTCAGAAACCAATATAGAGTAAGTATTCTCATTCCATATCCATCACTCCATCCACTCCGTTGCTTGAAAGAGACCCCCATCATCAGTCGGTTCATAGTAAGTAACATCATCTTCTAGATATAAAGATGTCGACCCACCTGATCACTCAATAAATATTCTTTCATTAACTACTTTACATAAGAGTAAGGAATAATGGGATGAGGTATAAGACGGAGAGGGAGAGGAAGAGTAAGTAGAAGTAGTCCTCATGGATTCCCCTCCAGCATTCGATAAAGGTGTCTCTACCCCCATTGATGAAATCAAGAAAATAAACCTAGTCACATAGGAGGATTTTCAGACCAAATGGATTAGTGTGTCCATGTATTTCAAAGAAGAATAAGAATATACTGACATTATGAATTATCCTGATGATTTTTTCCAAGAATCACACAAAAAATACAGACCTCAATTCCTAGGTGGCCACTCACCACATAGGTTTTCTTGAAAAACCCCTGGGGATACAAATAGGTAGCCATAAGGGCACACCCGAATAATGCTACTACACTTGAGGCTGAAGTGTACAATATTATCAAATACAATTTCGTTCAGGAAGTCCAGTATCTAAGATTTCTAGCCAATATAGTCCCAACAAAAAAGAATAATATGAAAATCAGGGTCTATATTGACTTCATAGATCTCAACCGGGACTGTCCAAAAGATGATTTCCCAGCCTAGATCATAGAGCTACTGATTGTCACTATGAAAGAATATGAATTTTTCACCTTCATGGATGGATATTTAGGGTGTAATAAAATATTAATGGCCCTAGAATATGAATAATACACCACATTTAGGCCCCCAGGGAGTATTTTTCTATTTGGTAATTTTCTTTGGCATGAAGAATGTCGACAATATATACCAACTTACCATGAATAGATTCTTTAAACATTTTCTTGGGAAATTTGTGGAATGTTATGTTGATAATATGTTGTTTATGTCCTGAAAGGGATCTAACCTCCTAGCTAATATCAATACCATATTTAATAAACTGCAACAACATATCATGAATATAAACCCATTAAAATTTAATTTTGGTTCCACATCAGGGAATTTTATTAGTTTTTT
The DNA here is from genome assembly GCA_963277665.1 of Viscum album. NCBI lineage: Eukaryota > Viridiplantae > Streptophyta > Magnoliopsida > Santalales > Viscaceae > Viscum > Viscum album. The sequence continues at coordinate 1,894,439,920 of OY728121.1, read as the reverse complement.
CATACACCTTAATGGAATCAAAGTTGAACCAAATAATGAAAAGGATATACTCAATATGTCACATCCTCAAAACCTCAATGAGTTTTGAGGACTATAGCGTCATATTTTCAACATTCAGCTCTTTATAGAAAAACTCACTAGACTGTTTTTTACATTCACCAGGTTGATGAGAAGGGGGTAACATATAAGTGGAATGATGACTTCCAAGAATAATTAGAAAATATCAAGAAATATCTCTTGATTCCACCAGTGTTAATTACACATATTTAAGGGAAACTTCTCATTTTTTATGTGACATCCATATAATTCTCACTAGGAACTTTTCTTGTAAAAAATAATGATGTCAAGAATGAAAAAATCATTATTATCTCAGTTAAACCATGATCAAAACTGAGAATCACTATTCAAATATCAAGAAGAGTTTCCTGGAATTAATCTTCACAGTTTAGAAACTAAGGCACAACCTGCAACATCATGAGGTACATTTGGTCTCTTGAAATAACCTTCTTTAATACATCCTAGGTAATTATAGGTTGACTATATGTTTTTCATCATGAGAGGTTATCTTGTAGTAGTTTTACATTCAGTTTTATTCCTAGAAAGCGGTGAAAGGTTAGGTTCTAGCAAACTTCCTTATAGAACATTTATATGTAGAAACAAAATCATTGAATACCAAATTTCACAATGAATAGATTTTATCTATTCAAAAGGTCCTTATGATATAGGAAAATTATTTTTATGGACCATCTAGAAACCCAATGGGGAAAATAATTGAAGACCCCAAGCTCAAAAAAGTTGGGTTGGGAGCTATGCACATCACTCCAAAAAAAAATATTTTTTTAATCCTTATTATCAGAAGGATGCAAAAATAATGAGGGATAATATAAATCCCTCATTGATGGGTATAATTAGAAAATTAAATGAAATTGGACCAATTTAAGGTGAAAGATGATTTATATTTTGTAATCAAGTAGATCAATGGTGATTATGACATTAGAAAGGAAGATTTAATCCACCTGTTTGATTATGTTAAAGGGAAAATAGAAGAATTCCCCTCATAACTAATATTGATGCATGACCCACGATTAATGAATGCCAAGGTCGAGGAATTGGAAAATTTTGTAAGAGATTTTTCATATACAGTTTAGGATAAAATATTCGTCAACATTACCCACTGAAAATGGACTCACTTTTTTTATCTCAACAAAGAAGAAATCAATGCGGTTAATTCCATCGCCAAACTAGATGGTCTGATAATGAGTTGGATGATTCTTATTGTGTATTAACTCTAAAATATAGTGTTCTCATTAGAAATAAGTTGAAAAGAAAAAATATAAATATGGGTTACCAAATATACTTTTTATTATGGCCCAAATCACAAAAAATTACACTATAAACAAGGCTTTAATGGAGTAATTCTCAGGTGAATTGATAGAGAAGAGACTTTTTCCTTCATGAAGTAAGTGAATATGGGAGCATGCGGTTCCTAGAAGTTTGGGTTCATGATTTCAAATAAAATCCATAGGCTTGGATACTCATAGCCTTAAATGATACAAGATTTCAAAAAATTCACCAAGCAGTTTCTTTCCTATTAGGTGCATTCCAAATTCATCCATCAACCCCTAAAGTTTCTATAAATATCAAAATTCACCAGGATATTTTCCATATAGGGAATGGATATTGTTGGGCCATATACTCCAGCTACATCCAAGAAGTTCAAATGCATTCTAACTCTTATTGACTTCTTCTTCAAATGGGATGATGTAATACGCCTCAAATAATTTCGGGCCAAGAACATTTTCAGCTTCATGAACGCCAACATCATTACCAGTTTTGGTTTTCCTCATACAATATTGATTGAAAATGACACCAATTTGTATTCTTTTATGTTATAGATTATGTATTAGGAGTATAATATCAAAATCAACCATTCATACTGCTATCATACAACAACTAATGGATATATAAAGGCCTTCAACAATACCCTATGAAATAAACTCCATAAATGGTGGATAAAGATAAAACGTTTTGGCCTAAAACTCTCTTTCATGCCTTTTCAGATTATCGATCTACCACCCACACTACCACACATGTGACCCCATATTTGCTGGTATACAAGATATAAGTGGTCTTACCCATTAATGTTCAATTAACCTTTCTACTCATTTCCATCTGTGATCAGTTATATATAGATGATAAATACTAAAAATGTTTGGATGAATTAGAGCGACTTGATGAGAAGAGACTGCACACATTGCATCACTTGGAGGTCCATTAAATTGGATTACATGGGCCTTTAACAATAAAGTATACCAATGCTCATTTCTTAAAGGAGAACTTGTACTGACCCTCATGACCCGAATTATATTAGGTAGGAATACTCAAAAGCATGATAAAAAAAGGTATGGACATTATTCCATTCACAATTTTTACTCTAACGAATCTTATTCCCTAATCTCCGTGGTTGTATAGATTGTTATGGCCCTTACCAATGAAAGATTCATCAAGAAACAATTCATGTGATTAATAAATCCTCATCCATATCTCAAGATGATAAACTGTATGACACATTCATACTCATCGTATGATGTTAAACTATAGGGTTTCCTCATCTTTATTTCATGACATTAAACTATATATATCATCATAGTCCTATATGCACAACCTTAAAAAGAACAACATATGGTCTTAGTCATACGACCAAAAACTACATGACACCATAGTCTGGGTTGTAAAACTCAAAACTATAGAGCCTAACAACCTTGTCATAAGATGTTAAATTGTACAACAATGTCTTCATTTTAGGGTGTAAAACTACATAACATTTCAGTCCATACTTTAGCGTGTCACAATCCCAGGCGTTGATCTCCAACCACACCCCCATTATAGAACTACATGTGGATTTATTCCTACCATCAAAGGATATATAGTCACACCTGGATCCCTAATCCCAGGTCTAGCGGCAACATAAAAACACCCCTCCCCATGAATGGTTCAGACCTACATAGAGGATCCTCCATTCAAGAACAACATACAACTTTATTATACCTCTGAAGAGATATATAGTGATTCCTAGACCCTATGGCCTTTTCATTGCCACAAAGTAAAACAAAATTCTCCCCTCTTCTACATAAAAATTGTGATTTTTGTTGGAAACCACAATTTAGGTTCCCTAATTCTAAATCCCATCATTGATATAGGAATATCCACATCATATAAATCAAATATCTATTTAATAGGATTCACACTCCTTGGACAATGTCTGTCTAAATGTTACATTTTTGCTCAATGATATCCCTTCTACACATCAAACTCCTTTTCCTAGGAAATTTCAGATCTCCAGAAGTTTTATTTGTCCATCCGTAGTAGAATTTTAGTTTTCTGGAGAAACCCGTATTTTACTATGTAGTAATAGACCCCAGTTGGATTTGTATAAGTCGCCCACCAAAAAGGCTTATCACCCAAAGGATGCAATTTTTTTAAAATGCATTGATACATACATATATATCATTTCATAAGTCACTATTGACATTGAATTTTTTCATGTGGAGTGAAAAAATTATTAATCATACTTTAATAATGATAAAGTGCCAAACATACCTAATGAAAATCAAAGGGACGTTCCCAAACCGACCTGAGAACACACACCAGCACATCAAAAGGCCGTTACAACCCCCTGCATAGAACCGAATGGAAGGTCACCTTAGAATGGGTCACCTATGTTGATAACATATACCCACGAACTATGTAGGTACCCTACTTCAACAAAGGCTCCCTATATTCCTATAAATACGACCATTGGTCACCTAATTTGAAAAATTAGAAAATGATAAGAATCCCCCAAGCTCTTATAATGCAACCCCTTCACCCATGTCTCCAAAATTCCTTAGGTAGCTTTCCAAAACCTGAGAAAAGAGAGAAATAAAGGGGATAATTAAGAAAAAATTCCATTCAAGGTCTAAAACACAAGACACCTACACAAGGACCCTTTCTCTCCTATGTGAACAACCACATCCGCCAAACCCCTTACCTTATAAGAGACCTTCATGATACCCATCCAAGGATACCTAAGGAGACATGTAGTGCCTTTTCTAATGCCTCTCCTAAGTGCTTTTACCTCAGTGGTCCATTTACCATGGAAGACCCTACTCACTCAGGCCTATACCCCCAAATCAAAGCACTTCTAGTTCCTCCCAGGCCACATGTAAGGAACCTCTACCCTCTGTGATAGCACGTGTGATCTAACCTTTGAGTCCTCTTCAAAGTCACCAATGGAAGGGATCCTCCAACTTTAGATCTCCCACCTGAGGGGGACTAATTTTAAACTTCCACTAAAGAACCTAGACATAAAATTCCTTGAATAGGGTCACACCAATTTGTCTCCCATTTGGATTAGAATTCATACTTTTATAGGTTTCCCCAACTTGCCCTACCAAATGGTTAGGGTCCTTGAGGTGCATGTGGATTTGCATTATTACAGTCCTGAGGACCCAGACCCTGGGGACAGTGTTAGGGAGTTCATAATCATGGGTATTTTGGCTAGGACCATGTCCTTCCCTAGTCAAATCTAAGACACAAATCCTCCATTTTCAGGCAGAGGGGGAGAAGATGATGTTTAAAATTCATTTTGACGTAGAATGAAATCCTCCTCTCCCACCATAGAACCGATTTTAGGGTATCCTCCTCAGAAGTAATCTCCTAGACTTTCTTGTGGGAGGTTTTATTATCACTTCCAAAGGGATGGGTCTATATGGGTAGTCATATACAACTATCCTAGATATAATGATCAGAGAGGGGATGAGCACTAGAGCTCCTCTCATCTCTTTTAGGCTCGTCCCCTTCCACCGGTGTAGGAAGAGAAGTGTGTGGTTTAACGGATATTCCACTTACTATTGTCCATCACATTCATACATGACATATCTTGACTCATGTGGACACATAGGTTAGTCACAATTATAGAATCCACACATTCAGATGCATGTTTCAAAAGAGAACCTTCTTTATATTATTCTTATCACCTTCATTCAAAGTTCCCCCATTGGCATGGGTCCTCAAGCCCATGTATCCAACCTAATGGAAAAGAATATTTTTTGGTTTCCCAGACATTCCGTTTCCTCTTGTATCTCTCACAAAGATTGACTCACATGGGATTCTAGGTTAATAATGGTCCTTAAATCCACATGATCCCAATCTTAAATGGGCCTCCTACTGAGTATAATCCCCAACATCTCATCTATGGGAATCCTTTTCAAAATTAATCCCCAAACCAAACTAATATATGGTAATCATTCCAAGTGTAAGACTCAACTAGTCACCAGGGAATCCTCATCAAGAATAATCCTTGAAATCCATCATCTGGTTATTCTCCTCAGGAGTAATCCCCAACCAAACGACACTCATTAAATCTAGGAATCCTCTTCTGGAATAAGTCCCAACCAGATTCAAATAATCAAATAATCCTCTTTAGGATTAAGACACAAACTAAACCCCCAAATATTCATGAGTCAATCTACTTTTTATGGTCAAATATTAATTCATCAGGGAATCCTCCTTAGGAGTAATCCCCAGGATAATTCTTTCATAGGGCCATAATCCCCTATGAGACATATACAAGGGTTACCCTAAATATAACCCATCATCACCAAACTACGTGGGATTTAATTCCCATTCAAATGGGATATATAGGATGACTTCTTAAGGATTGATCCAGACACCCCAAATCAAACCTATTATATTTAGGACACATTCCCAGTAGGGTATAATTCATGCTGGAAATTCATATCCTTTCCAGGTTCCCTGGTTCTCTTTAGTATAAGTCTCACACATAACATTTACTAGAAACCCTTAGCATAAATTTCCTCACTGTATGTTTCTAAAATTCATGGTTTGGTCCTTATCACATGAACTTAAAAGGTATGATGTTCCCCATTAAGAAGAACTAAACTACTTGGGCTATGATTCCATTAATGTTGATATGTATAAAGGTCATCACATGGGATCAATACCAACATCAAAACAACTCCCATATCATTGGATGATGATACACTCTAGAGAACCCCAATGTGTGGCTAGAAAAATAGCATCATCATAATAATTACCAAATAATCTCTAATCAGTACATAATATGACACCATCGATGGAGATCCTCAGACACATATAGATATATCCATTGATGAAGAACCTAGGATACATACAGTTGGTTATATGTTCCATACAAGCTAATAATTCATTATTAATTAAATGGTGACCTATATAATACTTTGTAATTAATAAAGGTTTCATAAACATGTATTAAATCTTCAAGAGAGTACCAAATTATGCAACAGTTCCCCCTAAAAGGGTGTGACAAGCCGGACCTCCCATCCTACCAACCAATATGAGTTCATAAAAATCGATGACCAAATTTTCCAATTTGTGCCTGCCTTTGGAAATCAGATCCCTATGGATAAAGAACCATTGAGTGTTTTTTAAACAACCAAACATGTTGGAAACTATTCAAAAATAGTGAAACCGATGTGAATGATTTCACAAAACTCAAACCCCTGCATTTGACCATTTGAAGAACATGAATATATCCATTAGAAAAAATTGTGAACATGATGTAAATGAATTGAATAGAGAAACTATTTCATAATATAAAAGGGATATACTGCCCAGTTTGCATTAGACCATTTTGTTCCTAACCCAATAATATTTCCATCAGAAATAAAAAATGTTGAAACTGACATGAATCCTTAACCAAGATGATAGTATCACCCACCTATCAAGACCCTTTCACTCTTAAAATTAAATACGTCTAAACAAGACAATAAATCATGTGATTAGTAATTCAAGTGATATATTCTTTGATAGGGGTTTATTGTTTTTATTTTTTATATACTTAGGCGTTCTATATAAGATCTCCCTTTGATCCAATAGAATCCTTCTAGATTTTGTAAATGAATATCATGACTACTGTTCACACTAGGTCTTTGTCTAAGAAAATGTTTCCTTCAACCACCCAGTATCTTCAATTCTAGTTCTCTAATACACCAGTCTGGAAGTATCATTATCACAGTACCATATTGACCCTATAGGTTTCACAATAATCCTTGAAGCTCACCAAGACCCACTGCTTGTCCGATTAGTGGTGACCGGTTGTCCAGATGCAGACAGAACTGACCAATGCATTCAACCGTTTCAGGAGCTTATCCACTAAACATGAAAACTTGTCCCACCCGTATCTTTGAGAGGTTGATAAAGAGACTATATAAGGCTTCATCTAGAAGACACATGGGTTATTAAAAAGGGGTCCTTATAGATATTTATACCTCCAATTCCACATAGTAGTGAGCCCTGGATATGATGAGGATGTCATCCTTGGTTGACCACCACATGGCATCCAGACCCGGGCATCCAATATAGCCCACCTGAGGTAGCGATCGGTCACCAGGAAGCAAGACCACACCCCTATCTTATCTGAAGAATACCACCAATCAAAGGTTGTGTCCAAATATGAGCAAGCACATAAACCCATCAACCCTAATTTATCCAACCATGAGACTTTCCTGATTCTATACAAGGAAACCCACAGTTCAAATCTGGTGGTATACCATGATAAATAACAGATTCCTTCATGCACCCACCAAGCCTCTTAGTAGAATCATCTAGAATCACCCAAAGAATCCTGATACACAAGTGTGGTAGAAAACTGTAAGAATACACACACACCTACTGACATTAATCGATCATGTTAGCAGTTTCATCTAGAGGTCTTCGGAGAAGTCATTCCGAATGTCTCAATGAAAAAGTGGGAATACCCAACTCTCTTCCCCAACACACAAGTATTTTCAGCATCCACATACAAGGAAGGTAGGATAGAATCAATCATATTCACATGATCTAGATATGGAATCATAATATATCTCTATTAAAATCACTAAAGTCAACAAGAATATCCTAATAGTGGTGAAATGGAAGATGTATATTTCTACCCCATATCCTACAGACCTTATAGGAAATTATTACAACAAAAATGGTAGTTCCATTGGAACATATACACAACTACATCAAACACAAATGGGGTGGATCATCAGCATGTCTACTTGGAGAAGATACACACCTATTATCCTATACAGGAGTGTTTTGGGGGAAAACTACCTCACAATATACGGACAACCATATTGGGAACACACAACTAATCCTATCATAGTTAATTTGCTTATCCCAATGGCCACTCCAAGGAAAAAAATTCCTACCAATGAAAACCACTTCCCCAAATTAAGTGTCCCTAGTTTCTATCAAGATGGAATCCAAAAAAAGAATCAACAAAGATAACTTTAAGATAAAGATCCAATCTGTGATCCTTATCTACCTAATTATAGTGTTCTTGAATCCCCCATATGCAAATCTATGGAATCTCATGATCATAATCTCTTGTTATCAAATTATGGGATAAGTAATAGTAATTTCGAAGGTCCTATCTAGACACTTAACCACAAAGACTTGATTAATGACCACAATCTGATTGATTTTGAGAGCCCATCTCTTTATGAGATCCATAGTAGCCTTCCGCATGTTTATAAGATTAAGGAGCAAGATGGTTTTCCACTTTCTATAGTCCACCATGATGGTCCCCCCTATGATGGCACTCATTGAGAAGGTTATCTCTATAGAAGTATTTAAAATTGTTAAGAGAATCCTCCACTTGGAAATGTTGTGGAAAGAATTCCATCATATCGTGAGGCACTTGAACAAAATGTCCAGTTATGTCTGATGCCTTTTCATTGATATGTGAAATCCTTTCTCAATCGGAAGATAGACCAAGGTGTTGGTCATTATCAGAACCACCCTTGGGACACCTACCATTCAGTGTAATGGAGTATGTCCTTACCAATATTTTTTTTATGAAAATGTGGCAAGAAAGAATCCACATTTTTCAGATCAGGTCGAGAATCCTCTAGAAAAAGATGAAGATGAAATTCTAAACATGGGAAAGCAATTGGATAAATACAAAAAAACCAATATGTTATGGCCTTTATCCACCCCTCAGTACAACATTCTAGTGGAATTTTTGGAATAATTTTTGCATGAAATATGCCTCAATATATGGAAAACTCTTCATCACTTGTGAGTGAATGTATTACCCTATGATGAGTATCAAAGTCATGTCAAGGTAATAGAAGGGATTAAATTTCAAATTCATCTAGAATCCCTCCTAGATGTATGATATCCAAAATTATAGCAAAGAGAATTTCAATTTTCATTCTTCAATGCATTAAAATGATTGAAAAAATGGTTGTAGATGGCACATATGGTGTTCATATGAGAGGACGAGGTGCATATAAAGCATTACATTTCACCACATTCCCTAACTGGAAAATCCTTCCAAAAGTGGTATCACAAAATTTCATAGCTTCAAGAAAAATTCAAAAAACAGATCCTGTCTATGAACAATAATATAATACAAAAATATGTCTCAAATGACTCCTACTAACGTTCGTACAGAAGAGAGAATTCCATTGAGAAAAAGTTTCACTAAGAATTTAAAAATATCAAGAAAACCTCTAATTTTGGAGAGGTCAACCATAAAATAATGAAAATGATGGAAATATCAAAATGGTCTTCAGAAATGGGTGATCCAAGTGCATACCAAATGATGAACCCAACCCATGTTCAGAAAAAACTCTATAAAATTAGAATGGAGTCCATGAAAGTACAAATTGTGACAGTTTAAGAGCATCCACAGCCCATAGGGCTGGGGTGTTTTTGACCCACCCATACAGGCCAGTAAACAAAACCCAAAGAGCGGTGAAAGAGGATCAATAATAGAACCATCCCTCATGGATGATGGATTTCCCCCTCAACAACCTCCTCTATAGTAGAAATTGGTCCTCTCTCAATTAGGATAAACAATGCAGAATAAATCCTCTGAGTTCTTCCCTTCTCATGATCCAGCACCCTGATTAGGAACACACATGACAAAACTGTCTAGCGATTCCCTTAAGATCATTTTCCATCAAAATACTCCTAGATAACTAGAAAAGGGGAGGAAAAGAATCATGGAAGGAATGAAAAAAGGAAGACTCTCAATTAAATTATTAGATTACATATCATTCATTACACATCAGTGAATTTCTTTAATACTATCCTTGGAAACCGTACAGAACATGGGGAAAATTCAGAGATGGATTCAAAAGAGGAAGTTCTATTTTATAATATGGTCCACAATGAAAACATTGAAGGAGGTTTGTGTACCAATAATCAAAATATTACCCTAAATCTAAAAATTTCCTCAAATAATCCAGCATTACCTCCTTGAAAATCTTTCAATATGGAAAAGTGTAAAGGTCATATTGTGACTCACCAACCTCACAGAGAGTTTAATCCCCTTTCAATGGAAGAAATATTTTCTCATAAGGAGTTGGAGATGAAATAATTGAGGATACTCAATGTAGAACTACTCCGAGGAAGCCTTCCTATTGGATATACTATATAGTAGGATCGTTAACTCACAACCCCAACCAGAGTACGCTAGCAAAGAGGATTCATTACCACAAGTGAAGTGGATTCGGAACAACCAATAAACATTGGATACTAACCACCAATATACTTGTATCCCATAGCATCATATTGATAATTTCCACTACTAGGTTCAAAAATATAATAGTGAAAGGAACATCCTTTTAGCCCTACCCCTATGGGCTACCCATGATAGATTCTAACAATGCTGATACCTATGGCCCTATCAGCTATTATGACTACTCAAGCTCTACTATAACCAGACATTTATCAAGGGATCATAAATTCTCTTGAGTCACTCACAAATTTATTGGAAGCCATAGGGGAATAGATATTACCGATACAATTAGAAATTAAACCTTTATGTGAATGGTTAGATCTGACTCCTTCCCCTCTGAACATTGGGAATCCAAAATTTCCCATTTTAAATGACCTAGGAGGCCCATAGAAACATTGTTTCTCATTTAATCCCTCATTGTGATCCCATGATAGGGACCCTGTAACAATTGGATGTAGTGAAACTTATATGTTTTGTACAATCAGTATAGGGGCTAGCCTTGTATGGTACATGAGTTTGCAAGATCGGTCAATTATGAGGTGGGAAGACCTCTGTCAGAAGTTTCACTTCATTTTTAGCTCAACATTATAAAAGAAAACAGTCCTTGATCTATCAAATTAAAAAATAGTGGGAGAATGAAAGGGTCTCATATTTCATTACCCTATGGAAATTGTTGTCATACTTTTTAAACCTATAAAACCCTAAATATGAATTTTTGTCCATCAATATAGTGAATCATTTTGATGTGTTTTGCACACCACTAATTCCAATGAAATACATAAGATGGTTTTGGGACTTTTTCTCAATAATAAAAAAGTGGAGGACTCCATTAAAGAGACTAAGGTAAAGTCATGTGTAATTCCACTGAACTAGAAAAGGAGAATAGGAAAAGTAAAGGCTTCCACTATTACACATAGCTAGGCCCCTGAACCCATTTCTACTCTATATATCGCACCATATCATGCAGATGAACCTCTTGAGAACAAAAACATTCCCTCCACATCAGTATTATAAAAAAGAGTAGAGGTGAAAATAGTTTGAGGAGATAAAGAATAATGTCTATTATTTCTAAAATAACCAAGTTCCCAATGACATCATATTAGTATCAGAAAATAACGTGATCAAGTTTCAAAATCTGAGGAATCATAGCAAAGAGGGTGATTAAGATCTCCAAAATTATTTCTCCTTCCATAAATTATTGAGAAATAAATCTAGAAGTGTTTTATTTTTAATAAAAACCTACAAAATATGGTGGACTCCAGGCATGTGAAGTTGAATAATTCACCTACTCAAGTAGAATGTGTCTCCACTTCTGATATGAAGGTGGATAATCGGTGAGAGGAAGTTAACAACAAGGGTATATGGATGTTTGAAAAATTGATGGTTAGGAAAATTATTAAAAAAATCATGATATCCTCTGATCACAGTTGTGGCAGCTGAATGTGTCTCCACCCGCTTTCGCTACAATGCATCTAACATTATGAACAACTCAGTCCTATGTAATCCAGTCCTCCAAAAAGTGACATTTTAGGAAGGGTAATAAGAAAAAAATAGAAATATAATATTATGTTAATTTCATGTTATTCTTAAACTTAGTGTAATTCATTCCAATAGTATCAAAAGAACAAGAACTTCCCCACCAAACGATGTAATAAGGGTCTGACCACTAGATGGAATAACCATCAGATGTGGAATTGAACTTCAGTTCCATTAATGTTATTCACATAATGGATCCATTCTAAAATGATGATAATGATTTTGAATATGAATTTTCTACACATTATTGGGGAACATGGGGATGTGGTCTTCATATTCGAGGATATTGGGGAAGACGCGTTCGTTCCATAAGTCACTACATTAACCATTTCCCTTCCCGAACTATCTATATGGACAAAAAACATGGGTGAGATCTCTAGTGAGCTCAGTGGGAGAAAGGAATATCCCCAACACATTATAGGGTAATACCTAACATGATCATCCCTAAATATTAGTTATAGGATACACCACCACCTAATCAAACATGCTGTGTAAACAGACCTAGCTTGACTAATCCACTAAGAAAAAAAGCACCTTCAGCTCCTATTCGAAGGGGTGGATTTTCTACATCAGGAACATCAGATCACAAAAAACCCATGAAATAATATCCCCATGTTGGGAAGAACATACCATTGGACCATAAGTATGATGTTTTGAAGTAATTAGCTCTGGTTTTGGCCATGTTTTCAATCCAAGATTCCATGAGTCTATCAAAGGATATAGAAGAAGAAATCATCTAGGCCCTGTAAAGTCCTCATGAATTTGAAGTAGAGGTTATTGTTGCTAAATTGTATCATTTAGTGAATGATCCTGGAGAATTACACACAATCATCACTTCCATAGACCAAGATAAAGAAGTCCTAATAAAGGGAGACTTCATACCCTTGTAAATATCTGGTAGGATAAATGACATAGATATCCGATGAGCCTTTATTGAAAATGGCTCTGGGGTCAACCACATCCCAATATAAACACTTCATCAATTAGGATTCAACGAATCCCACTTGTTCCACTATACCCTAATGTTATAGGTTTATCACAATAATGATAAAAATCTTATCAAAAAAATCAAACTTAGAACTCAGTTCTGATATATCATGTCTAGGTCAGAATTTAAGGTTGTTAGGTAGGAAATAGACTTCAATGTTCTATTTGAGATAACATGGAAACATCAGTGTGCGTTTATCTATAATACCCCAACCCTAGTTTCCCAGAGTCGGTGAATTATTGTGTAACATTTGCATGATCACAAAATATCAAGTTTCGAAATACCGATTAGTTTAGTAGCCTTGGAAACACTAGATACATTCATAAATGTTACATTACATCATAAATAGAAAACCTACAATGACAATGTCTCCATAGTCCACACTCATATCCTCTTCTGACAATCCCTGCAGGTCATTCATAAAATACTTCTTCACATCCTAGAAAATATTAAAAAATTTAAAGGGGTGAGCTCAAATGCTCAGTAAGGATAACAATATTGCAGAAGCATTTATAAATAAACATTAACATTTAAGGCAATGTATAACTAAAACAAAAGTCTTTTTAAACATTAACTTCAACAAAATATGGCAAAAGTAAAATTAAATAATTCCATTTACTTACTCACATGAATATTCTACTAGTCGAATAATCACATGCAATATCAATAACCACTTTCATAATGATGGAATGCATAATGCCAGACTATCATAACCACGTAGAAAAGGCCTCGTGCCAAGACCACAAATAATATTTTTTCAAGGCCTCATGCCAAGACACTAGTTTGTGTCATGAGATCTACCGATGCATCGAGGAGCTGTAGCGGGCTCCACCCGTCACTTATTAAGACCAAGGCATTCCTCATATGAATACTTTTAAACATATCATAAACCATAACATAATCGTATCACATAAAACATGTATTAAGGAAACATAACATTTCCACATTTCAATCACAATATATCAATACAACACATTGATATAATAAAAACACTTTCAAAACCATTTTCAATACCAAAATAAAATTAAGTTAAAACTTTGTATTTATTTTTCATTAAAAAAAGTTGTGGCTTGTAGAGGAAGCCGAAACTCAAATAATGGTCGCGACGGTGGAGAAGTCGTTGTCACCGCATATGTATGGAAAGAAAAACATTCCCTTTTTGTTTTTTAGTAAAACGCTTGTATAAAAAGCATTCCTTTTGAATAAACGTAAATTTCAAAGGGGGTTTATAGAATGTATAAATGAAAGTTGTGTATAAAACAAAATATGCCTCAATGAAAGGAGATTGAGATGAAGAACCTTAAAAAGATCATTTTTTTAAATAAAGTAGATTTATTATGTGTATTCACTATACTTACACATAAATAAAGTACAAATACAAGACATGAAATAATAATATCATGACATAATTTGAATGTAGGAGATTAACCCAAAGAATGGAAATCGGGCTAAGAAGTTCCATTACCTCGTGTCCGAATTCACTCGACCGTTATTTGATCTCCTTAATAATAAACTAGAGTTAATATCTACCTTATTAAGAACCTTTTTAAAGTTCATTATTCCTTTTATATCACTTATTACCATGTCATGAACATTATGTAATTATTTAAGTTTATAACGGTCGTTTTGTCGATCTTAGGTACTTGAGTCAAAAATAAACTTCTTATAATTACACTTTGTTCATGTGGTAAAATATCCATTATATCCATAATTATATTCATGATTTATATATCATATACATCATATATATCCATTATATACAATCATTTATAATATTACATAACATTTAGAGGTAAGAAATTAAATTCACCGTTCATGGAGACGATAAGCCGTACGTACGCATGAACGCTACATTCATTTCCATTTCATATTTAATGGAATGAAGTTATAATTATATAAAGGTATATTATAATTCCAGTATAATATAATGTATAATACCATTTAATCCATACTTTATACGTCCCACATATGGCATTAACGATTAAAATCACTTTGAGGGGGCGGTAGTCCGCACTTCCTAAAATGAAAATATCGCGTTTACCCATAACAGAAATCATAAAGGTATGAAATAAATGAGAAATAAAGAAGCATAAGAAAAACATAAACATAATATATATCATATATAAATATAGTTACATCTTAATGGCCACCTTTGAAGGTGTTATATGAGTGTTGAACAATCATCGTTTCGTGAGGTAGAAATTCGCCATCCACAGAAACAGTATGTTCATTAACCATTATATGTAGGTGTGTGTAAGTGTAGCTCGAATACTTGTTATAACAACATCCTAGTATATTGAGGATAATGTTTTTGTTACAAAATAAATGAACAAAAAGAGTTTAAGGGGTTGGAGAAGAAAAATAAAACAAAACAACATTAGAGAAGACATTACCTTAAAATCGGGTAACTATTTTGATTTGAGCCAAAGGCTTCCTTGGGAAGAATTCTGCCTAAAGTGAGGCCTCTATGAGTAAGGGAGGGAAGTTGGGAGAGTATTTGGGCAGAGGTTGGCCGAGCCAAAAGTCTTTGATGGTGTGAGTAAGGTGGTAGTGGTGGGGGCCTTTTATAAGAGGAGAGAAGGGGCACTCATGGAAAGATTAAATGTTACATTATTATGAAATGCTTTTTCGGATTCTAAAGGTCCCACACTTATATATTTCTAGGATAAGGTGATAAGGGTCCGAAATATACTCATTCAATAGGTTTTTGACAAGTTTATATCTTAGAATTTACATTATCTTTTCATTTTATATAAATCATTAATTAATGAGGTAATCGGTGCATCATCAAGGTGTCATAAATAATTTAATTTATTTAATGTCTAAAAATTATAAAAAAAATATCATGATGTAGAAAATATTTTTATATTTCTAATTAATATTTATAGTCAAAAATATGACTTGTATAACCCCATTTAAAAATTGTTTTAGTAAAACAACTCATGTTTCTGACATTTTTATTTTAATATTAAATAAATGGTTTTTAATGTCCTTTCCTACCAAAGTGGCTCCATGTGGTCCCCAAGTTGACCCATGGATTTTATCGGTCGGCCATGACACATTAAATAGTGGTAGGACAAGTGTAAATGTCATTCCATATTTTTATAATACCATTTTTACCTTAATTTTCACTAATTACCTTTAATCGTGATTAATTAAACATAAAAGTTACTATTGACCAAAAAATTATTTTAATCCCATTGAACCACATTTTAATTCCTAATGACAACCTTGTATGTCGGATTTTTGAAAATCAAGTCACAGAAGTGGTAATATTTCATTTAAACGAAAAATCAGTTTTTTAGCTACCACTTAGTGGTTTCACTATTCAACAAAAAATCATGTTTTTCAGAACAATGCCAAAATTTCACCCTAAGCTATAATTGATATTCCGAATTCAAAAATGATTTATATTTTACAAAATTCCAAACATATAAGCTGCATTAGTTAATTTTATAATTAATTCCCGCTGTCACAACAAATACCGTGTTTTTAAGAAACAATATATATCAAAAGATTGACAATTGTTTATGTCCAATTTCAAAGTGAAATTAATTTTAATGAACACCATTGGATAAAATGGTAAAAATATATTCTAATTATACTATAAAACCACTCAATAGTATAATCTATCACTGTTAATTATTTTGATTAAAAAATTTCTTTTAAGTATTTATCACTATTCATAAAAAAATGGATGTTCTCAGAAAATTTCAAAGAATTTAACTTCGGATAATATCGATATTACGAATAAAAAAATGACCTCCATTTTGAAATATAACATTTCTATAAT
The DNA here is from genome assembly GCA_963277665.1 of Viscum album. NCBI lineage: Eukaryota > Viridiplantae > Streptophyta > Magnoliopsida > Santalales > Viscaceae > Viscum > Viscum album. The sequence continues at coordinate 1,894,423,045 of OY728121.1, read as the reverse complement.
TTTAAAAAGTGGGTATTACTATTCATAGTAGCTACTTTGATTAGTTTCGGTGTGTTATAACTCGAAGTTGCGTACAATGCAAGCTATTGCATTATTGAATGAGAAGTGTATCATGGAAGCTCGGGGTGTTACATTCTCCCCTCATTCAATAAATTGCATCCTCGCAATTTGAAATTTTTCTTTGAAATTAAAATTTTGAAAATAGAAAATACCTTTGTGGAAAACCCACATCGGAAATAAGGTTAATAAAAATATAACTTTAAAAGAAAGAATGATAAGTACAAAGGTCACCCGAGATAGCCCATACCAGGATTCTTTGAAAATATTGATATGGAAGAAAAAAAACCTTCAAGGTTTGATGGAGAGTTGTAGAAAACAGGATTAGGAGAATGTTAACCATAAGAAAATCACAAACTTGTGATTGGTTAAACGGTCATTGAATCCACAGTTGGAAATGTTAAACGGCAACGTTTTTGTTTTAAGTTACCTTTTATAAGGTTGAGGAATTTATTTACGAGATTTACTAAGAATGTAATGGAATATACATACTTGTCATGTAGACTTTCATTCTTTAATATATTTTTACCACAAACCCATATTTCACTCCAAATAGTAACAGAACTCAAAAATATTCTATTTATCCTAATTGTATAAAGTTATAAATATCACCACATACCATTTAGATTAGGAAAAATATTTTGTAATACCCAGGGACTTCCTGTAGGCTAGTGGTAGGTAATAAAGGCCTATCGCACTATGGTTGTGGGTTTGATTCCTACAGCATTTTCCGACGCGACATGTTATGCCCCGCCCTGTAGGTTGTCCTTTTCCTAAAACTATAGTATTATAATATTCCAAAAATAATCTTCATAAATGTTTTAACCTTAAACAATACTATTGAAAGTTCAACTTAATCCATCCCAACCTTTATAGTTATCCAAAATACCTCTGTCCAGAATTTCTCTAAAAGGTATCTTAATTCCAAAATCAATATATCAGATTCCCCAAACAATGTAATGTTTCTCTTATTGTCACATACTAAAAATATGATTACCTTCATCATATTAAAACATTTATGAAAAAACAAGTACTGCAGTACAATCCTTATATATATCACGTTATCCATATAACCAGAATATAATCCTTGAGTCCAAAAGCACCAATACATTAATTATTCCACTTCTACTGTAGTAATAGCATAAGATTGTCCTTGATCACTTGGTCGTTTCTTAGGTAAGTTTCCCTGACTCTTAGGACATTCATTTTCATAATTCCCCATTTCCCAACAATTGTAGCATTCAACATTGATAGTTCTTTATTTCCCTTACAATCAGGAGCCTGGTGACCTTTTTCTCCACATTTGTAACAAACTCTCATTCCCTTTAGGCAAGTACCATGGTGATTCTTCCCACAATTATCGCATATTGGAAAATCCTTATTTCCCTTTTTCCCTTTATCTGTCTCTTATTCCACCGTTCTATTCTTCTCTTGCTTTACTTTGTTGTCATAAGTCTTAGAGAATTCCTTTTCTGTCTTGATAGAACACGAGACTATATCTTCGTATGACGAGAAAGTTTGTGAGACTAATGCTCCACGGAGAAATGGTTTTAACCCATCAATGAAACGATCAATCTTACTTCTTGGGTTATGTATATAATCTGCAGCATGCCTTGCTAACCTTGTAAAGTTAGCCTCATACATTGCGACATTATCATCCTCCTTCTGCCTCAGACTCAGAAATTGTCTTTCCATATATTCTCGATGGTCGCGAGGATAGTATTTTTCTATGAAAAGATCTTTGAACTCCCTCCATTCCACATTTGACACTTCATCATCTTCCTTTGTGTTTTGAATCAACGACGACCATTGATCGGCATCTCCAGTGAGGTGGTAGACTTCCATGAAAACCTTCTCCCTTTCGCTACTCCCCAAGGCGTGGAATATTTTCTCTAAGTAGTTTATCCATTTCTCATCTACTAATGGATTTGTACCCCCATTAAATGTTGGCAGTTGTTGCCTAATGAAGCGGTCTAAATTTGATTCTCCACGTTGCGAATCAGGGTTCTCCATACGAGTAAGGTTATTATTCATAAACTGAGTGAGTTGTCCCAGTATGGTAATAAGTTGATCATCACCAGTTGTATCTCCAGATCCACAATAATTATCTTGAGCAGGAGGGAAATCCCTACACGGAGTGCGTGCATTGATACGGTTTCCATTCCTTCCACTAGGCGCCATTTCTAAACAATGGCAAAACTATATTATTTTATGAATCAAAATACATAATTCCATACTTGTAAAATACTTAACATTAATTGAACTATTTATGAATATAATCCATAAAAATGTTTTCTTTGAGGAAGAATATACTCATAACCCTTCATAGTGGTTTGTAAAGAAAATGAGAATTATCCGAAGAATATCCCCCGGGAGTTTCATAACCAAGAGTGCAGCAAGGCCCGTTGTCATGCACCAGTTCTTGTTCGAGTCTAGCTCAAAGCGGTGTTTTCGGGTTTTACCCCTAGGTACATCTATTCCAGAGCCGCCTCTACCTGCTCATATGTAGACAGGGATGTATTGCTCGGAAAACTCACAACATCTCTATAATACCAAAATTCTAGGATGTTCTTCTATACTAATTCTCAAAGTCTATCTTTGGGCTATGTGCTCTAATCAGAGTTTATCTAAATGTAGCTTCCAAGTTTAGTACTAAAATGCCTCTGATACCAATTGTAACGCCCCGACCGCAGTTGCCCAGAGTTGGTGCATTATTGCATAACATTGGCATGATCACAAAAGATCAAGTCTCGAAAGACCGATTAGTTTAGTAGCCTTGGAAACACCAGATACATTCATAAATGTTACATTACGTCATAAAGTAAATAACTACAATAACAAAGTCTCCATAGTTCACACTCATATCCTCTTCTGACAATCCCTGTAGGTCATTCATAAAATACTTCTTCACATCCTGGAAAATATTAAAACATTGAAAGGGGTGAGCTCAGATGCTCAGTAAGGATAACAATATTGCGGAAGCTTTCGTAAATAAACATTAACATTTAAGGAAATGTATAACTAATAAAAATCCTTTTTAAACTTTAACATAAACATAATATGGCGAAAGTAAAATTAAATAATGCCATTTACTTACTCACATGGATATTCTACTAGTCGAATAATCACATGCAATATCAATAACCATTTTCATAATGATGGAATGCATAATGCCAGACTATCATAACCACGTAGGCAAGGCCTCGTGCCAATACCACAAATAAGATTTTGTCAAGGCCTTGTTCCAAGACACTAGTTTGTCTCATGAGACCTACCGATTAATCGAGGAGCTGTAGCGGGCTTCACCCGTCACTTATTAAGTCCAATTCATTCCTCATATGAATAGGTTTAAACATATCATAAACCATAACATAATCGTATCACATAAAACATGTATAAAGGAAACATAACATTTCCACATTTCAATCAAAAGATATCAATAAAACACATTGATATAATAAAAACTCTTTCAAACCCATTTTCAATACCAATATAAAAGAATGTTAAAACTTTGTATTTATTTTTCATTAAAAAAAGTTGTGGCTTGTAGAGGAAGCCGAAACTCAAATAATGGTCACGGCGGCGGAGAAGTCGTTGTCACCGCATATGTACGGAAAGAAAAACATTCCCTTTTTGTCGTTTAGTAAAACGTTTCGTATAAAATGTATTCCTTTTGAATAAACGTAAAAGTCAAAGGGGTTTATACACTGTATAAAAAAAGTTGTGTATAAAACAAAATATGCCTCAATGAAAGGAGATTGAGACGAAGACCCTTACAAAGATCATTTTTTTAAATAAAGTAGATATATTATGTTTATTCACTATAAGTAAACATAAATAAAGTACAAATACAAGATAGGACATAATAATATCCTGACATAATTTGAAAGTAGGAGATTTACCCAAAGAATGGAAATCGGGTTAAGAAGATGCCTTACCTTGTGTCCGAATTCACTCGACCGTTCTTTGATCTCCTGAATAATAGACTAGAGTTAATCTATACCTTCTTAAGAACCTTTTTAATGTTCATTATTCCTTTTATATCACTTATTACCATGTCAGGACCATTATGTAATTGTTTAAGTTTATAACGGTCGTTTTGTCGATCTTAGGTACTTGAGTCAAAAATAAACTTCTTATAATTACACTCTGTTCATGTGGTAAAATATACATTATATCCATAATTATATTCATGATTTATATATCATATACATCATATATATCTAGTATATACATTCATTTATAATATTACATAACATTTATAGGTAAGAAATGAAATGAACCGTTCATGGAGACGGTAAGCCGTACGTACGCAAGAATGCTACTTTCATTTCCATTTCATACTTAATGGAATGAAGTTATAATTATATAAAGGTATATTATAATTACAGTATAATATAATGTATAATACCATTTAATCCATACTTTATACATCCCACATATGTCATTAACGATTCAAATCACTTTGAGGGGGCGATAGTCCGCACTTCCTAAAATGAAAATATCACGTTTACCCATAATAGAAATCATAAAGGTATGACATAAATTAGAAATAAAGAAGAATAAGAAAAACACAAACATAATATATATAATATATAAATATAGTGACATCTTAATGGCCACCATTGTATATGTTATATGAGTGTTGAACAATCATCGTTTCGTGAGGTAGAAATTCGCCATCCACAGAAATAGTATGTTATTTAACCATTAGATGTAGGTGTGTGTAAGTGTAGCTCGAATAATTCTTATAAAAACATCCTAGTATATTGAGTATACTATTTTTTTTTACAAAATAAATTAATAAAAAGAGTTTAAGGGGTTGGAGAAGCAATATAAAAAAACAACATTAGAGAAGACATTACCTTAAAATCGGGTAACTCTTTTGATTTTAGCCAAAGGCTTCCTTGGGAAGAATTCTGCCCAAAGTGAGGCTTATAGGAGTAAGGGAGGGATGTCGGGAGAGTATTTGGGAAGAGTTTGGCCGAGCCAAAAGGCTTTGATAGTGTGAGTAAGGTGGTAGTGGTGGGGGCCTTTTATAAGAGGAGAGAAGGGGCACTCTTGGAAAGATTGAAATGTTACATTATTATGAAATGATTTTTCGGATTCTAAAGGTCCCACGCTTATATATTTCGAGGATAAGGTGATAAGGGTTCTAAATCTACTCATCCAATAGGTTTTTGACAAGTTTATGTCTTATATTTTACATTATCTTTTCATTTTATTTAAATCGTTAATTAATGATGTAATCGCTGCATCATCATGGTGTCATAAATAATTTAATTTATTTAATATCCAAAAATTATAAAAAATATATCATGATGTAGGAAATCTCTTTAGATTTCTAATGAATATTTATAGTAAAAAATATGACTTGTATAACCCCACTTAAAATTTATTTTAGTAAAACAACTCATGTTTGTGACATTTTTATTTTAACATTAAATAAAGAGTTTTTAATGTCCTTTTCCTACCAAAGTGGCACCATGGGGTCCCAAAGTTGACCCATGGATTTTCCTGGTCGTCCATGACACATAAAATAGTGGTAGGACAAGTGTAAAGGTCATTCCATATTTTTATAATACCATTTTTACCTTAAATTTCACTAATACCTATAATCGCGATTAATTAAACTTAAAAGTTACTATTCAACAAAAAATTATTTTAATCCCAATGAACAAAATTTTACTTCATAATGACAACCATGTATGTCAGATTTTTTAAAGTAAAATCACATAAGTGGTAATGTTTCATTTAATCGAAAAATCAGTTTTTTAACTACCACTTAGTGATTTCACTATTCATCAAAAATTGAAGTTTTTCAGAACAATGCCAAAATTTCACCCTAATATATAATTGATATTCTGAATTCAAAAATGATGTCTATTTTAAAAAATTACAAACATATAAGTTTCATTGATTAATTTTATAATTAATTCCCGCTGTCACAACAAATAGCGTGTTTTTAAGAAACAATATATATCAAAAGATTGGCAATTGTTTATGTCCAATTTCAAAGTGAAATTAATTATAATGAACACCATTGGATAAAATGGGAAAAATATATTATAATTATACTTTAAAACCACTCAATTGTATAATTTATCACTATAAATTATTTTGATTTAAAAAGTGGTTTTTAAGTATTTATCACTATTCATAAAAAATGGAAGTTCTCAGAAAATTACAAAGAATATAACTTAGGATAATTTCGATATTACGAATACAAAAATGAAGTCCAATTTTAAATATAACATTTCTATAATTTTAAAAAGTGGGTATTACTATTCATAACGGCTCCTTTGATTAGTTGCAGTGTGTTAGAACTCGAAGTTGCGTACAATGCATGCTATTGCATTATTGAATGAGAAGCGTATCATGGAAGCTCGGGGTGTTACATTATCCCTGAATCATACCACCAATGCCTCAAATATTTTATCAATTATAACATTGGGTAATTTCATGGTGATAAAGCCCGATTAAAATCCTATGACTCACAAAACATTAATGTAGGATTATACCATGAGGAAGGGAGATAGTCCATGGATAATAATGTTTCTGGGTCAATGGCTAAATGGTATAGAGATTATTCTAGCCAATAATTTCATGTATATCAGTGTAATGTATGTGCTCCACATCAAAAGAATCAAAAATTGGGTCCAATATGAGCACAAATTAAAAATCATTAGTGATCTCAATTACGACAACTGATCGTGATGGCCTTGGAGAATATTTCATCTCTCTAAGAAATAATAAAATCCTAGATTAATATATCCTCACTTAATCTCCTAGGATCCAACAATGATCTGTTTAGTCAACTGGATTGAAATAAGTTGTCATGTCAATGAGAGAAAATGTTGAGACTCGTTCTCATCCCCTCGTTCCCCCTTGTATCTTTAATAAGGAATTATACCAACATGAATGAATGAAATGATCGTTTCATCTTCTAAATGTCCAAAGGTTGAATCCTATCCTAAATCTGAGAAACGTACTTCATCAACTACTTTATAAGAAGTAGTGAAGTTGTAAATGTATGAGGTGGAGTAGGAAGAGGAAGGTCTTAGTGATGCCCCTCCATCATTTGAGAAAGGTGTCTCTACCACTATCTATAACCTCATGAAGATAATTCTGGGTACCAAAGAAGATCCAAAACCCACTTTGATAGGTGAATATATGAATCCCACAAAATATGATGTGTATAATTACATCCAAAAGCAATAATGGGACATGTTTTCCAAGAATTACATAGAGGTTTTAGGGCTTTACCCAATGTGGCCACCCATCACTTGGGTTTTTTGGATGTCGGTCTATTATAAAAACAGTCATCTAGAAGGAAACATCCAACTCACACGTCCAAAATTGATGTGGAAGTGAACAAACTAATCAAGGATAAAATTATACAAGAGGTAAAATATCCGAAAATGGATAGCCAACACAATCCCTATGAAGAATAAAAATGTGAAAATCAGATTCTACATTGACTTTAAAGATATCAATTGGCCCTTTCCAAAGGGTGGATTCTTAGTTCCAATCATAGAACTCCTGGTTGATGAAATAGCTTTTTATCAAGCCCTATAATTCATGGATATCTATTTAGGTTACAAAAAATCCAGATGTCCCTAAAAGATGAATATTTTACCACCTTTAGATCCCCCATGGGGTATTATGATATATATTAATTTTCATTGGCTTGAATAAACCCAGTGCCGCATACCAATATACCATGCATCACATATTCAAACCCTTCCTAAAGAAGTTTTTCATAATGTTATGCTAATGATCTATTGGTCAAGCCTCGATAATGTTTTGACCACCTATATGACATGGATATCATCTTCATCATGCTATGAAAATATAGCCTGAAGATGAACCATTTAAAATTTTCCTTCGGGGTAACCTCAATGAAGATTCTTGGATTTTTTTTATTTCCAACATGTCATAAATGTTGACCCCTAGAAAAAAAAATTATTCTTATCATGTCATCTACTCAAAACCTTAACGATCTAAGAGGAATTCAAGTAAACTTGGCCTATATCCATTGCTTCATAACCAACCTTGCAAGAAGGTATTTTCCCTTAATAGAATGATCAAGATGGGGATCAAAAATAAATTATCCAGTGACTTCCAGGATGAATTTGAAACCCTAAATAAGTACCTCTTGAGTCCACCAATATTAATTCCACCAAATGAGGGAAATCCACTCATTCTATATGTGATATCTTTGGTGTGATCACTAGGCACATTTCTTACATAAACGAATGAAAATGGGTATAAAAAACTTTTTTTATCTCATTTAAACCATTCTTGATGTAGAGACTCATTATTTAGGTATCCAGATAATCTTCCTGACATTAATATTTGTGGTCTAGAAACTGATACACTACCTATAACACCACGAGGTCAAATTTTTCTCTCATAATAACCCGCTCAAACATATCCTCATTCATCCTATATTTGAAGGACGTATAGAACAGTGGGAGGTTATCTTATGGTAGTTCAATATACAGCTAGTTCCTTAGAAAGCATTTAAAGGTCAGGACTTAGTAGATTTCTTTAGAGAACACCTATCTTTAGAAAAAATGACATTAAATACTGAACTGCCTGATGAAGAAATAATTTTTATTCAGGAAGGCCCCCAAACATGGGAAATGTATTTTGAAAGAGCCTACAAGATCCTAATGGGGAAGTGAATGTAAGACCCTAAAATCAAAAAATTTGGGTTAGGGATTGTTCTTATTTTTGTAGTGAAGGAAGTTTTAACTTTCTCCATCCTATTATTATAATGTTTTACTAATAATGATGGGGGGATATCAGAGCCTCATTGAATGCCTAGAAACAACACACCAAATACCAATGGACCACATGGAGTTTTGAGGTGATTAAGAGTTGGTTGTCAAATAGATCAATAAGGATTACACAAACAGAAAAGAAGAGTGGACACCCATTATTGATTATGTCTGAGGTTTAATGGTAGAGTTCTTCTCAGAGCCAAAATTGAGTTACATCTCGTAATCATATAATTCATAAGAATATTCACTACAAAAAATACTAATTTTAGATGGGGTTTGAACCCCTATTAGTGGTGGTTCTTCAAAGCACTAAAAATATGGTGGCATACTTGTCATTAGAATTGGTTTATGGTGTGAACTGATATTATAAAATTACCGGCAATAGTATTAGAAGGGGTTTAAACCCCTACTAATAAAAAATGTTTAAATGTGGAAAAAATTACAGGAGGTTAAATCTAACTCTAATAAACAAAATTAAATTCTGGGGGATATTTAGAGGCAATTTTAACCCCCTTTAATTGGGGAAAATATTATAGGGGTTATAACTACCTCTAATAAAAGAAGTAAAATTTTGGGGGGAATTTAGAGGCGGGTTTAACCCCTATAATCTGTAAACATTGTTAGTGGGTGTTATAAAAAAATCTAGTATAAACAAATATTTCCGAAAAAATGTATGTGTTTTTAACCACCTCTAATTAGAAAGAAACAAATATTAGTTTTGGTTATAACCGCCTCTAATATAAAAGCTAAAATTATCTGAAAAAAAGATGTGGTCGTAACCCCTTATATTTTAGAAAATAAATCTTTTGAAAATATCATAGGGGGTTAACATCAACACTAATATAAAATAAATTCAATGATACAAAGAAAATAGGGGTGGTTTTAACCCACTCTGATAAAAAAAACTAAAATGTCGTAAAATTAAAAGTGGTTAAAACCACCACTAATCTAATAATGAATTATCTAAAAAATAATAACTCAATTTTTTTTTATATTCTTTGAAAAAATTACAATATATATATATATATATATATTATAGCTATATCATCCATGAAACGCAACCCCAAAATCTCCACCCCCCAAAAATATATAAAATGTAATATTAATAAACCAATATTTATACAATATTTAAGAAACAAAAATTATTTTAATTGATGAAAATAAAATAAATAAATCATCAAAATATACATTATAAATAAAATAAAAATATTTTAAAAGGAAACAGATCACATCATTATCCAGACCATTCAAAACCAACCATAAAATAAATTTATTTTATGAAAATGAATCTTTTTCATAAAAAAATAAAATATTTCACCAAAAAATAATCAAATTAACTGGATGAAAATAATCAACCTCACCACCAAATTAAAATCACCACCCTAGCCACCATATGAAAATCCCCAACCTCATCACCAAACACACAGTGGCAGCACAAAGAAAAATCAACCAGGCAAATCAAAAATAATAATAATTAAAGGATAAGAAAACAATAGCAAGCTGACAATAAAAAATATTTTCTTGCATAAAAATTAAACATGTATCATTGAAAAGAAAGGCTCAAGACCTACATATAAAATACATTGTAAGCTTGGAAATATATGTTTCATATCAATAAGAAGTATCTAAACATTTTAGTCCTGATAAAATTATAACATGAAACATGATCATATTAGGATCACATTAGAATTAAAACAATCCTGGTATAAGGGATGACATTAAATCAATAAAATGTCTTTTATAACATTTAATGTCATAAAGTAACACTTAATTTGACATAAAATGAGGCCCTCCTTAAATATGTTATCTTAGAAATGAATTTTGACCTTAAAGACCATAATTATTTCTATGTTATGATAAGCATATAATTCATCCATTAACAGTTGTCCATTCATGCTCTATATGTATTTTAACCACTAAAACCTTACATGAGGTCATCCTTAAAAATTATTCATATTATTCTAGGTTTATTTTAATAACTGTATTTGACATCAAATGAGGCCATCCTTAAACAATCTATCTTTGAAATGGTTTTCATTGGAAGTGGTCCACCATAAATAAATCCATATATGAGTGACTTTAGATTTTCCTCCAATCGGTGCTCCTCATCACTCAATATATCCTTTTTTCAAGGTTCTTATATGTTCTTGGGAATTTCATAATGGGAATGGAGAATTTTCACATCAATTTTATGGCCATTAGCCATGTGGACTCCAGAAATTCCACCACCACTAGACATTTGATATACAAGCTGGGTGGAATTGATAAGAGGGTGATTGAGTGGTTTGATAAAGAGTATAATGAGATAAATAAGTGGTCATTTAATTATGTCTGCATTCTTGAAAAGCCAATGGATAAGTGTGACCATGTGATTACCATTATAATTGTGTTATGGATGTTTGAAACAACTAAATATTACTCCATGGTCATTTATGAGCTTTTAAATCATTACTTTATCAAAATAAATATTACTAGAAATTCATTGACAGGCTATGATATTATTATCATTTACTCTAGGATTAGAGGATTTGAAGCTAGTATTTCAAAGGACCGACATTTGATAGATCATGCCCTCCTTCCAATTACCCTTATTGTAAAACATATGATATGTTGCTGCAACAAGATGGATTCTTCAACCCCAAAATACTCAAAGTCATGGTATGATGAAATTGTGAAATAATATCATTCCTATCTGAAGAATGTGGGATATCAACCTGATAAAATTACCTTCAACCCATTTTTGGTTTTGGAGGGTAAAACATGATTTAGAGGTCCTCAAAATTCGATTAGTACAAGGTTCCAACCCTTCTCAATTCCCTTGATCAGATTCAGAAGCCGAAGAGACCTTCTAACAAATGCCTCTATCTACCACTCTAGGATGTGTATAATATTAGAGGCATTGGAACAATCCTTGTGGGGCATGTTGAAAACAGCACAATCAAGATTGGAATGGTGGAAAAATTTAGCTCGACTGGTCTGACCACTGAGTTCACGTCTATTTAGATGCATCATTAGGCTCTCCAAGAAGAATTTCCTTCTAAAAATGTTGGATTCAACGTTAAAAATATGTCATAAGGATTAATCTTAAGATGATGTTTCTATCATGTATTTTTTTGAATTTATATATAAATTTCAAAATTCATAAAATGAGTCAAATTAAATAAAAAGGAAATTCCATCCTCCACAAACTTGGTATAATCCAATATAATACACATGTGGAAATTTGTAATTTATATTATTAATATCTAAAAAAATTAGTGTAACCAATGAAAAACTACTAAACAATGGTTGTGATCAATGTCATAAGGGATAACCAATTCCATTTAAGTATTGGATAAAAGAAAGTTTTTTATTAAAGTTTTTTACATGAAAATAAATGGTTTGATTATTCCTTACATTACCATATTACCTTGAAATAACCACACTCAATAGTACAGGAGAAAGAAGATAAGATCACCCACCCAAGCTAGTGTATGTGCAAATACATAAGATCATAAGGGAATATATGCCACTACTAATGGATTTGGGGAAAAGGATTTATGTTAATAGGGTATTTGAGTCACTAATTTAATTGGAAGAAAACATAACCAAATTAGAAGTAGATAAAACTTATATATGTTGATTACGTACTCATGATACTAACCAAATAAAAAAAATTAGAGATAAAACCAAAATCAGAACACTAGTGGATCAAATACCTCAACATAAGTATGGGAATGTGTAAATTTATAATTAACAACTCTTCCTCCAGATGATCTTCTATGACGCAGTAAAGGTTGATCTCCAGTTTTCCCCCATCTCTTTCATTAATATAATCCTAAATAGTATTTAAAAGCATAATGTTTTAACATGTACAAATAATAAAATTCATCAAACATATATTAAAAAGATATGTTTTCAATTAAAAATAAAAATAAAAGACCATATAAATGGATAACTACTAGATACTTGAATTTATTAATTCTTTATGATCTAAAAATTCCCATAAATTAAAATAATACATTTTGTGATTATAACAAAAAAGCACCATAAATGATTAATTGTCTTCTGAAAATCAAAACAAAAAGGCTTTAGTAAATGGTTTTGGGTTTGGTAAATTGTCCAAAAACAATTCCACATATGGTATTGGTCTGCATCATATACCTATGAACCAATGTGGCATCAGTGATAGTTGTAATGTTCATAAAAATGGAAAACAACGCATGTTTCTTTCGCGTTTTGTTTTGGAAGAACAGGGAGACTATTCATCATGGATCCAAACAATGACACCCTAGTTGTGTAGACTTTGATAGTGGAGTAGGAAATATTAAAAACCCAAGGAATTATGATGTTCTTAAAATGGAAATGAGTACTTGTATATATACTAAATATTCTGTTAGATTCAAGGCCCCTTCTATTTTTAAAGGTTCTGCTCAAAATAAGGGGAAATATGACATCTCAGGTGTTACTACCAGTCCAGGACAATTAGAGTTCTATTCCCAAGGAACTACACTAGAAATATTTACTAAATATCTAATCATTTTCATTATTTTTATTGAATGATGTGTAAATTTATGTTATTACATATTGACAATAATAATTACTTCTTTTCCATTCCCCTGGTTTATTCCTATAATTGTTTTCACTGCCATGTTCCTTTTTTCTAGTCCTTTCACATAAACCATTTCATATACATGAGATAGATATTATCAAGAAATTATATGAATTTTATTCTTAATTTTTTAATAGAATAGTTATTTTAGTTGACTATTTGTGGTTTTATGATTGTTTAAACACGTTTTTCTTATTTTGTTGGAATGAGCATGCTCAATTTTATTTTTTTCTAGACAGGTGTAATATTGGAATGATTGTGAACTTCTTTCAAAATATATAGAAGAAGTGTTGTTTTTTTACAAATTTTAGACATCATGTGTGACAAATAAGAATGATAATTGGCTTTTTATCTATAAAAAAGAAGGATTCTTTGTCAGGAATATGTGTGGGTAGGTTGGAACATGTGTGGGAAGTAGAGAATAATTAGGGTAGTTTGTATTTTTGTTCTCTAGTCGTTGTTAGGGACAGTAATGTCAACTAGAGGGTTCTTTCTGAGTAATAAATTTGGGAGTGCATAACATGGATGGGTGAATTTTATTTTGATCATTTTTTTCCAGAAAGATCTTTTACCTTTGTACTGGAAAACTAACATTTTTTGGTAGTAGCATTTGATGGTCGCATCATTTTTTCTATCCAATCAATCCTAGAAAAACATAAATGTTCGTGCTAAATAGTTAGACATACACTGAAAAAATAATGAAAAAATTCCTTTCTATCATCAGTGGTTATATTGACATTCTTTTAAGGAATATTGGCCCCCATTCCTTTAAGAACATAAATGATCATAAACATCTGTTCTTTTTTATAGGCAAACACATCTTTATTCCTTTGAAATTTAAATTTGGCTTGACTCAACATTGATTTCAAACCAGCTAACCCTTTTTGAGATGTAGGATAAAAATCAGATATAGTGTCATTAATGCCTCCAAATCATTGAGAAGATGATCTTAATACACTTTTCAGACATGCTCCCAACCCAAGAGAAGCTAAATGACCTAGATTATCTTTCCCAAATACTTTTCAAGAGCATCATTTGGAGAAAGTATTAAATGTTGTGATGATTCCACTTGACATAAATCCAAACTCAATTTTTCCTACATGAATATGACATGAATTTGGTTACTTCAAAAATAAACACGATTTTAATAAGAATTCTTACTCCATTTTTTTGCATCGTCATTTACATATGATCTGTCACTTTTTTGATGGACTGCATCTTATAGATTTCCCCTACTAATTGGATGTCAATAGGTTTTCTCCTATAATAAAAAATATCATAAAAATACATAATATGAAATTAATTTGTAAAAATATAAATCATATATATACTACAAACTCATTTTTCTTGTAGGAAAATGTTCTAGTTCTGGATTTATTTGAAATGGTTTGATTCATATGATTTAGTTAATTTTTCTTACACATGTCCTACACATATAAATATATACATTTTAGTAAAATTTAATGAATAAAAAATGTAATGTTAAAATATGATGGAAATAAAAGATTATGAAAGTACCTTGTGATTTTTCTTATCAAATTTGATAATATAACTTTTCTATTTCTTCTTTATTGTACAGTTTGGACAGTTTTCTCAAAATTTTGATCTTTATACAGGCTTGAATGATAATGTTTATGAAAAAAAATACCTCTTTTGTATCTCCATCTTTTCCCCATTTCATGATTAGTAAACCACTTTTCTAACTTATCATGTGAAAACTTAAAGTAGGTCTTTTACAAAAAAAATAATGAAATTAGTTGTGATATTCTAAAAAAAAATAATTCATTAAATCAATAAAAAAATAAATACCATAGCAAATATGCATAACAAGTCTTATTTTATAGAATTTTGTATACTTTTCTAAGAATAATAATCTATAGGAAATATAGTCCTAGTTATATGTCCCATTGGAAATAAAAATTAACTTCCACCTTCCCCAATTGGATGGACCTAATCATCAAAGTTCACTATAACCTTGTCATTCACCAATGACCAAATTTTCTCTATTAACAACTTTTTCACATTTTTCACACACTCCAAATCTATTAAAATATTTAAATAAATTTAAAAATGGATTAATTAAAATAAATAATGCCTGAATAAAATTTAATGTACCTATAGTATTTCATATCCAACCAGTTCATTATTTTCCCCTCCTTATACTAATTGATTTCAGAGTAGCATTCACACCCATCTCATATTCAACATCGAAGCCACTTTTAGGGATAGATAAGCGAGTATTTTCATCTAAATTGGACTCTGATAATGTGAACTATGTTGATTAACCATAATCTGAATGTTTTTACTGGGGGAAACATCTTGGGTGATCAGAACTCAATTTGAGATTGATTGAATGTCTTCATTTGAAGAATAATGAGTATTCACATTTATATTTTATTGTGTTTTATGTTTTTCAATTATATTAGGAACTCTAGGAATTTATGAATTACTCATATATATATATATATATGGTGATTTTAATAATAAAATGTTTTGAAGAGACAATTATAAAGTGGTTATAATCAAAAATAAAAAAATGATGTCAAATTTATTTTATTGACAGGATCAAAAAAAATTTAAAATTTTACTTGTATTCATCTTGTATAAATTTATCACATCATGGTTTAAGGGGACTCACCAACATGGTAATGAAATAAAAGGGTATGTAATGATGTCCAAAGTTGTCCGTTGTGTACTATGTGAATCAAGGGAGTGAGAGAAGTAAGAACCTACTCTAATCTCTATATTATAATTTAGGTGAAATTCATTGTGGTGGATCATGACTCACATATCCTAGAAATGAGTTCATTATATTCTATCAGAGGGATCCACCCAAAAAATGTTTCATGCAAGGTAGGTGGAGCATATAAATGTGATGGGATAAATGGGGGCCACCCAATATTTTTCTGAAATTAAATTGAATGGATATTGTGTGTATCGAGAGATGAGAGAGGGTGGCTTGGTGCATGATGTAATGGGTTTTTTGATATTCATTTTCAACATTGACTATAAACTAGGAAACTATATTAGGGAAAAGAAAAAGGAAATGTAGACTTTCACTATTCAATCTATAACATCAGTATGTCTATAATGAAGCCTAACTCCAAAATTCTAGTTGGATTTTTTCATAACAGTGTGATAGGACAAGAAGACTAGTAAATTTCACTATTCATACTTATATACTTCTTATCCACTGTCATGATGTTATCTAAAATTTAAGTTAAATATACAATTATGAGGACACATTAATTGTTCTGTCAAGTGAAACATATTGAAAAACATTGGAAAACATAAAACATTAAAACATTTATTAGTAATGTTGATTCCTCATTTGATCTAACACATAGAACATTGGAAAACATCATTTTTTAATAATCTAACCAATGAAACGTCCTTGATCATTTTATATATAGATATTTTTCACAAACAATGATTAAAAAATTTCTATATAGAATTCAAATGCATATATAATTCCTTGATATATAGAAAAAAACAAAACAATCAGTAGAATTTATTACCTAAAAAATGTTTAATTTAAAAAATATCATTTCTATTATAACTATTTTAAGAGAAAAATATAACACTATGGTTTCCCATAATATATATAAAAAATTAATAACGACAACATAAATGTGCTTCTAGAAAAAATGAACACAAAATAAATACGTTTTATCTAGTTAGTCAAAACAATTCAAAAAATTTAGAAAAAACAAATGAATGTATTTATTCTAAATTGTTTTCATCTTCCACTAAATTCTCAAATAAAAGATAATCATATTCTTATTATCATTCATGTTGAATATTTTCAATTTTATTGTCAAAATATTTACTCAACTCTTGTTCTTAATAAGGTGTGTGGTCACATCTATCCTCATCATCTTCACCCATTTTGTACAAATATATAGGCTTAAGATGCACCACAACACTCCATTCAGGAGAAGCCTCAACGTAATAAACCATTTGATATTGACATGCATAAATAAAAGGTTCATTCTCTTCACAATCTCCATTGTAAATCAATATACTAAAATTGACATCATTAAAACTCAACCATCCTTTCTAAAACCTTTATCCATTTTTATATCAGCCCATATACATTTAAAACGAGTCATAGATTTTCCATATTAATTGAGCTTGATAATATCTTTCAACTTCCCATATTATAAAAGATAGTAATCAATTCCATTTTCTTCATGGTGACATGAAACACATTCAGTTCTGTAAATCATGAACACTCCAATTTTTTATTTTTTTGATCCTTTTTCACGATCCATTATAAGAAACTTGAATCCATTAATATTGAATACAAAAAAACGTTTAGAATTATGAATGGGGCCTTGTGATAGTTATTTCAAATCATCTTATAAACTACTAACCACATATACCAAAAATAACAAAAAAGAATAATGTTCAAAAAAATATCAATCCATATTGAATTATCAATCATTCTTTTCACTTACCCTTCTAGAAAACCAATCGACAATGTATTTACTTCCAATATTCTATACTATAGAAGAGGAGAGTGTTTCACTACTCATTTTCGTCTTCACATGTAATGTGTATTCCCTACATGTAATTATTATTAACCTAATAATTCATATGTTTAAATTACTGAATATATAAACATAAATTGATACCTACTCCATGAATGGATCTAACTCTTCATAATTGAGTAACACATGCCAGTGTGCCTATTTCATCTCAATGGAAGTTAAGAGAAAATTAGTATAACCCCCAACTTATCTTCCAATATTTGATAAATAATATAAACTTCATCATTTTCAACATCCATTAATTAATCATTAAAATGACTTGACCTATTGAATTTTCTGTCAATCCCATATAAATATCTTGAACAAAATGTAAAAAATTCTTTTGATATATACCTCTCAGTAATAGAACCTTTATATTGAGCGTTATTATGAACATTATACTTTAAATTCGCCAAATAATTATATAAAATACATAAATAATAAGAAGAAAAAAATATTATGGTGTAAAATAAAATATGTATAAAATATTAAATTACATATCAATGGGATGTATCCATTGATATTGGACCAGTCCATCCAATCACAGTTCATCGACTAGATGCACACACAAGTGAGTCATGACAGTAAATGATTATTGGGGAAATACCATATCCAAATGATAAATTATGAAAACAATTTGATGTTAGACATTCTTAAGATCAACAGGATTGATAACCTTGAAACATATTTTTCGAATAAATGAACATAACTCTATCAATATTTTAAACACATTTTTTGAAAACACATTACATATTGTAATGGGATGTAATTTCTCCATAATTACATGAAAATCATGACATTTCAAGCTAAATATTTTATGATCATTCATATTGATACATCTCTAAATGTCGTTAAAACAATCCTCAGGCAACTTTATATTCCCTAGAAATTTTAAAAAAGCATCTTTATTTCAAATTTTCATTATAAAAAACATGTATGATATTTACCCTTATCATTAGGCCACAAATCTCTTCTTATACCCATTGTTTGAATATCTTTTTGGGACTTAATATGATCTTTTGTACTTCAACATTCATTCAACAATGTATAAATGTCATTATCACCAAAACATTTCTTGATATGCATGACACCAATATTGTGACATAACATGTTAGTCTCCCAATAAAAAAATTCATAAAATATAGACTTTTTACACATTGTTTAGATTCATCCTCATTATTATTCCCCTAATCTCTCTTTACGCTCCCATCCTATGTTATTTTATTTCCCAACAAGACATTTATTTTTTCTAACTGTTTCAAAATATCGACGCCAGGAAATGAACTTAGAGGTATTAAAAAATTATTATTTCCATAAAAACGTAATTTTATCAATCAAAATTTATGACTGTCATCAAGAAATCGAAAATACCCCCCAAAATGCCACTTTATACTAAGAGTCCAATGTAATGTCTTGTTTCAAAGTTAGAAGTTGGACCGACTAATACAGTATAAGTATTCCATCTAGATAAGGTAACAAGTTTGGGAAATTCCCTGATTGTCCAAATTAATTTTTCTCACATTTTATACTTTTTAGACACTAATACATCGTAGGTAACATCTCCATCCTCCCACAACTCTTTAAACTCCTTCAAAATTGGTCTCAAATAGACATCTATATCATTTAATGGAATTAGTTTCCTATAAATAATCATTAAAAGAATCATATATGATAGTTTCATACACATACACAAGGGTAGATTATTCGGTATCAATATTACAGGCTAAATACTATAACTTGAACTCATGGAACCAAATGGACTAAAACCAGAAACTGAAAGACCCAAGAGAAAATTTCAAGGATCTAACAAAAATTGAGGATACGTGACATTAAATTTCCTCCATGTTTTAGAATATCATGGATGCCTAACTAATTAATTATTATATTTTTCACTTTCATGACAATTCATATTCATAGTAGATTTACTAGACATAAACTGTGATTTCAACCTTTGTTTTTGTGGGAAATAACAAAAAAAAATTATTGGTTGTATATTTTCATTCAAAAACATTTTCCTTACTCCTAGATGCTTCAAATTTATTACACATTTCTTTTTCTTCATAATCCCCCCAATACAATATGTAGTAATTCAGAAAATCATGTATGTTAATATAATTATGCATAAGTTTATTGATTATTTTCTTAGCCTCATAAAAATAGTTGGGGATTTTGGAATATTCAAAAGAATCTCTTAGAAAATCCAAAATCATTGTCATTTACTTACCAATCATTCAACATAAACACTTTATGTGGCAATGTTTTATTATAAAAGGCAATTTGGAATAGTTTTTACATCCTTAATATAATTATTGATTTTCATCATTCAATAAATCATAAAATTATGAAGTAGTTTCAACCATGTTTACTCCAAGAGACGAGTCTGTATCATTTTCCCCAATCATATTATCAATCCCAAAGGCATCATTGGACATTTCATCTATAGGATCAAGAGGTTAGATATTATGGAGAGAAGTATCATTCTCTTGTTCTCTACTAGATAGTAATTTAACTTCATGAAATTCTCCATGCCATACCCACTTCGTGTATTCAATCGAAAATTGTTTTTGACTCAAATGAGAATATTCTTCAACTCTGGTCAACCATATCATAAATTTTCAATTATAACATGGCCATACTATTCTTCCCTTGATAGATTTTTTCTCAAATACAAAATTGAGAAATTTATTTAATACTTCTTTATACTCATCAGTTTTTATTCACCAGGAAATCCATTATTTATCCATTTATACTACAATAATAGAAATATAATATATCAATTAAATATGTTCATATATATATTATAAAAAATAATAGATATCTACATAAATTTTATACAATATAAAACATCTAAATATTTTTTTTCATAAAAAAGTTTCATTAAAAAATATAAAATGTAAATATATTTTCTATTTAAGAAAATTAAAAACTATGTTTTAAAATTTTAGTTTTTCATTTAAGAAACATAAAAAAATATTTATTCATTTTAACAATTATAGAAAAAAATGAGAAGTTTTTTAAATAAAAAAATCGTACTTAATAATAGTTTGGAACTATTTATTGAAAACTACTTATAGCCTTTATCAGTTATGATACAGTTGAAAAAATAAACAATGTTTGTTTATATTACAATAAAAACAATGAAATTGTATTGAAAAATAAAACCTCTTACAGAAGTGGAACTTATTATAACAAATATTTCATATAGTACGTTAATAGTAATGGAAGCCAAATTCCAGATAATTTATATAAAAATAAAATGTATTGTGATTATGCATGGGAATTAGAGTGAATGTGCATATTTTTATAAATAATAAGTGGTTGAAAATATTATAATTAATTGAATAAAATCAATGCTAAAATTCTAGGAAAAAATATTTAGAAGTAATTTTCAAAATAAATATAAAGAAACCAAGATCAAAATTGAATAGTCCAATTAACTCACTGATGTTGACCGTAGATTAGCTCTAGAATTAGAATCCTTGAGATCCAAATTATCTTTGTGGACCTTAGAAAAGGAAAAAAATATTAAAATAACTCATTCACTGGGGTTTGTTTTAGGGTTTATAAGAAAGGGGAAAGGGTGAATAATCCCTAAAAACTGACTCGCATGGCGAGGGTCCCATTGGGTGAGGGTTTCCGGGGGGAGATTGTATGGGAGCGGCTTCTGCAAGGTGGTTTCTATGACGTGTCACTGAGGATAAGTGTCTACTTTTTTTGGAGTTCTATGGAGACATTCAAATGAGGAGTATGAGACTTTATATGAGGGGAATCACAATCTAAGTGTCATGACCCACCCTCGGGGTCCGTGTCGTGACTACCCCAAGCCCGCCTTCCATAGGCCAGGGGCTGGCGACTAGCACCAAGGCGTAAATCCCGGTAAAAAGGGAAGGCATTGCCTTTGTAAAGTAAACAAACACCACAGAGTAAGCAAGAGGAAAGTAAACACTAAGCAAAAGAAGAGTACAACTAAAAGTGCGGAAAAGTAAATGGGCCAGTATACAAACCCCCTACCTTGAAAATTGACGTCACACATCGGTTATCGCGGAGGAAGGCGTCACGGCGTCGGACGTAGATTCCGTGGACGTCGGGGTGCGTCCGAGGAGGGAACGACGTCTCTTCACTTGTTGCTTAAGACGAAGAAGAGAGGTACGTTGTCGTTGGCGATGATTACCATGGTCGGCGACTTCTCCCTTGTCGAGGAGGAAGATGAAGACGGAAGAATCCGGGACGCCGAGTCTCGATGGTCGTGGGATCGATGTTCTTTGTCGGAGAAGAACCGTTCTTCACGTTCTTCGTCGAAGACGAAGAAGATCTTCAAGTCATTCAACGATTCTCCCAATCCTCTCAAGTAACAAAGGAACTAACCCAAAAATAAATCAAGCTTACACTTAATTTATTAACACATCCCAACCTTTGGAATTCAAGAGTTTGAATTTCAAAAACTAAAAATTAACTCACTTATTAATTATACATGAGTTGTATAATTAATTAAAAGTTAAGTTGTCAAGCCTTTAAGAGGGAGAGAGGGGAGTTAGGGAATTTGAGGGGTTTTGGCACATTAAGTGCAAGGGAGTTTAAGGGGGTAGAAGAGAGTTAAGGGGAAGGTGAAGGGTTGGGGCTCGTGTGGGCCCCACCTCACCTTAATCCTCACTTGGTTAGTTAGGAACTTGTGATTCAACCCCAACTTCCACACTTAGGATATAACCACTTAAGAAGATAAATAAAATAAATATTGTATAACAAATTTATTTTACTCTTCGTTTCATCCAGAAAATTAAACATCTCCTCCTAGGCAAACGCAACTTCGGGAAAGGTCTCCTTAAGCGAATATCGGCGCTACGAGTTCATCGGTGTCCTCAGATTTCAATTCCGAGCACCGGATCAAAAGTTAGGAAATCCCGCTCGTTCGTTCACTGAACGTACCCAAGCCAAACTTCGGAAATTAATTCCGGGCACTCCGGGCCTCAGAATCAGGTGCCGTCAGAAACTGCGCTCTTGTAAAATTCCAATGAAAATTAAGAAAAAATTTCCCTTGAATTTTACGGGTCTTTACATTACTCCCACCTCAGGGCTTTACATCCCCGTAAAGATACATCAAAACTAGGGAAACAAATGAGGGTACTGAGAATGCATCTGAGCCTCCCGCTCCCATGTGCTCTCCTGGAGGTTCCCGTGCTGCCATCTGATGCGCACAAGAGGAATCGATCGCCCACGTAGGACCCGCTCCTGTCGATCCTCTAACTCCACCGGGACCTCCGTAAAAGTCGCCCCATCGGCAACGTCAATCTCCCCATGGTCAATGATGTGCGTCGGGTCGTGCACGTATCTCCTCAGCTGAGATACGTGGAATACGTCATGCACCCGGTGCAACTGAGGTGGCAGAGCCAGGCGATAGGCCACCTCGCCAATCCTGCTGAGGACCTGGAAGGGTCCGATGAAGCGCGGAGATAACTTGCCGCCTTGGCCAAATCTCTGAATACCACGTCGAGGTGAGACCCGCAAGAAGACGTGGTCACCACCCTCGAACTCCAGTGACCTCCGCCTCCTGTCAGCATAAGGCTTCTGCCGGCTCTGAGCTGTACTCATCCGCCCCTGGATGACCTGGACCATCTCAAGTCCCACAAGAGCTGCAAGATTTCTTCTTTGCCGATAAGAGAAACCTGGTCTCATCCCCTGGATGAACCACATTCTTCACCTAAAACAGTCAATCCTAACATGGATGATACTAATCCATACCAAGGATGACGTCGTAAGGCCTCGACGCTAATACTAAGAGATTCAACCGTTACTCTCACCTCCAAGGGTTGAGTCACACTGTCGGCATCAGTGTGTGGTAACTGGGTCTCCTCCAGTACATTTCTCACAAGTGAGGGTCAAGTCAACAGCCAAAACTGGAACCTCTTAGTAACATCACGAAAGAGGACAGGAACGAAAATATCACAAAGGTATGCGTCTTTTATTATTGCATCTCATAATACAAGACGCTACACAAAAGCAACAAGGAACTAGAAGTACAAAGGATGTATCCACTAGTTCTTCTCCTGTCCATCGGCTCCCAGAACTCCGTGATCAAAGGCCTCGGTTGCCTGAAGTTGAGCTCTCGCATCTTCACCTACTCCCTGTGGTCGGGGTGGACCTCCTGGTGGTGGTGGTGGAAGAGCCTCAAAGCGTCGCCCACCACCGGCTGCTCGTCCAGCTCCTCTGCCTCGTCCGCCTCCTCCCTGCGGACCGCCACGGTCGAACCTCTGCCTCTGCCTAGGTGGTTCCTCAACCGTCTGCTGCTCCTCTGCATGGCGGGTTGGGCAGTCACGAGCCATGTGGCCTTGCCCGCCGCATGCATAGCACTGTCTTCCACTTGAAAGACTGGCTCCGCGCTGTGTGCCCCGCACTGCTGAGCTAGTGTCCTGAGGTCGTCTGCCTGAAGGTCTGGTCTGTCTGGACCCCTGAGTCATCCGTCGACTGCCTGCTGCAGATGACTCTGACACGTGCCGCCCTGTGGAGGGTCTCGGCACTGGTGTAGACTCATCAAGGAAGCTCTCGATCAGAAGGGCCCTCTCCAGTACTCCTGTCTGAGTCGGTATGCTGAGGGAGATCAGCGAT
Source organism: Viscum album (assembly GCA_963277665.1). NCBI lineage: Eukaryota > Viridiplantae > Streptophyta > Magnoliopsida > Santalales > Viscaceae > Viscum > Viscum album. The sequence goes on along the minus strand of OY728121.1, from coordinate 1,894,398,476 downwards.
GCCCTGATCTCGTGTCTCAATCCCTGCTCGAAGGTCCGGGCCCGGAAGAATGGGTCCTGTACCATGTCGGTCGAGTAGCGTGAGAGATCGGTAAATCTCGCTGAGTACTGAGCGACCGTCATGCTGCCCTGCCGCAGCTGAAGAAGCTCCTGGATGCGCACCGCACGGAGGGTGGCTGGGACGAACTCCGAGCGGAAGAGGCTCTCAAAGTCCGTCCAAAGTAGAGATGCCTCATCGTGCACCTGGAGCATCAAGCTCCACCATCGTCCTGCTGCTGCGTGTAGTAGGCTCGCAGTGAGGATCACCATGAGGTCCGCTGGTGTCCTCACTAGCCTAAACACACGTACCACTGCCTCCAGCCAGTCCTCGGCTGCCTAGGGGTCCGTCTCCCCGCGAAACCCTGGTGGTCGCTGGCGCTGAAACTCATGCAGTGTGCTGATGCGACGTGCATCGTCAGCGGCTGGCGCTGGAAGCATCGGGGGCTCGGCGGGTAGAGCTACCGTCGGTGCCACTGCTGACAAAGGGCCCTGCACCGAGGCCTCGTCGCACGGTGGGTTGTCGTCACGCTCGACTCTCGGAACCCTAGCTGGCTGCCGTCGTGGGGCCATCCTGAAAGGAAACAGGTGCGCCATGGTCAAACAGTATACCTGGTGAGCTGACACAAAGAAATCACAAAGAAAACTTTGAAACACACACGCAATCAATGTTTTCGTGCATTAAGTCAAAAATCAGAAGTCAGGGTCCTGGTGTACGGATACGTCTGCCGCCGCACCAACACTGGACTCCCTGGACTGATAACCACACTCAATACGCTAAACATTATTGCTTCACATAGAAAAGATCAGAGTTCGCGGTAGAACCGAACTCCTATGATACCAATTTGTCACGACCCGCCCTCGGGGTCCGTGCCGTGACTACCCCAAGCCCGCCTTCCATAGGCCAGGGGCTGGCGACTAGCACCAAGGCGTAAATCCCGGTAAAAAGGGAAGGCATTGCCTTTATAAAGTAAACAAACACCACAGAGTAAGCAAACGGAAAGTAAACACTAAGCAAAAGAAGAGTACAACTAAAAGTGCGGAAAAGTAAATGGGCCAGTATACAAACCCAAACTGAAAGTAAAGTACAACTCGAAAGGGAAAACAGGAACTGAAAAGTAAAAGCCGCTACACCGAGCTATCCACTGGAAATACCACCTGAAGGGTGGGTACAGATAGCTCCACTGCTCCACGGGTCCCGCCGTCCGCTCCGAGCACGTCCCGCCCAGTGGTCCACCTCCAGGTACCGTCCTGCTCTGCAAGCCTCAGCTAAGATCAACGCTGTCCGTCGTCTGCAACCAACACAACATAGTGCGGACAAATCCCGTGCAGGGGTGAGTATAAGCTACTCAGTAGGGACCCCGAGACCCCTGAAGGTCTCTCAAATCCACAAGGATAAACCACGAAGAAAGGTACAATCACGAAGTAACAACCGACACTACTTAGGTATATGCCCATACATATACCTAAGTCATCAATTTCAAATACGCTCCAACCTCCGAGCCCAAGTACAACTCAGTCCACACAGGAAAGTAAACGTATTCCACACAGGAAAGCAAAACGTAATTCACACAGGATTGCACAACACAATCCACACAGGAAAGCAACAGGCTTCAGCTCACACAGGTATACTTCTTCAAAAGACGATAAAGATGATCTCTGATCCATCTAAGTCGTCGGACCCACGAAGGATCGATAGGTAACTAACCCCCGCAAAAGACCCACACAGGATCGGGCCCACACAGGACCTGTAGGCGCTGGTTCACACAAGACCGCTGAGCGCAAAGACCCACACAGGATCGGACCCACACAGGATCGGGCCCACACAGGACCTGTAGCACTGATCCACGTAGGATCGCTGAGCACTGTAGTCGTCGTCGTCGAATCCACATAGGATCGGGCCCACACAGGACCTGTAGCACTGATCCACGTAGGATCGCTGAGTGCTGTAGTCGTCGTCGTCGAATCCACACAGGATCTCTGTACTGTCGTCGTCGCAGTCACAGTAGCAGTAGTAGCAGTAGTAGTCACAGTAACAGTCGCAGCCAGCACTAGGGTTTCCGCACCCAGCAAGCTCGTTCAGAGGGTCCGCTCCACGAGCCGAGAGGCTGATACATCAACTGTCACAAAGTCCAGAGTTGATGTATCCAAAAGTTCCGTATCGTCAACAGGAACTCAACGCAACAGACGGCGCGTCGATCGGACGCCCGGTCTGAGAGTTATTGGCATTTTCGTCCCCGGGGCCCGGTTGGTTTTTAAGGCAAAACCAACCCGACCATACTCCACCTGCGTCCAAACCTCGGGCGGAGTATGCCAAAAGATCCGTCTCACTAAGAGGAACACAACACAGCTGACGACACGTCAATCGGACGTCCGTAGCTCAAGATATGAGCGTTTCCGCTCCGAATGCCCGGTTGGTTTCGTGAACGAACCAACCCGGCCGAACTCAAAGTAATCCGAAACCTTGAGTGCGATAAACCGAAACGACCGTCTCAATCCAAGGATCGCATCGCCGCTGACGGTTCTTCAATCGGACATCCAGTCTGAAAGATATCAGCCTTTCCGTCTCACACCCACCCTGGGAAACTTCCCAGGAGGTCACCCATCCTGATCACTACTCTAAGTCAAGCACGCTTAACTACGGAGTTTTAACCACGTAGGCTCCCGAAAAAGAAGGTGCGCCTTGAGTATAGTATACCGAAACGACCGTCTCGATCCAAGGATCGCGTTGCCGCAGACGGTTCATCGATCGGAGGTCCGTGGCTCAAGTTATGGCCAAAAGACCGAAGTTGTCTCGAAAACGGGGGGTCCGGGTCCGGGTCGACCCGGCCCGAGCCCCCTGGTCTGACCCGAACCGGGTCGACCCGACCCGGATCCGACCCGAACCGGGTCGGACCGACCCGGTCCGCTGGACCCGGCCCGGCCGGTGGCGGCGCGGCGGCGCGGTCCGGCCAGCGGTGGCGCGGCCAGGGGGCCGCGCATGTGCCGCACGCGGGGGGGTAAACCCCCCCTTTTTTCGGATCTCGGCCGGCCTCAGGCCGACCGTTTCTTTCTCACACGGGACCCGCGGGTCCCGCATCCTAACCAAACCGGCGGCCGGCGCGGCCGACCGCCTTCTTCCACTCCGCCGCGGCCGTAGCCGCGGCTCTTCCCCGATCTCCGGCGGCCGGCGAGGCCGGCCGCCTTCTGGCTGCTCCGCCGCGGTCGTAGGGCCGCGACCTTCCTGTTCTCCGGCGCCCGCGAGGCCGGCGCCCCTGGCTGCTCCGCCGCGGCCCTTCATGATCTCCGGCGCCGGCGGCCCGGCTGGCCGCCGGTCGCCTCCTTGTTCCACCGCGGCCCGTCTCCGGCCGTGGTCTCTTTCGTAAACAACGACGCGGTGCGTCGGCACCGCGTTTTTCCGTCGCAGCTCGCTCCGGCCATTAATTCTTTTGTTCCTGTGCGGTTGCGACGACATCGCGCTGTCTCCGCTAAATTAACATGAAAGAATAGAGGGGGGAGGAGAATCGGCCGTGTTCCTGCGGTCCGGTCTCCTCCCGTTATAACGATATCAGTTGGCCAATCGAATAAACACAACAATGAATGTTTCACAAATTTTTAATAAAATTTGGAACTACGCCCAACGGATTATTCTTTCATGTTCGAGGGAATGAAAACACGTAATTTAAAAAGGACAAACCCCCTACCTTGAAAATTGACGTCACACATCGGTTATCGCGGAGGAAGGCGTCGCGGCGTCGGACGTAGATTCCGTGGACGTCGGGGTGCGTCCGAGGAGGGAACGACGTCTCTTCACTTGTCGCTTAAGACGAAGAAGAGAGGTACGTTGTCGTTGGCGATGATTACCATGGTCGGCGACTTCTCCCTTGTCGAGCACTGTAGTCGTCGTCGTCGAATCCACACAGGATCGGGCCCACACAAGACCTGTAGCACTGATCCACGTAGGATCGCTGAGTGCTGTAGTCGTCGTCGTCGAATCCACACAGGATCTCTGTACTGTTGTCGTCGCAGTCACAGTAGCAGTAGTAGCAGTAGTAGTCACAGTAACAGTCGCAGCCAACACTAGGGTTTCCGCACACAGCAAGCTCGTTCGGAGGGTCCGCTCCACGAGCCGAGAGGCTGATACATCAACTGTCACAAAGTCCAGAGTTGATGTATCCAAAAGTTCCGTATCGTCAACAGGAACTCAACGCAACAGACGGCGCGTCGATCGGACGCCCGGTCTGAGAGTTATTGGCATTTTCGTCCCCGGGGCCCGGTTGGTTTTTAAGGCAAAACCAACCCGACCGTACTCCACCTGCGTCCAAACCTCGGGCGGAGTATGCCAAAAGATCCGTCTCACTAAGAGGAACACAACACAGCTGACGGAACGTCAATCGGACGTCCGTAGCTCAAGATATGAGCGTTTCCGCTCCGAAGGCCCGGTTGGTTTCGTGAACGAACCAACCCGGCCGAACTTCGGAAATTAATTCCGGGCACTCCGTGCCTCAGAATCAGGTGCCGTCAGAAACCGCGCTCTTGTAAAATTCCAAAGAAAATTAAGAAAAAATTTCCCTTGAATTTTACGGGTCTTTACACTAAGAGAGTGGGGGAGAGCTCACAAGTAGGGGGAGGGGGCATTGTCATGCTCATAAGGGGGATGAAGTGTCGAAATCTGAGAGACGGTGTGCTGTCATGATGGGAGTCAGGGACATTTGATATATGGTGTGGAAGGGAGTGGAACATTAGGAGGTGGAGTATACCTCAAAAAATGGTAGGGGGTGGGGTGATACTAGCTGATGTGGGAGAGGGGGGCACTGGGAGGGGTGACTATAGCGGTAAAATAGAGTTATAAAGGGAGGGGGCAGGACGATTCTAGGAAAGAGAGGTTATTGGGGGGATACTAGGGAAGAGGGTTTATCTGGGGGTGGGGTTATTGGAAGGAGGTTGATAATAGGGAATATGAGAGAGGAGTTTTGTTGGTTGAGTGGTTATCATAGGTGAGGGGAAGAGCAATAGTATGGGAAATTGGGAGTGACGGTCGAGAGGAAATAGTTCAGTGTGGGTTAATAATTTTTGGTGGATTTGCATCCAAACCACCACTAATTCAAAAGGGTTATTATTAAACCATTATAATTTTTTTAGAGTGGGTTTAGAATAACCCCCTCTAAATTTCTTCCACTAAATACCACCTTTTCTTGTAGTGATTCATCAAAAAATTAAGATACTACACTGGAAGATCCAAACCATGATGAAACAATAATCATCATGGCCCATCATCGAATGGTTTCAACTTTTGTTCAAATCATAAAAAAGGATATCAATGAACCTGGAACAATACCTGATCTATATGGTTCTACCCTATGATGGATGATGTCCATCATGGAATACCACCAAAAATGGAGTTCTTCCATCAGATAGAGCTGGGAAGGATAAAATCCTTTAGACTATAGTCAATTTCACTCGTTATGATGGATGAAATCACCATAAAGTCTTTTATAAGAGAGTATTTGATAAAATAATTCATAGATGTATCAATAGAGAAGTGACCATGACTTTTAGAGAAGAATTACATATAAGAGCATGTGGTGCCCACCTATCGAGGCACATACTTTCTGATCAAATCCAAATATGTGGATACTTCCAGCCTTCCCTGACACAAGATGGCAAGGAATTCATCAATAAATTTCATTATTACCAAGTTTATACCAACTTCATACATAAAACCCCAGAGTTTCTTCATATATCCAAATAATCATGGCCATTCTCTATAGGGGGAATGGATGTTATAGGGCCATACCCTCCAGCTATGGCCAAGAAGTTCAAATACATCTTAATAGGTACCGACTTCTTCTACAAATGGGATGAGGAAATACCCCCTCAAATAAGTCAGGGCCAAAAGAAACAATGTATTTTTGAAAACCAAAATCATTACAATATTTGGCGTATGTCATACAATAATGATAGAAAATGGAACCAATTTCCGTTCTTCTGAGGTAGAGAAGTTTTATTAGGAGTACAATATCAAATCCAACCATTCATCCTAGTACCATGCATCAACTAATGGATAGAAAGTGAACTTCAACAAGACCTTATCAAAAATAATATAGAATATAGTGTATAAAACTACAAGACTCCATTCTTACTTATCGTGTGACATTAAAATACATGGTTAACATCCCTTTAATTTTATTTTAATTAACCCCATAAATACATTGAGCTGAGACACTCCTTGTTATTCCATAAATTTTTTCCTCCACCTCAAGCTAAGTCCCAATCACATCCCTCTAATATCTTAGTGTGTCGAGATGCCCTCTTGACCAAACATGAGGAAAAAAGGATGGGTATCCCCCATGCATAATCCCCACTCATATCATCACTACCCATGGTGGAATTTTGGACCCCCCTTATGGGAATAATTCCCAACACTATCTCATCCCCATCGCATGAAAATAAACTATTTGATACTATTAAGAACTATGTGTGGCTTGATTCTCACTCTATGAAGATATGTAGTGATGCCCATACCTCCCATCCAGGGTCTAAATGTGATTAAGGGAAAGTAAACCCACTTCCTTTTTTTATGCACAAATAATATATTCATAGGAAACCTTTTTGGGATACATGGATTGATTCTAATTACAACAGGATGCATAATGATGCCTAAGCCCCATGTTTTGGGTCTAACCATCATGACAGAAAATATTGAAGCCTCTTTCCCCGTGTCAACACATGATTGATGTGGGGAATAATTTTCCATAACTGTGTGTGTCTTGATTCTCATTACAATGAGATATATATTGACATATGGATCTCCAATCCCATTCTCATCCATAAAAAATACAAAAAAAGGCTCTACCCAAATTCATGGGTAAGTCCGACATAGGTAATTATTTTTTAAGAACTACATGTGGCATGATTATCAATCCAATGAGATACGTAGTGACACCCATATCTTTGGTCTTAGGTCCAACCGTAATAAAATAATCCATGAATCCTTATATATGGATTAGACCTACATAAGGAACCTCCCCAGACTTATGTGTATCTTGATTATTACTTCAACAAGATACCTAGTGAAGCCCCAATTTATATCATTGGGCCTAGACATAACATTTCCATTCATTCACACTGATTCATATTCATTGTCACTACATGATGTCAAACTGCATATGGTTTCAAGAACAATGTATTCTTTGATTTTATTTATAATGAGATATGTATTGATGCTTGGATCATATATCCTATCCCATCCACTGCATAATATAAACCCCCCTATACTTCACTTGTTTTTCTATTATGTTTTGGAAGAAACCCTTGCTGCTCCTTGTTTCTCACACCGAGCATAGCTCATGTGGGATGAGGGGTTCTGGAAAATTGATTCTCTAAATAATTAAGGCACATCAATTCACATTGGCATTACTATGGTTCTAGCTGCAAGTCCATAAAAGGCACACTAGATGTCCTTATGACATGACAATAAACTGTACGATTTTCCTCAAGAACTAAGTATTTCTTGATTATAATTTCAATGATATATGTAGTTATGTTTATATCTTTAATCTTGGGACCAACCATAGAAAAATGCGGGAAATTATCTCACTCTACCATCTACAATTTAGATCTACATGAGGGGATCCAATATAGGCTCTCATCTAAGGCATGATCTTGTATTCACACCCCCCTATTTCCTCCAGACATGAATCAAATCAGTGTTAGGGAACTTTATTTTAGAAATATGCATGGACTGATTCTTGATCTGACAAGATACTTAATGAAACATAGGTTTCATTCCTTAGTCTAGGCATAGTATTCCCTTACTCTTCACATCTAAACACCTTTTTCTCTACCGAATGATGTTAAAATGAACGAATAATGTCTTGACCACATGACTTTAACCTAGATGGTACCTCACGAAATTAATATGATTTGATTCTAATTACAATAAGATACATAGGTATTCTTAGGCCTCATATCCTAGTCCCACCAATAAGGCAAAAAAAGTGTACCCCCTCTCCTATGTATAAAGAAAGATATATGCAGGAACTCTTATTTTGGGTCCCCTAATTTGGGGGTCTGCTGAGGAAACAAAGATGTCCCCCTTTTGTATATAAGTTAGATCTATTTTAGGGACCCTACAATTCCAGTCCATTATTAGTCCAAATTAATTCTTGGTACTTATATATATCCCTTCTACACATCATAATCCTAATATTGGACACTTTCGGATCTCCAAAACCTTTTTCTAACGCCCAGTGACAAAATGTCTAATACCTGAGGACTCATTTTCCTGACTTTGCTAAAACATGCCCCAAATGTATACGAATAATGTATCCCAAAAAATGGGGGTTTAATCTAAAGGATTTCATCGTTGACTTTTTTGTAATACACCACAGTTGGATCTGCATAAAATATCCCACAAAATGGGTTTTTCAACTAGTGGTAACTTCTCCCTTAGGAAAAGAATCTTCTATCCTTTTAAGTTGTGATGAAATTGTGTTGGAAACCAGGATTAAAATACATTATATGGTCATACATTTCATAATTTACCTATATCATTTCTCATGATATGATAACTCCCAAATACATGGTTAACAATTTCCTCCCACATGTATGAATTTTGTAGGAATGATCATGGTCTGGTAAGCCACATATCACCTATTATTTCCATAATTCTATGGTCCTAGGTGTATGGCCTAAAACTACACACACCATATTTCCCATATTAGGGTTATAATTTCATACAAAACCTTTTACATTAATTCTTGGGTAATCTCAACTTGAAATGATCCACTGTTATTCAGGTAAATCGTTTCACAAACTAGACTCTGTGCCTGGGGAAATATGAACCATCATAACCTTCCTTTCGACATCAGTAATAGAATTTTGGAATTCCTAAGAATATATTTTTCCGACTATGTTGTAACAAAACCTATATGAATTTTAAAAAATTATCCTAAAAATGGGTTTGTCAGCCAAAGGATGCCCCAAATGACTATGTAGTAACATGACATAGTTGGCTATGCGAAAAAGAATCCCAAAAAATGGTGCTTTTTAACCATTAGTAACACCATCTTCATGCGATACCACATATATCACCAAAGTAACTTTACCCAGACCACTTTATGAATATAGAAATCCCAACAGTACATCTTACGATATTCCCTTCCTCATACATAAATATGATGGTACATTCCTACACAGATTACCCTGGATGGAAGATTAATTAACCTTTTAGTCAAAGCTAAAGGACTTAAATTATATCCCCCACAATTTCTTTTATTCATTAATTCAAACTCTATATTATAATTTCAATATTACATGATTTTATAATACATATCATAATGTCCTACTACATGACTTAAAACTACATAGTATAATTTCCTTGTTGCATGACTTTAAACTGCATAGAATAATTTCATTACTATATGACCTTAAGTGGTATAAAACAATGTACTCACCATAAGATGTTAAACTACATGGTCAATGTCCTGGTAAAATGAAAATAAAATTCATGATACCTCAACCATTTCTAGAGAGGTACCATCCCCCTGACAGTATTCATTTAACAAAATATACCCTTCTCCACACAAAATAAATTAATGTTATAGTAGATTCACATTCCAAGAGAGTGGAAATACAAATTATCTCTTTAGTATCAGACATTCCCCTAGAAAAAATCACCCATCTTGATCTTGATAAATCATAATCTCTATAAACTCCTTTCATGAATCTATAATTGAATGTAAAAATTCCTGAGAACTCCATTGTTTGACTATGTTACAATATTCCATGGTTGTATTTGCATAAAGTCCCCCACAAAATGGTTTTGTTAGCCAAAGGATTACAGTACTAGCTATGTAGTAACATACTCCAACTGTCTTTTCATAAAACAACCCACAAAATGGTTTTATAATCCAATGGTAAATTGAACCTCAGAAGAAACCGCCACTATTCTTGAATATCATGTTTTAGATTTAGAAACCAAACAATCATAGCTCATGATTCCCCATAATGTATCTAAATAATGCTGGAACATTACCATATCATAAGCCCTGTTTGGGTCATCTTTTCAAAACCCCTTTGGTCAAAGTTGTTCGACCTAAAATACTAGTCTCATTTTTCTAGCTTAAATGGATTTCAAATGTCCAAAAAAAGATACAATACTCACTAGATTGAGAACATTAAAATGGGAATCTTGAAAAGGTTGAGTCTCAGCTCACTAGACCTTTATTATATATGGTTTAGGGATAAAACAAAGCAATTAAAATAAATAGGCACAAAACATATTTGGATGAAAACCCAATAAGGGAGGACTAAGAAAAAGACATTTCTCTTCCTTATAAGTCATATTCCTATTGGACTTATGAAAAAATATTAGGAAAATGACATAAAAGACATAAATTTTTTAGGTTTATCCATATAACCCTAGAAATAGTCAGACTACGCTCACGAGGCCCCATGTATTATACAAAAAATTAGAGAACTCTCTCATCCTGGTCATTATAATCAGGAAACGATGACATTCAATTGATTGATTCATTATTCATTATTATATTACAAGCATGGTAGGGATGTATATATAAGAAAAAGTGTTTGGGAATAAAAATCCTTTTGATTTATGTTACAATGTGATGTCAAACTTCCACATGCTGGATCCTCTCTATCAAATTTTATAGTTTATCCTAAACATAGGATTTGAAAAGTGGAATTATAACTCGATCAATATCTACTTATTCCTGTAGCTTTTCCATTCAAGTAGCATTAGCCTTGTCATATTTACAGAGATTCTCTTTCTCTACACCAACAATATCTCCATTTTGTGCCTAATCTCCAACCAATGATTGGTGACATTGGACTACCTATTCCTTTTTGGAATTTAATCCTTATTTGAGGTGTATTATTTATAGATACTTTTTTTCAAGGTGATCTAGTTACTCGTACACCTTCTTGGAGTGGTTGAACTCATCTTTGATTACGGAAGCTCTGAGTTCCTGAAATTGTACCGCTAGCTGCACCACATCTTACCATAATCTTCACTCCTTCTTCTTTTTGTGGACTTTCATCTTCACCACATTTTGGATCTCATGGTAATTAAATTTTCCATATCCCAATATGGATATATTTAATGGGAGTCATTGATGTCACAATATAATTTATTCTAGAGGCATATCCCCAATTATCTTCTAGATTTTCTGCGAGACCAAAAGGTGTATAGTTCAAAAAACCTCATTTGTCTCTATATCAGACTCAAAGCCACTCTCTTAGGGGGATAAATAATCCAAAACCAGTTCACTCAGCAAACCTACTTGTTCCACTCCCACTAAAACCACCTCATATTCACCTACCAACATTGGTGGAGCTGGCATGGAAGCCCATATTTCAATCCCATTCATCGAAGCCGATGACACTGGAAAACATTTGGCAATTATCATTAACACCATAAGGTTTACAGGAAGAAAATATTGTGAATTAACCAAAATAGTTAGCAACACTCACCTATTTTCTGATCAAATATTTGAATGAATACCTCGCCAATAACCCTAACCTCAACTATTGAAGTGAGAACCTTCTGATAGGGAGCATCCTCTTGAATTTTCTCCATAGCAGGGTTTAGAGGGTCTTGAGAATCTCCCACTTTAGAATTATCATCCACCACTTCCTCGATAATAGGATTAGGATGGACTTGGATTCCCTATTCATAAAGTGACATAATGACATTCTATATAGAAAAAGATGCAAAGGTTGAGCTTTGATGTGAAACATCGGCTGAAGGAAAGATCAATTGTGTTTGGAAAATGAAATAATTATAGAAATTACATTCATCCAATTCATTTTGCAAATCTCTAAACTCCTTGATGGAACATGTAATATCAATGTTTGGACTTATTAGATCCATAATTTCTTGATATATGGAATAAATCATCACAACATACTCACCAGTAGCGGTATCCGAGGTACATTTCATAGGACCCAAATTGGGTCCACCATCAATCCCCTCTAACAAATTCTCAGTGGGAAAAAAATTTTCATCCCCCATAGATTCTGGTTCAGTATCAACATCTTCATAGGACTATCTGACATCCCTATCACCCCCTACTGGGGTGACAATGGGGTCAACATTGACTGCCTCAAGGTCCTCTGGCATAGGAATTATATAAGAAATATCATGAGGATAGGAAAGTTAGTAACAGTACATGGAACATGATGGAGTTTTTATGAAATTACCATGGCCCTCTTCCATCTCACTAGAATTGGAGGTAGACATGTTTGCCTCTCTAGATGCTTTTTAAATCAAAATAATGGATTCATTAGCCTGGATCCATGCCTCCCCAAGGAATCCTCCTTGATCCTTGAAGGATCAGTGAAAGACCCCTTAAGGGAGGAAAGAAACATGGATTTTTCAAGAGAAAAGCATGGTCTGAATGATTATATCAAGTCACAATATCAAGTGACAATATGAAGAATTAATGTATAACATGCATTGATCCAACATTAATATCCTCCTTAGCTTCCTCTCTTGAGATGGTGGAGGCCCCATCTCAGTCATATTAGCATCCTATACTTGAGGTGACAGTCTAGGGGTTACCACCATAATATCCTCCATAACGGTCCTTTAGCCTAAGGATAATTCTGGGGACCCAAGGGCCTCATCCACTACCTTGATAGGAGTTCCCATGGGCCAGTACATAGGTGACTCAAGTGGATCTATTTTTTCTCCTTCTCCAAATAGTTATTCTTCTTATTCTTCTATTAAGAACTGAATAATAAAATCCACTCAAGATTAATGATGGTCGATTAATGTTATGATTAGGGAAGGTAGAGAAGATAAATACATCGACAAGGTTGAGTATGATTTCCCATTCATCCTCAAAATGAATGGTTACCCTCTCAAGCACTCCTTAGTCTTGTATATCAGAAACTCACTTTGTGGCTGGGGACTAATCATCCATTCCACATATCAAAGCCTCCCACTCTTGAAGATACATCATCACCTTGGTCAAATAATTGTCAGGGTGGAGATCATGGGGTTCTCTAATGTCACCCAGCTCTAGGATTCATAGGCCAACATGGACAAACTCTTATGCATATCAGAAATCCCAAGTTATGGTCTCCCAAACTAAGATCTCTATGGGTTGGAGATAATTTGACTTTTATGTGGGATCCATTTTAGGTATAGCATCCCGACTTTTTATCACATAATCTTTCATTTCATTTTAAAAAACCGAGGATCTTTAAGGTTTAGTGTCTTGGAAACCAGGAACATAAAACATGAAAACATAAAACATTCTTCTTAAACACTTGAACGTCTTATCCTCATGTTCATCCTAGGTTCATTACTACATCTCATAACCTGGGGACATACATCAAAAGAAAGGGTGAGTAGAAGGCCCAGTAAGGGAAACAAGAGAAACATTTTACATGTGAATTTGAGATACTTCAAAAAGGTCATGAAAAGAACTTTAAGGCATGAGAAATAAATCATGAGATATATCATAATAAAAATAAAATTTTTCATAAAATGAAGATTTGGATACATCATTTAACATAGAAAATCATGAAAATACCACCAAGGTCCATCCACAAGGTGTCATTTGAAAATTACCAAGGTTATTCACCATGATATTGTGAAAATTGTAATATCTAGTGGTTACATCATCACCCAATGAATTGGAGCGCTATCTGGGCGCACCCTTGACATGTATTTATTATCATTTGATCCACATATATCATCATCAATTATTTAATAAAGAACCCATATAGAATAAAATAAATGGGTTTCTTTTCATAATCATATTGTTTTAAAACTCCTTTAAAGACATGATATTTATGTCACTTTAAACCCACGGAAAGGAAAAGCGGGTCTCATGTATGTAAATCCCAGAATTTAAAATAGAACATTTTGGTATATATGTGAATACCCTTTTAGAAGAAATATCTTTGAGTATTCACTTAACAAAATAGATTAACTTTAGAAAAAGAGAGATACATTTTGAGATGGAAATTCTGCAGCATAAAGGCTATGTTACGAGGTTTTAGAAAACATTGAAAAGAGAGGGGACATGGGTCACCCACTCATAAATGATCCATAAAATAGTTGGGGAATAGAATATAAAGGATTTAAGAACATGGTAATGAAATTTTAAATACATACCATATGAAATTAAGAACATGAAAGGAAGACAAAAATAAGATTTCTCTTATGAAAATTCGGCAGCCTAATGGCGTCACTTAAACTTCAACAAAAAATGATTTGACGGGATCAAATAGGGTCTCTCATCATATGAACATAAAATTTCAGTATGATATATATAGTGATCATACCCCAACATAATAAAAAGGAACTTTAAATACTTGACATGAAAGTAGAACTTTGAAAAATGAGAAAGGTGAATGAATTCCTTAAAAATTCGGCAGCCTAACGGCGCCACTTAAACTTCAACAAAAATGAATTGACGAGATCAAATAGGGTATATCATCATATGAAAATAAAATATTAGTATGATAGATTTAGATATCATACCCAACATAATAAAAATTAACATGAATGACTTGACATGAAAATAGATCTAGAAAACGAGAAGTGTGAAAGAATCCCTTAAAAATTCGGCAGCCTAACGGCGCCACATAAACTTCAACATAACTGAATTGACGAGATCAAATAGGGTCCCTATTAATATGAAAATAAAATATCAGTATGATGGATTTAGAGATCATACCCCAACATAATAAAAAGGAACATGAAATACTTGACATGAAAGTAGAACGTTGAATATTGAGAAGGGTGGAATAATCCGTTAAAAATTCGGCAGCCTAACGGCGCCACATAAACTTCAACAAAAATGACTTGACAAGATCAAATAGGGTCTCTCATCATATGAAAATAAAAGTTCAGTATTATAGATATATAAATCATACACCAACATAAAAAAAGGAACTTGAAAGACTTGACATGAAAGTAGAACTTTGAAAATTGAGAAGGGTGAAAGAATCTCTTAAAAATTCGGCAGCCTAACGGCGTCACATAAACATTCTTAAAACGAATTGATGAGAGAAAGAGGGAGTCAATCATAATATGAACATGAAACGGGCAGTCAGATGAATATAAAATAACATCCTCCAACATAAGAACATGGAGCATAAAGATATGACATAAAAGAGATTACTTGAAAAGAAAGAGAGAGGTCAGATCCTTTACCTTAAAATGTAACTCTTAAAAATCAAAGGTTTTGGACATTGAGGGTTTGGGGGCACCTTGTGAGGACTCCTTGGGAGGTATGGAGACCATAACTTCGTTTAGGATGGTTTTGGAGTCGAATGGATGAGAGGAGGGTTTGGTATTTATAGGGAAAGTGAGGGCACACGACATTAATGGCGAAGGGACACCTCATTAGTGGTTTTCTGAAAAGCATGGGCTCTCCCATTGTATTTTCCATGGAGTTAGGCCACATGGGTCCCCCAATATAATACTTCATCACCTTTGGTCGACCATCCCTTAAAATATCTCATGACATCATCATGACAAAGTTATGATGACATTAAACATACTGAAACCCTAAAACTGTATTTTTTACTATTCACTGAAAATTCAACTTTCTCAGAAAAATCCCAAAATTTCACATTAACCAAATATAAATGCTCTGATTTCAAAAATGACCTCAATTTTATAAATATAATTACCTAAATATTTTTAATTTTATTTTTAAATAAATACACTATTCACCGAAAATTCATTTTTTTCAGAAAAACCCCAAAAATTACCTTAACAAAATATCGATGCTCTGAGTTCAAAAATGAAATCCATTTTATAAAAATACTTTTCTAAATATTTTTAATTTAATTTTTAATTTAAAAACACTATACACCCGAAAAAACTAATACTTGAATAATAATTTATGAAACCGTTATTTAACCATTTTATTGAATCACATTTCTTAATCAAGGTGCCTAGATTATATTAATACTTTCTTTAAGTGAGATTACTAATCCATTTGGTCACATTACTAATCCTAAGCATAAAATCACTATTCATAATTTACTATTCATCAAAAATCTAGTTGATCTTATTAGACTCTAAATTTTGTACTGAACATAATTGTAGAAGACCAATTTTTGAAAATCATTACACATTATTAATTATTTTAGGTTTACATAAACATTTTTAAAATATCCTTTTTCTAAAATTCATCAAAAATATGCATACTATATTTTTCCAGTCATTTGAAAATTCATAAACTTCATCATAAGAAGAAATCCCAATTTTTATTTAAAACAAAGGATTACACAAGGAAGTTACAGTCTCCTTTCATATCCCCTTATCACACCTGCATAGGACCTAAGTGTAAGGTGTGCTAAAGTGAGAGAATCTGAGGGAGGCTCAGTAAACATCCCATGAGTAGTAATTTCTATCACTTTGAACTTCTTTCAAAGGTGATTCCATTCTAGCTTCACACGATGAAGTTCGGCTTAGGTTTGGTCCAGAGCAAAGCCCAGTGGTGCTACCTCCTTCCCAAGTTCTGTTAGATGGGCTTCGATCGGTGCAAGACTACTGGGTGAGGCCATCGAATCTTCTTTCTATAATAATTAACCATTATTAGTTGTATTTAGAGACAATAATCGAAACGTTTCATTTACAGCGGTCATATTGACCAATGGTCATATAACAGTCAAAACCCAACAGTCCAATTTTAATTATACTAATGTTATCAAATGAAAAATTTTTGTTGCATATAAAATTAAAATAAAATAACACATAAAATTAGGAAACAAGATTTATTCTAAATTTCGGGTCGTTACAATCTTCCCCCCCCCCCCTTAAGAAATTGCTTCCTCGCAATTTTTAAAATTGGGTTTTGAAATTTCATTGATAGTCCCAAATCAGAAAAAGAGTCAGTAAAACTATTAATTTAAAAGAAATAAAGGGAAGTACAAAGGTCACCCGAGTTAACCCACACTAGGATTCCATATAGGAAAACATGGACCTGGAGGAGAAAACAAAGGGTCAAGTTATAAAGGAGAGTGATAGAAAACATGACTAGGAGAAAGTTAACCATAAGAAAATCCCAAACATATGATGTGTGTAAACGGTATTTGATTACCTAGTAGGAAACGTAAACCAACAACGTTTTTGTTTTACGTTCCTTTTCATAATTTTGAGGAATTCATTTACTACATAGAACAAAAACATAAGAAAATATATATACCTTCATGTAGAGTTTCATCCTTTAATAAGTTTCTACCAAAACTAATCTTTTCTCCAAACGATGAGCATTCAAAATAACTTGGTCTCTTCAAAACACAAGAATCATCTTCTAGATAATCACATATTCCACAAAAGATTAACTATCTATTTCTTCTATCTTTAAAAATTATCCCAAAAACAGAAAGGGTAAGGTAAAAATAACTCTTCAAAAAGATAGAATCCCATAATAATAAAAACTACTTTTAAATCTTTAATGTTCCATGGTAATACCCAAAGATCATCATAGACCATTCCATAAATAACGATCCTTAAGATTACTCAAAATAAACCAATCTAAGATTGAAACCCAAATACAAGAAGGATTTGAAAACATAGTCTTCCAAAATAAACTTCATTGTTTATCTCCAAACAACATCAACCACTCCTAAAATCATATAACAAAAGTAGCTAACCGAAACATATTTTACCCAAGATAGGTTAATCATTCCCATAAGTAACCTAAATTACTATATGTGCACCTTAAATTCATCGATTCTTAAAAATATAAGTCAACCTTACTCCTCAATGAAAATAACATAGTAATATATTTACCTCAATCATATAGGGTCCCAAAAATAGTGAACGTCTTCCAAAATAATAATCATCATTTAATCCCCTAATCATATCTATCATATTAATATGGAAATCATCAAATTTCCTATCACATTGGTTGCTGGGACATGTTCTTCCATTTCCTGCCATTAACTATGAAAAGAAAGTACAATTAGCGGCTTGAATACTTAGCCAATAATCAGGAAAATGAACTTAAATCATATAAGGATAATTTTTAAAAGAAAATTATACCCTAACTTGTGATCCCCTAAGTTCCCATATAGGTTATCCATGATCATATATTCTTATGTGAATCTTTATTTTATTTTATCTTTGTTCCTTTAACAATGGTTCATACTAAGCTTATGAATTTACCAAAGCATATCCCCCGGGAGTGTCGTAACCAAGAGTGCAGCA
Source organism: Viscum album (assembly GCA_963277665.1). Lineage (NCBI taxonomy): Eukaryota > Viridiplantae > Streptophyta > Magnoliopsida > Santalales > Viscaceae > Viscum > Viscum album. The sequence continues at coordinate 1,894,380,254 of OY728121.1, read as the reverse complement.
AGGCCAATTGTTGTGTACCAGTTCCCGTTTGAGTCTAGCTCAAAGTGGTGTTTTCAGGTTTTACCCCTATGTACATTTGTGTCAGAGCCACCTCTACCTGATCATATCCAGACAAGGATGTATTTCTTTGGCAACCCATTACTCAATACTCAACAAAATACCAGGAAGATTTCCAATATATAAACTTTTCTATAGGCTTATTCCTAAAGTTTTCATATCCTAATTTCCACAAATAACTAAACCATCCTTTGATACCAACTATAACATCCCGCCTTTTTATCACATAATCTTTCATTACATTTTACAAAACCAAGGATCTTTAAGGTTTTGTGTCTTGGAAACCAGGAACTTAAAACATGAAAACATAAAACATTATTCTTAAATACTTGAATAGATTCTCCTCATGTTCATCCTAGGTTCATTACTGCATCTCATAACCTGGGGACATACATCAAAAGAAAGGGTGAGCATAAGGCCCAGTAAGGGAAACAAGAGAAACATTTTACATGTGAACTTGAGATACTTCAATAAGGTCATGAAAAGAACTTTAAGTAATGAGAATGAAATCATGAGATATATCAGAATAAAAATAACATTTTTCATAACTTGAAGATGTGGATACATCATTTAAAATATAAAATCAAGAAAATATCACCAAGGTCCATCCCCAAGGTGTCATTTGAAAATTACGAAGGTTATTCACCAAGATATTGTGAAAATTGTAATCTCTACTGGTTACATCATTACCTAATGAATTAGAGCACTATCTGGGCACACCCTTGACATGTATTTATTATCATTTGAGCCACATATATCATCACCAATCATTTCATTAACAAAACATATAGAATAAAATAAATGGGTTTCTTTTTATAATCATAATGTTTTAAAACTGATTTAAAGACATGATCTTTATGTCAGTTTAAACCCACGAAAAGGGAAAGAGGTTCTTATGTATGTAAATCCCAGAATTTAAAATAGAAAATTTTGGTATATATGTGAATACCCTTTAGAAGAAAGATAATTGAGTATTCACTTAATAAAATAAATTAACTTTAGAAAAAGAGAGAGACATTTTGAGTGGGAAATTCTAAAGCATAAAGGCTATGTTACGAGGTTTTAGAAAACATTGAAAAGAGAGGGTACATGGGTCACCCACTCATAAATGATCCATAAAACAGTAGGGGATCAGAATATAAAGGATTTAAGAACATGGTAATGAAATTTTAAAGACATACCATATGAAATGAAGAACATGAAATGAAGAAAAAAATAAGATTTCTCTTATTAAAATTCGGTAGCCTAACAGCGTCACTTGATCTTCAACAAAAAATGATTTGACGAGATCAAATAGGGTCTCTCATCATATGAACATAAAATTTCATTATTATAGATTTATATATCATACCCCAACATAATAAAAAGGAACATTAAAGACTTTAAATGAAAGTAGAACATTGAAAAATGAGAAGGGTGAAAGAATCCCTTAAAAATTAGGCATCCTAACGGCGCCACATAAAATTAAAAAAAATGAATTGACGAGATCAAATAGGGTCTCTCATCAAATGAACATAAAATATTAGTATGATAGATTTATAGAATTTAACCTAACATAATAAAAATGAACATGAAAGACATGACATGAAAATAGATCTTGAAAACGAGAAGGTTGAAAGAATCCCTTAAAAATTCGGCAGCCTAACGACGCCACTTATTCTTCAACAAAAATGAATTGATGAGATAAAATAGGGTCTCTCATAATATGAAAATAAAAGATCAGTATTATATATTTATATATCATACCCCAAAATAATAAAAAGTAACATGAAAGACTTGACATGATAGTAGAACTTTGAAAATTGAGAAGGGTGGAAGAAACCCTTAAAAATTTGACAGCCTAACGGCGCCACTTAAACTTCAACAAAAATAAATTGGCAAGATCAAATAGGGTCTCTAATCATATGAACATAAAATTTCAGTATGATAGATATAGAGATCATACCCCAACATAAAAAAGGTACTTGAAATACATGACATGAAAGTTGAACTTTGAAAATTGAGAAGGGTGAAAGAATCCCTTAAAAATTCGGTAGCCTAACGACGCCACTTAAACATTCTTAAAACGAATTGATGAGAGAAAGAGGGAGTCTCTCATCATATTAAAATTAAAAGGGCAGTAATATGAATATAAAATAACGTCCTATAACATAATAACATGGAGCATAAATGAAATGACATAAAAGACATTATTTGAAAAGAAAGAGAGAGGTCGGATCCCTTACCTTAAAACGTAACTCTTAAAAATCAAAGGTTTTGGACCTTGAGGGCTTGGGGGCACCTTGGGAGGACTCATTAAGAGGTAAGGAGACCAGAACATCGTTGAGGATGGTTTTGGAGTCGAATGGATGAGATCAGGTCTTGGTATTTATAGCGAATGTGAGGGGACAAGGCATTAATGGCCAATGGACACCTCATTAGTGGTTTTCTCAAAATCATGGGCTCTCCCATGGTATTTCCCATGGAGTTAGGCCAAATGGGTACCCCCATACAATAATTCATCACCTTTGGTCGACCATCCCTTAAAATATCTCATGTCATCATCATGACACAGTTATGATGTCATTAAACAAACCGAAACCCTAAAACTGTATTTTTTTACTATTCACTGAAAATTCAACTTTCTCAGAAAAATCCCAAAATTTCACATTAACTAAATATCAATTCTTTGATTTCAAATATGAACTCCATTTTATAAAAATAATTATCTAAATATTTTTAATTTTATTTTTAAATAAATACACTATTCACCGAAAATACATTTTTTCAGATAAAACCCCAAAAATTACCTTAACAAAATATTGATGCTCTGAGTTCAAAAATGAAATCCATTTTATAAAAATAATTATCTAAATATTTTTAATTTAATTTTTAATTAAAAAACACTATTCACCGAAAATACTAATACTTGAATAATAATTTAGGAAACCATTATTTAACCATTTTATTGAATCACATTACTTAATCAAGGTGCCTAGATTATATTAATACGTTCTTAAGTGAGATTACTAATATATTTGGTCACATTACTAATCCTAAGCATAAAATCTCTATTCATAATTTACTATTCATCAAAAATCAATTTGATCTTATTAGACTCTATATTTCGTACTGAACATAATTGTAGAAGACCATTTTTTAAAAATCATTACAAATTTTTAATTATTTTAGGTTTACATAAACATTTTTAAAATATCATTTTTCTAAAATTCATCAAAAATATGCATACTATATTTATCCGGTCATTTGAAAATTCATAAACTTCATCATATGAAGAAATCACAATTTTTATTTAAAATAAAGGATTACACAAGGCAGTTACGGTCTCCTTACATATCCCCTTATCACACCATCATAGGACCTAAGTGTAAGGTGTGCTAAGGTGAGAGAATCAGAGGGAGGCTCATCCAACATCGCACGAGTTGTAATTTCTATCAGTTTGAACTTCTCGCAAAGGCGATTCCATTCTAGCTTCACATGATGAAGTTCGGCTTGGGTTTGGTCTAGAGCAAAGCCCAGTAGTGCTACCTCCTTCCCAAGTTCTGTTAGATTGGCTTTGATCGGTCCAAGACTACTGGGTGAGGCCATCAAATATTTATTCTATAATAATTAACCATGATTAATTTTATTTAGAGACAATAATCGAAACGTTTAGTTTACAGTGGTCATATTGACAAATGGTCATATAATAGTCAAAACCCAACGGTCTCATTTTAATTATACTCATGTTATCAAATGAAACATTTTTGTTGAGTATAAAAATAAAATAAAATAGCACATAAAATTAGGAAATAAGATTTATTCAAAATTTCAGGTCCTTACAATCTTCCCCCCTGAAGAAATTGCGTCCCCACAATTTTTAAAATTTGGTTTTGAAATTTCATTGATAGTCCAACATCAGAAAATGAGTCAGTAAAACTATTACTTTAAAAGAAATAAAGGGAAGTAAAAAGGTCACCCGAGTTAACCCACACTAGGATTCCATGTAGGAAAACATGGACATGGAGGAGAAAACAAAGGGTGAAGTTCTGAGAGAGAGTGATAGAAAACATGATCAGGAGAAAGTTAACCATAATAAAATCCAAAACATATGATGTGTGTAAACGGTCTTTGATTACCTAGTAGGAAATTTAAACTAACAACATTTTTGTTTTATGCTCCTTTTAATAATTTTGAGGAATTCATTTACTACATAGAACAAAAACATAAGAAAATATACCTACCTTCATGTAGAGTTTCATCCTTTAATAATTTTCAACCAAAACTAATCATTTCTCCAAACTATGAGCATTAAAAACTACTTGGTCTCATCAAAACACAATAATCATCTTCTAGATAATCACATAATCCACAAAATATTAACTATCTATTTCTTCTATCTTTAAACATTATCCCAAAAATAGAAAGGGTAAGGTAAAAACAACTCTTCAAAAAGAAAGAATCTCATAGGAATGGAAACTAATTTTAAATCTTCAAAGTTCCATGGTACTACCCAAAGTTAATCATAGACCATTCCATAAATAACGATTCTTAAGATTCCTCAAAATAATCCAAACTAAGATTGAAACCCAAAAACAAGAAGGATTTTATAACATAGCCTTCCAAAATAAACATCATTTTCATCTCCAAACAGCATCAAACACTCCTAAAATCTTATAACAAAAGTAACTAACCTAAACATATTTTACCCAATATTGGTTAATCATTCCCATAAGTAACCTAAATTACTGTATGTCCACCTAAAATTCATTGATTTTTCAAAATATAAGTCAACCTTACTCCTCAATGAAAATACCGTAGTAATATATTTTTCTCAATCATATAGGGTCCCCAAAATAGTGAATGTCTTCCAAAATAATAATCATCCTTTAATCCCCTAATCACCTCTGTCATATTAATATGTCAATCATCACATTTCCTTTCACATTGGTTGTTGGGACATGTTCTTCCATTTCCCGCCACTAACTACGAAAAGAAAGTAAAATTAGCAGCTTGAATACTTAGCCAATAATCATGAAATGGGACTTAAATCAAATAAGGAGAACTTTTAGAAGAAAATTATACCCTAACTTGTGATCCCATAGGTTCCCATATAGGTTATCCATGATCATATATTCTTATGTGAATATTTATTTCATTTTATCGTTGTTCCTTTAACAATGGTTCATACTAAGCTTATAAATTTACCAAAGCATATCCCCCAGGAGTGTCGTAACCGATAGTGCAGTAAGGCCCATTGTCGTGTACCTGTTCCCGTTGAGTATAGCTCAAAGCGGTGTTTTCGGGTATTACCCCTATGTAAATCTGTGCCAGAGCCACCTCTACCTGTTCATATCCAGACATGGATGTATTTTCTTGGCAACCCATTACTCAATACTCACCAAAATACCAGGAGGATTTATTATATATAAACTTTCCTATAGGCTTCTTCCTAAAGTATTCATATCCTAATTTCCATAAATAACTAAACCATAATTTGATACCAACTATAACATCCCGCATTTTTATCACATAATCTTTCATTACATTTTAAAAAACCGAGGATCTATAAGGTTTTGTGTCTTGGAAACTAGGAACTTAGAACATGAAAACATAAAACATTCTTCTTAAACACTTGAACGGACTCTCCTCATGTTCATCCTAGGTTCATTACTACATCTCATAACCTGGGGACATACATCAAAAGAAATGGTGACCAGAAGGCCCAGTAAGGGAAACAAGAGAACCATTTTACATGTGAACTTGAGATACTTCAATAAGGTCATGAAAAAAACATTAAGGCATGAGAAATAAATCATGAGATATATCATAATAAAAATAACATTTTTCATAACATGAAGATGTGGCTACATAATTTAACATAGAAAATCATGAACATATCAGCAAGGTCCATCCCCAAGGTGTCATTTGAAAATTACCAAGGTTATTCATCCAGATATCGTGAAAATTGTAACCTATAGTGGTTACATCATTACCCAATGCATTGGAGTGCTATCTGGGCACACCCTTGAAATGTCTTTATTATCATGTGAGCCACATATATCATCATAAATAATTTCATAAACAACCCATATAGCATAAAATAAATGGGTTTCATTTCATAATAATAATGTTTTAAAACTGCTTTAAAGACACGATCTTTATGTCACGTTAATCCCATGGAAAGGGAAAGTGGGTCTCATGTATGTAAATCCTAGAATTTTATATAGAAAATTTTGGTATATATGTGAATACCCCTTTATAAGAAAGAGCGTTGAGTATTCACTTAATAAAATAATTGAACTTTAGAAAAAGAGAGAGACATTTTGAGACGGAAATTCTAGAGCATAAAGGCGATGTTACGAGGTTTTAGAAAACATTGAAAATAGAGGGGATAAGGGTCTCCCACTCATAAATGATCCATAAAACAGTAGGGGAACAGAATATAAAGTATTTAAGAACATGGTAATGATTTTTTAATGACATACCATATGAAATGAAGAACATGAAAGGAAGACACAAATAGGATTTCTCTTATGAAAATTCGGCCGCCTAATGGGATCACTTAAACTTCAACAAAAAATGATTTGATGAGATAAAATAGGGTCTCTAATCATATGAACATAAAATTTCAGTATGATAGATATAGATATCATAACACTACATAATTAAAAGGAACTTGAATGACTTGACATGAAAGTAGAACTTTGAAAAATGAGAAAGGTGAAAGAATCCCTTAAAAATTCGGCAGCCTAACGACGCCACTTAAACATCAACAAAAATGAATTGACTAGGTCAAATAGGGTCTCTCATCATATGAAAATAAAATATCAGTATGATAGAATTATAGATCATACCCCAACATAATAAAAAAGCACATGAAAGACTTGACATGAAAATAGATCTTGAAAACGAGAAGGGTGATAGAATCCCTTAAAAATTCGGAAGCCTAACAACGCCACTTAAACTTCAACAAAAATGAATTCCCGAGATCAAATAGGGTCTCTCATCATATGAAAATAAAATATCAGTATGATATATTTAGAGATCATACCTCAAAATAATAAAAAGGAACATGATATACTTGACATGAAATTAGAACTTTGAGAATTGAGAAGGGTGGAAGAATCTCTTAAAAATTCGGCAGCCTAACGGCGCCACTTAAACTTCAACAAAAATGAATTGACAAGATAAAAGAGGGTATCTCATAATATGAACATAAAAGTTCAGTATGATAGATTTAGATATCATACCCCAACATAAAAGAAAGGAACTTGAAAGACTTGACATGAAAGTAGAACTTTGAAAATTCAGAAGGGTGAAAGAATCCCTTAAAAATTCGGCAGCCTAATGGCACCACATAAACATTCTTAAAACGAATTGATGAGAGCAAGAGGGAGTCTCTCATCATATGAATATGAAAAGGAATGTAAGATGAAAATAAAATAACATCCTCCAACATAATAACATGGAGCATAAAAGAAATTACATAAAAGAGATTACTTGAAAAGAAAGACAGAGGTCAGATCCCTTACCTTAAAACGTAACTCTTAAAACTCAATGGTATTGGACCTTGAGGGCTTGGGGGAACCTTGGAAGGACTCCATGGGAGTTAAGTAAACCATAACTTCGTTTAGGATGGTTTTGGAGTCGAATGGATGAGAGGAGTGCTTGGTATTTATAGGGAAAGTGAGGGGACAAGGCATTAATGGCTAAGGGACACCTCATTAGTAGTTTTCTCAAAAGCATGGGCTCTCCCATGGTATTTCCCATGGAGTTAGGCCACATGAGTCCCCCCATACAATAATTCATCACCTTTGGTCGAACATACCTTAAAATATCTCATGGAAGCATCATGACACAGTTATGATGTCATTAAACATACCGAAACCCTAAAATTGTATTTTTTACTATTCACTGAAAATTCAACTTTCTCAGAAAAATCCAAAAATTTTACATTAACAAAATATCAATGCTCTGATTTAAAAAATGAACTCCATTTTATAAAAATAATTTTCTAAATATTTTTAATTTTCCTTTTAAATAAATACACTTTTCACCGAAAATTCATTTTTTCAGAAAAAATGCCAAAAATTACCTTAACATAATATCGATGCCCTGAGTTCGAAAATGAAATCCATTTTATAAAAATATTTTTCTAAATATTTTTAATTTAATTTTTAATTAAAAAACACTATTCACCCGAAAAAACTAATACTTGAATAATAATTTATGAAACCGTTATTTAACCATTTTATTGAATCACATTAATTAATCAAGGTGCCTAGATTATATTAATACTTTCTTTAAGTGATATTACTAATCCATCTGGTCACATTACTAATCCTAAGCATAAAATCACTATTCATAATTTACTATTCATCATAAATCATGTTGATCTTTTTAGACTATAAATTTCGTACTGAACATAATTATAAAAGACCATTTTTTGAAAATAATTACACATTTTTAATTATTTTAGGTTTACATAAACATTTTTAAAATATCCTTTTTCTAAAATTCATCAAAAATATTCATACTATATTTATCCGGTCATTTGAATATTCATAAACTTCATCATAAGAAGAAATAGCAATTTTTATTTAAAACAAATGATTTCACAAGGCAGTTACTGTCTCCTTACATAGCCCCTTATCACACCAGCATAGGACCTAAGTGTAAGGTTTGCTAAGGTGAGAGAATCTAAGGGAGGATCGACCAACATCGCACGAGTAGTAATTTATATCAGTTTGAACTTCTCACAAAGGCGATTCCATTCTAGCTTCACACGATGAAGTTTGGCTTGGGTTTGGTCCAAAGCAAAGCCCAATGGTGCTACCTTCTTCCCACGTTCTGTTATATGGGCTTCGATCAGTCCAAGACTACGGGGTGAGGCTATTGAATTTTCTTTCTATAATAATTAACCAAGATTACTTCTATTTAGAGACAATAATTGAAATGATTAGTTTACAATGGTCATATTGACCACTGGTCATATAACAGTCAAAACCCAACGGTCTTATTTTAATTATACTCATGTTATCAAATGAAACATTTTTGTTGAGTATAAAAATAAAATAAAATAACACATAAAATTATGAAAGAAGATTGATTCAAAATTTCAGGTAGTTACATTAGGACTCTTTACTTTCATCGGGAAATTACTGTATGGAACAAGAATCTTATCCTTATGATGATGACCAGACCACATTGGTGTAGAAGGTGTTGTCTTCTGAACCCTAGTCTTCTTAGTGGTCTTTACTTGAGATCACTTCGAAGGCTCTGGAGCTTCAGCATCATCATATTAAGCTAGTTCCTTTTCACCATGCATACCATAACCATTAGTTTTCATGACCTTGACTCAGGGAATTAGTTTCACTAATACCCCCCCCCCCCGAGGGCATGAAGAGATTCGTACCTTGGCATACCTAGCCTCAATTATGATTGATGCATTAGATGGAGGAAGTGTTTGAAATTTTAGATACCTGCATGGAAATAAAGATCCAAATATGTTAGGATAATATCATATGATTCTCAATAATAACATGTTTAGGAGGAAACATTCTTGACTGTTGAATACATTTAAACAGGTGGGAAAATTGGTATGAAGCATAAGCCTAACAGATGATCTAACTATCAATGAGAGCCACCAATATTCTGTCTTTGAATTATATCATGTAAAACATAAAATCATAATTATTTTACTTGAAATCATCAAAAAATGTACCATTTAATGGGTTACCATGATCGGCGATGTTAAATTACCTTTAAATATTTAACACCCTCTACACTTCATCATACTTTACGTTTTAATTCAAGATTCTAGTGACAACCTAAACAAGTGGGAAAAATTTTCTACTAGGGATTTTAACTAGGCTTAGTTCCACCTATGAATTGAATTGTGCTGCGATCCATCCCACAACCCATGAAATATCCCTATAATTCTAAATGAGGCATTTCTATTGTATATATACAACAAAAAATGGAAAACCCTTTATAGTATAGGGGAAGCTAATTTTTTGTACATACCCTATACTAGTCTAGCCACTATAAAAAAATTTCCCTGGCCTCACAATTCAATTGGTCTCATAGACCATAAGTAGATATATTGTTTTCCACATAGCAAGGATGCTATCCAGGTTAGTCTTTGCATCAACTTTGTGGTTGAACGTAACCCCAACAAGTGTATTGTACCTTCTCCACTATAGGCCAAATGTGTCGGGGGTGCCTCGATTATCCACGACAAGACATACAATAGGGAGCCTACAAGTGGTATCATATCCCACTAGTTTTATAAAATCATTCATCCACATTGTATCATAGATGTCACCCCTAGGAAAAAGATGTTAGTTATGTGATTTATTTTCTATATTGAAAATATCGTGGTCTAACAACGGTTTCTTTTTAGCATCATGTCATGTTGTATTTAGTGGGATTAACACATTATACATTTCCACAATTATGGTAGTTCTATATATTTTGTATACCTCCCATAGGTTGATTCCAACATTACCATGTGTTAAGTGAAATGATTTTTTCTGTGGACTTTATCGAGTCGGAAATTCGAGGATGATATATGGGTTATTATAAAAATTGGTTTTTCCTGCCTAAACAACATCATAGACATGGCTGCCTTGTATCTTTTTTTTTAATTTTGTGAATGTCTATAACACCCAATATTCCCACATCCACTCGGGCCTAACTTCCCCTCTAGAATGGAAATATCAGTCCTCCTTTCAACTGTGGTTCTTATATTTCAATGAAGCATGGAAGGTTGGTTCATAACAATGATTCCTCAATTATTAGATGCGTTGCTTAAAATCCAGAGTGAAACTAATGTGATTCATAATATATCTAATTGGAACAATTCACTTCTTAATATAATCACCTTTGGATGAGATGTTGGTTTAAGGGAAGATGATATGATTCACGAACCAGGATGTAGGGAAATAACTATGATCCTCAGGGATAAAGGAATCCTTCAAAATAATGTGATCATATAATGGTAGGTAGTCACTTTATTGGTACTAATATTGGTATGATGCCAAACACTTCTCCAGATTTGGAAGAGTAGAATCAACCATGTTGTACTACAATATCCTAACAGCTTTGACCATCTCATAGGAACGTGCAATAACTTATTCAGTGGAAGTCATAAGGGTCGCCATTAAGAACCTAAAAGAGGCCCCATTTTCCCACATTGAGATCAAATATTGAATTGGAATGTTTAAAATTTCAACTTAAAGAAATTATAATTTTTGGAAAAGGAAGGAACTCATGTAGCGCCTTCAACAAGGATCAACACACAGCACCTTCGGTTAGGTTCCATGGAAATCCCCTTCTATCAAGTTTCACATGCAGGAACTTCATATAGGTTTCACATGAAGCACCTTCACTCAAGTGGATTTACCTTTTGAAATTTGATCAGAGAGCTTAGTGAAAATGGAAGCACGAAAGACCATAGTGAACTACCTGAATGATGAGAGAAAAAATCACAAACATAAAATGTGAAGAAAATGAAAAATGGGGTAGTGATATTTATAGATGTCACTGACCTGTGTTGGGGGATCTCAGCACCTGTTCTGCACTGAGGACCTACGCACCATACCTTTGCGGCCACCTTGTGTGGAAGCCCTGCATGATTCACCAACACAGACTTCATAATATTTTCCTTTTTTTTACATTAGAACTAGACCCTCCTCTTTTGATCAGATCCAATCCAGGGGGGATTTTTTGTCACTCCATTTTGTTAAGTGGAGTGAAAATATTATAAATAATACTTTAATCATGTTAATGTGCCAAATATACCTTAGGAAAATCAAAGTAACTTGCCCAAACCAACCTGAGAAAACACCCCTGGGTGTAAAAAAGGTAAGAACATCCCCTATGCACTGTACTAAATGACATTTCTCCCCTGCATAGGTCACCCATGCCAAGCACCTATGAACGATATCTATGTAGGTACACTCCTTTGATCAAGGTATCCTATTTTTCTATAAATAGGACCCTAGGGTACCTAATTTGAATAAATATAAAATCAGAAGAAAACCCCAATCTATGGTTGTGCATCCCCTTTTCCTAGGTCTCCAAAATCCCTTAGGTATCTTTCTCAAACCTGCGAGAAGAGAGAATTAAAGGTAATTAGTTATAAAAAAGTACCATTAGGGTCTGAAACACAAGACACCTGTATGAGGACCCTTCCCTTCATAACTAAAAAACCATATACATGAGGCCCCTTCCCTTACTAGGGACCTATGAAAGACCCACTAGGGAAACCTAATGAGAATCATGGTGCCTAGGATAAATCCTCACCCAGGTGTTGTTATCGAGGTGTTTTCTTTCCCAAGGCATACCCAAATCTCACAGGCCTATACCTCCTATGTGAAGAACTTATAGTTTCTCCCAGGCCCTGTGTGAGGCACCTCTACCCTCTAATCTAGGACTTGTGTGAACAAAAATTTGAGCCCTCTTCCAAGACACCAATGTAAGAGCTCCTCGTCCTTTAGATCCCTCACCCAAGGGGGGGGGGATAATTTGAAACCTCCACTGAAGCCTCCAAAATTGATATACCATAAAGAGGGGAACAATAGAGTGTCTCCAATTTGGAATTTCATTCCTATAGTCATATTTTTCCCATAATTTCCCTAAAAATGAATATGGTCCTAGGGGTAAATGTGGATTTTCATTCTTACAGTCATGAGAACCCCATCATAGGGGATAATGCTGGGGAGTTCTTGGTCTTTGCTACTAGGACTAGGACCATGTACTTCCCTAGTTGTATCTAATACCTAGAGCCCCGATTTTTAGGTGGGGAGGGTGAGGATCACACTTGACTTTACTTTTTACAAGGAATGACATCCTCCTCTCCCACTATGGGACTTATTTTTGGAATCCTCCACATGAGTAATACACTATGCATTTTTGAAGGATGTTACACTATCAATCCTCATTTCTACTTTAGGGTCGGGTCTATATGTGTAGTCATATATGAATTTCATATATATTAATATCAAATAGTGGTTGGGAATCAGAGATAATCCCGTCTCCTGTAGGCCCATCCTCTTCCACCAACGGATGAGGAAAAGTGTGTGGTTTGCTAGATCTTCAACGTCCTATTGTCTTTAACATTATAGAATGACTCATCTTGAATCATGTGGACATAGATCTTATTCATAATCTTGGAATACACATAGTCCAATTCATGTTTTATAAGTTAACCTTCTTTCAAATCTTCCCCTCTCCTTTCTCCTTTTGGTTTTCATGGGTCCTCATGTCCATGTATGCAGCCTCTTGGAAAAGAAGATAGTGTGGTTTCCTTGTCCTTAGGTAAAATTTTGTTTATCACAATGAGCATGAATCACATGGTATTAGAGGTTAATTATGGTCATTCCATCCACATGATCCCAAACCTAAATGGGTCTCTTACTTGGTATATGCCTCAATATGTCATCTATGGGAATCCTCCTCAGGAGTAAGCCCCAAACCAAACTAATTTGTGGGAATCATTCCAAGTGTAATCTCTAACCAGTTACAAGGGAATCCTAATCAAGAATAATCTCCAAAATTCAACCTTTGTTCATCCTTATCAGGATTAAGCCCCAACCGAACCACACTCAATCAATTCGGGAATAATCCTTAGGCATGAGTCCCAAAAAACATCAAACAATTCGAGTATCCTCTTCAAGAGTAATCCCCAAATTGAACCCCAAAACTATATGAGTCAATAAACTTCTTATGGCCCCAAATTCATTCATCAGGGAATCCTTCTGAGGAGAAATCCCCATCTTAATACTCTCAAAGGGTTGTACTACCCTACAAGACAAAATCAAGGGTCTCCATAAATGTGATCCCACATCACTGATCTATGTAGTATTTGATTATTGTTCAATTGGAATACGTAGGAAGCCTCCCTAGGGTTCAAATTAAACACACCAAATCAACCCTATTATCTCTTGGACACATTCCCAGTAGGGTATAATTAAACAGGAAAATTATTATCCCTTCCAAGTTCCCTAGGTCGCTTCAACATAAGTCCCACACCATACCTTGACTAGGCACATCTCACATAGAATCTCCCCCCATATGATGTTAAAATATGAGTTTTAGTCCTTATCACATGAAAATAAAAGGTATTATGTGAACGATTAAGTATCACCAAGCTATATGGGTTTTGATTCCTTTTACAAGGAAACACAGGTAGCTTGTCAAATGGGTTTGATCCCAACATCAAAACAACTCTCATCTCCCTAGATGATTATCCACTCCAGAGCACCCAACTATAAATCTATAAAACCATCATTATCGTAAAAATAAATAAATAATATCTAATCATTATATAAGAGGATACCATTGATGGTGAACCTCAGGTATATACATACATATCTATTAGTGAAGAAACTCAGATATATACAGATGATTCTATGTTCCATACATGGTAATAATTTATTTCTAATTAAATGGTGACTAATATCATACTTTGGAATTAATAAATGAATCATTAACATGTCTTAAATCCATAATAGAGTCCCAAAGTAGGAAATAATTCCCCTCAAAAGGTTGTGATGAGCCCAACCTCACATCCTCTCGACCAATGTGAGTTGTAAAGAATCATTGATAAAATTTCCAAATGAGCACCTAACTTTGGAAAGTATGTCCCTATGGATAAGAAAACCTTTGGTTTTTCCATTTCCTTGAACAAACCCATTGAAACCCATTCATAAATAGTTAACCTAATGTGAATGATTGCATAAAACTCAAACCCATGAAATCAACCATCGAACAAACATTATTATCTCTATCAGAAAAAAATGGATAACATTATGTGAATGAATTAAATATGGAACCACCTTCAAAATATAAAAAGGATATACTTACCAGTCCATATTAGACCATTTTTTTCTTGAATCAAACTTATTTATGTCAGAAAGAGTGACCCACTGAAAGATCCCATCAACCAGCGGCAAATTTTTCCTCAATAGAGATCACTTATATCTCTATAATCCTCAACAAAATTATACTAGAAACAAATTTTTGAACATGGACCATGGTTATTCCTTGAATTTTTCCCATATAACTACTCCTTATCTGAGAACCCCCAATAGCATGGATTTTAATTTACTTTTTTCATGTTCAAAGTATGATGAAACATTATTTTATAGGTAATAAATATATCACTCATCATTTTCATGAACCGTGGTCCAAGCTGTATGACCTAAAAATGCAAGACAATATGTCATCAAAGTCACTTGATGTTAAACTATACAATAAAAAAATCATCACATGACATTAAAATTCAATCATACCCTATTTACTGAGCATATGATTCATTGGGAAACTACATTAGGAAACCTCATATCACAAATGTAATGAACCATACCCAAACAACCACCCAAACAGTGCCAAGCGGGTTTGGTGTTACTAAATTAGGCGCACCTCCCTGAACTCCAAAGGCTGCCAAGTAGTAGTGAGGGTCTTATAGGTATAGTGGGGATGCTATACCCTCTCAGACGATAAAGATAGTACTAGTCCAAGTATAATAATAACGATAGAGGGGAAAAAATGACTCAGCAGACTCAAACCAGACCCGCAAAGCTGAAGCACAATCAATATCGATAAACAACATAAGAAATAAATAGAACAACAACAACAAAAATAAACACAACATCATGCTAACCACTTCTAACTACTACTGAACAATAAAACATGCATATAAAGAAAGTCATATATGTATTTATATATATAAAGGGTCCAATGGATAAATAGATGTAGCTACATAACAAGTAAGCATGCTAATACTAGATGAAAACAAAACAAGATGAACTCCAGCTAGATAAGACCTCAAGGTCCATACTCTCTCCATGCAACAATTAATGCAGCCCAGCTCTAGAAGCTGGCCATATTCTTGTACGCAAATCCATAAAGTTTGCACACATCCTGAAGGGCCCATGTAGGGTGAGAGAAAAATATCAGTAGAATACCACCCAACTGTGTGTACCTAATATAAGTCTTTCAGAAGGAATGCATATATAAGGAAAACAATAAACAATACGATGCACAAATAAACACAAACTCCACTGGTGCTCAGTGGCCACCATGGAGTGTCACCTGCTTCGGCCAATGTTGGAATCTTTATCATGTAACCCGACACCATTTTCCCATGACACTGCGTGTCTAAATAACCGACGTCCTGATGGCACACCCAAGAATAGTAACCCGACACCTTGTGCCTCCAAACACCTCATGCCTCAAGTATCGACATCCCGAAGGCACGACCAAGAAGTAACCCGGAGGAACAACGATACCTGTCCTCAAATAACTAACCGGAGGGACAGCGATGTCAGCCCTCAAATAAAGTAACCGGAGGGATGACAATATCCACCCCCAAATAAGTAACTGGAGGGATAATGATATCGGGACTCAAATCACGGTGAGCCTCATCCCCCTCCCGATAGCCTCAAAGTTATCCCCTGGAGGCTCTTCACCTCCCACGTGGATTTCTATAGCAAGCACCCCCAACCAAAATATCTAAACCACATCTATGTGGGCCTCTACCCACACAAGTGGTCAAAACCACCTCATCACAGAGTATCTCTGTGTGCACAATACTCGAGGTTCCGAGAGAGTGGTAATCACCAAAATAGTACCTAATCCACCACACATCTGACACCTCATGTCCCTGCGACCATGACGCTCATTTCTGATGACCTTTCCATCCAAGGAACTCGGCCCATGACCATCCTGACAGTCATCCTACCTCAAGTCGACGTCCATGACGCCCAATCCCATGGTTAAAACCACCTAAAGTAACCTCAGGCCATGCCCAACCTGACAGTCATACTGCATAAAGCCGACATCCATGATGCCAAATCCCGTAGTCAAGACCACCCAATTAACTCTGTCCATGCACATCACAACCCGAAGGTTCCAGCATTTGAAAAATCACCCATCACATATATAATCACATTTTAAAAGAACAGATGACAGGAAAAAACATCTAAATAGATGAATTGCACTAAGAAAGTGTTGTCCCATACCATCATTGAAGTTTCTACGTTCTCCAAAAATTCATATCAAGGTTTAAATAACTAAACCTAACAGTATGACCAATACATTTCATGTATTATCATTTTCCAACCCCTGCCAAAATTCTCCATGTGAGCAACAACCTCTTGCCCAACCCTGCTCAATCAAGACATGACAAAGGGGATACCCAAAGGTGTACCATAGGTGTAATAAACAACTTAAGATGCAATAACAGATAAATTAGGGTCTCTCTCAAAATACCCCAAAATGCGCCATAGGATACGCCACATAGATGCCCACGAAAACACTAACGAATATTCGCACCAGCTACCTCATACTAGTACGATGATACTTTTTCGATATCAGCCTCCAATTAGGATTAAAATGTGGTAGATTTAAAAAAACAAAACCAATCAAACCACAAAGACTCGTTCTAGGACAGAAATCAAGAAGAACAGATCAAGAGGAATCAAGGCCTTACCCAGGGGGTTCCAACATATCAAACGGTGCTCGAAACGGAGTTCAGGCGAAGATCTGGGAGGGATTTTAGGTCTGATCATCTCTCCCCGCACAAGCCACCAGAGGGATGAAGAAAAGAGAGAAGAATTAGAAATCCGGAGTGGCCCGGAACATAAAAACCCTAATGTTAATTGGCTGAATCATTAACCTGCACGGTTTAGTAAACCGTGTGCCAACCGTGCAGTTGCCGCTGCCTCACCCAGGAACATCGCATGACCAACCCGCACGGTTTGGAAAACCGTGTGCCGCCCGTGCGGGGCCCACTATCTCACCCAGAGACTTTGCACAGTTTGTCCTCACGGTTTGTTCAGACGATGTGACAACTGTGCACACCTGGATGACCTCCCCAAATTCAAAATTTTAACCCAGAATTGTCCAATTTCTATAGTTTTCCCAGAAGCGAGTCAGAATTCAAATAGGGTTGGGATTTTGAACTGTTACAAAAACCCGGGTTCTGAAAATCTCCCCACCTTAACATAGCTCGTCCCCGAGCTATCAAGCGAAACCTGAAGATGGAACCAAACATTCCACCCCGATCAATGCAACTCAGACTTCCCCAGTCACAATGTTCTGGAAAAATTTTTAAAGGGGATCCCCACTTTAGTAATCACCTACAAAACTCAAAATAAGAAAAGGTTTGCAAACTTGTGTTCTGGAATCAAGCTCCTCCTATGTAGCATCATCCCCCATGCCCCTTATTGGAGCTCCCATGTAGTTTCTAACACCCAAACGTATCTCACACCTCATCGGTGTCCGCCTCCACGAGGTCCTACATCCCATGGATGATCAAAACGAACATGGTTCTGACCACCTCAAGTAACCCGCATCCTCGATGCCCTGATGCCCATGGAACCTCATGTAACCCGCATCTTCGATGCCTCAATGCCCAGGGCACCTCAAGTAACCCTCATCCATGATGCCTCGGTGCCCATGGCTCCTCATACATATACATATATAAAAAATCACACACCTGATATGGAACCAAACCCACTGACCAACATCTAGTCAACCCCGCTCAGGCCATGCCCGTCCTGACAACCAACGTTGCCTCAAACCGACTACCGATTTGCCCAATCCCGGTGATCAAAATCACCTCAACCGATAGTACCTTCCTGCTCTCAAAAGAGCCAGATCCAAATTCCATACCACATGCAATTATACAAATATACAAAGCATGGCATAACACATTTCAATAAACATGTAATTGTGTTACGAATTTCAACAATTCACATTTCAGAGCATACAAAGCATGGAAATTGATTTTTATTCACATGGCACTATCACTTCACAAAGCATATGTGTAATTATGAAATTGAAATACCCTAAAATGTGCCTATCAAAATCCAAGCAAACAAGACTCGCAATACCAGGCCAAGGTCCAATTCTCCCTTACCGTACTAGGTCAAGGGTTACATATCACAATCAGTAACATCACACACCATGTGAGCCACCGAGGTGGAAATCATATAAACTATAATCTCAGAAAAAGTAATCAGGAATTCCCACCCATGGGAACTAGGTCAATCCCTCGTACATAGGGCTGCAGGCACCCAAGAACATGCTAGAAACCCAATTCCAGTAACAACCTATCTTCAATCTACCATAACCCAAATAGTAAAACCAACATAAATAAAAAAAAGTATCTAACTCATTAGTATTTATCAAGGAACTGCTACTAAATCCCACTCAAGAACACCGCTAAAGCCACTTTGTAATGACCTTGACCCGAACAACCACCCGAACAGTGCCAAATGGGTCGGGTGTTACTACCAAAGGTGCACCTACCTGAATGCCAAAGGCTTCCGACTAACAGCGAGGGTCTTATAGTTATAGTGGGGAGGCTATACCCTCTCAGAGGATAATAATGGTACTAGTCCGAGTATAATAATAATGATGCATCGGAAAAAATGTCTCAATATACTTTAAACATAACCACAGAGTGGAAGAACATTCAATATCGATAAATAGCGAAAGCAATAAATATAACAACAGCAGCGGAAATAAACACAACAACACGCTGACCACTTATAAATACTACTGAACAATAAAACATGCAACCAAAAAAAGTCATACATGTATTTATATATAAAAAGGAACCAATGGCTAACCAGATGTAGCTACATAACAAGTAGTCATGCTAATACAGGAATAAAACAAAACAAGATAAACTCCAACTAGGTAAGACCTCAAGGTCCATACCATCTCCATGAAACAACTAACGCATAACAGCTCCAAAAGATGGCCTTATTCCTGCACACAAATCAACAAAGTCTTCACACATCCTGAAGGGACCATGTAGGGTGTGAGAAAAATCTCAGTAGGATACCACCCAACGGTGCATACCTAATATAGGTGTTTAATAAGACATGTATTTATAAGAAAAACACTAAACATTACGATGCATAAATAAATACAATCTCCACTAGTGCTTAGTGTCCACCATGGAGTGTCACATGATTCGGCCAACTCCGAAATCTCTATCGTGTAACCCAGCACCATGTGCCCCTGACACCGTGTGTCTCATGTACTGACGTCCCGAAGGCACGCCCAAGAATAGTAACCCAGCACCTTGTGCCTCCTGACACCTCGTGCCTCATGTACCGATATCCCGAAGGCACGCCCAAGATGTAACTCGGAGGAAAAATGATGCCTATCCTCAAATAAATAATCATAGGGACAAAGATGTCTTCCCTCAAATAATGTAACTGGAGGGATGATGATATCTTCCCTCAAATAAGTAACTAGAGGGACAATGATACCTGCCCCCAAATCACGGTGAGCCTCAGCCCCCAATCCGATAGCCTCAAAGCTATCCCTTGGAGGCTCCTCACCTCCCACATGGATTTCTATGGAAAGAAATCCAAACTAAAATAGTGAAACAACATCTACGAGGGCCTATACGCACACAAGTGGTCAAAACCACCTCATCACAGAGTATCTCTGTGTTCACATTACCCAAGGTTCTGGGTGAGTGGTAATCAACAAAATAGTACTTAAGCCACCACATATGTGACTCCTTGTGTCCCTGCAAGCATACTGATCAAGTATGATGGCCTTTCTATCCAAGTAACCTGGGCCATGCCCAACCTAAAAGTCATCCTGACTCAAGAAAATGTCCATGATGCCCAATCATGTGGATAAAACTCCCCTATGTAACCTCATGCCAAGCCCAAACTGAGAGACGTATTGCCTCAAGCCGACGTCCATGACGTCGAATCCCATGGTCAAGACCACCCATGTAACTCAGGCTACTCCCATCACAACCCGAAGGTTCCAGCATATTCAAAATCCCACATCATTTATATAATCACATTTTAACAGAACACATGATATGAAAAACCATCTAAATAGATGAATTTCACTAAGAATGTGTTGTCCCATACCATCACTGAAGTTTCTAAGTTCTCCAACAATTCATTTCAAGGATTTAATAACTAAACCTAACAGTTTAAACCGATAAATTTCAAGTATTATCATTTTGGCACCCCTGGCCAAAATTCCCCATGTGAGCAATGACCTCTCGCCTGACCCTGCTTAATCGATAGAGAACAAAGGGCATACCCAAAGGTGTCCCATAGTTGTAATAAACAACTTTAGATGCAATAGAAGATAAATTATGGTCTCTCCCAAAATACCCTAAAATGCGCCTTTGGATGCCCCGCATAGAAGTCACCAAAAACACGAGAGAAGATACACACCACCAACCTCGTACTAGTAAGATGATACTCCTTCGATATCAGCCTCTAATTAGGTCCAAAACGTAGTAGATCTACAAAAGAAAAAAACCCGCTCAAACCAAAAATACTCTTCCTAGTACAGAAATCAAGAAGAACGACTCTAAAAGAATCAAGGACTTATTGAGGGGGTTCCAGCGGATTAAATGATGCTTGAAAAAGAGTTCGGATGAAGATCTGGGAGGGATTTGAAGGTCCGGACGGCTCTCCCCACACGAGCCACACGAGAGTGGAAGAAAAGAGAGAAGAATAGGAAATCCTGAGCGGCCCGGTACTTTAAAACCCCAATTTTATGTGTTCACATGGTTAACCCACACAGTTTATAAAACTGTGCGCCAACTGTGTGGTTGCCACTGCCTCACCCATGAACATCTCATGACCAACCCACATGGTTTGGAAAACCGTGCGCCGCCAGTGCAGATCCCACTGTCTCACCCAGAGACTTTGCACAGTTTGTCAGTATGGTTTTATCAGACCATGCACCAACCGTGCGCACCTGCACGACCTCCCCAACTTCAAAAGTTTAACCCAGAATTTTCCAATTTCTCTAGTTTTCTCAGAAGCGAGTCAAAATTCAAACAGGGTCAGGATTTTCACCCGTTCCAAAAACCCAGGTTCTTTTAACAATCTTCGGATTACTCTCGTGATATGATTTCCTAAATTCATTAATATCATTCACAGGGCTTCAAAAATTATTTTTTACATTGAGTAACCTTTTTCCTTACCGTATGACACTAAACTATATGGTTAAAATTGCTCTTATTCAGTGTAAAAATTCAATAACTACATTAAACTCGATTCATAACATTATAAAATACGTTGTGATTCCTAGATCTCTAGTATTGGGTCTGGCCAAAGTATTTATTTTTTCATATTGTGTCACCTTTGTCCATACCACATTATGTTAAACTGCATGACCGATGTCCTTTTTGCATGACCCTAAACTTCATGCCTTTTCCAAAACTATTTATGGATTGATTCTCATTCTAATGAGATACACAGTGATGTCTTGATCATATATATTGATCCATTCTCCACAATATCAAAATAACCTTTTCCTTCCTTTTATTATCCTCTATGTATTGAAAAAAACCTTTTTTACTACTTGTTTCTCACAATGATATAGATTGTGTGGGCATAGGAGTTTTTGAAACAGCTTTCCTACATGATAAAGGAATATTAGTTCACATTAAGGTTAACATGGTCGTGGATGAATGAACATAAAATTATACCAAACCATATTTATCATATGATGATAAACTATATGGTTGATGTCTCTTGCATGATGTGAATATCAATGAATACATTTGGTTTGATTTTTTCTTTGAAGAGATATGTAGTGAAACTCGAATCCTACATTCTGATCCAACTGTATTATGAGAAATTATCCAACCCTCATTAGTTTTATCCAGATCTACACAAGAGGGTCTGATATGGGTCCTCACCCTACTCATGAGCCCACATTAATAAAAGAGCTGCTATACACACAAGAATTAAATTAGCGTGGGGTGTTTATCTAAGAACAATGTGTGGCTTGATTCTCACTTTAATGGGATATGTACCGATGCCCGAACCTTATGTCATAGGCCCATCCACAAAGAAACCTCTTTGCCACACATGTGCAAGACCTGTGTAGGGAAAACATTCTCCCCATTATTGTATATTTTTAATATGAAATGATTCTTTCATATTTAGGCATTTCCCTCCCACTATCCAAACACTGTGTCTGGGGAAATATAAATATCTATAACATTTCATTAACCATTAGTAAAAAAATATCTTTTTTTAATACAACTTTATCTGAAAATACAGTAATGTTCCCAATTTCTATTTTCATAAGTATCCAACCAAAAGGCCCTATCATCTATAGGATTTTGTTGTTTTACTATGCATTGATACACCCACAGTTATCTTCTCATAAGTCACCCACCAAAAGGGCCTATCAACCGGTGGAACATTTTTACATGAAAGAGGCCTCTTATATCACTGTTATCCTCAACAACATTATATTGGTAACCCTCTTTTTGAACATTGGTCCATGTTAATTCCTTATATACTTGTCCCATATCACCTTTTGAATCCAAAAACACCCATATTAAAGCTTACAACCTTCCCCCATCATGCCTGAAAATGATGGAACATTATTGGATAGATTACCATGAAAGGGAAAATGTAACGCCCAAAGATTTCATATTATGTTATCTCTTAAATGTAATTTAATAACTTGTGCTACACACAACACCGAGTTCCAGCGCATCACGACTTACCAAACAAATCGTTCAAAAAGCAGTTATGAATAATATTAACTGAATTTTGAATTTTACATACTCCATATAATTTTAGAATCCATGTTATGTGATTCTTAGACACAATATAAGAACAAAATCATTTTTTTCCAGATAAATGAATTATTTTTCAAAAAAATGCAATTTTACCGCCTTTTAATGGAAAACAATTTTTAAAAAAAATATTTGAAATTTTTATATTTTAAATTTAATTTAATAAAATTATTCTTTAGAAGCGGGACATAAATTATTATTTTTGGATAAATTCTTTCCATTATTCAGATAACTTTCATATTTTGATGAATATTGAAAAATACTAAATTTTAATTGAAAACAACTTTTTTAATTGATATAATTTATAGTGTAAAATTATGAATTTGAATGGTTTGGATGGATAATTAGAACATATTTTTATTTTTTATTACAATTTAGTTCATTATAATTAATTTCACATTTAAAGTTGACATAAAAACATGTCAATCTTTTAATATTTTTTACTTTTTAAAAACCCAGTTTTTGGTTTTGACAATGGGAATTAATTTTAAATTAATTAATGAAACATATATGTTTTGAATTTGGTAAAATAGAATTCATTTTTGAATTAATAATATCAAAATTATCTTAGGGTGATTTTTTTTGTATTTTTCTAAAAACATTAAATTTTTGATGAGTAGTGAAAAACACTACGTTATTGTTTAAAACTGACTTTTTATTTAAATAATTATTTATTTTATTTAAATTTATTTTAATTAAAAATATATATAATACCTATATAAGGTAAATTTAATTCATTAGATCCATGTTTTAATAAAATTGGATGTATAAAATTTTATTGAACTTTTTTACGTCTTTTACCCAACTTCTCGGCACATTTGCCAATTTGCATAAAACGTAATTTTACCGATTATGTGAATTTAATTTCAAAAATTAGAGAGACATGGTTGATATTTTTATGTAAAATTTGGATCAATAAGATGAATATAATTTTTGGTGAATAATAACTTTTGAATTTTATTTACCATAGTTAAAGGTAAATAGGGTAATTAAAGGTAAAAATGATATTATAATTACCCTAATTCATATCCTAATTCTATTAGACTAGTTTATTTCATACAAAAAACACCGTTCGAATAAAATATGATCCTTTTGGTTGACATGGATTAGATTAGGGCATTTAGTATTATTTTATTTAAAAAAGAGTTAAAAGTGTTAAATTTAAGGTTTAATAACTAAATATTTTTTAATATTGGGTTATACATAACATAAATTCTACTATAAATATTCATTAGAAAGATAAAAAGGTTTCGTACATATCAGTATTTTATTTATTATTTTTAGACATTAAATAATTAAATTTATTTATGACACAATGATGATGTAGTGATTACCTTATTATTGAGATATTAAAATAAATTGTATTATAAATAAAAAAATAAATTTAATTTTAGGATTTTGATGCCATCTATGAATTTTATTGATTAATATGACATTTTAGGGTTGATTCCATGATTTTTTAAAGTAATCATGCTGTTATGACTTTCAAAAAAACCAAATTCTAAATATTTTCAAAATCAACATAAATGAGTTTTTAAAACAAATACTATATTATTAAATGATAAAATATTTCTAAAAATCTAAAGCTCATCTAAATTACTTATATAACTATAAATATGTCATTAATAAACCACTTGGGCTTCGCTTAGATTTTTATGGTATTTTTATTAACCATTTATTATAATAATACAAGAATAGATGGTAAAAGTTAAAATATTTAACTAAGAGTTAAATCTAGAAGATAAATTGAATATGATTGAAAATGATTGTATAATAAATTGAATATGGTTGTATAATAAATTAGGAATCTAATATTATCGTATAATAAATTAATATTTTATGCTTTTCCTAAAGTAACCCTCACATCTCTTACAAAAGGGTACTTCCCCTTCTCTCAAAATCACACATCCAAAGCCATTCGGATCATCCAAACCCTAGCCTAATCTCTGCTAAAATTTCCTCAATTCAACCTAGAGACCATCCCTTGAGTATAAAGCCAACCTAAGGAACCCTTTTTTTCAAATCAAAAGGATATACCGAAAGAAGAGATAATTATTTTATCACCTCATTCAAATTTCTTTTCTTCTTCCACTTTATTTTTCTTTGTTATTTCCATAAAGAGATAATAACTCTAGTACCTTCTACATACTGTGATGTTATTATAAATATGGTACTACCATATTCATTATTATATCCATCCTATGAATGATAATTTCACCATACATCCGTACGTACAGCTTACCATCTCCATGCCGTAGTGTAATTTTTTATTCAGCACTATGTTATTTGGATGAATATAATGATGATTAATATGTATATAAATAATGAAAATAACATGATAATGTTTTTTTACAATTAATATACCTTCCAATTCCACACCTATTAATCATTAAATAAATGATAACATTGCTCATGTATATGTACGACTTATCATCTCCAAGACGCGATGAGATTCATTTCCATGTTCCCCATTCAAGGATAATTTGAAAAATAAATATTATTAATAATTATGTAATAAATGAAATAATAATGCTACTGGATATATATATATTTATTTATTTATTTACATATATATTATTCACTTAGTTTCGTTCAATACAATATGAAAATGGAAGCAGTATTTATTCGTACGTATGATCTATTGTATCCATAAATGGTGTTTTCCATTTCATATATCTATCTATTATACATATTTATATTCTAAAAATATATGATATATAAATCATTTTATATATTCTGGAAGAATTTAAATCATGATCTAAGTGATACGACCAAGAATAAGATGTTAAAACACGTACGATAAAGAAAGTAATTATTACCCAAAATATTAATTTAACATGGATATTATTATTAAATGGGTAGTATAAAGTCATAAATGAATCATGTATGATATCATAAATTTTAATATGGTTCTGGAATAATTTAATAGCATACAATGGTCATTATACAAGAGGTAAAACGTACCCTCGACCAAAGGGAAGTACAATGCAAGGGTTAATTCCTGAATCTCATTATTATCCGCGATTGTTTATGTGTAAGTATTTCCTAGGACATTTTTATCATCCATGTCCATGTTTTATAAAGCATAAAATAACTTTACTAAAGAATTATTGATTATTTACAATGAATTTATCAATAAATTTACAATGAGTATAAAATTTATATATATTTAATAATGTATTTAATATTATTTATACTCTCCAATTTGATAGATAGGTTATAACTATCACATTAAATAATAATATTTGAATAGTGTATCGTGGATCGTTTAAACTCAGTGTGTAATGCAAGATATCGAAGAAATAAAATTAATTGAAGATAAATATTTTCTAAAATATTGGTGTCTTACAAGTATGTTAAATGGTGTTATTATCTCCTTTTACTTCTATCACTCCGCTTTCACTTGTAGAGATACCAAGTATAAGTACATGGCCTTAAAAAATTACATAAACTTCAGTTTTAGTCATGTATTTACATTATTTCAATTTGATAATATCATTAGCTTTAGAGTTTTAGAGAGTTAGGTCACAACTCATACATTACAAAACCACATAATAAATATTGTACACTTTTTATTAGTATCCATTTATCTATAATATGATACTTTTAAAATAAATCATGATTTCTTTCATTGAAAATATTCTTGAATTTCAGCATTAATTCTTCCATTACATTATCCATCCTTAAATCCTTTGAAAAATATTTAAAAACTAGGGATGAACACAAAAATATTATCAGGCTATAAACAAAAAAGAAATTTTTTTTCTTGTGAAAATATGAAAACCCATGAAAAATTTATCATAAATTAATTCTTTCCACCCTTAAGAAGTAGTTAATACTTTCTTTTGAAAATAATCTCACTGATTACCCTTTTTGTAATCACGATATTACCATAAAAACCATTGAAATCATAGATAACACATAAAGTAATCTTGGGACTTCATTATACTTTTCATTGTTATAAAAATAATAAAAATGAGGTCTACATTCATATATTTCAATTTTACAAAGGGAATAACCAAATAGTCAGCTTCAATACCCAATGCATTGGTGGGATATCCTAGACCAACCCGTCGTTGTTTTTTCATGGAACCACAATTCACTGTTTTATAACACAATAATTGGTTTATAATGTAACCATAACTCAGATTTTCAAGTACCATTAAAAAATAATTCCACATAAAATCATTCAATTTTTAACATTTCACTCATAAAATTGTATTTTCACTCATAAGAAAAAATTTCAAGATACTGAAATAATGAATCTGTTTTCAATAAAAAATACAGAAAAATGGAAAAAATGGTTTTATATTTATTTCAAAATAATGAAGGATTATATAGGAATACTAATATTAATATGGGTCATAGCGGTGGGGGAATTTGTTTCTATTTATACCTTCAAAATAACATTCCTTTTATTGTATGTAATGAAATTTAAACATTCGGTATAGAAAATGTAAAAAGATTAATTTTTTAAAACCATTGAATAAAATAATTAATAGGCATAAAATTAATATTATAATTATTTTATATACATTAACACAAAAAATAATATTAAAGATATTTACATGGAACAAAATATTTTGAAATTAAATATTTAATAATTTAAAAATATATTTTTAAATCAATGTATCCCATAACACTTTGAAACATTTAAATCATAAGACCCATGAAGTATTAAAATTTAACAAAAAAATAAATAGTATATGAATAAATAAATTAATGATATGATAATTGAAAAGGGTTTTTATATACACCTCATAATATAAGGTGAGACTATAACATAAAAATATGCCTCAAAGAAAGAAGATTGAGACAAAGTCCCTTATCCTGAGTCTCACATGTCGCATGTGTATTTATCATCCTAAATAATAAACTTATTTAAATTATTAAATTTATTGATTAATTTTTTTATGTTTACTATTAAATTTATTACACTTATTACAATTTTTTATACAAATACTAAATCAATTAAGTTTATGTAGGGGGTTTTGACCATATTCGATTTATGTGTCAAAAATGGATTTGGTAGGTCCACTATAGACAAAGGAGTTATTTTTAAATCATATAAATAATAATAATATTTAAATAATTATCATATTAATTCTTTAATAAAACATATATATTACATTCTTGTCATGTGGTGTTGAAAAAGAAGAATAATAACATCTCTTTGAGGAGGAGATAATCAACACATCCAGAAATGATGTTTTCACTTTTTCAGTGTGTTGATAAGTTAGGAAATAATGTAATATATTATATTTTCACAAATATAATTATTTCAAAAATATAATATATATTTAATTTATATCACATTTTTTTATTAAATTTATCATTAATAAATTCCATGTAATGTGTGAATGAATCACTTCGCTTTGAGGAGGTAGTAGTCCACACGTTCACAAACGATGTTATTGTATTCCCAAAAAATGAAAATCATGAAGGTATGTGTTATATAATAATTATATAATAATAATTTAATACGAAAGATCATATATATATATATATATATATCATATTAAAATATCATTTCCATCATTATTCCCAACATTGACGGATTGTAATGGAAGAACGAACAACATCGGTTCGTGAGACAATAATCCACCGTACACACGAACGATGAATGTGTATCCCATTTGATGGAAGTGTGTGAATTTATAGGTCATAAAATTTAAATAAAATAATATTACTATATTTAATATACATATATTATTATATAATCATGTTATAAAAATAATTGAAGGGGTAGAGAAAGAAATAAAACAAAAGTGCTCGTTAAAGAACGTTACCTCTTCATTGGGTAACTCATTTTGGTTTGCACCAAAGGACTTATTGGGTTTTCTTTCATTACATAGTGATGATTATAGAATTATATGTGGGATTTTTAGAGTTTAATTTTACATGTTTTGGACTAGAAAAATGTCTTGATAGGTGTGAATAGATAGAAAGAGTGGATGCCCTTTTATAGTGTAGTGGCATTCTTGTATCTGCAAAATGGTAAGCACTAATGGGTTGTATTCCTTACAAAATTTTCCACCAATAATAAAAAATCTTCAATAAAATATGTTATATTATCAAACTAAATCCTTAAAATTGGTTTTGGATAATTTTCTATGCCATTTAGCCCCTCAAGATTAAATTTTAATCACTAAGTAATCTCATTTTTACATTAATCGCCAGAATTAATTTTAATTAATTTAACTAATTTTTTTGGTAAAAAAATACATTGAACTTACTATATATTATAAAAGACGATGATAAAAAATATTTAATCCATTTTTCCAAATTCCAATCACATAAAGGGCATACTTTAATTTAAAATTAATCCCATAAATGAGACGAGACAACGAGTTTTAATGTAAAAATGTTCCAAAGAATGAAATGATTATATTCCCAATTTCAATGTGAAATTGATTAAAATAAAATAAATTGTATTTATTGATGTATTATTGGACTAATTATACTTTAAAACTAATTTAAAATATTATTTATGAAGGTAAATAATTCATATTAAAATGCAGTTTTCAATTAAAATTCAATGTTTTTTACTATTCATCAAATAATGAATCTTCTCAGAAAACATCCAAAAATTATCCCAATGTAAATTTTTATATTAACACTAAAATATAGATTTTTATTATTCCACTTTAGAAAAAAAGTGGGAAACCAAGGTTCAAAAACAAGGGGACTGCTACTTGATTAAAGAACATACAAATTTATTAAACACAATACTAAGATTATTATAATTAGACAGTATATATAATTCTTGTTCAATGTACTAACCTTGGTGTACAGATCCATGATGATGAGCTCATCATGGTGATTGGCCATTATGTCCATTTTTTGTATGAATTCTCATAAATTTATTTTACCTTGGTTGAAGCCACGAGCCAGGACTCAGTCTTGATTGTCTAACCACACCTCTTGCAACTCCATGGCGTCAACCCGCAACCTTCTTTAATATATTATTTTGATCTCATATTTTGAAGCATTTACCACGACCTCCTTTTCAAGAATTTATTCTTTGGAATAGATGATGATATTTAAGTGCTCCCCGTCCTCCTCCTCCACTATTCTTGTTCTCCCACTTTGTTCTCCACCTTACCCGTTCTGAGAGGTCCTGCTTTGCTTGTTTCCACCCTTCTTATAAAACATAGTTTCCATTGGCTTAGGAATTATTGAATAATTCATGAGTCCCTTTGGTTTTCACCCTTGACCATAATACATTCCCCTGAGTCTCTATTTCTTTTCACCTTTCTTCCTTATAAGGCAAGGAATACCTTTCCCTTGAAATATTCCCAACCTATCCACAGATAATTGGATGTAACTTTCTACACTTAAATCCTCTTTCTCTTGATCTAATGTTTGTTCTGAAACATCTAAACCTTCAATGAGATTGCCCAACTCGACCAATTGGCCTTCATGGAGGGGGGGGGGACTCTTCCTAACTTACGTATTCTCCTTTCCTACTTCGGGGCCATTCTTCTTTCCCATACTCGTAGTGTTCAGGTGGGAATAAGGATTTGAAGTGAAAGTGTTTTGGTCTAATAGACCCAATACATTCACCACACCCTTCCTCCCATATACTTGAAGTGCAACTACAAAAACTACCACCTGAAATAAATTTTCAGAAGACTCGACCTCCAATCTGATTATATGCCCAGTGGACAGTTCCTTTGCTTATAGGGGAGAACTGACTATGATTTATAGTTCATTGCAGCTAGGATGTCCGAGGATATGACCCCCATTATCACCAATATCCTAAAACTGGAGGTGTATACCCAGGTCTTGTTTCAAATTATGGAAAACATCTTCCACCTTTGGATTGTCACTCGACCTTTTATCCTTGCACATGGGATCCGAATGATTAGTTTCCCCTTGATTCTCCCCAAAGATGCTATATTTTTATCAAATTTGTATTGTAATCTAGCAACAACCTCTACCACCTCTTGTTGAACATCATCAGCCTTGATGAATACAATCACGTCTCCCTTCATGGGAATGGGAGGTATATTCAGGAAATGATTTTTTTGATTTATACATGCTATTCAACATAACATTATTTTTAATTTAAAATTCCTATCTAATTAGTAAATAATAATAAATATGAAAATGACTTATTCTACCTTTACCTGTATTGTTACATTCTTCCCCCCTTTTGAAATTGTATCCTCACAATTTTATTCACTTATTAAACATGTGGCGGGTATCATTACATCATATCATTTTCATATTCCCATGTCTCTTATTCAACAATATGTTTTTCCATAGAACCTTAACCCAGTGAATTACCCTATTCCGCAACAATTGATCCTTATGGTCAATAATTTGAACTAGTTCTTCCTTATAAGAAATGTTCCCTTCCAGCTGAACTATTTCAATGATGAAAACATGAGATGAATCTGGTATGTACATACTTAACATTGAAACATAAAATACATTGTGTACCTGGGATAAATTCAGAGGAAAAGACACTTAGTGGGAAAATGATCCAACATTCTCTAGGATTTTATATAGACCAATGAACCTTGGAATAAACTTATCTTTTTACCAAAACTGATCACAATTTTCCATGGAGAAACTTTTAGTATGTCAGGATCACCAACCTCAAAAGAAAGATCATTCCTTGGGTAATATGCATAACTTTTCTACCTTCTCTGAGTTGTTCTCATGTTTATATATATCAACTAAACATTCTCCACCATTTCCTCTACCAATTCGGGCCCCATCAACTTTATTTCTCCTAATGATGGTGTCCAACATCACATTACAAATAATTCCTCAAGTGGTGTCATAAGTATAGTGGGATAAAAAATGTTATTATAATAAAACTCAACAAGAGAAAGATGTTGATCCCAACTTACCTGATAATTTACTGACCAAGAATGAATCATATCTTTCAAGGTTTGAATCGTCCACTCAGAATATCTATTAGATCGAGGTTAAAGAGTTTTACTGAAATTTAATTTATTACCCAATGAATTATGAAGTTCTTTCCAAAAATTAGATGAAATCCTAGGATAATGGTCTAATATAATGAAGATATTCACTCCATATTACCTAATAATATTCTTTAGATACAACCAATAATGATAATCTAAAGACGTTATATCTTGAATAGTAAGAAAATGTGTAGATTTAGTTAATCGATCAACAATAACCCAAATCACATTATTACCTCCTGATGTTCTTGGAAATCCCACACAAAAAACCATTAATATATTCTACCATTTCTACTCAGGTACTGGTAAAGGTTAAAGCATTCCCTTTGGTAGTTTTTATTCTTTTTTAACCTACTAACAAGTCAAAAAATTCATTGTAAAGTCAAAAATATATATTTTCATTCCATCCCACTTATAATAATTATAAAGGTCTTTATACATCTTGTATTTCCAAAATAAAGGGAAAATGAATAACTATGAGCTTTAGTCAATAACTCTTTCTTCAAATGGGATTCATAAGGTACACAGAGTATTTTTTCAAATCTTTAAACACATTCATCATCAATATTAAAATCCAGAAACATACCCATATTAACATATTATACCTTTTCCTTCAATACATGATACTCATTCTAGGCATGATTTATTATTTTTGACAAAGTTGACTACACAGAAACCTGAAACAAAACAAAGGATATCCTCACATAAACCACTTTTAGGGAAAAATTTATCAAATCATTAACAAAAGGGTAATGTTTAAAATATTACATGGTTAACATAACAATAGTTTTCTTACTCAAAGAATCAACCTCCTTGTTTTATTTTTCAATATGATAATGAATCATGAAATCATAATCCTTTATTAGTTATAGCCATCTTATATGTATCATGTTCAACTATTTATAAGTGAATATATACTTTAAACTTTTATTATCAATATATATTTCATACTTCACTAAAAACAAATGATTCCTCCAAAAAATCAAGGAAAAATTAAATATCTTCTAATTCCAAATAATGTGTAGGATAATTTAACTTGTTATTTTTTCAACTGATGTAAAGCATCAGCAATTACCTTATCATTTGTGGTCAGGATACAAAAAAGTAATTTTAATGAAGCATCACTACAGATGAAAAAATCACTATTTGAGCAAGGAAGGAAAAAAAGAGCATTGTATAATATCTTTTTATGTTATTGAACACAAACATAACATTATTATGTCCAGATGATCCTAACTCCTTTTCATGTTAACATAGTTAGTGGTCTATATAACTCAGAAATGTTTTCAAAAATATATCAGTAATAACCCACTAATACAAGAAAAAAATGAATCTCTATAGATTGGTAGGTATTTTCCACTCGTCAAAAACTTTTGTTTCAGTAGGGTCAAGTATTATTCCATCATTAGAAACAATATATTAAAGGAGTGAAATTTATTGTAACCAAAATTCACTCTTAATAAAATTTTTATATAGTTTATTTTATTTTAATCATTTCAAAACAATCCTTAAGTTCCTTTCATATTCCTCTAGGGTTTTTGAATATACCAAAATATCATCTATAAAACAATCAAAAACTGATCCAAAAACTGTTGAAGACTCTATTTATAAGATTCAAAAATACCAATGGTGCATTATATAACCTAAAATTTATTACTAAAAACTCATAATCGACATATCTCATCTAAAATTCTATATTAGAAATTTCTTCCTCCATCAACTTCAGGTGATGGCACCCAGACCTGGAATCAATCATTGAAAAATACAGAGCTCCCTAGAGATAATCAAACAAATCATCTATTTAAGAAAAAAGAGACTTGTTCTTAATAGTGATATTATTCAAGGCTCTATCATTATTGAAAATAATCATGGAACCATATTTCTTTTGTAAAAATAAAATAGGAGAACCTCTTAGTGAAGTGCTAGGTTGAATGAATCCTTTACCAAGGAATTCTTTGAATTGTTTTTTCAATTCCAAAAGTTCTACTTGTACAATTCAATAATTGTGTTTAGAAATTTTCTTAGCTTCATACACTAAATCAACATTAAATTAGACTTATAGATCAAGAATAATACAAGGAAATTCATTAGGAATAACATTAATAAATTTATCCACTATTTGGATGTCACTAGTTGGAACTACTTATTTATTTTCTATAACACGATCCGGTTAAATTTCACTTTCATATTCATAAATTTATAAGATTCGTGGTATGTTATAAAAGGTATGAAATCATTGATTTAAACATTATTGAATTTGGAATCTATTTTAGCATTATAAGCTGAAAGCCAATCCATACCCAAAATGATATCAAACACTACTATGGAAAGTTCAACAAGATTTACAAGATATTCCATCATACTAATTATAATAGGATGATTCCTATAAATCTTTTTTGGTTTAATACTTACACCCGGTGTTTTTACCAAAAGTTCTATATCCCATTCATGAGGAATCATTCGTAATTTACTTAATATTTTCGTGGAAATTAAATAATCCAATGTTCTAGAGTAAAAAAGCGTATTACCATAATTAGAATAAACCAGTAACATACCTATAACCACTTAATTTGATGGTCCAAAATCAACCGTAGTAGTAAAAAACGATTTTTTTCACACCCTTTTTGTTTTGATCTTCTTGATTTCGATCTTGGGTAATCAACTTCGGACATAGATTGATATAATTACCTAACTAAGTGAAACTAAAACATCTTACTATTGGATTTTAATTTCTTGCCTTATCATATCCGTTTTAAAAATTATTCATATGATAAATATTACCACATCCTAAGATCTTCCCTGACATTGAAATACATTCTCTGGGATTATTTTCATCACTATTATCAAATTATAGGAATTCAATTTTCATACCTCCAAACTTCTTTGATGAATACATTACCATTTCATACCAACTATACCTCTTCTTTTGTTTGTATTCATAGTACAAATAATCATTAGAATACTCTATTTCTACCATCTCAATACACTGGACAATTTTCTCATATATTTGGAAATCATTAGAAGACAATTCCCTTTGATATATTGTCTTAAATCTTGAGTAAAACTGATTTATATTACAATCAATATCCCAGATAATGTTTGTGACGTACCATGCCAATCGAGTGACGTTTTCTTCCTATTCATCCACTAAATCTTCATTATTTTTTCCCAATTCATTGAATATTTTTTCAAAATAATTCAAACAAAATTAGGAAAATATTTCTCAAGAAAAATAATCCTAAATTCATATCACTCTAAGGAATAAATATATTCACTTTCTATGATATTCTGAACCATTGAACACCATTGGTCAAATTCAAATTTTAAATGGTAAATTGAAAGAGTTACCTTTTAATGATCCAAGAAACCCATGACGTTGAATATATTTTCTATGTATTTAATTCATCTTTTAGATAGTATAGGATCAAATGCTCCTCTAAATAATGTGGTATGTTGTATCATAAAATGATATAATATTTTCATGTTCTTATTTGGTAAATTTGATTTCTCTATTACATGGACACCACTACCATTTATATACTATGTCAAATAAGACATCACTACAATATGATAATCAGTTACAACTCCAACCATCTTGAGATGTTGATTTGGAATGATATTTTCCTCTCAATGCCTTCCCACTACAATTTCCTTGTTCCTTCTATAGGAAACCATTCTAAAAAACATACTTTAAATGAATAAACATAGAAATATTTACGTCATATATCAATTCAAATTAACTATATTGTTAAATATTTCAAGGGAACATTACTAATATTAATCTAAATTCTATAGTTATTTAAACCTCTCCATTGATAACAACTATAAATACCTAGCCTAAAACGTCACATAATCTTGAGTTTTAGTGAAGAATATACTTTATTTCACTTTTAGGATCTTTTCATGTTTTTCATTTTAGATAATTAGGTCATAACTCATAAATTACAAAAACACATAACAAAAAGTGTAAAATTTAGATTAGTATATATTTTTCTCAAATAAAATACTTTTAAAATAAAGCATGATGAATTTCATGTAAAATCTTCTTGACTTTAAACTTGACCTATTATATTCTGTTACCTATCATTAAATACCATTAAAAAAATTTAAAAATATTTGGGATGAGAACCAAAAACTTAATAAGGGATAAACAAAGAAAGAAAACTGTTAGTCCTGTGAAAACATGAAAACCCAATAAAAATTTATCATAATGTAATATTGTTCACCGTTAAGAAGTATTAAATAATTTTCATTGAAAATAATATCATTTATTTCCCTTTTTATATGCACAATATAACCATAAATGTAACGCCCCGACCCTAGTTACCCAGAGTCGGTGCATTACTTCGTAACATTGGCATGATCACAAGAAAGATCAAATCTCGAAAGACCGATTGGTTTAGTATCCTTGGAAATGCCAGATATATTCATAAGTTTTACATTACATCATAAAATGAAAAACTAATACAACAACATAATGTCTCAATAGACCACACTATTATCCCCTCATAAAATCCCTGCAGGTCATTCATAATTTACTTCTTCACTTCCTGGGAAAAATAAAACATAGAAAAGGGGTGAGCTCAAATGCCCAGTAAGGATAACAATATAACAGAAACTTTCATAAATAAGAATAAACATTTAAGGCAATGTATAACTAAAACAAAATCCTTTTAAACTTGAACATCAACATAATATGGCAAAAGTAAAATGAAATAATTCCATTTACTCATTCACATGGATATTCTACTAATCGAATAATCACATGCAAAAATCACTAACCACTTTCATAATGTTGGAATGCATAATGCAAGACTATCATAACCACATAGCCAAGGCCTCATGCCAAGACTACAAATAAGATTTTTTCAAGGCCTTGTGCCAAGACACTAGTTTGTCTCATGAGACCTACCGATGCATCGAGGAGCTATAGCGGGCTCCACCCGTCACTTATTAAGTCCAATGCATTCCCATATGAAAACGTTTAAACATAACATAAACATTCATATTAAAACTAGCATACGAAATGTCAATAATTTCACCATAAACTATGAATGGTATAAATATAGCACAGCCATAGTCAAACATATCACAAAACCTTCAATTCAATATAGAAGTTTGTATCATAATAAATCAACTCCAAATAATCTTAAAATCCATCAAAGGATGTTGACATAGATGAAATCAAAATTCTTTTTAAAGAAGTATCTCCTTTTATTTTGAAATCACTTAAGATCCATATAAAATAAAACATTTTCTTTGAAACTATTCTTATAAGCTTGTAAGTAAAGCTTTGACGATTTTATAACGGCGGAAAATAACCGCACCCACCGTATAAGTTTAAAAAAACATTCTTACCTCAATTCTGTCGAAAAAGTTAAAAAGGACCTTGTTTTGAAAACGACGGAAAGATTCCTTTATAAACCTCTTATAAAAAGTCAAACAAGGGTATAAATGACTTAAACCCATATTCTTGTAAATAGTAAAAATGTTTTGAAATACATTTTTAAGAAACATGGATGTGGATGATAAAGAGATCCCAGTAGATTATTAGGTATAAACAACCTCGGATAATGAAGAGATTGTGAAATAACCCTTACCTTGTACTTTTCCTTTGTTGGGGTAGGTTAACCTCCTGTATAATGGTGAAATAATTGTTATTAAATTATACAAGAATCATATACATTAATATGATATCATATATGATCTTTTAACATTGCTTTATTAATAATATCTTAGTATTATCGTCGTTTCGGGTGATAATCGATTCGTTCTTCTTAAATGTTTGGTTACGTAAGACATGTTTGTAATGGATAGATTATATCTTATTCATAATCATAATGATATTAACATTATTTTTAACCCTAAAATGAGAATAATACTTGAATGGATATGATGGAGAATGAATCTTATCGCGTTCGTGGAGACGGTAGTCCGTACGTACGCACGAACGCTACTTCCATTTAATTTTTATTTTAAAAGAATCAAATCCAAATGATACATAGGTATATTACTATTCCAGTATAATATAATATTTTATATATGTTACTTAAGTTCATTAACACCATCCTTTATTCGTTCCATGTGTGGTATGAACGAGTCATATCATTTTAAGGGGGCGGTAGTCCGCACTTCCTCAAATGAAATTATCGTATGTATATACAACATGAAACGAATAATGGTATGAAATAAAATGG
Organism: Viscum album; assembly: GCA_963277665.1. Lineage (NCBI taxonomy): Eukaryota > Viridiplantae > Streptophyta > Magnoliopsida > Santalales > Viscaceae > Viscum > Viscum album. The sequence continues at coordinate 1,894,341,465 of OY728121.1, read as the reverse complement.
AATTACAGAAGCTTATATATAAAATATATATCATTAATATCATATTTAATTATAGTTCCATCATAATGGCCACCATGAGAGGTGGTAAGATGTATTTGAACAATCATCGTTTCGTGAGGCGTTAGTTTTCCATCCACAGAAACATTATGTTCATCATCCATTAGATGGAGTTGTTTGTATGTGTAGTTTGAATCCTTATTATAACAACATCCTAGTATATTGAGGATACTGTTGTTGTTACAAAAGAAAGGAAATAAAAAGATTTTGGGGGTTGAAGAAGCAAAATAAATGAAAATAATTTAAGAGAAATCGTTACCTTTAATTTAGGTAACTCACTTTGGTTGGAACCAAAGGACTTCTTGAAATGCTTTCTGCCTAAGGGGATGCTTCAAGGAGGAGGAGAGGGATGTGGGGAGCTTAGTTGGGCAGAGTTTGGACGAGCCAAGTGGCTTGAGAGGTGTGAGAAAATGAGAAGGAGGAGTGCCCTTTTATAAGAGGGGTGAGGGGCACCTTTGGAAAAGTTAGAAATATTAATTTATAATAAATTCATATCCAGTTTCCAAAGGTTCCAAAGTTGACTATTCAAAGGATTAGGTGGGGATAGGTCGAAAAAAACTCATCCAATAGAATTTAGACAGGTTTGGGTACTTATATTAATCTTATCTTTAAGTATTAACTCTTCGTTAATTAGTTTCACTTTTACAATGTCTCTTTGTATTTTTATATAATATGGTTAATAAACTTACTATATACATCCAAGAGACCCCCAAATGGTCCATTAATGATTAACCTATCATAATATAAGTCTCGTGGCCGAACCTTATATTTTTAGGAATTTAATATCAATTAATAATATAATATTTGTTTTAAGAACTCTTTTATGTCAATTTTGACACTATTCAATAGTTGATTTTTGTGAAACTCATAACAGATTTATTACTTCGAAAAAAGTCAATTAAATCAATCCTAATATATCATATTATCCTAGAAAATTAGTTTAATTCATTAAAAGTATCATATTATATTTATTTGGGTATTTATAATATCAATTATTTTATTTTTTTCACTATTATAGTAATTACTGCATCATCATTGTTTCATAAATAAAATATATTATTTAATGTCTAAAAATTATAAATAAAATATAATTATGTAGGCAATATTTTTATCTTTCTAATGAATATTTATAATCTAAAATCCAACATATATAACCCAATGTAAAAATTGTTTTGATAAAAGATATATGCTTGTGTCATTTTTGTATTCATTTTAACTTAATTAAAATAAAGTGTCATTATCACTTACAAGTGGATCCATGGGGTCCCCAAATAGACCCAAAGATTCCCATGGTCGACCATGTATCAACCAATAGGGTTAAGACACGTTTTAGGGTAATTTAGTATTATTATAATATTATTTTTTTAACCCTTATTTACCGGATTTACCCTTAACCATGGTAAATAAAATATTTACCGCGGTAATTATTCAAAATGTCTAAAAATAAAAGTTAACTATTTACAAAATTTGAAAATCATGATTCCAAATATGGAATCCATTTTCCTAAATTCAAAACACAGAAGCGGCAGAAATTAATTTAAAATTAATTCCCGCTGTTAAAACAAAAAGCGTGTTTTTTAAGAGATAATAACTATCAAAAGATTGACACTTGTTTATGTTCGGTTTAATTTTAAAATTATGTCCAATGACCAACATTATATTAAATGGTAAAAATATATTCTAAATATACTTTAAAACCACTCAAATTCACAATTTATCACTATTAATTATTTTGATTAAAAAAGTTGTTTTTAATTAAAATTTATTAATTTTCACTATTCATCAAAATATGAAAGTAATCCGAAAAGTACCAAAATTTCACCTGAGGCTAAATTCGATATTCCGAATCCAAAAATGAAGTCCATTTTGAAATATAATATATATATAATTTAAAAATTTAGGTATTACTATTCATAACGGCTAGTTTGATCGGTTGTGGTGTGTGTTAAAACTCGAAGTTGTGTACAACACACGCTACTGTTTTATTCAAAGGAAAGCGTACCGTGTAAGCTTGGGATATTTCATTTTAAATTTTTTGATGTCCCCATTTTTTCAAAAAGTATAAAATATTGTATTTAAAAAGGTTTCACTATTAAAAGTTGATAAAAGTGTAATACTGAAAATGAATCTGTTCTTGCATTATGACTAAGAAACTCATAATATGGATTCTAAAATTATAAGGATTATATAAAGTTTAAAATGTAGTTAATGCTATTCATGACCTCTTTTAATGGCTCTTTTTCTTTGTAAGTCATGGTGTGATTGAACTCGGTGTTGCGTGTAGTGCAAGTTATTGAATTATTTTGAAGAAATAACACACTATGAAATCTTGGGGTGTTACATTATCCCCTCCTTCAATAAATTGCGTCCTCGCAATTTGAAATTGTTCTTAGAAAATAAAAGGTTGAAAATAGAAAATATATTTGTGGGAAAACCCACATCGGAAATTGGGTTACTAAAATTTAGTCTTAATATGAGGAAAAGAGAAATGAAAGGGTCACCACCAAATTATGATCTCGATTAGGAGAACATTGGTGGCAATTAGAGACATATAATTGGAGGAAAACGTAAATATTTATAGGTAGTGATTGAGGTCATCAATCACAAACAAGTGTAAAATTGAGGTCCTTAAATTCATCAATCTATGATGATTTGAAATACCATCGGTTCAACAAAACATAGGATATTAGGATAACACATTTTTGACATTTCAAAATATCTTAGTTGAAATCCCACATCAAAAAATGAATTAATGAGGCTTCTATTTTAAACAAAGGGTGGAAAGTATGAAGATTACCAAACATAACACATACTAGGGTTCCATGTAGGAAAATATGGATATGGAGGAGAAATCTAACCATCAATTATCTGATGGAGAGTGGTAGAGAACATGGCTATGAAAAGGCCAAAAATCCCAAAGCCATAAATTAGTGATGATTTAAGGCACCATCTAGGAAAACATTTTTGTTCTAAGTTCCTTTTATTGATGTTGAGGAATTTATTTATGAGATTGGATAAGATCATAGGGAGATATACTTACTTTATAATTTGAGTTTTATCCATTAATAAATTCCTACCACAACTCATCTTTTACTCTAAAAGATAATAGAATGTAATATTTTTTTTTCTATTTATACTATTCATACAGGGTTCCAAAATAAATGAATTTATAATTCATCTACCAGATCTTTTTAAAAAAAACTACATTATTTAATCCAGGACATCTCGTGGGCCAGTGGTAGGGGTTACACCCTTGTCGCCCTTCGGTTGTGGGTTCAAGTCTCGCAGCCTTGCCGGATGTGACGGGTTGTCGCCTGACCTCCGGGTTGTCCTTTTATGGCAATCCAAAATAATCCAAACTAGGACTATCCAAAATACATCAGTCCAAACTCACAGTCCAACATTTATAAGGAAGGTAAAAATAATGTAGATCCTTTTTACCCTGTAATAGAATATTAATACCTTCATCATGTATTCTTTTAAAACACTGAAACATCCTGATTTACCATAATCCTTATTGATTACATTCATGCTCCCTTATTCCATATAGAATGCTGGATATACTTCATCAATCCAAAAATGTTTTAAAACCCACAATGATGGAATATTCAAATCATTAATCAGCTTCAAGGTAGTCAAGAATATCCAATATAATTTATCCAAATCAATCATGTATTATTCTAAAATCACTACTTCGGTATCAGAACCATATTATGGTTTATCTTTCTCTCAACCATATATTTTCCAAAAATTTAACCTTCTATTGAGTCACTTTTCTTTGTTCCACACAATCTCAAGTCCTTAATGAAATAGTACTACAGTACAATCCTTATATACTCCCTAATTATTATAACAAGTACATTGTTGATACAACACTCAATTGACATAATCAACATAAGAACTCTAATCATTCCTCTTCATCTGTGGTAGTATCATAACTTGATTATTATCCAATAACATAATTTGCGGCATAGTCTGTTGACTGGGACATAGGTTCGCATAGTGTCCAAACTCCTTGCAAATGAAGCATTGTACATTTGAAACCATTTTCTTACCCTTGCAGTCACGTACTTTGTGCCCTTTTCCTCCACACTTATAACAAACTCCCATTCCTTTCAGGCAAGTTCCAGGGTGTTTCTTTCCACAGTTAACACATATGGGAAAATTCTTCTTTTCCCTTTTCCCTTTATCCATCTTTCTCTCTTCCATCCTTTTCTTCTCTTGCTTCCCTTCAAAGCCATAGGACTCAGTAAACTCTTTACATATCTTATCAACACATGATATTATATCTTCATATGATGATAATAAATGGGAGACTATTTCTCTTATAAATCCTAGCTTAAGACCATGAAAGATATGATCCTTCCTTCTCTTTGGATCATGTGCATTTCTGGAGTTCTCATTCCTTCTACTGGGCGCCATTTCTAAACAATGGGATACACTAGATCAGTTTATGAATCAAAATACATAATCCCATACTTATAAAACACTTAACCTAAATTGAACTATTTATGGATATAATCCATAATCATAAAAATGTTTTCTTTGAGGAAGTATATACTCGTAAACCCTTCATAATTATTTGTGAAGAAAATGAGAGTTATCCTAAGCATATCCCCCGGGAGTGTCGTAACCAAGAGTGCAGCAAGGCCCATTGTCGTGCACCAGTTCCCGTTCGAGTCTAGCTCAAAGCGGTGTTTTCGGGTTTTACCCCTAGGTACATCTGTGCCAGAGCCGCCTCTACCTGCTCGTATCCAGACAGGGATGTATTGCTCGGAAAACTCACAAAATCTCTACAATACCAAAATTATAGGAAGTTCTTCTATACTAATCCTCAAAGTTCATCTTAGGTCTACATGCTCTAATCAGAGTTTATCTAAATCTAGCTTCCACGGTTTGTACTAAACTTCCTCTGATACCAACTGTAACGCCCCGACCCAAGTTACCCAGAGTCGGTGCATTACTTCGTAACATTGGCATGATCACAAGAAATATCAAATCTCGAAAGACCGATTGGTTTAGTAGCCTTGGAAATGCCAGATATATTCATAAGTTTTACATTACATCATAAAATGAAAAACTACTACAACAACATAATGTCTCAATAGACCACACTATTATCCCCTCATAAAATCCCTGCAGGTCATTCATAATTTACTTCTTCACTTCCTGGGAAAAATAAAACATAGAAAAGGGGTGAGCTCAAATTCCCAGTAAGGATAACAATATAGCAGAAACTTTCATAAATAAGAATAAACATTTAAGGCAATGTATAACTAAAACAAAAACCTTTTAAACATGAACATCGACATAATATGGCAAAAGTAAAATGAAATAATTCCATTTACTCATTCACATGGATATTCTACTAATCGAATAATCACATGCAAAAATCACTAACCACTTTCATAATGTTGGAATGCATAATGCCAGACTATCATAACCACATAGCCAAGGCCTCATGCCAAGACTACAAATAAGATTTTGTCAAGGCCTTATTCCAAGACACTAGTTTGTCTCATGAGACCTACCGATGCATCGAGGAGCTATAGCGGGCTCCACCCGTCACTTATTAAGTCCAATGCATTCCCATATGAAAAGGTTTAAACATAACATAAACATTCGTATTAAAACTAGCATACGAAATGTCAATAATTTCACCATAAACTATGAATGGTATAAATATAGCACAACCTTAGTCAAACCTATCACAAAACCTTCAATTCAATATAGAAGTTTTGTATCATAATAAATCAACTCCAAATAATCTTAAAATCCATCAAAGGATGTTGACATAGATGAAATCAAAATTCTTTTTAAAGAAGTATCTCCTTTTATTTTGAAATCATTTAAGATCCATATAAAATAAAACATTTTCATTGAAAATATTCTTATAAGCTTGTAAGGAAAGCTTCGACGATTTTATAACGGCGAAAAATAACCGCACCCGCCGTATAAGTTAAAAAAACATTCTTACCTCAATTCTGTCGAAAAGGTTAAAAAGGACCTTGTTTTGAAAACGACGGAAAGATTCCTTTATAAACCTCTTATAAAAAGTCAAAAAAGGGTATAAATGACTTAAACCCATATTCTTTTAAATAGTAAAAATGTTTTGAAATACATTTTTAAGAAACATGGATGTGGATGATAAAGAGATCCCAGTAGATTATTAAATATAAACAACCTCGGATAATGAAGAGATTGTGAAATAACCCTTACCTTGTACTTTTCCATTGTTGGGGTAGGTTAACCTCCTGTATAATGGTGAAATAATTGTTATTAAATTATACAAGAATCATATACATTAATATGATATCATATATGATCTTTTAACATTGCTTTATTAATAATATCTCAGTATTATCGTCGTTTCGGGTGATAATCGATTCGTTCTTCTTAAATGATTGGTTACGTAAGACATGTTTGTAATGGATAGATTATATCTTATTTATAATCAGAATGATATTAACATTATTTTTAACCCTAAAATGAGAATAATACTTGAAGGGATATGATGGAGAATGAATCTTATCGCGTTCGTGGAGACGGTAGTCCGTACGTACGCACGAACGCTACTTCCATTTAATTTTTATTTTAAAAGAATCAAATCCAAATGATACATAGGTATATTAATATTCCAGTATAATATAATATTTTATATATGTTACTTAAGTTCATTAACACCACCCTTTATACGTTCCATGTGTGGTATGAACGAGTCATATCATTTTAAGGGGGCGGTAGTCCGCACTTCCTCAAATGAAATTATCGTATGTATATACAACATGAAACGAATAATGGTATGAAATAAAATGGAATTACAGAAGCTTATATATAAAATATATATCATTAATATCATATTTAATTACAGTGCCATCATAATGGCCACCATGAGAGGTGGTAAGATGTATTTGAACAATCATCGTTTCGTGAGGCGTTAGTTTGCCATCCACAGAAACATTATGTTCATCATCCATTAGATGGAGTTGTGTGTATATGTAGTTTTAATCCTTCTTATAACAACATCCTAGTATATTGAGGATACTTTTGTTGTTACAAAAGAAAGGAAATAAAAAGATTTTGGGGGTTGAAGAAGCAAAATAAATGAAAATAATTTAAGAGAAATCGTTACCTTTAATTTAGGTAACTCACTTTGGTTGGAACCAAAGGACTTCTTGAAATGCTTTCTTCCTAAGGGGAAGATTCAAGGAGGAGGAGAGGGATGTTGGGAGATTAGTTGGGCAGAGTTTGGACGAGCCAAGTGGCTTGAGAGGTGTGAGGAAATGAGAAGGAGGAGTGCCCTTTTATAAGAGGGGTGAGGGGCACCTTTGGAAAAGCTAGAAATATTAATTTATAATAAATTCATATCCTGTTTCCAAAGGCTCCAAAGTTGACTATTCAAAGGATGAGGTGGTGATAGGTCGAAAACAACTCATCCAATAGAATTTAGACAGGTTTGGGTACTTATATTAACCTTATCTTTTAGTATTAACTCTAAGTTAATTAGTTTCACTTTTACAATGTCTCTTTGTATTTTTATATAATATGGTTAATAAAATTACTATATACATCCAAGAGACCCCCAAGTGGTCCATTAATGATTAAACTATCATAATATAAGTCTCTTGGCCGAACCGTAGATTTTTAGGAATTTAATATTAATTAATAATATAATATTTGTTTTAAGAACTCTTTTATGTCAATTTTGACACTATTCAATAGTTGATTTTTGTGAAACTCATAACAGATTTATTACGTCGAACAAAGTCAATTAAATCAATCATAATATATCATATTATCCTATAAAATTAGTTTAATTCATTAAAAGTTTCATATTATATTTATTTGGGTATTTATAATATCAATTATTTTATTTTTTTCACTATTATAGTAATTACTGCATCATCATTGTGTCATAAATAAAATATATTATTTAATGTCTAAAAATTATAAATAAAATATAATTATGTAGGAAATCTTTTTATCTTTCTAATGAATATTTATAATCTAAAATCCAACATATATAACCCAATGTAAAAATTGTTTTGATAAAAGATATATGCTTGTGTCATTTTTGTATTCATTTTAACTTAATTAAAATAAAGTGTCATTATCACTTACAAGTGGATCCATGGGGTCCCAAAATAGACCCAAAGATGCCCATGGTCGACCATGTATCAACCCATAGGGTTAAGACACATTTTAGGGTAATTTAGTATTATTATAATATTATTTTTTTAACCCTTATTTACCGGATTTACCCTTAACCATGGTAAATAAAATATTTACCGCGGTAATTATTCAAAATGTCTAAAAATAAAAGTTACCTATTTACACAATTTGAACATCCTGATTCCAAATATGGAATCCATTTTCCTAAATTCAAAACAAATAAGTGGCAGAAATTAATTTAAAATTAATTCCCGCTGTTAAAACAAAAAGCGTGTTTTTGAAGAGATAATAACTATCAAAAGATTGACACTTGTTTATGTTTGGTTTAATTGTAAAATTATGTCCAATGACCAACATTATATTAAATGGTAAAAATATATTCTAAATATACTTTAAAACCACTCAAATTCACAATTTATCACTATTAATTATTTTGATTAAAAAAGTTGTTTTTAATTAAAATTTAGTAATTTTCACTATTCATCAAAATATGAAAGTTATCCGAAAAGTACCAAAATTTCACCTTAGGATAAATTTGATATTCCGAATCCAAAAATGAAGTCCATTTTGAAATATAATATATATATAATTTCAAAAATTAGGTATTACTATTCATAACGGCTAGTTTGATCGGTTGTGGTGTGTGTTAAAACTCGAAGTTGCGTACAACACACGCTACTGTTTTATTCAAAGGAAAGCGTACCGTGTAAGCTTGGGATATTTCATTTTAAATTTTTTGATGTCCCCATTTAGTCAAAACGTATAAAATATTGTATTTAAAAAGGTTTCACTATTAAAAGTTGATAAAAGTGTAATACTGAAAATGAATCTGTTCTTGCATTATGACTAAGAAACTCATAATATGGATTCTAAAATTATAAGGATTATATAAAGTTTAAAATGTAGTTAATGCTATTCATGACCTCTTTTAATGGCTCTTTTTCTTTGTAAGTCATGGTGTGATTGAACTCGGTGTTGCGTGTAGTGCAAGTTATTGAATTATTTTGAAGAAATAACACACTATGAAATCTTGGGGTGTTACAATAAAACTCATAACAAGCATAGATAACACATAAAGAAATATTAGTACTTCATTATACATTTCATTCTTATAAATGTAATAACTATGTGATTGAATACCCTATATGTCAAAATTACAAATGGAATAACCATATAGTCAAATTCCATACTTAATGAATTGAAGGGATATCAAGGAACCACCTTTAATTGGGTTTTCATAGAACCATCCATCATTTGTTAATAACATAACCACCCATCATTTGATTTTAACGTAACCACCCATAAAATTTCCAAGTACCATTATATAATTATAACATATAAAATATTGTAATTTTCAATATTTCAGTCATATAATTTCATTTTTACTCATAAGAAAACATTTCAAGTTATTGAAATAATCAATCCATTTTAGAAAACAATTTTAACAAGAAAAATACCCATAAAAGGAAAGTAGGGTTTTATTTTTCATCTAAAAATATTAATGGTTGTAGAGGAATACAAATATCAAATAATTTTCATGGTGGTGTAGAATTTGTTTTCACCATATACATTAAAACAACATTCTTTTCATCATTTGTAAAAAAATTCAAATGTTCCGTCCATAAAATGTAACAATATTAATTTTTTAAAACCATTGAGTAAAATTAAAAATATACATAAAATGTTATTTATAATCCTTTTATATCCAAAAATATGAAAAATGATATCAAGAATTTTGACATGGAGGATAATATTTTTAAATTAAATCTTTAAACACTTTACAAGAAAATTTTAAATCAAAGTGTCTCATACCACTTTGAAAAATTTGAATAATAATCCCCATGAAGGAAAATCATTGAAAAAAACATTAAATGATGTGGGTTTATGCATAAAAAATGCCTTAATGAATGGGGATTGAGATGAATTACCTTACCTTGTGTCAGACATGTCACATTTGTATTTATCTTCATTAATAATAAAATTATGTTAATTATTTAGTTTCTAGAGAAAATTTTTCATTTTTATTATTAATTTTATTTCACTTATTACAATTTTTATGAAACTACATAATCAATTATGTTTATATAGGGTGTTTTGACCATATTCAGTTTTTGTGTCCAGAATGACATTGGTAGGCCAACTATGGTCAAATGGGTCATTATTAAAACATTTAAAAATAGTAATCATTAAATAATTATAATATTACTTATTTATTCATAATTATATAAATATATATCAATTTTTTATGTGGTGATGAGAAAAATAATCACATTTCTTTGAGGAAGCGGTACTCCACACGTCCATAAATGACGCTATCACTTTTTCAGTGTGTGAAAAAGGTATGAAAGTGATATATTATATTTAAAAAATATATCATTATGGAATGAATATTATATATATTTAATTTATATAACATATTTTTACTAAAATCATCCTTAGTAAATTCCATATAAAGTGTTAACGAATCAAATCGCTTTGAGAAGGTAGTAGTCCTCACTTTCACAAACAATGTTATCGTATTCCCAAAAAATATAAAGCATGAAAATATATATTATATAATAATTATAGAAGAATTAATACATCATAAATATTCTACATATAATATAAAAATGGTATTTACATCATTATTCTCAAATATTATAGGTTGTAATGAAAGAAAGAATGACATTGGTTCACGAGGCGGTAGTCCGCCGTACACACGAATGATAATTGTGTATCCCATTTAATGGAAGTGTGTGAAGTTTTAGGTAAAACAAAATTAAATACATATTAGTATGATGAATATATTTATCTTATTATATAATCATGTTATAAAAATAACTGAAGGATTGGAGGAAGAAATAAAAGAGAAGTGCTCATTGAAGAACATTACTTCTTCTTATGGAAACACATTTTAGTTTTCACCATAAGACATCATTGATTTTATTTATTCCAAAAGTGAGGATTATATTACGAGAGGAGTGATTTTGGGTGTTTATTTTGGTAGGTTTTGGATGATCCAAAAGGCTTGATATCTGTGATGATAATGGGATAGTGAATTCCCTTTTATAGTGGAGGAGTGACTTTCTTGTAAATATAAAAAGGTAAACACTATTGAGAGGTCTCCCTTTCATAATGTGCCTCCAATAAGGATTTTTTTGATAACATAGAGTATATGGTATTAATATGTACATATAATCTATTTTTTACAAGTTTGAGGTCATTTTACCCTTAATATTAAAGTTTAACAACTAAGTAAACTCATTTTTACCTTAATTACAGTAATTAATTTTAATTAATTTCAATAATTTTTTTGTAAAAAAATAAGTTAAACATAATATAAATTATAAATTATGATGATCCCAAATATTTAATATATTTTTAAAATTTCAATCACATATGTGATAGAATTTAATTTAAAATTAATCCTATAGACGGGACTAAAGAACGAGTTTTTAAAGTAAAATTGTTCAAAAGATTGAAATGTTTTTATATCCAATTTCTATGATAAATTGATTAAAATTATATAAAATGGATTTATAGATATATTATTTCTATAATTATAATTTAAAACCAATTTTATATATAATTTAACTATATTAATAAATTAGATGAAAATGTAATTTTCAATTAAAATTCAGCGTTTTTCACTATTCATCAAAAAAATGAAACTTCTCAGAAAAATACGAACAATTTACCCAAGTTAAATATTGATATTAATATTTCAAATAAAAAATATATTTTTTAAAATAAAATTTTCAATATTTATTAGGTAAACATGTACCCCATTGAAATGCAGTGAAAATTATTTTTTGAAAAATTCTATTTTTAAGTGTAAAACGAAATTTATTCTCATTCTATGTCTATAAAATAAATTTTATGAATATAAAAAAATTATAAATGTGTCTAAATATTTTATATTTATCTTTATTCATACCCTCCAATATAATGACTATGAAATAACTATCATATTAAATAACAAGAATAACATTATATTATTGTTCGGTATAACTCAGTCTTGTGTGAAACACAAGATTTGAATGAAATCATTGTTACGTGTCATATAAACTATTGAAAATAGCATTAAATTTAATTTCAAATTCCAATGTATTTATAATAATTAATAAATATGAAAAATACATATTCAATCATTATTTGGGTTGTTACACAAAGCACTTTTAGAGTGTACTTAGCAATATCCTTCTTTATGATGTCCCACCAGAAGTTCTCTCAAAGATCACAATACATTTTAGTAATTATATGATGGATGGAGAGATATATGTTGTGATATTTGTCTAATATCTTTTTATTTAACTCTTTTGATTAATGAATACAAATTAATGTTCCGAACTGAATGGCATATTTTTTATTGTTGTGTAATTCATGAAGCTCTCCATCCTTTACTACTTCCACCTTCTTTTAAAGCTATAGATCATCTATTTGTAACTATTTGATCTTCTCTTGGATATATGTCTATTAAATTATTTGGGAAAGGTAGTATTTATTATCTATCATTATGATTTTCAGATTCACCATTTGTATATCCATAAATATAGGGTCTTTTTCAATCAATATAATGGATATGATAATTGGTTATTTTCTGTTAAGAGCACCAACTACCTTGTCTTCCATTCCAGGATGGTATTTAATAGAAAAATCATAGTCTTTGATCATTTTAAACCATCTTCATTGATTAATTTTTATCTATTTCTATGTGAATGTGTACTTTAGACTCTTGTGATCTGTATATATGTCACACTTCCCACCATAGAGGTATTGTCACCAAATCTTCAAAGTGAATATCATAGCTGATAACTCCAATTCATGTGTTAGGAAGTTTTACTCATGGATATTTAATTCTAATGAGGTATAGTATATCAATTTATCATTCTCCAATAGTACATAACCATACACTTTCTTTTATGCATCCCTATATATCACAAAACCGTATCAACATGATAGTGGTGTGAGTACAGATGCATTGATTAGCCTCTTATTAAGCTCCCTAAATATTTAATTGCATTATTTTATCCATAAATACTTCATCCCCATCTATGTTAACTTATTTATATGTTTATAAAATTCTAATAAATTCCACAGAAATGTTTCGTAGTGACTAGCTAAGACAAGAAATCTATGGATCTTTGTGATCTACAGGACCTAGTTCACTCATGAGTAACCAATCCCAATTTTCCAGATGGCCTCAAGAGTGCCTCCCCATATACTATAGGTTAATGGATTGTATTGAGGTCCTACAATGTGTTCGTTGGGATACTATTATCTCTAATCATATTTAATCACTGTAGTTAAAAATATGAATAAAAAACAAAAGCAAAATAATAATGAACAAGGCATCAGAAATAAGAATAAAAATAAACTAAATGAATAATCATCAAAATATTTAAACTGTATCTTATAAAAAATGATGTATTGTATCTAAAAAATAAAAATAGAAATACATAGTCATAGGTAAAAATTACAATAAATGATATATAAAATATTAAAAAAGGACTGAAACTATCCAAGCATCTTGAGCACTGGCTCAATCATCTACTACCAAGTTCCCATCCTAAAGTAGACAGTCATGTGTCTAAAGTGGGATTCTTCCCTTTTTCCACACCTTCCATCATATAATATGCGTAGTCTCCAAACGTTTCCTAGATAGGGTGTCATATAACTCTTAGTAGGCCACCAACAATGGTGTCTATAACAAATCAAGTATGTGAATATATACTATACAGTGTAAAGGTATATCAAAAGTAAAGTATTGAAAATTTAAACAAACCATACCTACTTCATCCCCAACTGGAATCTCTAATCATTCATTAATTTAATTAATTTTGGTTCAATTTATAATAAGAAGATTGTTTAAAGGTTTTAGTATTATTTTAAAAGATAGCAATAATAATAATAGATTATCTAAAGTAAAATCGTGACATCTTTGACCATAGAAGGCTGATCCTACTCATAGTATACAAAAAACCATCCATGAATAAGGGACTAAGTGTAATAATTTTGGTACCCCATGGTATTCCACTAGAAGAGATTCTAATCAAGTTTATGAAGCTTGTCCATGGTAAATCTAGGGATAAGCATGAATGGACCCAAGGATAATTATCTAAGGCGTTACATGTCCATAGATGTCAATCAAAATCTAACGAGTGTTTCTAAGACATTATAATTTCTAAAGGGAGAGTGAAGGGATCATATGACATCGTGTTGATCATCCAATAATAAACAAATACCATTTTCTACGGGGGATATTTCCTTTAAAAACCTACCCAATGAATGGAAATGGCATCCTCTATGTGCTCATGGATTTCCCTATTGAATCCAAGGCAATCTCAAGTATAGATATTCTTATAAAGAACAAAACAATATATATGTAATAGGCACGATATACTCATTTTTAATATTAATTCATAATTCATCAATTTCCATGTAAGAATCATATTAATTACAATTCATATGGTTTATTCTATTAACCTTCCACCTAATTGATAAGATCATTAGGGACATGCAGCCAATTTATAATAAAATTACAATTTCTCAAGTCCATGTGATATTTATATTTTTATAATTACATTTTAATTATTTATAATTCATTTAATTAAAAGAATTAATTACCATAAAAATCTCAATTCAAGTACACTCAAATTGTGTTCCATTCATTTATGACATTGGTCATCAAAGGCAGAACAAGGAAAACACCCTATTTGGATTTTTCGTGTTGAGGTATCAATCTCCCATGGTGTCAAAATGTCTTACTAAGAGCATATTTATAAATTTATATGATTATGTTTAATGTATATGAATTTTTGGATCAAATCATAGTGAAATCGATGTGTTCAAAAAAGTGACAATTTAAAAATGGTGATACATTGAGGGAAAATTTATAGAACTACCAACTTAATCCTATAGAACTCTCTATGTTTAGTACATGTCTTTGTTTTGGTTCATATTAGAAGAAAATAGAAGAATAGAAAAATAGAATAAAAATAGGGAATATTATCTTTCACCAAAATAACTCTATTTATAGGAAGTTGAATAATGAAAGTGGATAATGTAATTTAGAGATTATTGGTCATGATCTATAATGATAGACAAATCTTGATTTGGAGTTCGGATGATGAAGATCTTCCAAGGCCTAGCTTTAGGAATAAAAAGAAGCTACCAAAGGTGAGGGATTCTATGCATGAGAGGAGAAAGATGATGAAGTGATCTATTAATGTGATGGAGGAAAAATGGTCATTTCCCCCAAACATTAAAGGGTGAATGTGTTATCCTCACAATTGGACAAATCGCGCACCAACCATGCACACCCCACTGTGCAGGGGAACACCCTGCATGGACAGCAATGCACAATTAGGAAAACCTTACACAACCAATGTGAACCCTCAATCACAAAGCCAAACTTCCCAAGCTTCCATTTCATAGTTTATAAAAACTATCTGGCACCCTTATTAGACAGCATGGTTTGAGGGGCACTTTTGGCACTAACCGTGTGCCTTTGTTGTTTCTTAAAAAAATGGAGCTCAAGCCTCTAAAAAAGATTCAAACAGTCTTAAAATCTTACTTAAACCATAAAAAACATATATAAATATATATCAGGGGTTTAAAAAAAATTAAAGGTTCCATAAATCGAATAAAATTACAGTTATTACATTCTTCCCCCCTTATAGATACTCATCCCCATGTTTCCCTTGTAATGGTGATAAAGATTCATCGAAGAACCAATTTAACCACATGACATATACATTAGACTATATCTCCCATGCCTCCCCTTGTACAGGACCATTCCTCCATAGAAACCATACTAGATGAAGTGACCTACCTCAAAGATCCTTTGTTCTATGATCAATTATAGGAATAGTATACTCCTTAAAAATAAGAATCAATAACCAATTCAATATCCTCATAATAAAAAGTATGAGATGGGTTGGCATGAAAATTGAGAAGATATGAAATGTGGAGTACACCATGCATGGAATGAAACCTATGAGGTAACATCAGCCGATAGGCTACCAACCTAACTCTCACTAATATCTCAAAAGGCCTAACGAAATGAGGTGATAGAATCCCTTACCTTCATATTTTCCGATGCCGAAGCATGGTTGGTACTCTCATGAAAACTCAATCCCAAACCTCAATCTCTATAGGTTTTCATTGGCATTTTATTTACATATATATTGATCATTCACCATATTATTTCTAATCTTCTACACCTACTCTGATGTCTCCTTCATGAAATAAGGACATAGTTTCACTACCTCTCCTACCTCTAGCCAAAATAGAGATGAATGATATGACATACTATATAATTCCTCATATAGAGACATTTTTAATTGTCTTCTAAAATCTATTATTGTAGAAGAAATCATTAATGGGTATATGTTTCCCCTTAGAACCCCCAAAATCATGGACAGAAGCATGAAGCATGCCCTCTAATACCTTCATAGTTTGTGATAACTATCCATTGATCTTAGGGTGAAAATATATTCTCATAAAAACCTATGCATCCAAATATATTTTCAATCCTTGATATATCTTTGTTGTGAAACATGTTTCCCTATCAGAAATGATAGTATGATGGACCCTGTATAGGTGTATAACCTCACATACATACAACTAGCCATGATTATCCACTAAGAAGTTCTCCCCAATAGGATGGAAGTAGGATACCTTCATCATCCTATCAATTACTACCCAAACCAGTTCACTACCTTGAGGTGACCTCATTAAACCAATTACAAATACATCATAACATCATCCCATTTAAAAAATCGCGTCGATAAGGTTTATAACAAGGAGTTGGTCCACTAGTGTTCCACCTTCACCTGCTGACTGGTGGAACACCTAGTAATAAAAATTATGGTCTAACATTTCATCCCAAACCACCAATACTGGCATTTTATATCACGATACATCTTAGAGATATATGGGTACACTTCCCACTAATAAGCATGGGATTATAAGATCATATCCTTTCTATTTTCATTGGGAACCTAGATATATCTCTAGACACATAAGATACCATCTCTACTGATAAACCAATCTAGAGGTGGGTCCTCACATGAAATACATTACCATAAGACCATATATTTAGGATATGAAAACTACCTTCATTTCACCGTATGCAAGAGTGAATAGGTAACTGTTAAGGAAATAATAAAAGTCTTCTCATAAAATTCCTAAACCTCAAGATGCATCGTAGAAAAGAGGGCTATCAACTTCCATTCATCTCTAGCTTCCTAAATAGCGTGTTCCTATGTTTTTTGGCTCAGTGCATCAGAAACCATATTTTCCTTTCTAGAGTATAGGAAATATGAAAGTCAAAAGACTAATGTTATTCGACATATATTCCTTGTGTGAGATTTAATTAATGTTTTAATGATATATTTGGGACTCTTATGGTATGAAAACCACAAATAAATATCCCAAAATATAATATTTCCATAAATGTAAGGCATGAAAACTACTACAAGATCAAGGTCATGCATCGGGTAATTACACTCGTGAGGCATCAACTGGTGAGACCTCTATAGAATGAATTGATCCTAATACATCATTAATACACCCATATTAATTCCTAATGCACCACATTACATAGTATAACCTCTTCCAATATTTGGAAGAATCAGGGTCAGTGCTAAATTAAGTTTTCCTTTTAGATCATAAAAGGCATTCTGGTGCACTATAGACCATAAGAACTTCACACCCTTCTTAGTCAGACTTTTAGTAGGTTTTCCTTGTCATGATAAGTCCTACAAATTTTTTTTGTGAAATTCTAGCTATCCCAAAGAAATTTGATATATCAAACACATTTTTTGGCTACTCTTAGGAAACAACAGCCCTCACCATTAATGGGTTAACTGATACTCCTAATTATGAGATAATATGACACAAAAAGTTAACCTTATCCATCTATAAGTGGAACTTCATGATATTAGCATATAATTGATTATCTATCTGTATATTCAATATGATCTCAAGATTCTTAGCATGAGTTATTTGAGAATGAGAATAGACCAAAATTATACCCACAAAAACCATGATGAAGGAATCTAAGTAGGGGTGAAAAATGTTATTCATCTGGGACATGAAAATAGGGGGAACATTCATAAGACCTCACAACATTACTAGGTACTTATATAAACCATACCAACATTGGATGGTTGTATGTGGTATATATGAAGGCCTGACTCACACATAATGACATCCTGATCTGTGGTCGATCTTCGATTACACCCTAGCTCCTCAGACCTAGTCAAAGAGATCATCTATTCGTGGAAAATGATATTAGTTCTTAATCATAATTTGGTTCAACCATAAATAATACACACAATGTTTGAGGGTTCCATCTTCCTTCTTGTTGAAAAGGACAGACAAACCCCAAGGATAAATACCAGTTTGGATAAAACCCTTATATTCTAAATCCTCCAACTAACTCTTGATATCCTGGAGATCAGTAGGTATCATCATATATATAGTAATATATACTAGATTTTATCTTAGGGTGGGATCAACTATAAATTCTATGTCTCTCTCAAGAGGTAGTGCTGAGAAGTAATCCTAGAAAATATCGCTAAAATGATCCACCACTAGAGGAAAAAATATTAGACATAACGTATGATAATCCAAAAAGAGTTTAGACACCAGGGTAGTCACTCCCATCATTCCATGAGGCTCGAGTTCATATCGACTAGCATAGACATCTCATTCACCCTTAGGTACATATCTACCGCCATCAGGTGATATGAAAGTCACCCTTCTATGAAAACAACCAATATGAGAATGATAAGGTAGATGCCAATGCATCCCAAGTATGAAATCAAACTAGGCTATATGAAGGATACTGAAATTCAATAAGAAGTGATAACCATCAATCTCTATGGGATATTAATTTCATTGACATATAACCATTAATGGTGCATGTTAGGACAAATAGGGGCCTATATACCCTGAGGGGTGTGGCGGGGAATCAGGGTATGGATATTCTTTTCTAAATTCTTCCTGACCCACTGGATCTTGACCTCTTTATTACAAGGGTCACTTTTTTTTCACCTGTGTGTTTATTATGATCACTTTTTTTACTTCTTTATCTGATGATGATTCTTTGAATGCAATGCTGGGAAGAAAGCAGGCAGACACATAGATTTTTACCTGGTTCACCCTCACTGGGATACGTCAATGGAGCATACAATAGTGATGTGCTGCCATACCAAATCCACTAAAGCTCACTTCCAATAATGTTTGGGCAAGATCACTTCTATGCCCAGGCTCACTACCTTTACAATGTTTAGGGTCAGCTCACTACTTTCCCAAGGGTCACTCCCTATTTCTCTATCACTAGCTCACTGCTGGTAGAAAGGATTACCTTCTTCCTCTTCCTTTTCTCACTTCACATGGAAGGGATCCACTCATAGTTTATGGACCTGTAGGTCTCTTCATTTTGACGAAGGAATTCATCCTCAACTATTGTTATATGCTCTATTGAAGTTCAATGTTTATCCACTGATGAATAACACTTTTCCCTAGAACAATGAGCAATTATTTTGGAAATACCTTAGCAAAGAACCCTACTTCATGAGGCTCCCAATTTCGCAAAGCTCAAACAATCCTTCGTGAAGCTCCTGACTTTTCATGAAGCTCAAGCCTTTTCAAGGCTTATGCCATCACGAAGCTCCTGAAACTTCACAAAGCACACTACATAGAGAACGCGGCCTTGCGAAGAGCACTTCCTTTCACGGAGCTAGATTAGCTGTCGCGAAGCACCTCTCTTTCGCGAAGAACACTTCCTTCGCGAACCACCTTCGTGAACCACCTTCGTGAACAGAGAGAAAAATATTTTCTCCTAAAATTCTGCCTTCTCTTCTACTTCTCTTGAAGGGGTAGAGGACTATTTATAGGCGATTCTACCGACCCCCGGACATTCTGCACGAAGTCAACGCCACGTCATTTCAAATCGTGAAGCTCCTAAGTTTCTGCCAAAATTCTCTTAATCTCATGAATCACCATAGAAATTTTCCAATCATAGAGCTTGATGTAATCACGAAGCATCACCGTCAATCCCTTCATTCCTTCGCCGTGAAGCTTCCTCGTAAATCCCTTCAACGCCATGATGCTATTCAACTCTGCCATTCACGAAGCTTGACGTAATCATGAAGAACACCTTCAACAGTCTTCTTGTCTTTTCAAAATTCAATCCATGAAGCCTATCTTCACAAAACTCATGAATTTTCCATATTTTGATATGATCTTCAAGGATATCCACTTTTTTCAATGCTTAACAACCTTGAAATTTTGGACCCCAAAAATTTGGCAAACACTGGGAAATGACGCCACCTTGTACTGCTCTTTTGTACCACCTCCAGATCGTCTATTCCTTTATAATGGTTCTTTTTCAACATGGATTTTCAACAACTTCTCTAGAACTCAACAGTTCTCCATGGAAACCTACTTCGTCAACAAACACAATCAACCCAAAAATGATGCAATGTTACCTTGAGGGATTTTTTCCCAACAATCTCCCACTTTGGATTTGTTGAAAACTCTTCTCAGAATGATTTTCTGCACTTTGATACCTCTCTGAAGAACATTACAGCTGCTACCAAAATTCACCTCTTATGATTATGATAGCATTCAAGGAATCAGTTAACACGTACTGTAATCCCACATGAGAAATTCTCGGCGTGAGAAACAAGAGTAGTATGAGAAGTTCATCAATGGATCACTCCATGTCACACAGAAATTGTCGATTCCAAACTGATACCAATTGCTAAATTGATACCAATTTTTGAACCACAATGATATCAATTGGTGGTAGCTGGAAACCATCACACACCATTCCAACATCACTGTTTGTCTTTTATCATGTTCATCGGCTATCGTGATATCTATTCTTTGATCGATCACTTCTAGCATCATCAGATTCGAAAACTCTCCCCCTATCTCACTGACCTCCCCCTATATCGTTGCTCCACCTATCTACTTCTCCCCATATCATTCATGATTTCTCATATAGCCACACTGTCGCCCCCTTGAACAATTACTGTTTTCTGCCCCTTTGTCAAAGAACCCAAAGGGCACTCCTCTGTAGTCTGTAACAGGGTAAAAAAACATATTAGAACATTAGTGAAAACACATCATACCTCAGGGAGAGGGGGTCATTCCACATCCACACACTTTTAAGTGCGGGGAGTTGATTGATCTCCCATAGCCAGTCGATTCAATTCAAACGCTTCCTTGGGTAAGGCCCTTGTCCGAATGATTGCAACCTGTAGTTCTATAGGCACATACTCCAACATCAGAATTCCTTATTCGACCTTCTCCTTGATAAAATGATACTTTATCTCAATGTTATTTTTCCTTGAGTGATGGGTGTGATTTTTGCTACGATTTATAGCACTTGAGTTATCACACAGAATTCTGATCGGAGACTTCACTTCAACACCCATATCAGCAAGCTGCTGCTTCATCCACAATAATTGTGTTCCATCTTGAGTGCCCTAAATATACTTAGCTTCTGTGGTGCTTAATGAAGTAAAATATGTCTACATACTTAGCCATGAAACACACAAGCCACCATGAGAGAATGCACCTCCTGACATTGATTTCCTGTCATCCGCTGAACCGGCCTATTCCGCATCTGTATATCCCAATAACTCTGACTGAGATTTATCATTATATATCAAGCTGAAATCCATTTTTCCATTGATATACTGAAGTATAATTTTCATTGCATTCATGTGGCTTTCCTTGGGATTACTCTGATATCTCGCTTCATCATCTTTGGATAGTTTCATCCAGGTAGCAACTGGAATCTTCATCTCCTTGGAATTTACCATTGAAAATACTTTAAGAAACTCCTTGGAATATTTGTATTGATAAATGAATGTGCCATTCCATCCTTGTGTCTCCTATAGACCATGGAAAAACAATATCTCTCCAATAATTGACATTTCGAAATAATTTTTCATGAATTTGAAAAACTGTCTGCACTGAGCTTCATCTGATCCGCCAAATATTATGTTGTCTACATAAACCAGGACCATCATACATTGATTACTATTGTTGTTGAAATAGTGATCGTAATCAACACTCCCATGCTGGAAACCAAGCTTCTTCATGTACTGATCAAGCCTTGAGTACCCTGCTCTCGGTGCTTGTTTCAGCCCATATATCACCTTCTTCAACTAACAATCCTTGTTCTCATCATCCTCAATGAGGAAACCATCTGGTTTCTCAATATACACTACTTCCTCCATAATCCAATTCCATAATGTAGATTTTATGTCCATATAAAAAACATTAACTTTTATTGCACTACAATGGCTAGGAATAACCTGATTGTCTCTAGCCTTGAAACTGGTGCAAATGTCTCATCGAAATCTATTCCCTCTATCAGGGAGTTTCTTTTGCACACTAGTTGTGCTTTGATCCAAATAAATATTCAATCTTCATTCATCTTATTACAAAAGATCCATTTAGTCCCGATGATGTTCTTATCAGTTGTCCTCGAAACAATCTCCCATGTCTGATTATCTTCTAAATCAGTATCAACCACTTTTACTCCCCCTGAGTCTCTTACCACTTTCTCACTTTCAACAGAAAAATTTTCACTATGTCATTTTACAATGACGTCATTTCATTCAACTATTTTTTTTGATCTTCTTGTTGAACCATTTTTGATACTCTCTTGCAGCATCTTGGTATCCTGAAAATATTTAGATGATACCACATTGTTAGAACAAAATTGATAAGCATGAGATGAATGATTATTTCTCCTTCTCTAGCAATGTGTCTTCTCTTGATAGAAAAAACCTGAGTTGGGTCATCCAATTATTTCTTTGATGTCCCTTCCATCTGATTTTGTTATTGAATACTCTCCCAATGTTATGCAACACTTTCCAGAATTAGGCCCACCTTTTAGACCCATAAACATTTTTCTTCTCCAACATCATCTATTCTCATATTCCCCTCTTAATTGATCCATTAACAAAATATCTAAGCCTACTGAGTCGACACTCAGTATAGGAAACAAAAGACAAAGTTAATAACACAATCAATTCCTATTGTTCTCAGTTTCTCCCATTCTTCTTCAACTTTGGAACCTGATTTGAGTCAATCAAAACTCTAAAGCATATAACTTCTCCACATTTCATCTTTTAATTACACATACCCTTGGATCATATCTCTTTAAAACCTGATACATTTGAATCATCAACAATAACATTAATATACATAGGGATAGGGGTGCTTCAGGAATCCTCAAGATGAGGATGGTGGTTGATCTTGATGGGTCAACCCTTTGATTCTTTCTTGTAGAGAATCACACTCTTTCTTTGCTTCTTCTAACATCCTAGCCAAATTCAATTGTTCTGTCCATATGACTAGGAATTCTTTACCCATATTAGATGCATTTTTCTGATATGTAGATTCGATAGGCTTGGCCTTTCTCACCATTTGGGGTTTAAACCCACTAGTACACATTTCCATCTTTGATGTTCCACCAGAATTTCATTTCCCTTGATTCCTTCTCTGATAAGGAATATCTCTCCTTGTCATCTTCCCTGGATCCTTCCTCTATTGTAGGGATATTCCTCCTTCCTCCACTTCTTTTTGTGGCACACGACTTGCAATTTTTTCAATGAATAATTTTTTTTTATTTTATCATATTTTTGAGTCACCACACTAATTTGAATTGGATGTAGGTACTCCACTGAACGTACATTCTTCTTACTCACGACTATAGCATTTCCTCCCTTTTTCTTCCAGATTTGTTCATGTTATTTATTAGAGGGATGTTGTGAGTGTGACTGATTGAACTTATGTTCAGCTTCACGTGATTCCCCTAAGGCTTTAAGACTATTCTCTAACATACCACATTGTCACCCAATGTAAGATTTCTCTTTACCCATCACTGGATTCAATAATCTCTTTCTGGCCTCCTTTTCCTTTATTGCATACTTCTTTCTATAGTATCTTTCCAAATTCCCATGATTAGAACATATGAAACATCTTCCATTAATGGGATACCTCATTTCGTCATCTCTCGGCCGAGATGTTGATTCAGTTTGAGCTATAATTCTAACATTGATCTCCTGAGCTTCCTGACCCATATTCATGGTGTGTCCCATTCTTCCACAGTAATATCATCTAATTAATGCTTTCCTCTGATAGACTCTTCTATCTGATTTCTCATGAAGCTTCTTATTCTCAGATTTATCAAAGTTTCTATGTTCACAGCCTGAAATGTATTCCAGAGCCTCTGAATATAATCTTGTTGTATGAACATGAATCCCACAAAAATATCACATGCTTTCATTTCTTCCTGTAAAATCCTTGTTAGGTCTATCTCCAGCACCTATAAGGTTTTTCTTACCCTTGGATTTTTTCACTGCACTTTTCCTATCATGAATATGAGTGAGATTATCATATAAAATTCCATATTATCCCAAATTGAACCTCCTTTGGGAAGATACAATCCTTTCATGCTTCTCCTCTGATGTAGTATATTTGGATTTCATTTCATCATCAGCTACCGAAGGATAATCAAATAATAAGTGAAGTGAATCCTTTAACATGTGCTTATCTTTGGATTTAGATTGTTCCATTTTTCTCTTGACTGAATCCATTTCTTCTTCCAAATTTTCAATCTTTATATCCCTTGATTCATGTTGGGAATTGATCTCTATTCTGAGATTCTTTCCAAAACTCTTCTCATCTTATAGTTCTTATGTGATATTTTCTACCATGTCGCCTTTCTATTTTACTTTCACTTTTTCTAGAGTAAAAGATTCAGAGACAGATTCATTCTCTTATTGTAGCCATTGATTCATCTTAACTTGTTCAGATAGCTGTGTAGAATGATCATCATTTCAAGTTTTCAAATTTTGAATCTCATATGAGTTCATATTCTTTCCCTTGATATCAGATTTTTATTTTTCTACCATTGTAAATCTCTTTCTCAGTTCTTCATCTGGAGAATCATTCTTCTCCCTCAGATCAGTATCTACGTCAATAAGCCTTTGATTTAAACCTCTTATCTTATTGATATCAGTTTCCAGTGCTTGGATCTGAATATCCTTAGATTTAATTTCATCAGTGAAACTCTAATATAGTTCTTTCTCTTTATGGACAACTTCCACTTTTCGTCTTCTGGGAGCTTCATCATCATCAGTAGTTCCAACATCACTGGGCATGTCAGGTTCTTCACTCATTCATTTAGAATCATTGAATGAGTAAGTATTTTACCTATATGATTCATCAAATCCATTATTCTGTTCACTACACGATTCTTATAAATGAATCACACTCTTTTCATTGACATTTTCCCACTGAGTAATTTCAAAAGACATCTGCTTCTTCTTTGAAGTTATCCCCTTTTCCATGGCACACCAGGATAAAAGAAGGCTGAATATTTAACTACAAAAATTGACTAACCCATGTCAGAGACAAAAATATGATAAAAGAAACATATCCCTCTAATACCAATTGTTAGGACTAATATGGGCCTATATACCCTAAGAGGGGGGGGGGTGAATCATGGTATGGATATTATTTTTTAAATTATTCTTTCCCCATTGGATCTTGACATATTTATTACAAGGGTCATTTTGTTTGAACTTGTGTGTTTATTATGATCACTTCCTTTTCTTCTTTATCTGATGATGACGATTTGAAAGCAATGCAGGGAAGCAAGTTGGCAAAGACAGAGATTTTTACTTGGTTCACCCTCACTGGGCTACATCCAAGGAGCATACAACGATGATGTGCCGCTATACCCAACCCACTAAAGCTCACTGCTAATAATGTTCGGGCTAGATCACTTCTATGCCCATTATCACTGCCTTTACAAAGTTTAGGGTCAGCTCACTACATTATCAAGGGTCACTACCTATTTCTCCTTCACTGGCTCACTACCGGTAGAAAGTATTACCTTCTTCCTCTTCCTTTTCTCACTACACTTGGAAGAGATCCACTCATAGTTTATAGACCTGTAGGTCTCTTAATTTTCTTGAAAGAATGCATCCTCAACTATTGAAATATGCTTTATTGAATTTCAATGTTAATCCACAGATGAATACCCATTTTCCCTTGAACACTGAGCAATTATTTTGGAAATACCTTCGCAAATCACCCTACTTCGTGAGGCTCACAATTTCCTGAAGCTCAAACAAGCCTTCACGAAGCTCCTACCTATTCCCAAAGCTCAAGGTATGCAAAGCATAGGCCATCGTGAAGCTCCTACCTCTTCGTGAAGCACACTCCTTAGAGCACGCGGCTTCGCGAAGCGCACATCCTTTCACAAAGCTAGATTAGCCTCCGTGAAGCACCTCTCTTTCCCGAAGAACACTACCTTTGCGAACCACCTTTGCGAACCGAGAGAAAAATATTTTCTTTGAAAATTCTCTCTTCTCTTCTACTTCTCTTGAAGGGGTCGAGGCCTATTTATTGACAATTCCACCAACCCACGAACTTTTCGCGTGAAGTCGACGCCACGTCATTTCAAACCATGAAGCTCCAAAGTTTCTAACGAAATTCTCTCAATCTCGGGAAGCGCCACAGAAATTTTCTGATCACATAGATTGACGTAATCGTGGAGAATCACCATAAATCCCTTCATTCCTTCGCCACGAAGCTCCCTCGCAAAGCCCTTCACCGTCGCAATGTGCTTCAACTCTACCGTTCACGTTGCTTGATGTAATCGCAAAGAACACCGTCAACATTCTTCTTGTATTTGAAAACTTCAATCCATAAAGCCTATCTTCGTGAAACACATGCCTTTTCCATATATTGATAAGATATTCAAGGATATCCAGTTTTTGTGATGCTCACCAACCTCTAAATTTTGGACCCCAAAAATTTGTCAAACACTGGGAAACAACACTACCTTGTACTTCTCTTTTGTACCACCTCCAGATCGTCCATTCCTTTTTCATGGTTCTTTGTCAATGTGGATTGTCAATAAATTATATGGAACTCGACAATTATCCATGGAAACCTGCTTTATCAACAAACACAATCAACCAAAAAATGTTGCAATGTTACCTTGAAGGATTTCTTACCAATAGTACACCCAAAAGTATGTTTAGGGTCATCGCCACACAAAAGTACTGAATTTCAAGTCCAATACATTCCACAATCGATACAGATATAAAGGAGTGTGAGGCACCTATATCGAACAAAGAAGATATGATAATATAACATATTAGAATAGTACCTCATATAGGAGACGGTCCAATAATACTCTCCTCGGGTATCTACTATAATACAAGTAACAAGCCTAATTTATGACCCTAGGATATAACTAAACTAATCTGATCATGTCCTCTCTACTAGGACTAAAAATTAAAAGTCTGGATACCTCATCCATAACCTCCTCCTTAGCATGTTTTGTCGGTGCTACTCCAACTTCCTACCTGACATGGATTCAATTATCTTTCTCCTTAAGGTGGATCTAGTTTGATCCCTTTTTTTCTATAAATATGTATAATGGTCTACAAAAACAATTGAATATAACCCATATAGTCACATGAACAACCCTCCAACAAGTCTCTATCTTACTATTCCTTTACAAGACCCTTCTATCCACAGTAATTAATTTCAAAAAAGATACCAGTGTAGATTATCTAGCCGCCACTACTCTGATAATAATCCATAAGGTGACGCTTCCTTCCAATGGAAGAACTACTAACCTGTCTCAACACTAACCCTTTATGGCCAGTACTATCATCTTCTCTCATGTTTTAATTAGTTATAATAGATTGGTTCACATTATAAAAAATTGTAGATAGGAATAAGACATTCACATTTGAGTGGATGGAACACCTAATCCCATCCTTAACGTTTCTTTCTCGTGATAACTCATCACTAGAAAGAATTGGTGTAATGTGTTGAAGAACGGCAATGAACAATGAATATTCCATGACAGACATAACACCCTACCCTAGGTCCATAAACACCCTAGCTCAATCATCTACTAGTGTGTCAAGGAAAAAGTAACCGTAGAAATTGGTCTAGAAGTTCTCCCAAACCATGCCCTGATGAAGACTAGTTTGGGTAACCACATCCCACCAACGCTTAGCATAATCATGAGACATGTAGGTGACAAGATCGACCCTACTCATTGGATACATATCTAGATACATGGAGATAGATATAATGGATTTTTTCCATGACTCATCTGATTGAGTACCATCATACCCTGGTAATATAGGAAGATTCTTCAATTATAACTCGTGTGTAAGATCAAACATCATAGGTGTAGGTTGTGGAGCACCCTTTATAGACTGCATCAAGTTTAGGAAACTCTCTTGAAGATAAACATCAGTACCCAATTTGAGAACACTAGGTGGTGTCGCAGGTGACACTCCTAGTGGTAATTATAGTGGTATGGGGCCCACCATCTCTAGATCATGATTGTTTACACCCTCCTAGCACATGAATCGAGGATACTGTGGTAGTATATCTCTAAAAATTCCAAGCACATGCCTTGGAAAAATATTTGATAAATATATTGAGAGATATCTCTATATGAAAAAGAAAAGACTCAAGGGACAATAACTAAATTTCACTTATAGAAGAAAGATAAACATAGGGGATAACCACCCAAGGAATACTATACCAACAAATTGGGTCTATGTTTAGGGTATTGGTTTGTATTTAATTTTTCAACCACAAGGGTTATGGTACATGGGAGGGTTCAATTTCATGTTAAGGGGTGAAAACACCACTAAAGTTAAACTGTTCCTTTCCATTTGCTGGCAAAAATTTTATTTTAAAATCAAAAATTTTCATTTTATGTTTGTATGTGAATATATACACATTAAAAAGTTAAATTGAATGGATTGTCATTGCCAGTTTATAATGTCCCATGCATCTTAAAAACTGATATCGAAACTCATAATTTCAACTATCCGCCTTACATTCAGTCTCAGAATGTAATTTGTAGAATAAAATTTATCAATTCGATGAATTATCCTTTCCAATTTTAAAGGACCATACTCTTTATAAATTACAATTTGTACTCATATAACCATTGAAAAATCTAAACTCATGCAACTATAGGTACATAACTTGTATGAATAAAAATTCAAAATTCAACATAAATATATATAGGAAAACACCATTAGGTTGATGATGACATTTTAAATAGCCAATTTCCATTTTCATACTTGATATATTAGAACAAGGTAGAAAATAAATAAAGTATAATAAATTCCAAAATTCATTTTCACCATAAAATGGTGAAAATATGTCGACTATAATAGGTGTAATATAATGTAACAATTTCCCATTCCTAAGAACCATGCAGTATACCCCGAATGCGGGTTAGCTACTCCCAGTCTTGGATTATGAAAATGTTCTGACACATACTGAATATATTATCTAAATTTCCAAAATAATATGTCAATAAAATAACCCATCTGATCCCACTTTTTGACATCCAGACCTGGTTCAATCCTGAGTAGCTAATCATGGTTGTTCCCATGGCCTGAAGAACATCTTCTCATATGCCAAAGGCTACTGACTAATAACATGGGACTATGGTGTGCTCATGGGGAGACTATTACCTCTATTCAAAGTGAAAAATATGGATGAAAAATATGAATAAACAATTAAAGCATACGAATAATGAATAAGGAATAAGAAATAAGCATAAGCATCAAAGTAATAAATAATCCTCAAAAATATAAATTATACCATATACAAAATATCATGGAATCTATCTAAAAAAATGGGAAACATGAATACATGGTATCAGGTAGATAGTATATATACATTATATATAAATTAATAAATAATGAAAAAAATATCCAACAATCCTGAGCACTTTCTTGGTCATCTCGTACAAAGTTCCCATCTGAAAGTAGGTAGTTAGGTGTCCAAAGCCATACAATTTTCTTTTTACACACCTATGATCATATAATCTGTCTGGGTTCCAATTGTTGATTGGATAGGGTGTTAGATAAATCTCAGTAGGCCACCACTAATGATTTTTATAAAAAATCTAGTCTATGAATGTAAATTGTATGGTGTGGAGGTATATCAAAAGTATTGAAATGAAAATGTAAATAACCCATACCTGATTCAGCCTCAACTGGTGTATCTAAAAATGAATTAATTTAATTAATTATTGTTTAGTTTATAATAATATGATCCTATAATATTTTTATCATTACTATAGAGTATAATTAGAATAATAGAGTATTAATGGTGAAACTAATACATCCTTGACCTTAGAAGTTCGAGTTATCTCAAGGTATAAAACCAAGAATCCTATCATATGGAACTATGTTCAATCCAAGGGGTACCCATAAGGCACTCCACTGGACGATTTTATAACTGATTCTATGGATCAGGAAAATAGTTAATCTGGAGCTAAGAATGACTGGATCCAAGGAGAATGATCCAAGGGGTCGCATGTCAGTAGACATCGAATTGAATATAAGGATTATATTCATGGTATTCTAATATATGAATAGAATTTGATGGGATCATATGAATTTTTATCAAGTATCAAATAATAGACAAAGACCATGTTTCCAAATGGGTATCTCTTTTTAATTTGGCATAATGAATCAGAATGAAATCCTCTAAGTGCTCAAGGAATTACCTTGGGAATCCAAGGTTGGCTCATGTCTGACCATTCCTAGAAAGAAGAAAAGGTTCCATATGAAATAAACATCATATACTAATATTTAATATTAAATCATAAGTCATTGTATTCCATGTAATAATCATGTAAATTACCATCCATTAGTTTCATTGCATTATCTTTCATCCTAACTGATAATGTAAATAGGGGCATGCCACCAATTTCTAATTAAATTTCAATTTATCAAGGAAAATTTCTATCTATATATATATAATTTACAATTAAATATTTACCATTTATTTAATCAAAAGAACTTACCATTTAAACTTTCTAGTCAATCACACCCAAATGTTGTTCTAGGTAATCACAACATTGGTCATTAAATAAATAAAAATGAATTCACCCTATTTGGGTGGTCCGTGTTGAGGTCTCAAATTATAATGGTGTTAAATGGTCTCACTAAGGCCTTATTTTTCAATTTAGATGATTATGTTTAATGAATTTGAATTTTAGGAGCAATTCCTAGTGAAACTAGTGTGAGCACAACAGTGAAAATTTATAAATTACTAGACATTGATGTAAAATTCATAGGCCAACTACCTTATGCATGAAGTAATCTACTCTTCCAGTATCAACCTTTGGTTTCATGAAAATTGGAAGAAATGGAATAATAGAATAATTACCTAAAAATTGGGCATATGAGATCACACCAAAATAACTTCTTTGATACGAAGAGGAATTATTAAATGAGACAAAACAATTAAGATATTACCATTAGTGATCCGATGAGACATACAGATCCTGATTCAGTGTTTGGAAAAAGAATATCTCCCATGGACTAGTTTTATGCATGGGAAGAATCTTCTAAGGGTGAGGCCTATTGTTCTTGGGAGGAGAGAGAAGAGGTTGTGAGAACTTCAAGTGATGGATGAAAAAATGTTCATTTCACCCAAACATTAAAGGGTTCATGGTTTGGTTGCATTGTTGGACAAACCATGTACTAACTATGCCCAACCCACTATCCATAGGTAACACCCCATGTAACACCCCAAGCTTCCACGGTACAGTTCTCATTGAATAATATAATAGCATGCGATGTACGCAACATCGAGTTCAAATGAACCACGACCTATCAAACT
The DNA here is from genome assembly GCA_963277665.1 of Viscum album. Taxonomy (NCBI): domain Eukaryota; kingdom Viridiplantae; phylum Streptophyta; class Magnoliopsida; order Santalales; family Viscaceae; genus Viscum; species Viscum album. The sequence goes on along the minus strand of OY728121.1, from coordinate 1,894,309,515 downwards.
ATCATTTTAGAAAGAGGTTATGAAAAGTAACAACAACATTTTGAATTTTATATATATCCCATATAAAATTAACATTCATCATTTGTGTTTCTTATACATGATATAAGGGCAAATTCAATTTTTTAGATAAAAGAAGTATTTTCCAAAAAATGCAGTTTTCCACCTTTTAATAGAGAACCCTTTCCAAATCCAATATTTGACACTTTTATATATTAAATTTTATTTAATTAAATTATCCTTTAGAAGAGGTATATAGAAATTTAATTTGGATAATTTTTTAGTGTTTTTTTGATAACTTTCATATTTTGATGAATAGTGAAAGATACTAGATTTTAATTGAAAAAAACTTTTTAATCAAAATAATTTATAGTGTTAAATTATACATTTTTATGGTTTTAAAGTATAACCAGGTCATATTTTTATCATTTAATACTATTTTGTTCATTGGATGTTGTTTAACATTTAAAACAGAAATTAATACATATCAATATTTTGATAGTTTTTATTTCTCAAAAACCCACTTTCTAGTTTTGATAATTGGAAATAATATTAAAAAAATTAATTAAACGTAAAAGTTTTTAATTTTGTGAAATAGGAATAAATTTTGAATTCAGAATATCAAAATTATCGTAAGGTGAATTTTTGGTATTTTTCTGAAAACATTCAATTTTTGATGAATAGTGAAAAACACTACGTTTTTGTTTACAAACTGACCTTTTATTTAAATAATTATTTTTTTTATTTTAAGTTAAAGTAGATAAATTATACCTATATTAGTTAAATTTAATTCATTGGAGTCATTTTATAATAAAATTAGATGCATAAAATTTTATTGAATTTTTTAACGTCTTTTACCCACCTTCTAAGCAAGTTAGCAAATTTGTATAAAACGTAATTTTACTACTTCTGTGAATTGAATTTCAGAATTCCGAGTGACACAGTCAACATAAATAAGTAAAATGAGGTTTAATAAGATGAAAATAATTTATGATGAATAATATCTTCTAAATTTTACTTGCCACGGTTAAAAGTAAATAGGGTAATTAAAGGTAAAAATGATATTATAATTAAGTTGGAACATGTCATAATTCTATTGTATAAGTTCATTTTGACCCAAATAATCATTATTAATAAAAAATTATCCTTTTGGGTCCACATGGTTTAGATTACAACATTTATTATTTTTTTATTTAAAGAAGAGTTAGAAGTGTTAAATTAACATTTTAATAACTAAAAAATTTTAATATTGGGTTATGCATAATATAATTTCTACAATAAATATTCATTAGAAAGATAAAAATATTTCCTATATCATGGTATTTTATTTATCATTTTTAGACATTAAATAATTTAATTTATTTATGACACAATGATGATGCATTAATTAATTTATTAATGAAATATTAAAATAATTGATTTTATAAATATTAAAATAATTGTAAATTGAGACATTTGATGCATTCCAAAAATTTTATAGGTTAATATTACATATTTGGGTTGATTAAATTTATTTTGATCGAATAAATCAGATTGTTATGTCTTTCACAAAATCCAAATACTAAATGATGTCAAAATTGACATAAATGAGTTTTTAAAACAAATAATATATTATTAAATGATATAATAGTCCTAAAAATTTTAGGTTCTCCCAAAGGACTTATATAATAATATATATGTAAATAATGAACCACATGGGGTTATCTTATTATTTTATTGTAATTTAATTAACCATATAATAGAAAAATATAAGGAGACATGGTAAATGTTAAACTATTAATCCAAGAGTGAAATCTCAATGATAAGGTTAATATGGTGAACTAAAACTATCTAAAACCTATTGGTTGAGAGTTTTTCTACCCATAACCACCTTATCCGGAAAGTAAATCCTTTTGGAGCCACTATAAACTATATATGACTATATAATAAAATAATATTTTACAGTTTTCCTAAAGTGACCCTCACCTATCTTATTAAAGGATACATCACATCCTCACAAAATAACACCTCCAAAGACATTTGGCTCAGCCCAAACCAACATAAATAACCTCCTAACAAACATATAACCAACCGAGAGGCCTTACATTTATTCTAATGTCATCCTAAGGATCCCTTTGATCAAATCAAAATAAAGCACCCGAAGAAGAGGTAATTATTTAATCACCTCTTTCAATGTTCTTTTATTCTTCCACTTCCTCTTTCTTTGATGTTTCCATACCAAAATAATAACTCCAGTACCTTCTAAATATTGTGATTTTAGTATAAATATGGTACAATCATATTCATTATTCTATCCATCCTATGAATGTCAAAGTCACCATTCGTGTGTATGTACAGATTACCGTCTCCACATCATGGTGTAGTTTGTTATTCAACACTTAATTATTTTTATTGATATAATAATGAGTATAGTTGATTTAAATAATAAATATAAAATGTTAATGATTCTATTTATATGAAATACCATCCAATTACATACTATTTGATCATCAATAGAATGGTATTGTCACTCGTGCATATGTATGGATTACCATCTCTACGAACACAATGTGATTCATTCCCCATCATAACCATTCAAGAAAAAATGACATTTTATGATTATAAAATAACATTTAAAAGAATAATATAATTCTGGATATGAATCATATAGATTCTATCCATAACAAACGTGACTTATGTAACAAAACATATAACAAAAAATGAAATAGTTAACACCCGGAACAATGATACTACTAAAGTATTATTAACAAAGAAATATTAAAGATCATATATGATATCATATTTATGTATATAGTTCTTGTATAATTTAATAAAAATTATTTCACCGTTACGCATGAGGTTAATGCACCCTCAATTAAGAAAAAGTGCAAGGTAAGGGGTTGTCATCTCACTTTTATTCCTGTGAGATTCATACTATATTTCTACTATTACCTATTGTGCGGTGTATGTACTACACAAGATTGTATTGTTTGTGTAATAAAAATCTATTTATGGGAATTTACATCATCATTGTATGATCCTTATTTAATGGGGTGTATTTTTCTTAAGTTACCAAATCGGTAACGGAATTTCAAATTTCAAATTCCACTCATTGGGTTTTACACAAACATCATTGATTATTTTACTCCAAGATTATGTGTGAAATCACAATTTATGTACAGATATATTAATTTTCAATCCCCTTCTTGTGGATATACTTTTGATATACATAATCAATCCATTGATAAATTCTCATGTCATCGATATGAACTTGATAAGAGTAATTTTAACTCAATTTCTATTCATTGAGTTAAACATCCAAGTCATTTGTGTTGTTTTTACAAGAATATGTGTGAATTACCTCTGATTGATTTACACTGAATATCCAATCATATTAAGTGTATTTATATTTTTCACACATAAAAATTTCATTGATATATCCCTAACCTAAGGATATAATCTTCATGAGGTATTTCATCTCTACTTATATTCCATTGAGACTTATTTGTTGTTATGCCCCAATTCACTTTTATATGGTGTATATAATTTACTTTGACTTATTATATCATGAATCCATTTATTCTCATGATATTATAATTTTTTTATTTCCAAAATTATTTGTATTCAAGCTTCTCTCGTTTGGTAAGGAACTCTAACTAAAATATCATTTTAATTGTTTTAAATATTTATTGTTTTATGTATTTATCATTAATGTTCATGTTTTAAAAATGGTTTTAAGTATTTATTTTTAATGACATTAATGTTTTAAAATAATAATTTATAATAAATGATTCAATGTGGTATGGGACACTTTTATTCAGCAATCTATTTTAAATGGCTTTTTGATAAATAGTGGGCCTTTTAAATGTTTTCAAGAAAAGGGGGATACTTCTCTCAAATCGTTTTGATTATTTTTTCATCTATGTCAATATACATCAATATTGTCGATTGAGGTTGATTTATTATAATAAAATATTCTAAATTTTATTGAATGACTGATTTTTTACCATGAATGTTTTATTTTTATACGATTCATTGTTTGTGGTTAAATTATGGACATTTCGTATACTAGTTTTAATGTGAATGTTTAGATTATGTTTCAACCATTTCATATGAGAAATGCATTAGACTCAGTAAGTGATGGATGTAGCCCTCTATAGATCCTCGATACATTGGTATGTCTCATGAGATAACATAGTGCCCTAGAACAAGGCATTGACAAAATCTTCTTTTTAGTCTTCGCATGAGGCCTTGACTATGTGGTTATGATGTCTGACATTATGAATTCCATCAATATGAAATTATCTATTGATATTACATGAGATTATTCGACTATTAGAATATCCATGTAAATAAGTAAATGGAATTGTTTGATTTTTATTTTCCATATTATGCTGAAATTTGTGATTAAAAGAATTTTGTATTATTCTTATAAATAGCCTTAAAAATTTATGATTATTTATGAAAGCCTGTGCTATATTGTTATCTTTACTAGTCATCCAAGATCACCAATTTCTATGTATTTTTTTCCTAGGATGTGAAGAAGAATATCCTGATTAACCTACTGGAATAGGATATGGGATATGAGTGTATTAAAAGGGGACACAATGTTGTTTTTCTTTATTTCAAGATGTAATGTAAAACTTATGTATGTATCTAGTACTTCCAAGGCTACTAAACTAATCAGTCTTTCGGGAAATGATCTCTTGTGATCAAGAAAATGATATTTAATAATCTACCGAATCTGGGTAACTAGGGTCGGGGTGTTATAGTTGGTATCAGAGGAAGTTCTATACAATCATTGGAAACTAGATTTAGAAAAACATTTATTAGAGAACATTACCCTTAGATAGACTTTCGGGATTAATATAGAATACCATAAAATTTTTATGTTAATGTAAATATTATGTGGTCTTACCATGAAATATATCCCTATCTAGTTACGAGCAGGTATAGGCAGCTTTGGCACAGATGTAACTAGTGGTAAAATCTGAAAACACCATTTTGAGCTAGAATCGAACGGGAATTGGTGCACGACAATGGGCCTTGATGTACTCTTGTTTATGACACTCCTAAGGTATTTTCTAAGGATAATTCACATTTTCTTTACAAACTGATTTGAAGTATTTTAATATAAGTTGGGAACAAATAAACTTATTTAATACTAATATGTTTTAGATTTGACATAGTTGTCATAATATTCTTTAAATGATTTAATGACTATTGTTACACACACAATGCTTTTTGGTTTCAGTAAATGGATTGATTACAAGGATGTCATAGTAACATTGAAAATGATGTACAAGGTGGGTATAGTGGTGTAAATGAGTAACTAAATGAAATATTTTTAGGTATAAAAGATATCATGATCATGCCGAATAAGTTTTAAAACAATATGATCAACAATATATATATTTACAAAACCGCGAACTCAACAAAGAAGAGAAAGGCAGTGAATGATAAGAGCTCCAGCAATAGAGACTATAGAGAAACGAACGCTTAATTTCCATCATGTATGAAATGTGGAAGGATACACCCAGGGAAGTATCTCAATGTAACAAAGAAATTATTTATGTTTGGAAAAGAATGAAATAGAGTAAATAATTGCCGAGGAAAAATGAACAGTGATATGGAAGAAAAAAATGATCCCAAGAATCCATTTACAGTAATTTTGCCATAAATGTAGGGGACCTGGGCATTACCCAAGTCAGTTCCCTATTCTATAGGATAAACTCTTGGTTATGGAAGAACCTATGTGGAAATAAATGGATGGAAAATGTTTAAAATTATTAGTGCTATTTGATGATGGGATTTCTTTGGAATACTTTTCTCTTGTATGTTTAATCCTGCGGTTTGTTATGTGAAAATGCTATTTGATGAAGACATATATTTTATTTTGTGAATATAGTTATAAATAACCATTTGGGTTGATATGATCTTTTAATTTAGGAAAATTACATGATATTAAATTTAAGGACGAAAATGAGAGGTATGAGATAAAATTTGTGGTTAAGTTATGTTATGGTTATTTTGAGGAATTAATCTCATTTTATGAATAAAAAAAAATATTTTTTTTAAAAAGGACAACTTTTAGACCTTATGACAACCCACCACATCAGACAAAGATGTGGGAATCGAACCCACAACCAAAGTGTAACTGATATTTATCGCCAACCACTGGACTATGTGAAGTCCCATGTTAGTGTGACTAATTATTTTTAGTTAAATGATTTTATTGATAAATAACAAGTTCATTTGGGATCTTATATTTTATCAAATTGATATCCTTATTATAGGAAAATGAATTGGTCATAAGTGATCAATGCTATTTTGGAAGACGTTTGCTATGATGAGAACACTATATTTCTAAGGAAAATAGAATATTATGGGATATCATTTGAGGAGTAATGGTGGATTTTTATCTATGTTTTTATAGTGAATTTATAAAAATTTGGTTTATTTAAGGAAATAATTAACCTATCATTGAGAATATTTGATTAGGTTAATTACTTTTAAATATGTGACTTTAAGAGTAGTTGATCTTATTTGAAGATACAATTTGATGCGGAAGACTATGTAACCAAATTCTTCTAAGTTTTGGGATTCAATATAAGTTTGTATCATATTGAAGGATTTAATGGAAAATTTCTTATTGAATGGTATTTATTTAACTTTGGGTATTGGTGGTATAATTTTATAAATTAAGATTAATATTTCTTTCTCTAAAGGATTAACCTTTTTGATGATCATATGATCTTGTACTAAAAATTTTGGTTTTTCTTAATCTCTAAAGACAGGGGAAATATATATTTTATCCTTTTTGGATTATGTTATTCTTTATAAGTTTATTCTAGCACTTCAGGTGTTACCAAGTCATCTTGGATACTCATCATTTGATGTGAAAAATGATTTTTTGGTTGAAATTAGTTAAAGGACAGAACTCTTCTTATCAAGTATTTTTTTCTTATTATATGAAGAAATTATTTCTTAAACTTTAGGTAAAGGATCTTAAACCCAAAAATGTGTTATCCAAATACCTTATGTTATTCATCATAAAATTATGACCTTGAGGCCCTCAATATTCCATTAACTTGTGTGTTATTTATGACCTTAATCACTCCCTATAAATATTTATGTTTTTCCTACAATTATTATTTGTACCAATATTCTTCTATTTGAAAACCTAATTTGGTGGTGACTTTTTAATTTCCCTTTCCCTCTTAATAAGACAAAATTTTATAAACCCTATTTCTGATATGTGTTTTCCACAAAGGTATTTCAATTTTTTAACATTTTATTTACGAATAATAAATTCAAATTGTGAGGACACAATTTATTAAAGGAGGGAATAATGTAACCCCCCAAAGATCCATGGTATGCTTCTCTTTGAATAATACAATAACATGTATTGTACACAACACTGAGTTCAAATGCACCAGAACTTATCAAGCTAGCCATTTAGAAAGTAGTTATGAACAGTAATAACCACATTTTTAATTTTATATATATCCCATATAATTTTAACATTCATATTTTGTGATTCTTAGACATAATTTAAGGGAAATTTTAATTTTTTAGATAATAGAAGTATTTTTTTAAAAATACAGTTTTTTCCTTTTAATGGAGAACCCTTTATAATTCCAATATTTGACACATTTATATTTTAAATTTGATTAAATTAAATTATTATTTAGAATCAAGACATTATAATTTAACTTGGATAAATTTTTTGGTGTTTTTCTGATAACTTTCATATTTTGAAGAATAATGAATGATACTAAATTTAAATTGAGAGGAATAATTTTAATAAAAATAATTTATAGTGTTAAATTATAGATTTGAATGGTTTTGAAATATAATTAGATTATATTTTTTTCATTTAATACAATGTTGGTCACTGGAAGTAATTTCACATTTAAACCGGACATAAACACATATCAATCTGTTGATAGTCTTTACTTCTGAAAAACCCATTTTCATGTTTAGACAATGGGAATTAATATAAAATTAATTAATTAAACTTATATGTTTTTAATTTGAAAAAATAGACATAATTTTTGGATTCATAATATCAAAATTTGCATAGGGTCAATTTTTGGTACTTTTATAAAAACTTTCAATTTTTGATGAATAGTGAAAAACAATGCGTTATTGTATAAAAACCGACATTTTATTAAATAATTATTTATTTTATTTTTATTTTAAGTCAAAATAGATATATAATACTTATATTATTTCAATTTAATTCATTTTAGTAATTTTATAAGAAAATTAGATGTATAAAATATTATTGAAATTATTAACGTCTTTTACCCCCTTATTGGCACAATAGCATAATTGTATAAAACATAATTTTACAACTTCTGTGAATTGAGTTTTAAAAATTCGAGAGACATAGTTGAAATCATTAAGTAAAATTCAGTTCAATAAGATGAAAATAATTTTTTATGAATAGTAAGTTATGAATTTTATTTACTATAGTTAAAAGTAAATAGGGTAATTAAAGGTAAAAATGATATTATAATTATCCTACCACCTTTCATAATTCTATTTCTTAAGTGTATTTCGACCAAAATAAACCTTAGGAATAAAATTTGATCCTTTTGGGTCCACTTGGTTTAGATTAGAACATTTATTAATATTTTATTTTAAGAAGAGATAAAAGTGTTAAATTCAAACTTTAATAACTGAAATATTTTTAATATAGGGATATAAAAAATATAATTTCTACTATAAATATTCATTAGAAATAAAAAAATATTTCCTATATACTGGTATTTTATTTATAATTTTTAGAAAGTAAATAATTAAATTAATTTATGACAAAATGATGATGTAATAGTTACTTTATTAAAGAATGATTAAATTAATTGATATTATAAATATAAAAATAAATATAAATTGAGACTACCTATGCATTACTAAAATTTAGAGGTTAATATTATATGTTAGGGTTGATACAATTTAATTTTTTTCAAAGAAATCATATTTTTTTGACTTTCACAAAAACCACATACAAAATAATGTCAAAATTGACATAAATTTGTTTTTAAAACAAATACTATATTATTAAATCATATACAAGTCTTAAAAATCCATGGTTTGGCTAGAGGACTTATATAATAATATATATGACATTAATGAACAACTTGTGGTTCTCTTGGAATTTTATTGTATGTTTATTAACCATATAATATAAAAATACAAAGAGACATGGTAAATGTTAAATTATTTAACCAAGAGTTAAATATAAAAGATAAGGTTAATATGGTGACCCAAACCAGTCTAAAACCTATTGGTTGAGAGTTTTTCGACCCCTCCACACCTTATCCTAAAAATAATTTTTTTTGGAAAAATTATAAACCGAATATGATTTTATAATAAAATGATATTTCAAGGTTTTCCAAAATTGACCATCACCTCTCTTATAAAAGGGCACTTCCCATTCTCTCAAAATCACACCTCCAAAGCCATTTGGATTCTCAAAAACAAGATCAAATATCCTACCAATTACACTAACATCAACCTAGAGGCCTTATATTTATCAGAAAGCCATCCTAAGGATCCATTTTGATCAAATCAAAAGGAAGCACCCAAATAAGATGTAATTATTTCATCACCTCTTTCATTGTTCTTTTCTTCTTCCACTTCCTCTTTATTTATTGTTTCCATACCCAAATAATAACTCAAGTAACATATACATAATTTTATGTTATTATAAATATGGTACAACCATATTCATTATTATATCAATCATTTGAATGACAAAGTCATCATACTTGCATTTGTATGACTTACTGTCTCCGCGTCGTGGCTTAGTTTGTTATTCAACACTTAATTATTCAGATGGGTGTAATAATGCGTATAATATATTTCAATAATATATATAAAATTTTAATGATTTTTTATCTATGAAATACCATCCAATTACATACAATTTCACCATTAATAGAATGGTATTATCACTCTTGTGTACGTACAGATTACCGTCTCCACGAATGTGATGTGAATTATTCCCCATCGTAACCATTAAAGAATAAATATCATTTTAAGATTAATTTTTTTTATGAAAGTAACATAATTCTGGATATGAATCAAATACACTCTATCCATAACATACATAACTAACGTAACAAAACATATAAAGAAAAATGAATCAGTTAACACCTGAAACAATGATACTACTGAAGTATTTTTAACAAAGAAGTATTAAAAGATCATATATGATATAATTTTTATGTATATGGTTCTTTTATAATTTAATAACAATTATTTACCCATTATACATGAGGTTAATATTCCCTCATCTAAGGAAAGGAACAAGGTAAGGGATTTTCATCTAACTTTTATTCCCATGAGATTCATGCTATATTTTCCGCAATTACCTTTTTGTGTGGTGTATGTATTGCCCATGATTGTATTATTTGTGTAATATAATTTAATTCATGGTTATTTAAAACATCATTTTATGATCCTTCTTTCATGGGGTCTATGTTTCTTATATTACCAAATTGGTAAGGGAATTTCAAATTTCAATTTCCACTCGTTGGGTTTTACACAAACATCATTGATTATTTTACTTCAAGATTATGCACAAAATCAATATTTATTTACTTATGTAGTATGTTTGAATAACCTTTGTGAGGATATAATTTTTATACACATAATCACTCCATTGATAAATAATCATGTCAACGATATAAATTTGATAAGAATAATTTTACGTCAATTTCTATTAATCGAGTTAAACATCCAAGTCATTAGTGTTGTTTTTACAAGAATATGTGTGAATGACCTCTGATTTTTTTTCACCGAATATCAAATCATATATAGTGTATTTATATTTTTAACACATTATTATGTCATTTATTTATCCTTAACCTAATGATAACGTGTTTATAAGGTATTTCATCTCAATTTACATTCCATTGGGACTTCTCTGTTGTTATGCACCAATTCACTTTCATATGGTTCATATAATGTACATTGATACAGTATATCATGAATCCATTTATTCTCATGATATTAAAATGTTTTGATTAACTAAATTATTTGTATTCAAGAGTCTCTCATTTGGTTAGGAACTCTAACTAAAATATCATTTTAAATGTTTTAAAGATTTATTATTCCAAATCTTTCTCATTAATTTCCATGTTTTAAAAATGGCATTAAGTATTTATTTATATGGGCATTAATGTTTTAAAATTAAAATTCAGTTTAATATTTTCAAAGTGGAATGAGACACTTCGATTAAAAATCTATTTTAAATAGATTCTTGATAAATATTTACACTTTTCAATGTTTTCAATAAAAATGGGGACATTTCCCTCAAATAGTTTTTATGATTATTTTCATATATGTAAATATCATTCATTATTGTTGATTGAGGTTAATGTATTATAATAAAATCTTCTATATTATATTTAATTAGTTATGTTTGACCATGGATGTGATATTTTTATACCTTTCATGGTTTGGGATTAAATTATTGACATTTCATATGATAGTTTTAATACAAATGTTTAGATTATGTTTCAACCTTTTCGTATGAGGAAAGCATTGAAATTTGTATGTGACAGCTGGAGCCTACAATAGATCCTCGATGCATCGGTAGGTCTAATGAGACAAAATAATGTCTTTACACAAGGCCTTGACAAAATCTTATTTGTAGTCTTGGCCTGAGACCTTAACTATGTGGTTATGATGTTCGACATTATGCATTCCATCATTATGAAATAAGATTTTGATATTACATGGGATTATTCGATTAGTAGAATATCCATGTGAATAATTAAATGACATTATTTGATTTATATTTTCCATATTATGGTGAAATTTAAATTTAAAATGCCTGTGTTATAGTATTATATATATCCTTAATTGTTTATTATTATTTATGAAAACTTCCGCTATATTGTTATCCTTACTAAGAATCTGAGCTCACTCCATTCTATGTTTTATTTTTTATAGGATGTGAAGAAGTATATCATGATTAACTAGTAGGAATAGGATAAGGGATATGTGTGTGTCCAAAGGGGAACCAATTTTTTTTTCTTTATTTCAGGATGTAATATAAAACATATATATGTATCTAGTACTTCCAAGGATACTAATCTAATCGGTCTTTAGGGACTTGATCTCTAGTGATCATGATAATGATATGTAATAATACACTAACTCTGGGAACTAGGGTTCGGGTGTTACAATTGTTATCAGATGAAGTATAGTGCAAACCATGGGATCTAGATTTTGAAAAACATTGATTAGAGAACAATATCCTAAGATAGACTTTGGGGATTAGTATATAAGAAAGTCCAAATTTTTTGTTAATGTGAATATTATGTGGGTTTTCCGAGCAATAAATCCCTATCTGGATACAAGTAGATTGAGGCGGATCTGTCACAGATGTACCTAGGACTAAAATACGAAAACACTGCTTTGAGCTAGACTCGAATGGGAACTTGTGTGCGAAAAAGGGAAATGCTACACTCTTGGATACAACACTCCCGGTGGATATTCTTAGGAAAAGTCAAATTTTCATTATAAACTGATTTTATGGATTTTAATATAAGAAAAGAATAAATAACCTTAGTTAATCCTAAGGTTTTTTAGATTTAAAATAAGGTGTCATGATATTTGCGAAATGATTTTATGACTATTTTTACTCACACAATGCTTTCTGGTTATAATCAATGGATGGATTCCAAGGAAGTCATAGTATCATTGAACATGATGTACATGGGGGGAACAATGGTGGAAATGAGCAACTAAATGTAATATTTATAGGCATAAAATATATCATGTTAATGAAAAATTAGTTTTACAAAAATATGATCAACAACATATATATTAACAAAATCCTATACTCATCAAAGAAGTGAAAGACAACGAATGATATATTCTCTAGCAGTGGAGACTATGGAGAAATGAAAGCTCAATTTCAATCATGTATGAAATGTGGAAAGAGACACCTAGAGTAAGTATCTCATTGGAACAAAGAAATGCTTTTGTGTGGTAAAGAAGGAGATAATGTAAAGAATTACTGATGAAAAATGGAGAGTACTATGGAAGAAAATAAAAATGATCCAAATAATACATTTATAGTCATTTTCTGTAAATGTAGGGGACCTAGGAATTAACCGAATCAATGCCATATTCAATAGGATAACCTATTGGTGAATGAAGAACCTATGTGGAAATAAATGGATGGAGAAATGTTTGAGTATTAGTGCTATTTGTTGATGGGATTACTTTGGAATACTTTTCGCTTGTATGTGTAACCCTGCAGTAATTTATGTGAAAATTCTATTTGAGGAAGAATTATCTTTTCTTTTAGTGGTATTTTTATAAATAACCATTTCTGTTCATATAATCCTTGAATTTGGGGTAATTATAGGTTATTAATTTCTAGTATGATGATGCGAGGTATGAGATAAAATTTGTGGTTAAATTATGTTATAGTTATTTTGTGGAATTTATCTCTTTTTGGGAATGTTATAAATTTTTTTTTCAAAAAGGACAAAATATAGACCATGTGAAAAGCCATCGTGTCGGAAAAAGATGTTGGAATCAAACCCACAACCAAAGTACGACAGGGATTTATCTCCTACCACTCCACTACGTGAAGTCCCTCGTTAGTGTGAATAATTTGTTTCAGTTAAATGATTTTATTGATCAATAATAAGTTGACTTTGAATCTTATTATTTATCAAATAGATATCCTTACTGTAGAAAAATTATTTGGGGATTAAGTGATATATATAATTTTAGAAGATTTTCCCTCTTTTGGGAACACTATATTCCAAAGGAAAGAAGAATACCATGGGATTTCATTTGAGGAGTAATGGTGGATTTTCATCTATGTTTCTATTGCAGATTTATAGTGATTTGGGTTATTTATCGAAGTGAATAACCTATAATATAGAATATGTGATTAGTTTAATTACTTTTATGTATGTGACTTCAAGGTTAGTCGATGTTATTTAGAGATAAAATTTAATATGGAAGACTACATAATCAAATTCTTCTTAGTTTTGGGTTTCAATCTAAGATTGGATTATATTGAATGATTTTAAGTATAATTTTTTATAGAATGGTATTTATTGGGATTTGGGTATTATTGGTTTAATTTTAGAAATTATTATTAGTATTTATTTCACTAATGTATAATCCTTCTTGGGGATCATCTGATCTTGTACTAACCATTTTGGTTTTGGTAATCCATTAACGACAAGGGAAATATATAGTTCATCTTTGTGGTTTATGTGATTTTCTATAAGATGATTCTAGCGCTTTAGGTGTGACCAAGTCATCTTGAATACTCATTGTCTGGAGTGAAAGATGAGTTTGTGGTAGAAATTAGTTAAAGGATGGAACTCTACTAATCAAGTATTTTTTCATATTATATGAATAAATTAATTCATAAACCTTAAAAAAAGATCTTAAACATAAAAATGTGTTATCCAAATATCATACGTTATTTATCATAGCTTTATATCCTTGAGGCCCTCAATTATCCATTACCTTATTTTTTATTGATGACCAAAATCAATCCCTATAAATATTTATGTTATTCCTCCAATTATAATTTCCACAATTGTTTTTCTATTTGAAATCCAAATTTGGTGGTGACTTTTTCCTTTCCCTTTCCCTCTTAATAAGACAAAATTTTATAAACCCCATTCTCGATGTGGGTATTCCACATAGGTATTTTCTATTTTTTAACATTTTATTTATGAAGAACCATTTCAAATTGTAATGATGAAATTTATTGATAGAGGTAATAATGTAATACCCTATGCTTCCACGGTACGCTTCTCTTTAAATAATAAAAAAGCATGCGATATACGCAACACCGAGTTCAAATGCACCACGACCTATCAATCTAGACATTTAGAAAGAGGTTATGAACAGTAGTAACAAAATTATTAATTTTATATAAATCCCATATAATTATAACATTAATATTTTGTGTTTCATATAAATAATATTTGATAGATTCAATTTTTCATATAAAAGAGGTATTTTTCAAAAAATGTACTTTTATGCCTTTTAATGGAGAACCCATTATAAATACAATATTTGAAGCTTTTATATATACAGTTTAATTTAATTAACATATTTCATTACAATCAGGCCATAAAAATTTAGTTTGGATTATTTTTTGGTGTTTTTATGATAACTTTTATATTTTGATTAATAATGAAAGATACTAAATTTTAATTGAAAATAACCTTTTTAATATAAATAATTTATATTGTAAAATTATACATTTTAATGTTTTATATGTATAATTATATTATATTATTATCATTTAATACAATTTTGGTCATTGGATGTAATTTCACTTTTAAACCGGACATAAACACATATCAATCTTTTAATAGATTTTACTTTTTCAAAAAACCTCTTTTTGGTTTTGACAATGTGAATTAATTTTAAATTAATTAATGAAACTAATAATTTTTTTAATTTTTTAAAATAGACGTCATTTTTGGATTCGTAATATCAAAATTATCTTAGGGTGATTTTTTTGGTATTTTTCTGAAAACTATCAATTTTTGATGAATAATTAAAAACGCCAAGTTATTGTTTAAAAAATGAGTTTTTATTTAAATAATTAACTATTTTTATTTTAATTAAAAATATATACATAATACATATATTAGTTCAACATAATTCATTGGAGTCATTTTAAAATAAAATTAGATGTGAAAAGTTTTATTGAATTTTTAATGTATTTTACCCACTTTCGAGGTACGTTAGCAAATTTGCATAAAACCAAATTTTAAGACGTCTATAAATTGAATTTAAAAGCATCCGAGAGACATGGTTGAAATCAGTAAGTAAAATTTGGTTCAATTAGATGAAAATAATTTTTGGTGAATAGTAACTTTTGATTTTTATTTACCATAGTTTAAAGTAAATAGGTTAATTAAAGGTACAAATGATATTATAATATTCCTAACACATGTCATAATTATATTGGATAAGTGTATTTATACCATAATTAACATTAGGAATAAAATTTGATCCTTTTGGGTCCACTTGGGTTAGATTAGGACATTTATATTTATTTTATTTAAAGAAGAGTTAAAAGCGTTAAATTATAATATTAATAAATAAAACATTTTTAATAGGGGATATACATAAGATAATTTCTAATATAAATATTAATTTGAAATCTAAAAAGATATCCTACCACATCTAATTTTATTTATAATTTTTAGACATTAAAGTATTAAATTTATTTATGAAACAACGATGATGCATTAATTACCTTATTAATGAATGATTAAAATAATTGATATTTTAAATATTAAAATAAATATATATTGAGAAATTTTATGAATTACCCAAATTTTATAGATAAATATTACATTTTAGGGTTGATTAAATTTATTTTTCTTCAAGAAATCAGATTGTTATGACTTTCAGAATAACCACATACTAAATAATGCCAAAGTTGACATAAATGAGTTTTTAATATAAATACTATATTATTAAATGATATAATAGTACTAAGAATATAAGGTTTGGAAAAAGGACTTATATAATAATAGATATGTCATTAATGAACCACTTTGCGTTCTCTTGGAGTTTTATTTTATTTTTATTTACCATATAATATAAAAATACAAGGAGACATGGTAAACATTAAACTATTTATCCAAGAGTTAAATCTATAAAATAATGTTAATATGGTGACCTAAACATGTATAAAACCTGTGGTTGAGAGTTTTTCTACACATAGAAACCTTATACTCAATATAAAAACTTTTGGATCCATTATAATCCAAATATGACTGTATAATAAAATAATATTTCAACTTTTTCCAAATGTTACCCTCACCTCCCTTATAAAAGGGTACTCCCCATTATCTAAACATCACACATCCAATGACATTTGGCTCATCCCAAACCTACTCAAATATACTCCCAACTACCCTAATTCGACCTATATTCCTTACTTTAACCAAAAAGCCAATTTAAGGAGCCCTTTTGATCAAATCAAAAGGAAGCACACGAAGAAGAGGTAATTATTTCATCACATATTTCAATCTTCTTTTCTTCTTCCTCTTCCTCATTCTTTGTTTCATCCTTATAAAAATAATAACTCTAGTACCTTTTAAATACTATGATGTTATTATAAATTTGGTACAACCATATTCAATATTCTATCCATCCAATGAATGACAAAGTCACCACACATGCGTATGTATGGCTTACTGTCTCCACATCGTGGTGTAGTTTGTTATTCAACACATAATTTTTTGGATGCGTATAATAATTAATATAATTGATGTAAATAATAAATATTAAATTTTAATGATTTTGTATATATTAAATACCACCCAATTACATACCATTTCATCATCCATAGAATGGTATTGTCACTCATGCTTACGTATGGATTAATGTCTCCATGAACGCGATGAGATTCATTCCCGATCGTAACCATTCAAGAATAAATATTATTTTATGATTAAAAAATAATGTTTAAGAACATAATATCATTTTGTATACGAATCAAATACATCATATCCATAACAAACATGACTTACATATCAAAACATATAAAGAAAAACGAATCAGTTAACACCTAAAACAATGATACTACTAAAGTATTATTAGCAATGAAATATTAAAAGATAATATATGATATAATATTTATGTATATGGTTGTTATATAATATAATAACAATTATTTCACCATTATATAGGAGGTTAACATACCCTCATCTAAAGAAAATATCAAGTCAATGGGTTTTTATCTCTCTTTTATTTCCGTGAGATTCATGCTATATTTGCTGCTACTACCTTTTGTGCAGTCTATATACTACCCATGATTGTATTATTTGTGTAATTTAATTTAATTTAAGATTATTTACATCATCATTGTATGATACGTCTTTCATTGGGTGTATGTTTCATAACATACCTAATCGGTAAGGAAATTTCAAATTACAATTTCCACCAATTTGGTTTTACAGAGACTACATTAATTAATTTCCTCCAAGATTATGTATGAAATCACTATTTATTTACATATGCAGTAATTTTCACTCCCCATTGTTTGGATATACAATTGATACACATAATCAATCAATTGATAAATTCTCAATTCATCAATATTAATTTGATAAGACTAATTCTAACTCAATTTCTCTCCATTGAGGTAAAAATCCAAGTCATTGGTGTTGTTTTTACAAGAATATGTGTGAACTAACTCTATTTTATTTACACTGAATATCCAATAATATTGAGTGTATTTATATTTTTCACACATTATAATTACATTTATTTATCCTTCCTAATGATACTATTTTTATAAGTTATTTCATCTCAATTTACATTCCATTGAGACTTCATTGTTGTTATATTCCAATTCACTTTAATATGGTGTATATGCCATTCTTTGACATAGTATATCATAAATCCCATATTTATCATGATATTTTAATGTTTTTATTAAAAAAATTAATTGAATTGATGCGTCTCTCATTTGGTTATGAACTATAATTAAAATATAATTTTAATTTTAATAAAGTTTTATTCTTCTAAATAATTCTCATTAATGTCCATATTTGAAAAATGGTATTATGGATTTATTTATATGGCCATTAACGATTTAAAATTAAAATTACTTTTAAATGTTTCAAAGTGGTATGGGACACTTTGATTCAAAAATCTATTTTAAGAAGCTTCCTTATAAATAGTGAAACATTTAAATGTTTTCAAGAAAAAGGGAGATATTTATCTAAAATAGTTTTGATGATTACTTTCATCTATGTAAAAATCCTTCATTATTCTCGATTGAGGTTAATTTATTATAATACAATGTTCCATATTTTATTGAATGAGTTATGTTTGACTGTGGATGTGATATTTATATACCATTCAAGGTTTGTGGTTAAATTTTTGACATTTCTTAATCTAGTTTTAATAAAAATGTTTATATTATGTTCCATCCTTTTCATATGAGTAATGCATTGGACTTAGTAAGTAATGAGTGCAGCCAGCTATAGCTCCTCGATGCATCGGTAGGTCTCATGATACAAACTAGTGTCTTGACACAAGGCCTTGAAAAAATCTTATATGTAGTCTTGGCATGAGGCCTTGACTATGTGGTTATAATGTCTGAAATTATGCATTCTATAATTATGAAATTAGATTTTGATATTACATGAGATTATTTGGCTAGTAGAATATCCATGTGAATAAGTAAATTGAATTATTTGATTTATATGTTCCATATTATACTGAAATTTAAGATTAAAAGGCTTGTGTTTTTGTCTTAAACATTAACTTAAATGTTCAGGATTATTTATGAATGTTTCTTCTATATTGTTATCCTTTATGAGCATCTATTATCACCCCATTCTATGTTTTATTTTTCCTAGGATGTAAAGAAGTATATCATGATTAATCTGTTGGAATAGGCTAAAGGAAATGAGTGTTTTCAATGGGGACACAATGTTGTTTTTCTTTATTTCATGATGTAATGTAAAACTTATGTATGTATCTAGTACTTCCAGGGCTACTAAACTAATCAGTATTTTGGGACTTGATCTCTTGTGATCATGCTAATGATATATAATAATGAACTAACTCTGGGTAAATAGGGTCAGGGTGTTACACCCCATATATCCCACAACAAGTGGTTAGGAAAACTATGTGCACCATCATTTATAGCTCCACATAGATTAAGAACCCCTTTCATGGTTTATAAAAATAGTTTGGCACCCATAAAAGGCTGCAATGTGTGAGGGGCATGATTAGCACTCACTGTGCACTTACCATTCACCTATTCTGCTTCTTTAAAAACTAAAGATCCATGCATTAAATAGGACCTGGATGCTATCCAACACTTCCTTAAACCATATGTCACATTTATATAGATAAAATAGGGATTTGAACAAAAAATTAAAGTGTTTGTTCCTTAAAAAGACCCCGAGTTCTTATAATTTTCATAACATTTGAGGGTATGATCCATTCCCCAATTGCCTTTATCATTGAATGGTCCATAGAAATTACATCACTTATGATCATGCGACCCAAGAATGTGACTTTTTGTATTCAAAAGTGTCACTTTACGAACTTATCATAAATTTTATGTAATGGCTCGAACCTATCTGGTCCATTACTTTGTGAAAATGTGGTGTTTGAGTTGTTCCAGGAGGTCAAGGTGACTTATCCCCAAGACTTTGCCAAATTTCAAATTATATGAATAGTAAAAGTAGATGTACACTATTTCTAGAATGGTGAGGTCTATCGGTAACATCTATCGGCAGGTATATATTAACAGTAGGTGTATAGTAATGGTAGGTGTACAGAAACGGTAGGTGTACAATGTTTCCAGAATGTTGAGGTCTATCGGCAACCTCTATCGGTAGGTGTATAGTAATGGTAGGTGTACTGTCTTTCTAGAATGGTGAGGTCTATCGGTAACCTCTGGTAGGTGTACAGTAACCGTAGGTGTACAGTAATGTTAGGTGTATTGTGTTTCCAGAATAGTGTGGCCTATCGGTAACCTCTAAAAGTAGGTGTATAGTAACTGTAGGTGTACAGTAATGGTAGGTGTACAGTGTTTCCAAAATGGTGAGGACTATCGGTAGGTGTACAGTAAAAGTAGGTTTACAGTAACTGTAGGTGTACAGTGTTTCCAGAACGGTGAGGTCTATTTCTAACCTCTAACAGTAGGTGTACATTAATGGTAGGTGTAAATTAATGGTAGGTGTACAGTAACGGTAGGTGTACTGTGTTTCCAGAACAGTGAGGTCTATCGGTAACCTCTATCGGTAACATCTAACAGTAGGTTTACAGTAATAGTAGGTGTACAGTAATGGTATGTGTACTGTGTTTCCAACTTCCTACAGATTCGCTCCTTTGACGTTTCCATTCACATAAAATACATTTAATGCCTTATTTTAAGGACTCTTAAGGCCGATTCATAGGCCATGAATCCTATATTAATTATTCCTATGGATTGGGATGTTTTTACTTGGTCAAACCATTTGGTTTAATGCGATCCGCTTTCAATAGGGAATTAATCATATCTGAAACCATTACCCCATTAAATCTTCAAAAGGGTCAAGATATCTCCCTCCGTTGTGCTTCCTCATTGTTCTCGACTATGAGACACTAGAACCTTTCAATCCTTCCCATTGGAGTTCTACAATCAAACTTTACTCATTGGATAAGTTCAACACTGTTTTGATGCACCCAATTTGTATCAATCTATCTTCAATATAATGTATGTTTTATCATCATTCATTTGGGGTTCATCTTCTCTTGTTTCTATTTTCCATATTATAGCATGTAATGTCCATGATTCTAATGCTGTTTTTCTTGGGGTTTGGTTTGTGCGGTCGTACCGTGGCATCCTCAGGTGGATGCAATTGTCGCGAGAGGAAGATCATGACCTATTACATGGTTAAATAACGTCAAGAACTGTTTGAGGTAGGGGATTCATTGCTTCTCTCTTATTTTAGGTGTAACTTTATCATTATCATGTTTTATTCCACTGGATGACAATGGAATTTACATAATAAATATTTGAACAGGATAAATAAATTAATATCGATCGTATGTTTTTGCCTCATGTTTTTCAAGATAGTGTAATATCTATTCTTACTTTGATTAGTTATTCATTCTTGATGGAAATGGTTAAAGAACGTAAATTGGGATTAATTGATAATTGTTTGGATAAAGATAAAGAGGTGTGTAAATGAACCTGTTTCTAGTTGTAATTTGATGTTAATCAAATTGGCACAGTAAGCATGATTAATTGTTTTATGATAGCTCACTAATTAGTTTTCCTGAATTAGGAACCTACAAATAATAAATCTGTTAATTCATTATGGGTTAAAGAACTAATTGTTTGATAATTCCTTAAAGGGTTATGAGTTACCCTCTTGATTGTTAAAGGGATAAGAGCCCAATTAATTTGAAGATATTTGTTTTCCTACATTTTGTGCTGTTATGTGATCCTGGATGGCTATTGTGATATGTGGTGGAATGAAGGCTTTTGGTTGTGGCAGAAGATGATGCCTAGACTGACAAGATGCATTTGTTTATGCATGTGGGTGTCAAGGAGGACACTAGGGATGATGTATTGGTATGGATGTGATTAATGGATGCTTGTAGTTTTTTTTGTTGTTTATCTTCTTTACTTTTCCCCACTACTCAAGGCAGCTGGTCTTACTTACCCTTCTTATGAATGATGTGAAGACACGTGGGGTATGCCACTTGATTTATGTGTTTATCCTCTCAAGTTAGGATGGGTATGTGCTCCTTCAATAAGCAGCAAAGACTCAACAGGTAGTACAAATACTCACTGTGTTGAGCCCCCTTGTGTTTAGTAGCATAGAGTGTTTTTCTAGAATTCCTGGAAATGTGGGAAATTATTTCGGTAATGAATAATTGAATAAATGGTATTAACCCATGGGGATGGAGTTGATTTAAAATAATGATGATGTTGTAATTTTGAAGTAATAATGGACTCTGGGTGTAATCCTAATGAAATTTAATGTGGAATTGTCCATGGTTAATTAATGTTTAACGAATTAATTAACGTACAATGGAACTGATAAAAAGGGAATGAAGTAATCTAATAAAGATCTTTAAATGGATATGTGCTTATGGGATACCTAGTCATAGAAGTAGTAGCCCAGAGTCTGAGAGACATTAGCTGCAGTTGTGTCTAAGACTAGGTTATGCCCATAGTGTGGTTGTGAGTTATAGTATATTCTGTTCTTTTTTGAGTTTCTATGCACTAATCCACCCTGTTAGTAAGGGAAACCGACACCTAGGGGACTCTGAGCCCTGGGGGGTGTTTTCCCCAACATTCTGGTGGGAGGATGGATGGATGACTACCCCCTTGGTCCCCGCTCTCTTCTCATGGTAGTTACTTGTGTTGGCAGGCACATTGGTTAGTTTTCCCAAATATGTGTGTAGAGGGATGCAATGGATTGTAGTTATTCACACACTTATATTCTGGATATGGTTTTCTATGGACTACTATTGGTGTAACGTGTATAGGTTGTGATGGATTTAGGATCCATACTCTGTTTATGGGATGTGATGGCTTGAGGTATAATACCCGACGTATGATACATGTTATTCAAGCTATGGTGGCTCCTAGAAACTAACTGGTTACATTGGTGTGTGGAGATGTTGGTTTTGTTTCATGAGGTTCATATTTTTGTTCTTCACCCAGGTGTCTATGGGAAAGCCTTTTTGGAGAGAGATTCTCAGGACGTGTGACGTTGGGGCAAAGCGGCAAACCAGTGGGGAAGTAGTAGTGGGGTACCCTTGATATTGTTTTTTATGATATATTCTTATATGCGTTACTTGGTGAGAGTAGCCATGGTGGGGATGGTAACTTAGTATACCTGTTTAGGTGATGAGTTAGTTTAACTTATTGTTCACTCTGCTTCATCATGCTTTCTTTACGTTTTCACGAGAGGCATCGGGGAGGATCCTACTGAGTATACTGTTATACTCACCCTATGTATATACAAACTATTTTTCAGTTCACTTGGAGCAGGTTGGAGGTCAGGCTGATGTTTACTTTGTTTTGGTTAGTTTCAGTTTTTCCCCTTTTAGTTATAGTACTTTTTCATGGAATTACATATGTCCACTTGGGTTTCTTATATATTTCAGTTCTGAGTTGGAGTTGGTTGGTGTCTATCTTATCTCTCTCTTACGCTTGTGTTCTCTTAGAGGGTAATGCCTCCCATTTGTGTGTTTATTATACCCTCGGTTCTAGTTTCCATCCCAGGGCCTACTGGAGGCAGGACTCGGGGGTCATTATCTCCCTTCCCACATTGATAACCCCGGAGGGGTACACTTTGTGGGGAGGGGGTCATGAAATTTTATCCTATCATGATCTCACAATAAAAATCCATAGATGCACTTTAATTTTTTCCTTACTCTTGGAGTAAATTAAAATATCATGAAAAAAGACTACCACAAATCCGTATGGGTAGTCTCTCAAGACTATATTCATAAAATACAAGAATATTTCATGGGAATTAGTATATATTAGTGAACCAATATAAACTCAAAGTGTCAATACCAAGTATGGAAGTCTGTCTTCTAAATATCATCCTTCTTCATTAGATAATGATATCCATAATGAAGATACACCTTTGAGAAGTATTGATCTCCTCAAAGTTGATTTAACAAGTCATCAATCATTGTAAATGGATACATTTTATTTATGTTGATCTTGCTGAGATCCCAAAAATCGATACATATCAACATTTATCCATCCTTTTTCAAGACATAGTACCCGTTCACCCTAAGGGGATGCACTAGTGCATATAAACACTTTGTCTAAATTCTATAGAAGATGATTCTTTAACTCCACTTGTTCAATCATGACCATAAATATAGAGGAATTTAGAGATTACAGTGTCTTAAGGTATAAGCTAAATGGATAAATTTACTTCATGATCAGGGGGATGTCTAAGAATCATTTTAGGAAATACCTCAATATATTCCCTAATAATAAGAATTTATACAAGGTTGATACTTTCCTCCAATGAAACCATTTGGGAATGGTACCCTTATTTGATAGTTATTAACACCCACACCATCAAGGGATTTTACAAATGATATTTTTGATCTTCTTTGAATTTATAGAGGAGCAAGGGATGTTTCAGAATATATAAAGATATTTCCTTTTCTTAAACTTAATTTAATATCTATATAATGAGATCCAATACGTGCCCAATATTTCAAAAACCTTCACCAAGGGAACGATTACATGGTTCACTTGAATAATCTTCCCACATATGCTAATAAGATGACAATATAACACATAGGATTCATTGATCACACTGCTATGTGTTTTTTGGTTATAAATACTTCAATGTATCAGGGTTCTGATTTAACAGTTCAAGAAAATTCATTGAATATAAAGTAATTTTTAAGACCTGAATGAAATAAAACTATTACCATTATTGAGTGAATAATAATTGTTCCTTTTACGAATTAATTTTCATGTTCCACCATAGTGGTAGTGATGAACGAAGCATTCCCTTGATGATTTCGAATTGGTGGTTGTTATCAAATATTACCCTCCACAGCCTATGGTTTCATGCACTCACATGGGCTATTCCCTTGATCCCTATAATTGAATCATTAGACAATGGGTGGTACCATCATTTCCTCCATTAGTTTGGTAGGATTATTCACGTCTTTTGATATTCATTAGCTTGGTGTCCTTCTCTCCCACACATCATGAATTTTACTATCCCCTTGAGAAAATTTAAGTGATTCTTCTTCCTACATTTTTTACATGTGGGTAGTTGGACAATCTTTACTCCCTTTTCTTTTGATCCCTTGCCTTGAAACCTGATATTATATTTCTTATTTCAATAACCATGGGAACATTCTCCAATCTCTATCTCTGCTTTGAGAGCATATCAAACTATTTATTAATAACTCCCAAAGTCTCAAATGGCTAGAGCCTTTCAATGGTGTGGGTTTAAACCTAAAAAATAGTCTATCTAGTTTTCTATTATAGTAAAGAACAAAACCCAAGGTGAATCTTTAAATATTTATGAATGTTTCATTTTAAATCATGATAGATTCACACTCCTTTTACGTAACCACTAGGAATTCCCTCCCAATATTTATTTTAAGAGTTTGATAGAAATAATTATTTCTAAATAACTTCTTAATAATTTCCCACTCAATTTATTTCATTTAAACCATAATCTTAGTATTATTTATCAATGTCCACTATTTATCAGCC
Source organism: Viscum album (assembly GCA_963277665.1). Lineage (NCBI taxonomy): Eukaryota > Viridiplantae > Streptophyta > Magnoliopsida > Santalales > Viscaceae > Viscum > Viscum album. The sequence goes on along the minus strand of OY728121.1, from coordinate 1,894,283,771 downwards.
TCTCCATTTAAAAAATAGACAGACACGGTGACCATATACTTCTAAGAACAATAGAGCACAAAAATCATATACTTCCTTGTGTTAACTCACTGCTCAATGACAAGTGGATGGGAATATCTACTAAATTTAAGTGGTCATTTCCATATAAATGAATTGATGGAACGTTTCTCTATCTTGGGTGAAGGAAAATGTTCCACATGATTTGGGTTGTTATTCATATCCTGATATAGATATGAAATCATCACTATGAAGTTTTAAACTCCACCTGCCATGGAATTGGGGATGTTGTTTGGAAAATCATTTCATTGTCACTCATAATGGTTTCAAGTCTGTTTCTCCTAGTTCCCATCATATTTTAAAATGGAAAAAAATGGAACAAAACATAAGAAAAAAATAATGAATAAATACATTATTATTATTATAAAACAATTAATTAAAAAGATATATATTATGATATCTCCTTGTTTAGACTTTTTTAACTAAGGATACTTCTAGGATCACGTACTATAATCCTTTTAAACATTCAAAAAACATTTACATTAGCTATATATCGTTGAAAATGGTTTTTATAGAATTTATCATTAACTTAAACATATTCCTAAAGAGTTTATCATTAACTGAATTATATCCCTCAGGTTCTTACTGATATCGCTCATGTTCACATGTAAACTGTTTCACTTGTTTTCCTTACTTGGCCTTTTGCTAACTCTTTCCTTTGATGTATGTCTCCAGGTTATGAGATGAAGTAATTTTACATAAGATGAAAATTTCATGAATCCTTTCAAGTTGATTAAAATAATGTTATTTTTTTCATGTATTATGTACCTTTTCCATGACTCTAAACATTAAATATCTTCTATTTGTAATGTAATAAAAATTTATGTATAAAGATGGTGGGATTCCATAATGATCAAGTGTGGAGTTTTTATAGAATAAAAGAAACAAAACTCAACAACAAAAAATAATCATTTTATCATGCCATTTTTTGAAAAAAAAAAATTTATGGCTAGCTGGGAATGATTTTTCTTTTTTTTAGATGGTTATTCTGGTTACAACCATTTTCTAGTAGCCCCTAAAGACCAAGAAAATACCAAATTCACATGACCATTTAGAACATTTTGATATCGATGAATGAAATTTGGATTGTGTGATACCCCAAATAGCATTAAAATGTGAATGATAACTATATTTTATAACATGATTGAGAGAATTATAAATGTATTTATGGATGTTTTTTCCATATATAGGAACACTTTTGACAATTTTCGACATAATCTAAAATTAGTTATTCTAAGATAATAAAAGACCACCCTAGTTACTAATTAGAAGAAATGCTACTTAGTTATCATTGAGGGAATGGTGTTTGGTTACAAGTTATATAAGAGGGTAATAATGGTTAATATTTATAAGACTGAGTTCATTAAAAACACTACCCCCTTAGAAAAATGTGAATGGAGTTAAGAAACAACTTGGGGAATATAGTTTTTTATCCAATGTTCATAATGGACTTATCATAGATCATAAATCCTCTTTGTTCACTACTAGTTACAGATACATATTTTGTGTTTGAAAAAAAATGATTAGAATATTTCAATCTTCTCAAATATAAAATAACTTCTTTTCACATCATCACATCCCTCAATTGGATCTTTAATTTTTAATTTAAATATAATGCTAGAGATGCAACTATGGGAGCAGTATTCGGTCAATGATAATATAAAAGGCAACATTTTTTGTACTATTCTATAATGTTACTAGATCATTCCTTAGGGAATTACATTACTACTGAGAATTAATTACTAGCTACAGTTTCTTCTCAATTGAAATTTAGGTAGTAATTGATAGGGTCTAAATTCATTGTGTTCATTGACCATTCAATGTTGAAATATCTTCTATTTAAGAAGAGGCTAAATCAAGACTCACTAGATGGATTCTTTTGTTGTCGGAATTTGACATAGAGATCAATGATGAACATGGTGCTGAAAAAATAGGGATTGATCACTTTTATTTTATTTCTATTACATGGAATGATAATTTGAGGGAGATTTATGATTCCTTCCAAGATGAAAAACAGGTCATTGAGACATTATTTTGGACTCTTGGTTTGGTAATTTTACTAATTTTCATGTTTATGAATCATTACCAAGGACCTCTCAAAAAACTAAATGAAGAAATTTATTTTCCAGATAAAATTATACTTTTGGGATAAACCATTAATATTTAAAATGTTTGATGATGCTATCATGAGAATATGTGTTCCTGAGTGTAAAAGAATGTCTATTCTTGAAAGATGTCACTCTTCACCATGGGGTGGACATCATGGTGGAGAGAGAAATACCCAAAACATATTATATATTGGTATTTGATAGTATAAAATATTTAAGGATTCTAGGAGTCTTCTAGTTGGTTGCAATAATTTCCCAAGCTTAAAAAATGTTGGATGGAAACTAGATCTTCTATAAAAATAGATTTTAGAGGTTGATAGTTTTCATGTTTCAGGCTTGGATTTTATGAGATGATTTAGATCTTCAAATTGGAATGAGTGTATTTTAGTTAGTGTGGATTTATTTTCTATGTGGTTAGATATTTTTTCTTCTTCCTAATAATCAAGATTTTAGTGTAATGAAATTCATCTAGAAAATTATCTTTTCTCGATTTGGAGTACCTAATGATCTCATAACATATAATAGAACTCATTTCAAGAACATTAAATTCATAACTTTAATGTAAAAAATATGAGTGTACCTAAAATAATAGAATTTATTACCACTCACAATTGAGTGGACAAGTTAAGTTTTCATATATGAAGTTTAATTTTTTTAGAAAAATATTTAATGTTTTAGGAAGGATTGTTCTATAAATCTAGATGAGGCCTTGTGGACCTATAGAACTGCATTAATAACTACTATAGGGACATCCCTAAAGAGTGAGGTTTTTGTGTCATTAAATTATCCTAATTCAAACTTATAATCTTGTAAATACTATAATATAAAAGTAACCAAGAATTTATCTTAATGATACTGCATTGAAGGGGTTTTATTCATGTAATTTATTACAATAATTTATACTATACTATTTTTATAAGGAGTTTCTAAGGCATGAATTGAATCTATCCTAACTTTCTAAACCATGATGACATGAAAACAATGGAACGAACAAAAAATAGTGTGTAAAGTTGAGAGAAGTCAGAAAAAAACAATATCCTTCCCTAGTGATTGTCCTTATTCAGCCACTCTTTATTTATTAAAATTATTTCACTTCAGAAATTCTCTCAAAACATAGTTCATGATATCAAAACATATATATAATTAAGTATAATAATTCAATGTCAACCACTATGATCTAAGATATCATCCTCCTTTCATTAAGAGCTGGTCAAAGTCTTCAACAACCCTCAAATACCATGGTATAATTGAGCTCCTCTTGTGCTCATAATTAATTATTGATAATGGAAAAGCGTAAAGAACGAAAGATGACCAACAAAATCCTAAGCAGACTGAATTAAATATAAAAACTCATAAACATAAAATTATGATTAGCTATATGTCAATCAAATAATGTAAGAGAGATGAAAACATAATGATAAAATAAATAACCATAAAACATTAATCGATTATTTAATAATTGAAATTATGGATAAAAAACACATTTTTAAAAAAGAAATGAAGATTTTTATTAGAATCACTAGTCAAAACCACTTGTTTTAGCCACTAAAATACTCATCTAATCATGTATTTGAAACAAGAAGGACTATTGATCTTAATCCCCAGGATCATAAACAAATTTTCTTCAAGGTTTTCAATGATATCCCAGTTCTGTTCTCTTTTTTTCTAGTCCCATTTTCCTGAATGTGTTTCTACTTATTTTCCAATTATATCCTAGAACTAATCCTTACGATTATTTATATAGAACCGTTAATATTATCATCCAAATTCATAGACTCCCAAAAACTCTTCTTTCATGATAAACTCTAGAGAGAGGAAAATCTCAGTCCTTGACTCACTTTCCCATGAAATTTAGAAAATTCCAATAAAGCTGAATTATTAGGTTCACATGTGACTGGAAAAACTGAAAATTATATTTCTAGCAATAAATTCTTAGATACCATGTGTCAGTTCAAGCTACACACACTATAATCCATCTAGGTCAGTTATACTCATGCACATTTCCTGCTCAACCCTGATAGCCACACCAACTAGGAGCAACAAAATGACCTATATTATATGAAATTATAACCTATAAAAAGAATTTATCCAATAGACACAATTTTAATTTTCTAACCCTAATTGACTTTTTTTACTCAAGGAACTCATCAATTTTCTATAAAAGGCTCATATTAAACAAACTTGGGTTCATTTTCATCAACACATGCCTTTAGAACTAACAATTTTCACTTCTTGGTCACTCGAAATCGATGAAAACAAACTCACAATCAGCCATAAACACATGGATTAGGCTGAACCAGTTGAAACAATTCCCTGAGAAATTTGTGTGTACATTCACATCTCAACACGACCACAACATTTGGATTCAAGGAGGTACATCTATCTTTATCTTCATCAACCATACACACTAAAATGACTCAATAAATTTCCATGGGCTTTATCATTGTTAGGTTATTCTTCCTCAACATGCCTCAATCCACCTCAATCATGAGTTCCTAAACTTATGTTCATCTTTGGAATCAGAAATATAGATCTCAAGTAGCATTGTAAAACTATCTTAAACCCTAATGAAAAATTATTTGGATCAATCTATTGATACCAATATCATTGGTGATGTGTTTGCTTCAGTCTTGACTACTCAATGACATGGAAATGTAAAATCTAACTGGATGTTGTCTTCATCTCTAGATATGGATAATTGGCTTCAAATTCATCAAGATCTAGGATTAAAATTGGAATATAAATACTTTGAAAGGTCAACCTCCTCATGATGCAGTGGTTGGTGCAATGGTTGACTCACATTTCAATGAATTCACCAGTTTATCTTCAAATCAAAAATGATGGAGACCCTGGTTCTCTGAATTAGTTCATGGTAGAGAGTTCGAAGATTCTACAAAACATATTAGAGAAATATTCATCAATATGATGACTTTAGAATGGTGAAATCATTGATCACTTCCAATAATGATGATGGTCTGATACCAAGTTAAATCTCATTAGCTGAGTCATCTTCCTCATGAAGGCAGATTGATCTCAAAACCGTTGTGGTGGGTTCATGATAGTTCGGTTAGCTCGACAACCCTAAAAAGAGATTTATTATCTTCCTTGGTTTTGGTCAGCCAATTTTTTGGGTATGGGATCACATAGGATAACATAGCCCATGTGATACTTATCTTACACAATCAATCAATTCAATTCCTTTAATGGAAATTATTGTATTATCTTCCACTGATGGAACAAAAGGATATTATTATAGAGAAGATTGTAGAATTATTTTATGCATAAGACAATTCTCTAAAAGATCTTCCTAAATTTCACTTATAGGAATGAGGTGCCATAAATTATCTTATCGAGACGAAATTACCATAATCCTTCATGATGTAGAATAATCTTACACAGGCTTGAAAAATTATCTGACGTGATTTATCTTCAATAGATGTCCTACATTGCAAATAAAGATTTCAAAAAAAAGGCGTTAAAATAAATAATTAAAATAATATTCCAAAAATTAATAATTTTAATTATTATAGAAAAATAAATAAATAATAAAATACAGTAATAAGAAAAAAAATTATTAAATTAAAATAAAAACAAAATTAAATATTTTGTTAAAATAATAAAATATTAAAAATTAAATTGAATTTAAAAATAATAATAAATTTATTAATACATTAAAAAATTAAGAAATAATTAAAATTATATGAGTTTAATAAAACATTAAGTCACCAATTATTAAATTATTTATAAAAAATAAACTAAAAACATTACTCCAAATACTAAATTAATTACAAAAAACAAGGAAAATATAAATTAAAATAAGAAAAAACTTATTTAATAAAAAAACATAGAAAATTAATATTTTAAAATGATATTCAAAACGAAATATAAAAATCATAGTTGAATAAAATTAAAATGAAAATATAAAAAACAATTAATTAATTATAAAATAATTATTTTAGAGTTTCATTATTCTAACATTAAACTAACACAACAGTAAATTAACTAATTGAAAAAATATTTTAACATCTAAAACATAATCAAATTAGTGAAATTATGTGGAAAATTAGTTCCAAAATAAGGGCACATCAAATTCCATTACAGTAGGATTTTTTTCATCATTATGAAAATAAATAGTCATATTCAGTGGAAGGATGTAAATCTTATGTTTTAAATACTTGATGTCCACATAAAATTGGTTTTAAAAATGATTTCCCCCATTAATTTCATTAAGCATTGACAATATTTATCCTCAAGAAACTATTTATTTTTTAATTCAAAATTGATTCCTATTTTATAAATAAGATTAAACATAAACATTTGAATTCATATTAACCTTACTTCAATTAAAATTCAATTGAAAGTCCATAATTCTCTTTACCTCCATGAGAACTGACTGACATAATTTGAAATAAAAATAATTTAGACACTCTATTTGGATGATAAAATTCATTAAATTAAAAGGGAGTATAAATAACTTATCCATCACCTTAAAGAATAAAATAAAAACTTGAACGTAGTTTAATATTTTCGCTTCTTAATTCATTTAAATGAATATATATTAGGATTATGAATCCAAATTTAATGATTCAAGGTCAATGATAATTGTATAACATTTATAAAATCATTTACCAAACTCATCCTTTTTTGCGAGGGAAATGAAAAATGAATTACCCAACTAAATCCAAGAGGTATTAGAGAATTAACCACATTAAAGTAGATAGACAATATTCAAATTTCATAAACATTTAATATCAAGAAAAATGATTTATTAAAGATTAAAAAATAAAATTAGAAAATATTAGAGATTTTTGATGGGTCCACATTATGGGCCATTTTATCAACTCAAAAGTCCCCTTCCCCGACATTAAATCTCAACATTGTCCTCCATGATGAATCTATGCTGGATAAACATGTGAATTAAATTTATTGTTCAAAAATAATTATAAATTTAGTATATTATAATTGCGTGAAATTTGTCATAAGAAAAATTAATGTGTTTTTCCACACAAAAAAATTAACAACACATAACATGCACAAAATATTACTTACTAATTAGCACTTTAATCATTCTACTGAAAACTAAAATATGTATTCTAGTTCATGTTAAGAGAAGTCTGCAGAAAAATTTTCAACAAATTTAAGAGTATTTATCACTAACATAAAAAATATATAAATTAAGTAACAAGATGCTTAACCATTAAAATCAGTATGAAAAAATCCTTCAAGATTCATTTTTTATAAAAAAATAATTCCAAAGTATCCGTAGAAACAAATATATTTTATGTTCTTATTGAAGTGCATGAAAATTGTGCAAAATTTAAAATTAAAAACTTCCCTAAATTTGAATCCTTTTTCTCCCTTTATATTCACTTAAATCCTCATAGAGATTCTAAATAAAGTCTATATGATCAACATAGTAAAACCAGAATATTTATAATCCTTTTACCCTATAAAATCTTCATAAAGTCTATATGGTCATATTGAATGATCCTAATAATAGAAACATATTAATATTAGATCCATAAAAGAAATTCAACTTCAGTAAAATAAAACCAGAGTTTAGAAAATAAGGTGCTGAAAAGAGTTTCTTATTCTTATAGCTTCTATAAATCATGAAATGTGTAAAGTATATTATCAAATATAAAGTGGATATAATCCCCTATAATATTACTATAAAAAAATTAACATAGTACCTTGTGTAAATCCTTACTTTACACTTTATTTTCTACAAAAAAATAATCAAATTTAAAAGGTTTATTGAAATTTAAAATTAATAACTGAAATTAAATGTAATTTAAGGAATGAAGAAGATAAATCTTGGGTTAAACCTCATAAGAGGTGCTACATCTTATATTGTATATAGCTTGAAATCCAATTATTAATCCATAATCCATATGTGGAAAAGGCTTATGTGTAAATAACCACCACAAATTTTCTTTTCAATAGATCTTCAACTTTACTTTGTTGAGGTCCCTTTTGATGTAGCATGTTGTATACATACCTCTCGTAGTGTTTTGAAATTCATCAATTATTTATATAAGAATAATATAAGGGCCCTCTAATTTAACTTCATGAGGAGGATTGTTTTCCTCATATCCCTCTAAGTCTTATTAGGAAATCTATTATATATATAAACAATTCTGTTTAGCATAAAAATAGATAGCCTTCCCCTCCTTGTCTTCTCCATACATTAAACCTTGTTCTAGAAAAAATTCCCAAACATCTTGATCCTATAAAGAGGATTTTATTTCATATGTTTTATAATAAAGGCACTAAGTAAAAATCTCAAATTAAACAAGATAAAAACAAGAAAGGTAAAAAATATCGAAATCTCCTTGATGTGATTAAGTTGTCATCCCTTGTTATTTTTTCAATAGAAATTAAAAAATCAATCATTCCCAGAAGTTATTTTTCATGAAAATTAACCACTTTTATTTAATCTTTAAAATTTGGGAATGTAAGCACCCTACATTGAACTATAGGAAAAAATATGAAAATCCACGTTTTTCCTTTACTAAAGATTCCAAGTCTTATGGATTTAAATATTATTTTATTTATTCCAACTTTTTTTTTGAATTAATTTTCATTTAAATTCTAGAATATAATCCTGGTACTATAGAAAAAATATCTAATTACTTCTACCAAGGATTGGTCAAATTCCATTAGTTCTTATTGATTTTTTAGTTTTTTGTTATATTTTCTACTTTATTTTTTTTAAACTCCTTATAATCCTCACCGAGAACAACATCGATTAAAGAGTGAGGTTTTTTGTTGTTATTACATCCTACTTAAAAATTTTAATCCCCTAAATAATTTATTATAGAAACACCCAAAGTGGTCTCACAATGAGACTATGTTTAAAGTGTTTCTTTATCATGTAATTTATTACTATTATTTTTACTAAAGTATATTTATAAGGGGATTTTATAAGGAATTGATACTCTCCCAATTTTCTAAAGTAAGATAAAATGAAATTAGTGGAAAAAATACATAGTAGTGTGTGATGTGGAGAGAAGTTAGAAAAGAAACAACGACCTTACCTAGTGATTATATTAATTTAAACATTCTTCACTAATTAAAATGATATCACTATATAAATTATCTCAAAACATAGTTCAAAATCTCAAACTATGTATATCATTATGTTAGATAAGTTAACGTTAACAACTATGATCTCATTCATTGAAATACTTTTGTTATGATCTGATCAAAGTATTCAATGATTGATGACTACCCTGATAGAATTGATCTCCCACTGTGCCCACAATTCTCAATCATGAATTGAGAATCATAAACAATGATGGTCAACCTAAAACTCCTTACAAGACTGAATTATTAGTCCACATCCATTAATAGAACATGATGATTGCTTATGTGTTTATGAAAAAAATTTAAGAGAGATGAAAACTTAATGAAAAATGAAATAACCATCCAATTTCAATCGATTATTTAACAGATTCAATTATAGAGGAAAAAAATACAGTTTGATAGAAGAATTGAATGCTCAGATTGGAATAACCAGTTGAAACCACTAGGTTTAGCTATTAATTTACTCACCTAATCCTATATGTGGAACATGAAGGACCTTTGATCTTAATATCCATGATGAGAAATAGATCATCTTCATGCTCTCTTTGAGATCCCCCAATTCTACTCCTTATCTCTTCACTCCCATTTTCATGAATGTGTTTGTACTTTTTTTGTACTTATCTCCCAGAATAAATCCGCCCAATTGTGTCTTGAGAACCAATGATATTTTCAGAAAATTTCACTACATCCCTACCATGCTTTCTTTTTGTGGAAAAATATTTATTGAATTAATTCTCAGTCCTTGAGTCACTATCCCCAAACCTTTAGAAGACCCATTAGATCTAAATTATTAAATTTTTATGTGTCTGTCAAACTTATAAAATATATTTTGAGAAATAAATTCTCTAATACCACATGTGAGTTTGAGTTGTACACAATCTACTCCATCCATGGGAGTTGCACTAAGGCACATTTCCTGCTCAACTCTTACATCCACACCAGCTGAGAGAAAAAATATAAGGACCCAACCTTAAAACATTACATAATCATGAATTAAATGAATAATTCATATTGAGGATCTTTTCAGATTTAGTGTTTTAGAGAATTAAGACATAACTATTACATCTCAAAGATTACAAAGTAGACACATCTACTCAGTTTCCATTTTTTCACAAAATAAAAACTCTTGATCAAAATATTCATGTCTATTTCCATGTTTTAGACAACATGACATCTCATGGATCCCATTCCTGACCCTATTCCACTTTATGTCCTGTGAATAACATTTCAAAAACTTGGTATGAGCATAAAAAGCTCAGTAATGGATATTGAAATACGGAAAGAAAACATTAGTTCAGGTATACATAAGAATCAATGAAATCATACTTTACTCATAAAAAAAGAACTTTAACATACCTCTTGAAATTATAATATTTATGAATAACTTATAGAAATCGTAAGACGTAAAAGAAACATGGGGCATTCATAACATTCTTACGTAGGGAGTAACCCTCATGGTTACGTTTGGAATACCCATCACAGTATATTCCCTAAATATCTTCAGAGAAACCGTAGTGTTTAACTCCTTCATGTTACCCAATGCATTAGATAACTATCTCAGGCTCACCTGCCCTTAGTTTATCACGGAACCACCCGACTTTATAAACAATGCCCAAGAACCATATTATTGTAACACATAAAACATGCATAAAGGAAACATAACATTTCTACATTTCAATCACAAGATATCAATAAAACAAATTGGTATAATCAAAACATTATCAAAATAATTTTCAATATCTAAATAAATGAAATGTAAAACATGGTATTTATTTTCTTTTAAAAAAAGTTATGTCTTGTAGATTAAGCCGAAACTAAAATAATGGTCACAACGGTGGATATGTCATTGTCGTCGCATACGTAAGACAAAAACATTCCTTTTTTTGTTTAGTAAAATGCTTCATGTAAAAAGATTCCTTTTGAATGAAATTACAAGTCAAAATGGTTTTCTACACTGTATAAAATAAATTCATGTAGAAATCAAAAGATTCCTCAATGAAAGGAGATTGAGATGAAGTCCCGTACAAAGACGGTATCCTTAGATTAAGGATAAAAAAATTACATAATTATGTGGGAAAAATATAAATACACTCAATATAAGTGGATATTATGTGTAAAACAATCATATGTCATCCACACATATTCATATCATGACATAATCAAAAAGTAGAGGTTTAACCCAATGAATTGAAATTGAGTTAAAAAGATCCCATACAGAAATTCGACAGCCTAACAACATCACTTTAAAATTTAGAAAATGAGTTTATGAGAGATAAATAGGGTATCTCATCACTTGGACATAAACTTTATAGCAATATGGATATATAAGAACATATCCCATCATATGAATATGTAAATTAAACGACCTAACAAAATTAAGTCTTTTAAAAAGAAGAGGGTGAAAGGTTCCCTTACTGATTGGGTAACCTATGAAACATACACCCCATGAAAGAAGGTCCATAAAATGTTGATTTAAATACCCATAAATGGATGTATATTACTCAATGATTTGAATAATGGGCATTACATACACCACTCAAAGGAGATAGTGGAAAATATAGCATGAATCTCACGAGAATAAAAAGTGAGATAAGACCCCTTACCTCGTTGTAATCAATCAAGTCATATGAAAAAAGATAATAAGTACCAAATGAATCATAGAATACCATGAATATAAATATAATCATGATAATATATATCAAATGTCTGTACAAAATACACCACATGTAATAAATAATTGGCGAACAATGGAAATCTCACGGAATTAAAAGTGAGATAAGAAATCTGTTTACCTTAAGTTAGACTTGTCTTGTTCATTTATTTATATTCCTGAATAATAAACTTTGGTCAATTTATAATTTATTAAGGACTTCCTTTAAAGTTTATTATTCAATTCATATCATATATTATCATTTTATAATAATTAGTTAATTATTTGATCTCATATCATAAGTTTTGTCGATGTTTAGTACATGAGTAAAAATAAACTTGTTTAAAGGGAATTGTCCATGTAGTTATAAGTAAATCATCTCCAGAATGGTATTAATGATTTAAATATCATATATATCTAGTATATATTCATTTTATACTATTTCATAACATTTGGATATAAAAAATGAAATGCACCGTTCATGGAGACGGTAGGTCGTACGTACGCATGAATCCTACTTTCATTTCTCTATCATATTAAAGGAATTACAACTAAATGAGACACATATTTATATTATAATTCCAGTATAATATATCTGTTATATAGGTAACATAATTTAATTAATTACATTCTTTATAAATTCCATGTTTGGCATGAACGAGTCACATCACTTGAGGGGGCAGTAGTCCACACTTCCTCAGATGAAATTATCGCAGTTCCACAATATGAAAAGCATAACGATGTGATTTAAAAATAAAATTCAGAAGAATATAGAAAAAATAAATACCACATATATCATATATAAATATAGTGACATCATAATTCCCACCATTAAAGGTGTTAAAATAATATTGAACAATCATCGTTTCGTGAGGTAGTAATTCACCACCCACAGAAACAGTATGTTTTTTAACCATTAGACGGAGGTGTGTGTAAGTGTAGGTAGAATACATATCATTAAGTCATCATAGTATATTGAGTATATTGGTTTAATTATGTTATAAAATAATAAGAGATAGTGATGAGTGAAAACGGAAAATAAAAGAAAAAAACTCAAGAGAATACATTACCTCTATATCGGGTAACTCTTTTTGATTTGAGCCAAAGGCTTCTTTGAAAATACTTAATCCCATAGTGAGGCTTCTAAGAGTGATAGATGGATGTGTAGAGATAATATTAGAAGATGTTGGATGGTCCAAGTCCTTGAGAGGTGTGGGTATGGGGGTAGGGTGGGGGCCTTTTATAAAGAGGGAGGAGGGTCACATTTGGAATGTCTTGAAATATTACTTTATTATAAAATTATTTTCCAATTTTAATTTTCCCAAAATGATATATTTCTAGGATAAGGTGATAAGGGTTCTAAATCCACCCATAAAATAGGTTTTATACATGTTTATGTCTTATATTTTACCTTATCTTTTCATTTTATTTAAATCATTCATTAATGAGGTAATCACTGCGTCATCATGGTGTCATAAATAAATTTATTTTTTAATGTATAAAAATTATAAATAAAATACCATGATGTAGGAAATATTTTTATATTTCCAATTACAATTTATATTCTAAGAGATCATTTATTTAAACAAAATTAAAATTGTTTTACTTAGGTGTTACATAGTTTGGTTATATTTTCCTTTCATTAAAAATAATATGATAAAAGGTCACTCTAACACAAAAGTGATTCCATGGGGTCCCAAAGTTGGCACAAGGCATCCCATGGTCTTACATGACAAAAACAAGAGTATTTTTACATATGTTGGGGTCATTTTATATTATTATTATTTTATTTTATTACATTTAACTACCTTATTACTGATTAATCATGATAGTTAATGATAATTACCGTCGTTACTATTCATAATGACAAAAAACATAAGTCTTAATTACATAATTTGAACCTTATGATTTGAAATATGGAATCAATTTTACAAAATTACAAATACAAGAATTTGTAGTAATTAATTTAAAAATAGTTCCCATTGTCACAACCAAAGACGAGTTTTTAAGAAGTAAAATTTATCAAAAGATTGACTTGTTTTTACATCCAATTGGAAAGTGAAATTACTTCAAATGAAAAAAATTGTATAAAGTGATAAAAACATAATTCAATTACACATAAAAAACAATTAAAATTACAATCTAACTATATAATTAAATTTGATGAAAAAGTAGTTTTGAAGTAAAATGCATTATTTTTAACTATTCATTAAAAATGAACATTTGTCAGAAAAAAATTATCCAAAGTTAATTTGATATTACAAATTCAAAAATGATTTCCATTTTAACAAATTAAAAAAATAGAAGTTGAATTAATTAATTTTATAATTAATTCCTGGTGTCAAAACAAATAGCGTGTTTTTAAGAAACAATATCTTTCAAAATATTGACACTAGTTTATATTCAATTTCAATGTGAAATTAATTACAACGACCACTATTGAATTAAATTCTAAAAATATATTTTAACTAAACTTCAAACCCAATTATAAATATTATCTATCCATATAAATAAATTAGATTAAATAGAGGTTTTGAATTAAAATACAACATTTTAACTATTCATTAAAAAAGATCTTTATCAGAAAAATAATTTCTTTTACACAAAGTAAATTTTGATGTCCTGATTCTAAATAAGGATTTTATTTTCTCAAATATATATAAAAAAATTTCAAAAGTGGATATAAAAAAGTGTTCACTATCAAAATGCGGTTAATCGACCATTTAAAGAATATTAGAATATTTATGCTTAAAATTGGATTGATTCACATTTTATGACTCTAACATTTATTGGATAAATGTAAAAATATTTAACAAACATATATAATCATTTTATAGTTAGTTCTGTTCATTCCTTACATTACAACGACTAGGCGTTAACTACCATTTGATATAATATTATTATATTATTTGTGTGCAACGTAAGATTTCAAAGAAACTCATTGTTGCATATTGCGTACGCAATCGAACATATCATTACCATTAAAGTAATATTAACATTTTATTGGAAAATATTAATAAATATTAAAATTTCATATTATTTATTTACATGGGATGTTACATCCTTCCCCCCTTTTGGGAAATTGTGTCCTCGCAATTTTAAAATTGGGCTCAGAAACTTTATTGAAAGCCCCATATCAGAAAAGGAGTAAATTAAACTATCACATTAAAAGAAATAAAGAAACGTAAAAAGGTCACCCCAGACAAAAGATAGTAGGATTCCATCAAAACATGGATATGGAAGAGAAAACAATGGGTCATGTTCTGATGGAGAGTGATAGAAAACATGTTTAGGATAATGTTAACCACTAGAAAATCACAAACTTGTGATGGGTTAAACGGTATTTGATTCCCCAGTAGGAAAATCTAACAAACAATGTTTTTTGTTTTAAGTTACTTTTAATTGAGGAATTTATTTATGAGCTTAACTAAAACAAAATTAACCCTACTTAATTATTAGGTAGACTTTCATCTCTTACAAGATTTCTTACACAATCTCATATTCTCTCTGAAAGATGAGTATTTATGATGAATTGTTCACATTAATAGTGCTATAATCAACTTCTTGAGAATAACCTAATCCAAAAAAGATGAACTATATATTTCCCATGTCTTTAGACCTCAACCAAAACCAAAATTGTTAGTACAAGATCAGATAATCCCCAAAAGGATAATCCTTTATAAAAATAAATACTACTCTTAATCTCCAAAATTCAACAAAAATAACCCAAGGTTCAAGAAAGACAATTAAATAAACAACTATCCATAAACTTATTCAAATTAATACAAACTAAGATTGAACCCCAAATATTTGAATGATTTAATCAGATAGTCTTCCATGGAAAATCTTAGCATTTATCTCCAAATAACATTAGTTACTCTTAAAGTCTCATACTGAAAAGTAATTAACCTAATCACATATCCTCCATGATAGGTTAATCATTTCCATATATAACCCAGAATAAACTCATTCCTAATTCATAGGATAATCTAACTAAAAAGCATTAATCATACTAACGAGGGACTTTACGTAGTCCCATGGTAGGTGATAAATACCAGTCGCACTTTTTTTGTGGGGTCGATTCCCACAGCTTTGTCCGACGCGATGGGTTGTCACACAGTTTCTGTATTGTCCCATTTCAAAAACAACATAATTTTATAACATTCCCAAAAAGGAGATAAATTCATCAAAAATAACCATAACATATTTTAATCACAAAGGTTCTAACTTTCGTTTTTCATCCCAAAATGTATTAACTGGAAATTGCCTCAAATTCAAGGATCATATAAACCAAAATGGTTCTTTATAAATATATCCACAAAATAAATTTTAATTATTCCTTAAATAAAATTTTCATATATCAAACATCAGGGTTACACATACTATAAAAAGTCTTCTAATGTAATACCATCATCAAAAGAGCCTTAATACTTTTAAGCATTTCACCATCCTAAATTCTACCATAACTCTTGAATCCCTAAATGTTGACTTCTTAATAATTCATCATTTTTCATGATCCATTAACCATTCATTTCCAACTTATTTTGAAATACTTCTTTCTTACAAAAAAAATCATGAATCATATCCTCATATTAAATAATAGGAAAACATATGTTATGAAATAATCCAAACCATTCATTGGTCATTGTCAGTTTCTTCATCCCCAATCAGAATGGAATTAGGTATTCTTATACAAATATTTTTTCGATCCTAGTGATCCCATTCTCGAAACATCTTTGTATGAAATGTGTTTGTATAATGACCATGCACAACACATTTAAAAAGTTCAATTGATCACTCATAAAGGACTTCTTTCCCTTTCCTAGATTCAACTAGATGATTTATTCTCCAAGGAAGTTTCTTGATTTATGACCTTCATTTCAACATCTATAGCATCTTTCTGTCATTTTGAAACATTTTCCTAGGTGTTTCTTTCCACATCAATGACACATAGGTTTTCAAACACACTTACCTTTATGATTTATTACCTGAACATACATAGGGATTTGTTTCTCACATATATGATGACTGATAAAGATCACTATGGTTCAGGTGGTCAATCATGACTCCAGATAGTTGGTTGAGAATAACCAAAAGTGTTCTCATTTCAGCTCCAATATCATTCAGTTGCTCATTCAGAAAACTGTCATAGTTTTCTTAACATCCACTATTTCTTTGGTGCATGCTAGATCCATCCATTTATTAAAACCAAAACGGTAAGTGTGAGTATATCAATAAAATCATCATATAATATCTTATGAGGAGGGTAAACACTAAGATATACATGTTCATGTTATCTTAAACTCATTCATTTTATAAAAATAACTATGACTCTTTCTAGAATGCTAACCATTAAGGTAATGTCACATGTGAATAAAGAATACCCTAACCTCTAAAGTTATCTAAACTGAAATTTTATACCAACAATAAGGACCCAGCCTTAAAACATTACATAATCTTGAATTAACTGAATAATTCACAATGAGTATATTTTCAGGTTTTGAGTTTTAGAGAATTAGGACATAACCATAACATCTCAAAGATTACAAAGTAGACACATCTACTGAGTTTCCATTTTTTTCATAAAATAAAAACTCTTTAACAAATGATTCATTTATAGTTCCATGTTTTAGACATCATGACATTTTATTGATCACATTCTTGACCCTATTCCACTTTATGTCATGTGAAAAACATTTCAAAAACATGGGATGAGCATAAAAATGTCAGTGAGACAAAAACACCCCTTTTTCCATTTAGTTATATTTTTCGTGTAGAAATATTCCTTCTGAATGAAATTAAAAGTCAAAAGGGTTTTATACAATGTATAAAATAATGTCATGTATAAATCAAAAGATGCCTCAATGAAAGAAGATTGAGACGAAATCCAGTACAAAGATGGTATCCATAGATAAAGGATAAATCAATTACATAATTATCTGTGACAAAATTAAATACACTCAATATAAGTGGATATTAAGTGTAAAACAATCATAGGTCATAAAAACAAATTCATATCACGAAATAATCAAGAAGTAGAGATTTAACCCAAAGAATTGAAATTGTGTTAAGAAGTTCCCTTATAGAAATTCGACAGCCTAACGATGTCACATTAAAAATCAGAAAATGAGTTGATGAGAGATAAAAAGTGTATATCATCACTTTATCATGAAATTTACAGCAATATGGATATGTAATAACATATCCCAACATAATAATATGTAAATTAAAAGACCAAACAAAAATAAGTCTCTTAAAAAGAATAGGGTGAAAGGTTCCATTACCGATTGGGTAACCTATGAAACATACACCCCAGAAAGAAGGACCATATAATGTTGATGTAAATACCCATAAATGGATGTATATTACTCAAATATTTGAATAATGGGATGTACATATACCACTCAAACGTGATAGTGGAAAATATAGCACGAATCTCACAGGAATAAAAAGTGAGATAAAAACCTTTTACCTCGTTGTAATCAATCAAGCCGTATGACCAAAAGATAATAAGAACCAAATGAATCATAGATTTCCATGAATATAAATATAATAATGATTATATATATAAAATGTAAGTACACAATAAACCACGTGCAATAAATAATTAGTGAACAATGAAACTCTTACAGAATTAAAAGTGAGATAAGAAATCCCTTTACCTCAAGTCCGACTTGTCTTGTTCGTATCTTTATATTCCTGAATAATAAACTTTGGTCAATTTATAATTTCTTAAGGACATCCTCTAATGTTTATTATTCAATTCATATCACATATTGTCATGTTATAAAAATTAGTTAATTATGTGAGTTCATATCATATGTTTTGTCGATGTTCGGTACATAAGTCAAAAATAAACTTGTTTGAAGAGAATTGGCCATGTAGTTATAATTACATCATCTCCAGAATGGTATTAATGATTTAAATATCATATATATCCATTATATATTCATTTTATACTATTCCATAACATTTGGATATAAAAAATGAAATGCACTGTTCAAGGAGATGGTAGGTCGTACGTACGCATGAACTCTACATTCATTTCTTTCTTATATTAAAGGAATTAAAACTAATTGAGAAATATATATATATTATAATTCCAGTAAAATATATATGTCATATAAATAATATAATATAATTAATTACATTCTTTATAAATTCCATGTTTGGAATGAACGAGTCACATCACTTGAGGGGGCGGTAGTCCACACTTTCTCAGATGAAATTATCACTGTTCCACAAATGAAAAGCATAACGATGTGATTTAAAAATAAAACTCAGAAGCAAATAGAAAAATTTAATATCATATATATCATATATAAATACATTGAAATCATAATGGCCACCATGATAGGTGTTAAAAAAAGATTGAACAATTATCGTTTCGTGAGGCACTAATTCTCCACCCACAGGAACAATATGTTCATTAACTATTAGACAGAGGTGTGTGTAAGTGTTGGTAGAATACTTATCATAAAAACAACCTAGTATATTAAAGATACTGGTGTTATTATGTGATAAAATAATAAAAATATAGTGGAGAGTGAAAAAGTAAAATAAAATAAATGAACTCGAGAGACGACATTATCTCTAAATCAGGTAACTCGTTTTGATTTTAGCGAAAGGCTTCCTTGGAAAGAATTATGCCCAAAGTGAGGATTATATGAGTGATAGAGGGATGTGGAGAGATAATATGAGCAAATTTGGGATGATCCAAGGGCTTGATAGGTGTGGGTAATGGGGTAGAGTTGGGGGCCTTTTATAAGAGGGAGGAGGGTCACTTTTGGAAAGTATTCAAATGTTACTTTATTATAAAATGATTTTCGGATTTTAAAGGTCCCAAAATTATATATTTCTAGAATAAGGTGATAAGGGTTCTAAATAAACCCATAAAATAGGTTTTATACTAGTGTATGTTATATATTTTACCTTATCTTTTCATTTTATTTAAATCGTTCATTAATGAGGTAATCACTGCATCATCATGGTGTCATAAATAAATTTATTTATTTAATGTCTAAAAATTATAAAACAAATATCATGATGTAGGAAATATTTTTATATTTCCAATTAATATTTATATTCTAAGAGATAATTTATTTAAACAAAATTAAAATTTGTTTTAATTAGGTGTTACAAAGTTTGGTAATATTTTCCTTTCTTTAAAAATAATTTGATAAATTGTCACTATCACACAAAACTGATTCCATGGGGTCCCTAAGGTGTCACAAGGCATCCCATGGTCAGCCCTAACACAAAAAAGAGTATTTGGACACATTTTGGGGTCATTTTTTATTATTATGATTTTATTTTATTACCCTTAACTACCCGATTACTAATTAATCACAATAATTAAAGATAATTACTGTCGTTACTATTCATAATGTCAAAAATCAAAAGAGTCTTAATTACATAATTTGGACCTTATGATTCCAATTATGGAATAAATTTTAACATATAACAAACACATAAATTGCTGTAATTAATTTAAAAACAATTATTGTTGTCACAACCAAAGATGAGTTTTTATGAAGTAAAATTTATCAAAATATTGACTTGTTTTTACATCCAATTGAAATGTGAAATTAAATCCAATGAAAAAAATTGTATTAAGTGAAAAAAACATAATTAACATACACTTTAAAACCGATTAAAATTTCAATCTGACTATATAATTAAATATATGAAAAAGCAGTTTTGAAGTAAAATGTAGTATTATTCACTATTCATTAAAAATGAACATTTGTCAGAAAAATACCAAAAATTTATCAAAAGTAAATTTGATATTCCAAATTCAAAAATGATTTCCATTTTACAAAATTCAAAAAATATAATTTTCGTTAAAAAATTTTATAATTAATTCCCACTGTCAAAACAAATAACATGTTCTTAAGAAACAATATCTATCAAAAGATCGACACTTGTTTATGTCCAATTTCAAAGTGAAATTAATTCCAATGTCCACCATTGAATTAAATGGTAAAAATATATTTTATATACAATTTAAACACAATTAAAAAGATAATATAACCATATAATTAAATTAGATTAAAAGGAGGTTTTGAATTAAAATATAGCATTTTCAATATTCATTAAAAAATGAACTTTATCGAAAAAAATAACAAAAATTTACACAAAGTAAATTTTGATGTCCTGATTCTAAAGAAGGAATTTATTTTATAAAACATAATATATAAAATTGTCTAAAAGTAGATTTAAAAAAGGGTTATCCATCAAAAGGCGGTTAATAGACCTTTTAATGAATATTAGATTATTAATGCTTAAAATTGGATTCATTCGCATTTTAAGCCTCTGACATTTATTGGATAAATGTAAAAATATTTAACGACATATATATTCATTTTATAGTTAGTTATATTCATTCCTGTCATTACAGTGGCTAGGCGTTAACTATCATTTGAAATAATATTATTATATAATTAGTGTGCAACGTATGATTTCAAAGAAACTTATTGTTGCGTATTGGGTACGCCATCAAGCATAGCATAAACTTTAAAGTAATATAAATATTTTATTCAAAAATATTAATAAATATGAAAATTTCATATTCTTTTTTTACATGGGATATTACATCCTTCCCCCCTTTTGGGAAATTGCATCCTCACTATTTTAAAATTGGGCTCGGAAACTTCATTGAAAGCCCCACATCGGAAAAGGAGTAAATTAAACTACCACTTTAAAAGAAAGAAATAAAAGTACAAAGGTCTCCCGAGACATCAGATACTAGGATTCCATGAAAACATAGATATTGAAGAGAAAACAAAGGGTGATGTTCTGATGGAGAGTGATAGAAAACATGTTTACAAGAAAGTTAACCACCAAAAAATTACAAACTTATGATGGGTTAAATGGTATTTGATTCCCCAATAGGAAAAGATAAAAGACAAAATTTTTGTTTTAAGTTACATTTCATTGGGGAATTTATTTTTGATATTAACTAAACCATAGGTAAACCTACTTACTTTTCATGTTTACTTTCATCTCTTACTAGATTTCTTACACAAACTCATATTCTCTACAAAATATGAGTATGTAGGATGACTTGTTCACATTAAGTGCGCTATAATCAACTTCTTGAGAATCACCTAATCCAAAAAAGATAAAATATATATTTTCCATGGCTTTAGACCTTAACCAAAACCAAAATTGTTTGTACAAGATCAGATAATCCCCCAAAGGATAATCCTTTATAAAAATAAATACTACTCTTAATGTCCTTAATTCAACAAAAAGAACCCAAGGTTCAAGAAAGACCCCTAAATAAACAACTATACATTAAATTATTCAATGTAATCCAAAATAATATTGAAATCCAAATCTATAAATTATTTAATCACAAAGTATTCCAAGGTAAATATTAACATTTATCTCCAAATAACATCAGTTACTCTTAAAGTCTCATACTAAAAAGTAATTAACCTAATCACATATCCTCCATGATAGGTTAATAATTTCCATATATAACCCAAAATAAACTTATTTTTAATTCATAAGATCATGTAACTAAAATGAATTATTCATACTAACCAGGGATGTCATGTAGTCCAGTGGTAGGCCATAAATACCAGTCGCACTTTGGTTGTGGGTTTGATTCCTGCAGCTTCGTCCGACGCGGCGGTTGTCACATGGTTTCTGTGTTCTCCCTTTTCAAAAACTACATAATTTTATAACATTCCCAAAAAAGAGATAAATTCATCAAAAATAACCATAACATATTTTAACCAAAAAGGTTATCTAATAACTTTCTTTTTTCATTCCAAAATGTAATGATGGGAAATTTCTTCAAATTCAAGGATCATATAAACCAAAATGGTTATTTATACCTATATCCACAAAATAAAAGATAATTATTGCTTGAATAAAATTTTCATATATCAAACATCGGGTTTACACATACTATAAAAAGTCTTCAAATGTAATCCCATCATCAAAAGAGCCTGAATACATTTTATCAGTTCAGCATCCTAAAATCTACCATAACTCTTGAATCCCTTATATACTGACTTCTTACTCATTCAACATTCTTCATGATCCATTAACCATTCCTTTCTAACTTATTTTGAAATACTTATTTCCTACAAACAAAATCATGAATCATATCCTAATATTCAATAATTGGAAAACATATGTTAAGAAATAATCCATACCTTTCATTGGCCATTATTAGTTTCTTCATCCTCAATTGGAATGGCATTATGTATTGGTAAACGAATATATTTACGATCCTGGTGGTCCAATTCCCAAAACATTTTCCTAGGACATGTGTTTGTATAATGACCATGCATACCACACTTTAAAAATTCTATTGATCCCTCGGAAAGGACGTATTTCCCTTTCCTAGATTCAACTAGATGCTTCCTTTTTCCATGCTAGGTTCTTGCTTTATGACCTTCATTTCCACATCTATAGCATCTTTCTATCCCTTTTAAAAATTTTCCTTGGTGTTTCTTTCCACATCTTTGACCCATAGGTTTTCGAACACACTTACCCTTATGATTATTACCTAAACATCCATAGGGATTTGTTTCTTGCATATGTGATGCCTTATAAAGATCAATAAGTTTGAGGTGGTCAATCATGACTCTAGATAGATTGTTGAGAATAACCACAAGTGTTCTCATTACCGCACCCATATCATTCAGTTTCTTGTTTGGAAAACCGTCACAGTTTTCTTTATATCCATTGTAACTTTGGTGCCTGCTAGATCCAACAATTTAAAAAAACCAAAAAGTTTAGTGTGAGTATATAATTAAAATCATCATATAATATCTTATGAGGAGGGTAAACACTATTATATACTTATTAATGTTATCTTAAACTCATTCACTTTATAAAAATAACTATGACTCTATCTAAAATCTTATCCATTATGGTAATGTAACCTGTGCTTAAAGAATACCCTAACCTCTAAAGTTATTTAAACCGACCTTTGATACCAAAAATAAGGATCCGGACATAAAAAATTACATAATATTGAATTAAATGAATAATTCACATTGAGGATCTTTTCAGGTTTAGAGTTTTAGAGAAATATGACATAACTATTACATCTCAAAGATTACAAAGTATCTATATCTATTCAGTTTCCATTTTTTTGTCACAAAATAAAAACTCTTGAACAAAAGAGTCATGTCTATTTCCATGTTTTAGATAGAATGAAATTTTATTGATCACATTCTTGCCCCTATTCCACTTTATGTCATGAGAAAAAATTTCAAAAACATGGGATGAGCATAAAAAGCATAGTAAGGGATATAAAAAAAAGAAAAGAAAACATTAGTCCATGTATGCATAAGAATCAATGAAATAATACTTTACTCATAAAAAAATTCACTTTAACATACCTTATGAAATCATAAGATTTATGAATCACTCATCAAAATCATAAGACGTAAAGGTAAATTAGGGAATTCATAACATTCTTATTTAGGGAGTAACCCTCTTGGTTACATTTGGATTACCCATCACAGTAAATTATATAAATATCATCGGAGAAACCTTAGCATTTAACTCCTTCGTGTTACCCAATGCATTGGAGAGAAATATCGGGCTCACATGCCCTTAGTATATCACGAAACCACCTGACTTCATAAACAATGCCCAATAACCATATAATCATATCACATAAAACATGAATAAATGAAACATAACATTTCCACATTTCAATAACAAGATATAAATACAACACATTGGTATAATCAAAAAATTATCTAACCATTTTCAATAAAAAAACCAAAGAAAAGTAAAACATGGTATTTATTTTTCTTTTAAAAAAAGTTATGGCTTGTAGAGGAAGCCAAAACTCAAATAATGGTCACGGCGGCTGAGAAGTCATTATCTCCACATACATAAGTGAAAAAAATTACATTTTTCGTCCAATAAAAATTTAATGTAAAAATATACCTTTTGAATGAAATTAAATGTCAAAAGGGTTTTATACACCGTATAAAATAAATATGTGTTGAAATCAAAATATGCCTCAAGGAAATGAGATTGAGACGAAGTCCCGTACAAAGATGGTATCCTTTGATTAAAAATAAATCAATTACATAATTTTGTGTGAGAAATATAAATACAGTCAATATAAGTGGATATTAAGTGTAAAACAATCATATTTCATCCACACATATTCATTTCACAATATAATCAATAATTATAGGTTTAACCCAAAAAATTGAAGTTGGGTTAAGAAGTTCCCTTAAAGAAATCTGACAGCCTAACGATGTCACGTTAAAATTATGAAAATGAGTTCATTAGAGATAAAAAGGGTATCTTATCACATGGAAATAAAATTTATAGCAATATGGATATATAAGAACATATCCTAACATAATAATATGTAAATTAAAATACCAAACAAAAATAAGTCTTTTAAAAATAAGAGGGTTAAAGGTTCCCTTACCGATTGGGTAAACTACAAAACATACACCCCATGAAAGAAGGACCATACAATGTCGATGTAAATACCCATAAATGGATGTATATTACTCAAAGATTATAATAATTGTCAGTATATAGTCCACTCAAAGGAGATAGTGGCAAATATAGCATGAATCACACGGGAATTAAAAGTGAGATAAAAACCCTTACCTCGTTGTAATCAATCAAGTCGTATGACCAAAAGATAATAAGAACCAAATAAATCATAGAATACCATGAATATATATAGAATCATGATAATATATATCAAATGTAAGTACACAATAAACCACATTCAATAAATAATTGGCAAACTATGGAACTCTCCTGGAATTAAAATTGAGATAAGAAATCTGTTTACCTGAAGTCTGACTTGTCTTGTTCGTTTCTTTATAATCCTGAATAATAAATTTTTTTCAATTTATAATTTCATAAGGAATTCCTTTAAAGTTTATTATTAAATTAATATAACATACTATCATGTTATAATAACTAGTTAATTATGTGAGTTCATATCTTATGTTTTGTCGATGTTCGTTACATGAGTCAAAAATAAACTTGTTGGAAGAGAATTGCCCATGTAGTTATAAGTAAATAATCTCCAGAATGGTATTAATGATTTAAATATCATATTTATCCAGTATATATCCATTTTATACTATTACATAACATTTGGAGATAAAAAATGAAATGCACCGTTCATGGAGACGGTAGGCCGTAAGTACGCATGAACGCTACTTTCATTTCTTTGTCATATTAAAGGAATTAAAACTAAATGAGACATATTTATATATATATATATATTGTAATTATAGTAATATATATATGTTATATAGGTAATATATTTTCATTAATTACATTCTTTATAAATTCCATGTTTGGAATGAACGAGTCACATCACTTGAGGGGGCGGTAGTCCACACTTCGTCAGATAAAATTATCGTAGATCCACTACATGAAAAGCATAAAGATGTGATTTAAAAATAAAATTAATAAGAATATAGAAAAAATAAATACCATATATGTCATATATAAATACAATGACATCATAATGTCCACCATGAAAGGTGTTTAAACAAGATTGAATAATCTTCGTTTCGTGAGGTAGTAATTCGCCTCCCACAAAAACAGTGTGTTCTTTAACCATTTGACGGAGGTGTGTGTAAGTGTAGGTAAAATCATTATCATAACATCATCCTAGTATATTTATGATAATGGTGTTATTATGGTATCAAATAATAATAATATAGTGGTGGGTGATAGTGGAAAATAAAATAAAGAAACTTGAGAGAAGACTTTACCTCTAAATCGGGTAACTCTTTTTGATTTGAGCCAAAGGCTTCCTTGGAAAGAATTCTGCCCAATGTGAGGCTTCTAGGAGTTAGAGAGGTACTTTTAGAGATAATAGAAGCATATATTGTACGATCTAAGGGCTTCAGAGGTGTGGGTAAGGGGATAGAGGTGGGGGCCTTTTATAAGAGTATGGAGGGTCACTTTTGGAAAGTCTTGAAATGTTACTTTATTATAAAATGATTTTCAGATTTTAAAGGTCCCACAATGATGTATTTCAAGGATAAGGTGATAATGGTTAGAAATACACCAATCCAATAGGTTTTTGGAAATTATATGTTTTATATTTTACCTTATCTTTTAATTTTATTTAAATAGTTCATCAATGAGGTAATCACTCCATCATCATGGTGTCATAAATAAATGTATTTTTTTAATGTCTAAAAATTAAAAAATTACCATTATATATGAAATATTTTTAACTTTAAAATGACTATTTATAGTCTAAGATATGACTTATGTAAAAAAAATTAAAATTGTTTTACTTAGGTGTTACATAGTTTGGTTTTATTTTTCTTTCTTTAAAAATGATGTGATAAAAGGTAAATATCACACAAAACGGATTCCATGGGGTCTGTAAGGTGGCACAAGGAATCCCATGGTCGTACATGACACAACCAAGAGTATTTGAACACATTTTGGGGTCATTTTATTTTATTATTATGTTAATTAATTACCCTTAACCACCAGATTACTAATTAATCACGATAATTAAAGATAATTACCCTCATTACTATTCATAATGTCCAAAAAACAAAATATTCTTAATTACATAATTTGGAACTTCTGATTCCAAATATGGAATCAATTTTATCAAATTCCAAAAACAAAAATTGTAGTAATTAATTTAAAAATAATTCTTGTTGTCACAACCAAAGACTGGTTTTTAAGAAGTAAAATTTATCAAAAGATTGACTTTTTTTTACATCCAATTGAAAAGTTAAATTACTTCCAATGAACCAGATTGTATTAACTGACAAAAAACAATTCAATTACACTTTAAATCCAGTTAAAATTAAAATATAACTATATAATTAAATTAGATTAAAAAGTAGTTTTGAAGTAAAATGCAGTAATTTTCACTATTCATTAAAAATGAACATTTGTCAGGAAAATACAAAAAATTTATCCAAAGTATATTTGATATTAAAAATTAAAAAATGATTTAAATTTTACCAAATTAAAAACATATAGGTTTCATTAATTAATTTTATAATTAATTCCCTCTGTCAAAATAAATAGCGTGTTTTTACGAAATAATATCTATCAAAAGATTGACACTTGTTTTTGTCCAATTTCAAAGTGAAATTAATTCCAATGAACACCATTGAATTAAATGGTTAAAATATATTTTAAATATACTTTAAGACCAATTAAAAAGATAATCTATCCATATAAATAAATTATATTAAAAGGTGGGTTTGAATTTAAATACAGCATTTTCACTATTCATTATGAAATGAACTTTATCGGAAAAATAACAAAAATTTACACAAAGTAAATATTTATGTCCCGATTCTAATGAAGGATTTTATTTTGTAATATATAATATATAAAATTTAAAAAAGTGGATTTAAAAATGGGTTCTTTATCAAAATGCAGTAAATCTACCTTTTAAAGAATATTTGAATATTTATGCTTAAAATTGGATTCAGTCTCATTTTAAGCCTGTAAAATTTATTAGATAAATGTAAAAATATTTAACAAACATATATAATTATTTTGTAGTTATTTATGTTTATTCCATCCATTACAATGTCTAGGAATTAACTATCATTTGAAATAATATTATTATATTATTAGTGTGCAACGTAAGATTTCAAAGAAACTCACTGTTTCGTATTGGGCACGCCATCAAAAATAGCATTCCCATTAAAGTAATATTAAAATTTTATTAAAAAATATTAATAAATATGAAAATGTAATATTCTTTATTTACCTGTGATGTTACAAAAAAACCTCCTCAGCCATCTGAAATTAAAACCTTAATAAATAATTTAACTAGTGGATAAAATTTCAATTTTCAAACCCTACATAAATTTTTTCAGTCCCATGCTACATCTACTTTATATAAAGGGGTCATTTTAAAAAACATGGGTCATCTTCTTCAGCACATTCCTTTAGAACTCAAAATTATCACTGGTTAGTCACCCGAAATTGGCACAAACTAACTCACAATAGTCCTTAAACATAGGGATTAGGTAGGAATAGTCGAAAAAATTCCTCGAAAAATTGGTGTGCACCTTTCTATGTCAACATGACCCCATAATTTATATTTGAGGAGGTAAATTCATCTTTATATTCATTGACTATATCCAAAAAAGTGATTCATTAAGATTCCATGGCTCATATCACCATTCGTGTCCTCTTCCGCAATAGGATAGAACCCACTGCAACCTTAAATTTTTATATTCATAGTCATATAGAGATTAAACAATCTAGATCACAGGTGGAATTTTGAAATCATCATAAACCATACTGAAAAATCCACACACTCTGTCGATCAGTACCCATTTCGTTAGGGCATGTTTGCATCAACCATGACTACTCGAAAACATATAATGAAAATAATAAACCTCTTGTTTTCATCATTTACAGAAATGGTTCATCTGTTTCATAGTCTCAAGAGATTAGAACCAAATCAGAATCGACGACCCATACAATATTGACCCTCTCAAGTTTCAATCGTCATCACAATGCTCAGATCTCAGTTTAAATCATTCATTGGGTCATATTCAAATAAAAAACAAAGGAGTCCCTAGATTTCTAATTAAATTCACCAAAGTGGCATAAAATATTCTTAAAAACATATTCAAGAACTCTTCTTTAGTTCTACGACATCATGTTTGTGGCAGCACTAGTTGTTTCTAAAAATGGTGGCTATGTGATTCAATGTTGAAACTCATTGGTGGTGACTGTCATCCTTGTGACAGAAAATAGATCTCAAAACCATGTTGGTGGGTTCATGGTGGTTAGGTCAGTTTGACAAGCCTAGAATGAGCTTCATCAGCTTCCTTCTTTTTTTCAGCCACTTCATTGGGTTTGGGATCATATAGGATAATTTATCCTATGCGATATTTATCTTACATGATACAATATTTCAATTTCTTTTATAGGAATTATAGAATTTATCTTATAATGATGGTTTAAAAGGATCCTCTTATGGAGTAGATTCCTCAATTATATTTGTCACAAAATAATTATATTATAAGACTATTAAAATTTCTCTTATGGGAATGGGGTGCCATAAATTCGGTTACCCATATCAATGTGCACCTATCTTACATGATGTAGAATAATCATGCAAATGTTGGAAGAATTATCTTATACAATTTACCTTCAATGGATTCCCTACACTACAAATAAAAATTTAAAAAGTTGTTAAAATGATAAATTAAAATAAAATTAAAAACATTATTAATTTTAATTGTTATTATAAAAATAAAATAAATAATAAAATGCATTAATAACAAAACATGTAACACCCTGATATTTTTAAAATATGAACATCATGTTCGATAACATGTAATAAAAAAACATAGAAGAAAAGATAACATCCCATCAATTCACAATAGCTTTATTTTTAAATAAATTAAACCTTATTGATAGCTTAAAAAACATGCAACATCAGGTTTGAATGAAATGAGATACTCTATTAAAATATTATTATTTAAAAAATACCATTATAACTTAGCTATTAAGTTGGATTGTGTAAATAATACTAACTAAATTAAAAAAAATATAACGTTTATACATTTATAAAATCAATTCAATGGTCATCTATTTATTAAAAATAAAATAAGAATCAATTGAAATAAAAAGAAATATTTTTTTTAAAAACAGTATTTTTTTTAAATGTGGTCTAGTCACACATTGTGTAAATAATTTAAAATTATTTTCTATAACATTCTAAAAATTTCTTCTATAAAATTATCTTAATTTTTTAAATATACATACAAAAATTATCTTTGTGTTCATATTTGATAATTTTTTAAAAAATATTTATTTTTTGATGAATAGTGAAAAACACTATATTTTAATTGAAAACTGTTTTTTCATTTAAATTATTTATAAAGTTAAGTTATATTTTAAATCAGTTTTATTATAATTTTAATTAAATTATATATCTATTAATCCAATTTAGTTGATTAGAATCATTTTTAGGAAGAGTTTGGATATAAAAACATTGTAAACTTTTGAAATTTTCTCTTAAAAAACTTGCATTCTCGTCGAGTCTGTAGGATTTATTTTAAATTACATTTTTACACTTCAGAGAATGAAATTTGGGAAAAAGGATTCCATATTTTTAGTGAGAATAATTTATATTTTCCAATTAGGTAAACTTAATTCATTACCATAATGAATAGTAAAAATAATAAAAATTATTTTTTTATAGTTAAGGTATAAATGGGCTTACCTTGGGGATAAACAAATAAAAAGTGTCTTAAAAATGGACCAAAACATTTACAATACCAATTTTATGGAAATACTGATACCTTTAATATTCTATTTTTTAAAATTAACTATTTTGATCCTTTTAGAATGTGAGAACATGGGTACTCATTTTTCTTTTCAAAAATTACATGTGTGCCACCTACCACACTTATATAAGCCCACTCCCTCTCCAATTCTCATCAAACTACCAAAAAAAAATTGGTTCATACTATATATTATAAAATAAAATCATCAATTCCCTCCTCTAATCCTATAATAATTATTTAGGTCAAAAATTCATCCTAAAAATCCATTTGGTGTAAAAGAAAGAAGTTGACTGAAGAAGAGGTAACGTCCTTAACCGAGCATTTTGTATTATTTTTTATTCAACATCCATAAATTATTATTGTAATATGTTTATATTATAACATTAGTATATTAAATATACTGATATGTTATTATTTTAATGTAATAACCTAAATCCTTTTCTTTTTCCATCAAATGAGTTATAAGAATCATCATTTGTGTGTACGACGGACTGTCGCCTCGTTAAACGATGTCATTTGTTTTCCATAACCACCTATAAATACTAGATATATTTATGTATTTAATATATTTATAATATTATTAGAATTATATAATTATCATATCACATATACCTTATTACATTCTGTTTCTTGAGCGGTATGATAAGTTCTCTCATGTGCACTATGGACAACGGCCCCACGAAGTGGCGTGATTCCTTTTTTCTTACACATTACATGAAAGATAGTAATGATAAAAATTAATTATGATATGTGATATTTATGATCTAAAAAACTTCTAAAATAATAATATCACATCTAACTTTCTACCTTCCAATCCATTGGAGAATAATAATGTCTCTTGTGCGTACCTTTGGACTACTGCCTGTATGTAGCAATGTGGAATGTTTTTCATTTTATTTTTACATGGATTCTAATAAGAATAGGTTTTATTAATACAAAAGTTATATATATCATAATAATAATTCTTCAATGTTTAATTAATATTTATTTTTTTGTTCCATCTGTCATGAATAATGGAATCATCGTTTAAGCATTGTACGACTTACCGTATCAATGAATATTGTATTCTATTTTCTATCACAAAATTTTATAGATTACTATAAATAAATATGTAATAAATATATATTATATTAATATCGGGGTTATAATTCTTCTGATTGTGTAACCATGGACAAATTGAAAGGACCAAAATTACCAAACCAAAACATACATGAAAAACGAAGTGATTATCACCAGAAATAGTGATTTTAAAAAATAATTTATAAAACATGAGTGATAAAATACTATAAATAAACCCTATATCATATTAATTATATTTTTATGTTTTTTTAATTTATGTTCAATAATTTTTTTTATCATATATCAGACACATATGATGGAATTCGTACAAATGATAAGGGTTTCTCGTCTCACTTTTACTTCCATGAGACATACAACATATTCACGAGTTATACCTTTGTGTTGTATATATAATTAACCTTTTGATATTTTATATCATTAATATATTTCAATTAATGGTATTCAATGTTTCATTAGATATTATTTATTCATGGGGCTTATGATTCAAAAGTTATCTAATTGGTAATAGTTTAATTTAGAATCTCTTCATTATTAAAGATTATTTTTGATTAAGTATCTCTTAGGGGAATTATTTGATATTTATAAATTAAAATAAATATATTTTCAAATTCTATATTTATTCATTAATTTTTAAATGTAATATAACTTTTTTACCTCACTTTGGTACTTTAAATGAATTAGAAAATGCTTTTAAGAAAACCCGATATTATTTCTCACTTCAGTTGAAAATCCTTTTTTCTTTCAAAATCATGTTTTCTAAATTTTTTTAGAAAATGTTATAGAATGATTTAAAAGATATATTGAAAAAAAATTATCCATTTTTTTCTTTTTAAATGATTATTTAAAAGGAATCTTCTTTTTGTTTTTTGAACAATGCACTTTTTCTATCCTTTTTATACTATAAAATGAATTTTCATTTTAACTAATATGGGATGTAGGGAATTACATACACCATAATTTTAATTTATTTAAATATTAATTTATAAGTGAAAGGTTATTTTTAGATATTTTTTCCCAATATCTATAAATTCTTAGTTTGTAAAAGTGACTTTCTTTGGAAAAATATTTTGAAAATATTTTAGGAATTTTCTATTTTTAAAATAAAAGCTGTGATTTTCAAAGAAATGTTATTTTCCTAAATAAGTGTTTTAAGTGATATTTCAAAATAATATTCCATCTAAGAAGAAGTATTTTGATGTAAATTAGGAATTAATGGATATATAGTCTAATGATTCCATCCTTATTATTTCTTTGTATAGTTTATGATCAGTTTGACTAGGGATGTACTATGTTGTTACCATTCATTTTACGTTGGATGGTTCATGATTATGATTATTTATTAGGTAAAGTGTTTACATTTCATAATATTGTTTGAATATGAATTTATATGTGGATTTTGTCTCTCACCTTCTATATGAGGATACATTGGATTTATTAAGTGATAGGCAGGGCCTTCTATAACCCTTCGATGCATGAGTTAGTCTATTGAGACAAACTAGATTGGGTTTTGGTTGATGCATTACCTATTTATTTATATGTCTTATCACAATTCCATAGTGAAATTTATTATATTTCCAACATTATTCATTCCATCATTATGAATTTAGTTATTAATATCCCATGGGATTATTCGATTAGTTATAAAATCTATTGTTTAGTTCTAGGATCATGTGATTATTTATATGAAATTATTTGATCATCTTATATTCCTACCATATTATGATCAATTTATTGATTAAATGGAATGTGTTTTAGTTATTTTCCTTTTTCAAATTTATTTTTCAATATTTATTCATTATAGCTTCAACTGTATTCTTACCCTTACTATGCATCTGAGCCCAACCCTTTTGTTATGTATTATATTTTCTAGGGTGTGGGGAAGTGTTTTGTGATTGATATGTAGGGATACTAAAAGGAGAATAATTACATTCTAAAATAAAATTCATTATATATTTTATGTTTTAAAATATAATGTGAATTTCATATATGAATGTTGTTTACAAATACTACTAAAATAATTTATACTTTTGGATGAAATATCTTGTATATAGTGCCAATGTAATAAATTAAAAAAACCAGATCAGGGATACTGTGGTTGGGGTATCTATTGTTGGTATTAGAGGAAGTTTAGTGAAAAAATTGAGAACTAGATTTAGGAAAACATAGATTAGGGAACATAACCATATTATTGACATTGAGAATATGTATAGAAGAACTTCCTAATGTTTTAGTAAGGAAGAGATTATGTTCTTTTTCCTAGAAATTAAATCCCTATCTAGACACTATAAGAGGAAGTAGTTCTAAAAAAGATGTACTTAGGTGCGATAAATTTTAAAAGGGAATATTGGGCTTGACCTGATCATCGCATGATGCATAAAACAGGACATACCACACACATAGTTTTATACTCCTTGGAGATATTATTAGGTAAATCAAATCTTTTTACAAAAAATTATGAATGATGAAAAAATATATATTTTCCCAAAGAAACACTATTTTTGATTATGATATTATCTATGAAAACGTTTTCAATTAATGATAAGAGTTTCATAGTTTTTGGGTTTATAAATCATGTTTCAGAATTTTATAATCTAACCTAGTGTATGAAATTGTTTAAAAATGTTTCCTAATATAAGGAATGTAGAGATATAAATGTATATACCCCATGTAGGGATTATAACCCTAGAAAAGATAATGTTGTTGGATCTGGTGCAAGATCTAGAACTGATCAAATTATAACCATATTGGTTTAGCTAACTAAGGTTGTGAGTAATAATAATTATTGTATAGTGTAGCCTACTGATCCACCATGCAGTGTAATTACATTAAACCGCTTCATGGATCAGAAACCACTATCATTAAGTGGGAGTAAATATCCATTTTTAGTGAAGCAATGTATAATTTATTTAGAGATGATATTTCACACTCTAGTATGTTGTGAAAGGAAGATAGCTTTCATAAAAATTTATCATCTCTCAGGAGATGTGGATCAATGGTGGTAAATAATTCAAAACATTAAGGATGAGGAGGATATAAAAATCATAGAGCGGAATGGTTTCAAGGTACTCTTCTTGGAAATATATTTTCATCATGGGAAACAAGCAGATATTAAAAGAAAATTATTGAGTCTTAGAAAAAATTAATAGTACAATTTTGACAAATATGATGCCCGATTTACAAGGTTAGAATGGAATTATGTGGACAACATACACAATCCAAATATAAATATTTATCATTTCTTTTTTGGGCTTAATCCAATCCTCTAAAATGATCTAATCTACCACAATTTCTCATCATATGAGGATTTAGAATTATGTGTTCTCTTGAAATAGAATGAACTATACAAGTATTATTATTTATAAGGGTGGTACGATAAGAAGAGGGTGGAAAATTAAAAGATGATTAAAGGGATGAAGGGAAATTATAATTTTCCAACATGTGATACTTGTGGTAGGAAACACCTTAAAATATTCTTCAATGGAAAATGAGTTTTCTTGAAATGTCTATAAAAGGACACCATGATTATGATTTTAATACAAATAAAGAATCTACCAATTTGTAATGATTCAACTAGAAATAGATGGGGAACTATGAAAATTAATTCCCCAAGCATCAAGGGAATATAGCTCAAAATAAGCAGAGTGATCAAGGCCAATTTTATGAAATTACTACATATGAAGTGAAATGATTAATGTGATTGTGTTTGGATTAAATAATTATTATATAAGTTTATTTTAATGAATGATATTTTATTTACATGAATTATGAAATGTATAAGGATAGAAATACAGTAGTATTTATTTAAGGATTTGAAATAATCTGTTGAATGGTACCAAGAAAAGTGATTTAGTGGAAATTTTAACATCTTAAAAAACACATTATTAAGGGATAATGACACTTAATATATGCCTGATTTATTAACAATAATGATAAATAGGTTTTTTATGAATGTATGGCTAACATTTAATGTTTATCTAATATATTATGTTGAGGTTATTATGGGTTATTAAAACTTGGGAACATTATTGGAATTATAATAATAAGGTTATGGAAAAGTAGAAACCATCATGATGGGTGAAATCCTCTAACCTCCAGTAAATCCATGGGGTTAAACCTACAACCAAAAGACGATAAGGATTTTGTGCACATCACTGACCTACATGATGTAATAGTTAATATATAATTATTTTTAGTTAAAAAATTTGAGAGGTAAATATTACCGCTGAACCAATGGTGTTAATATTGAGGTTTAGAGATTATTGTATTATATTTGATAACATGTTATAACCATATTGTTTTTGTAAAATATTAATAAAAAAAATAGAAAGATCTTTAACTCTTTTATGGATATTCTAATCCATTAAAAGATAATTTTAATTCTTTAGGGATAAAAAATTCAATTTTGATATTAATTTATCATAGTAATAAATTCATTGAAAAAATATTTAAGCAAAACCAAAAGATAAAATTCTTCCTATGAAATAGAAATATATCAAGTATGTATATTTTCATATATTCTTAGTCTAGATGGTAAAGGAATTCCTTAAATATAGGAAAAAGGATATTGATACGAAATTTAATCATAATACCTTCATTTATATTGAAACAATGGTTCATTAAATCATCAAGTATTTATGGTTTTGAGGTCATCATATTTCCCTTGATAATTCATTTTCTTATGATCAATGTCCCCTGTCACTCTCTATAATTATTTACACATTTCTTCACTAGCAACCAATGTTATCCTTATTAGAACCATGATTATATGTTATTAATTATATCTATTATACTCCACATTCTATCTTATCAAAAGGATACTTTATTAATCCGTTTTAAAATGTGGGTCTTCAATGAATGTATTTTAAAATTTCAATCCCTTGGTTATCAAGATGAAGATTAAAAAGGGAGGAAAAAATTTATTTAAGGCGGGGGTTGGGGGGGAGAATATAACACCTCAAGATTTTTAAAATAGGAACCTCATGTTCGATTGTGTATATGAAAAAAAACATCAATCATAGAAGATAATATAACATCCCAAGAATTTATGATATTCTTATTTCTACATAAATTCATTCTCTTTGATATCTCACATTTCACACCACACTAGGTTTGAACAAAACACAAAACTCTATTAAAATATTATTATTTAAACATTACAAATATGACCTAACCATTACTTTAGTGGGTATGAATAGTTGTAAATAAATTATGAAAATTATATGGTTTGGAAATTTATAAAATAAATTCAATATATATCAATTGATTATAAATAAAATAAGAATCATTTTAATGAAAAAGGAATAGTTTCTGAAAAAATAAATTTTTCTAAAAGGCGGTCTAGTTGTACATCACACAAATAATTTTAAATTAATTATTAAAACATATAGAAAATTTATTTTATAAAATTTATTTTCTTTTTTAAATCTATATATCAAAATTATCTTTGGGTAAATTTTGATAATTTTTCCAAAAAGATTAATTTTTTGATGAGTAATGAAAAATACTGAATTTTAATTGAAAATTGCTTTTATGTTTAAATTATTTATAAATTTAAAAAATATTTTAAACTGAATTTAATGTTAAATTACTTAAATTATATATCAATTAATCAAATTTAATTCCTTGGAATTATTTTCAAATTAATTTTTTAAATAAAAAAATTGTAAAATTTCAATCATTTTCTCTTTGAAAACCCACATTCCCATCGTGTTTGTGGGATTTATTTTAAATTAAAATTTCCACATATGTGAATGAAATTTGTGAAAATGGATCCCGTATTTGGAATAATCATATTTTATATTATATAAGGAGGTCAACATAATTTTTTATCATAAAGAATAGTAAAAACAATAAAATTTATTTTCCACAATTAAGATAAAAATGGGTCTACCAAGGTATTGCACTACGAATATAAGGGTTATAAATGACTCGAAAATTTTTTAGCACACATTTTACTACCATATTTAGACCTAATATAATCAATATTCTATAATTTTTCATTTTGGATCCATGTGGCATGTAAAAAACATGCTACAATTTTTTTTTAAAATATTACAAGTGTGCCACTCACCTCTCTTATAAAAGGCCACCCCTATCCTCTCATATTCACAAATATAAATCCTATCAGTTCAGACAATATATTTCATAATAAATTTATTAGTTCCATAATATAAATATTTAATACTTATGTTGGTTAGAAATCTAACCTAGTAATACTTTTGGTGCATATGAATGAAGTAGATCAAAGAAAATGTAACATCCCTAAACGAGAATTTTATTTTATTTATTCCTATAACACCTAAAATTATTCATAAAACGTTATTATTTAGCAACATAATTATATTAAATATAATTATATTTTATTATGTTAATTTAATAACCTTAAACATTCTCTTCTTCCATCAAATGGGTTATAAAATCATCATTTTTGTGTACGGTGGACAACCATCTCCTGAACCGATGTCATTCATTTTCAATAACCACATTTAAAGTTTAGATATAATAATGGATTTATTATATTTATATTATATTTATGATATTATTATAATTTTTTAATTGTCATATAACATATAACATGATACTTTCTGTTCCACGAGGGAAACGGTAACGTTGCTTGTGTGTACGGCAGACTACCGCCTCACGAAGAGATGTGGTTCATTTTCGATTAGGATTTATATGGAAGGTATGAATGATAAAAGTTAATGAATATATGTGATATTTATTATATAATAATAATTATATAATAATAATATCACATATAACTTCTTACCTTCCAATCAATGGGAAAATAATAACGTCGCTTGTGCATACGTGTAGACTGCCGCCTCCATATACCGATGTGAAATGTTTTTTATTTTAGTTTACATGGATGGTAATAAGAATGAATTTTATTAATATAAATGATATATATAACATAATAATTTTTTTATTAAGGTTAGTTAATGTTTATTTTTTCCATTCCATCTTTCAAGAAAATTGGAGGCAACATTCATGTGTTTGTACAACTTACTGTCTTCATGGAAGATGGAATCCATTTTTTATATATATAAAATTTATAGATTACTATAAATAAATATACAATGAATATAAATTATATTTATATCATGGTTATAATTATTTATATGATGTATCCATGATCAAATTAAAAGTACTGATATTACTGAACCAAAACATACATGAAAAGCAATGAAATTATCACCCGAAATAGCAATTTAAACAATGAATTGTTAATAAACGAGGGATAAAAGACTATAAGTAAATAATATAATGTATGATATATATGATTATGAATTTTTATGTTATTTTTGATAAAACTGTATTTATTATACACGAGGTTCATATACATATCATGGAGGACGTACAAGTGGTAAGGTTTTCTTATATCACTTTTACTTTCATGAGGCATACACCTTATTCATCACATGTTACTTTGTGTGGTGTATACACTAAACATTTTGATATTTTATATCATGAATATAATTGTATTCAGGGTATTTGATGTTTCATTTTATTTTTTTTCTTTCATGGGGCTTATGATTTAAAAGTTATCATAGTGGTAAGGGTTTATTTCACAATCTCATCATTATTTAGGATTATTTTTTTATGTATCCCTTGGGGGAATTATTTTATATTTATATCTTAAAATTATCATATTTTATTATAGTTTTTTATTAATATTTTTTTCAAATTGTAGTACCATTTTCACTCTATTTAGTACATAAAATTATTAATATAATATTTTTAAGAAAATCCGACATTATTTCTCTCTTCGGTCAAAAATGCTTTTTCTTCCAAAACCATGTTTTATAAAAATGTGTTCATAATTGTTTTAACATTATATAAATGAACAATTAAATATATCATTAACTATTTTTTACTTTTTTTAATTTTTTTGAAAGGAATCTTCTTATCATTTTCTAAACAAGACACTTTTGTAAGATTTTTACAGTGAGAAAAGAATGTTATTTTTAACTTATATAACATATAAATAAATACCCACAATCATGAATGATATTTATTTGAATAAATATATTAAATTAAAAAGTTATTTTTAAATAATATTTTTCATTTTATTCTAAAAATTCATATTTTTTAAAAATTATTTCAAAAATAAAATAATTTTGACAATATTTTATGAATTTTTTGGTATTAAAAAAAGATTATTTTGAAAGATAGAATATTTTACTCAATAAATGTTCTAAGAAATATTTAAAAATATTTTTCTAAAAAATAAGACATAGATTTATGTAATTATTATTTAATGGGTATATACTCCAATGACACCATCATTATTATTTCCACAGATTATTTTTGATCAGTTTGACTGGGGATGTACTATGTTCATACCATTAATTTGACTATGGATGGTTTATGAGTATGTTTATTGATTGAGGAAGGTATTTAAATTTCATATGATAGCTAAAATATAAATTTTTTATGTTGATTTTATTTCACCCATTTCATATGAGGAATGCATTGGACTTAATAATTGATGGGTGGGGATTGTTATATCCCCTCGATGCATCTATAGGTCCCCCGAGACAAACTAGATTGTTTTTTTGATAAATAAATAACCATTTACATAGATTTTTTTGGAAAAAGTCCTTGGTGGTATATTTTAGATGTTCGACATTATGCATTTCTTCATTATGAATTCTGTTGTTGATATTCTATAGGATTATTCGATTAATTAGAATATTAATTGTTAAGTTTCAATGTTATGTTATTATTTATATGGAATTATTTGATCATCTTATATTAATACCATATTATTCTCATGTTATTGATTAAATTTCATTTGATTTAGTTATTTATATTTCCATATGGATTATTCCTTATTTATTCATGATAACTTCTGCAAGACTCTTACTATTACTGAGCATCTGAGCTCACCCCTTTTATCATGTTATATTTTTTCTAGGGTATGATGAAGTATTATGTGAATGATATACAGGGATACAATAAGGGGAATATTGAAATTCTAAAAGATTTTTTTTTGAATTTTATGATCTAAGATTTAATATGAATTTCACGTATGTATTTAGTTTACCAAGACTACTAAAATACTCATTACTTCAGGAAATGAAACCTTGTATCTAGTTCCAATGTAATAAATTAGACACCAAATATGGGATACATGGGTTAGGGCCTCAACAAAACTAATTGTTTAAATAAAATAAAAAAATAAAACTATTTATATTGTTAAAAGAAAAAAATGTGAAAAATTAAAATAAATTTCTGAAGAATAATTAACTGATTAATAAACAAGCGAAGATAAATATTAAAAAATAAAAGAGCTGAATAAAAATTAAATGTTAATAATTAATAAATTATTTAAATAAAATAAATTAAAAATATCACTTCAAGTAGTTAATTAATTTCAAAAAATAGGAAAATATAAATTGAATTATCAGGAAACAGAATAAAAAACACTGAAAATTAATATTTTAAAAAAACATGAAAACTAAATAATAAAATAAATTTAAAAAATTATAATTATAACATAAAAGAACAAAAAATTAATCATAAAATCATTATTTTATGACTTTTATTATTTTAACATCAAACTAACATATAAGTAAATTAACCCATTAAAAAATATCTTAAAATAAAAAAGATAATTAAATTATTGATATTATGTGGGAAATTAGTATCAAAATTAATCCATTTCACTCCCCTTATAGCATTATTCTTGGGATGTCTTGTTTTTTTCCTATGGATCTTTTAAACAAGTTCTTTTTGGAATATAATGCTTCAATATTAGATTTAAAATATGCTTGTGAGTGAAGATTGCTTTATTTGAGTTAGGTTGAAGAGATATGATGGAATTAATATGGAAATAACTAGACATAAAAAGAAAGAAAAAATTATTTTCCTAATTCCATCATTAAAAATAGGGACTTTAATGATATAAAAAAGTTTTACTTTTAAATTATATTTTAAAAAATTCCTAGGATGATTAAATATAAGTATTTTGGAACTTTTAACATATTAACAGTGTTAATAAATTGAGTTTTGGATTTGGTATGTGATGAGAATAAACCATTATTGGTTAATAGAAAAAGGATTTATAATTTCATTGAGGGTAATAAAAAGAGGATGGATTCTATTTATCCCTTGATTTTTGAGCTTTCATCAGTTCAAAATGTATACTATAAACTCAGTTCTTCATAGATGTCAAACCCAAGGTTATTTAGGATATTTTTTTATTCTTACAAGAATAAACCATAATGTTTTTTTCTCTTCTTGGATTTTACTTGTTTAAATTTTATTAAAAGGAATGATAAACCTTCTGTTTGAACACCCATTGGGAGTATTTTTAGATCACTTTGAACATGATGTGAATTGTTATCATGTTCTAAGAGGATCTCCATTGTAGGAGAAAATTTGAATTACTTCCCTCTCAATCTAACCATTATTCCCATTTTACTTTTAATATTAAAATAAATAGAATCCTATTATTATCTACATATTTTTATAGGATATGTAATTGGAGTAATGGGACACTTAATTCTATTGGAATGTAAGTAAAATGTAAAAGATGTATTTAAATACTGAATAATATATTTTCATATAAGATTTAGTATTATTTTTATCAATTGTTATATTTAATTTAATAAATGTATACATTCCCATCCTATATTTTCTAAATATGAACATTTATTTTAAATTTTTATTATTGCTAAGAATTATTTGGGGGTGTGATTCCTTAGCTACTAGTATTTATTTATTTTTTTGACTTTTTTCTCCACCATTATTTATTTTTTTTATTTAAGTATTATTTATTGAAAATAATTAATAAATTGTTTTTACACCCATTATTTTAGTTGATTTAACTTTTTAGGAGAGCATTTCTTCCTAGATTTATTATTTGTACATGTTGTGTTGTTGAGATTCCTTGAAATCCATTTTATTGTCTAGAAATAAAATTCATGTACATTTTAAAAACCACTTGGGTGAGATTATTTGAGTTATTACATACACATTATTTTATTCTCATTTTGACCCTTAAATAAGGCATTAATGGATATTTGTTTCATCATAAGTTTTTCGTGTATCAGGGTAATATCCTAAGTGTGATTCCCTAGTTCTCCCCCCAAATATGATTTTGGGTTGGGTAATCAGGTTACCCGAACTAGTGTGGCACCATGGTTTCTCATTTAAAATTTCTTTGTTAGTCTATATTTGCCTTTATATTGATTTCTGGTCTATTGAATTTGTTTATAGTCATTAAGGTATTATAATAATTGATTATAACTACAAAAACATAATTATATGATTAATATGAATGATTTTTATCACATTATTAGGATATTTTAGGATTAAAGGTTTAGAGATTTATAAAAAACCCATACATATCAAACTCTTAGTAATATCTGGAAACATCAACTCAATATCCAATTTCTAACTGAATATAGGATTCAAAAAATTTAGACTCACATTTCATTCATAACATGTTGGTTTCCTTTAAGATGAATACCTTTATCTTAATGATAGACCTTTATATAGTTACCACTATTTCTTATTCCTTGTTAAATATTTTTTTTAAACATGGGATGATCTAAAAAATATTAGTAATGGATACAAAAATAAAGAATCCCTTTAACCCATTTTAAAAATCATGAAATCCCATAAATTTTTTCCCTTTTATATAATAAACCCTAATATTAAAAGAATCATTTACTTAATAAATAAATTTATATCACATACCAAATATTATTCTAAAACATATCAAAAGAAATTTAAAATGAAATATCATAACCATGAGGGTTTCCTGAAAAAAATGGGTACTCATGAAAACATTTTCATGGAAAATATACATTTCACCCTCAAAAGGGAAGTAAAATGTACTTAAAACATAAAATCATTATTTTTATTAATGAAATAAAAATAATCACAAGAAAAATAATTTTAAATACAATTATTCTTACAAGAACTCTAACAAATTGGATAACCTACTCTATTAATTACAATATATATTTCTCAGATAACAAAATCATTTCCCAATGCATTAGAGATCCATATTAGGCTCAACAAGCATCCTAAAAAATGAAAAATCTCAATAAAATATATAAAACACAAAAAATATTTAATTTGAATCATGTAATATCATTAATTATTTGGTTTGACACATATGAAGAAACACTTTTCGTATTTATGTAAAAT
The DNA here is from genome assembly GCA_963277665.1 of Viscum album. Classification (NCBI taxonomy): domain Eukaryota; kingdom Viridiplantae; phylum Streptophyta; class Magnoliopsida; order Santalales; family Viscaceae; genus Viscum; species Viscum album. The sequence goes on along the minus strand of OY728121.1, from coordinate 1,894,239,348 downwards.
AAATTATAAATATCCTTTTTCTTTGAAAAAAAATGAAAATTTCATAGAAGAATAGGAAATAAGATTTTATTTTAAAAAATATATAGAATTTTATAATAATATTATTAAATAATAATCATCATTATTAATATAAATTACACCCATGTCTAATATGTTAAAAATGATTCATTTTTTGGCTTTTGTAAAAAATTAAAAAAAACAACACTTTTGAAAAAAATTAAAATGTTTTCTTTTAAAACATTCATAATAAAGTAATTTTTTTGATGAAAAATTTGAACACATATTTCATAATATTAATATAATACCTAAGAAATATTAATGAACCTGGATATGAATGTAAATGATGTTAAAAACACTAAAAAATTTAAAATATGATTTTAAAGAAAAATATATTACCTCGAGTTCGACATACCAAATACGTTCTTCAAATTATGTATAATAAAATTATTTTATTTATTTACATTTTTAATAAAAAAATTCTTGTCTATTACCCTATTATTATCTCCTTTATTTCATTTATTAGAATGTATTATGTGGTTGCCAAATCTGTTATGTTCATGTAGAACAATTTGAGGGTGTTTAGTTCATTATCCCAAAATAAACTTGGTAGGATGACCATGGTAAAAGGATTAATTGTTATATAATATAAATAATATTAATATGGAAATAATTATAATTTTTATACATTAAATAAAATTTTATAAGCATTTATGAATGGTAGACATGAAAAACGAATCACATCACTCCATGAAGGTGGTATTCTACACTTACGCATGAATGATATTACCATCTTCGAATGGATGGAAGGGTAATAATTGAAGTAACATGTTATATTTAATGAATAAAACTTATGTCATTATTATCATATATATTCATTAAATCCATCATGATAACAATCCATGTGATTTGGTGATGAAAAATAAAACACATCGCTTCACGGAGGCGGTAATCCACACGTACAAACAAGTAGTACATTCATTTCCCATATGATGGAAAATGAGATTAAAAATGGATATGAAAATAAATTATTAAATTTTAAGTATATATAAACATGTTAATTGAATATTTTATGGAGTTTTAATAAAAAAAAATCAGAAAACTCTATGTTAAGAGTTATACCTCTTCCATAAAAAACCTCATTTGTCTTACAACTTAATCCTTATAGGTAGATATTTTAATGAAACTCAAACATCTACAACATGTGGAGGGATTTTTGGAAGGTATTTGTGTAGGTATTTTTGGATATAAATGTCAAAAATAATGTGAATAAGAGATCATAGAATATGGCATATTTTAAGAAAGAAGTGTTGCACTCTTATAAATACTCAAAGTTTTAAAATAATAAAATGTTTTATTCGGGGAAATTGGTGCTAAATCTATACCATTTCTATGAATATATAATAAGTATCGAAATAATATCATATAATAATATTTAATATGTGATTTTTTGACCTTATCACTTAGTTTTAACAATAATTATCTTGTTTTACCATTTATTGAGTGATAAACTTTTACCATAGTTACTAATCATTTTGATAAAAATTAAGTTTCCATATTAAATGTAATTAATTATGATGAATAAAAATAATTAATCTATTTTAGAAGAATATATTAATATAATTTTTAGAAATAATTTTTAATATAAGTGCACATAATGAAATGAAAAAGAGTTTTTTTTGAAAAATGTGTTTTTAAGCATAAAAAAGATTTTACACAGAAAATCAATTATAATAACTATTCTAATGAAATTAATAGAATTATTTTTAATAAAATGTGAATTATGTCACTGTAAAAAAATCCAAAAAAATGTACTTTTTATATACATGAAAATAAATGATAGTTTTTATAAAAATTCGTATTTATCACTATTCAAAAAAAATTTCTTATAAAAATATCAAAAATTATCCATAATATAAATTTGATATAATGATGTAAAATATTATTTCAATTTTATTCAATTATTTTTTTGATATCTAGAAATTTAACATTTAAATAAAATCATATAAATCATGGAATACACTTTAGTTAGACAAAAACTATATGTCTCTTCATTTTGAAAAATTATATTGAATTATTATAGTGAATATGAATCCATAAAATCTAGTCATTAATAGTTTTAAAAAATGAAATTGATTTATTATTAACATTTCCTATATATTAAAATTCTTCCTACTTTAAGAAATTGTGTTTTCCGAATCATATACATCACATAAACAAGTTGGAATATTTTCCCTCATAGAAATTTGAGGTTCTGATGTTGCTTCCCTCATTTTGTCATTCATTGAAAAATCATTAACCATATGAGTTAAAATATTCGATAAGACATTCTCTTTGTGATCTATAATTATCAATATCATTTCATCATAGGAAATATTCTCTCCCAATTGTACCACCTCCGGGCTCAAAACATGAGATTCATTAGGAATACATATCCTTAATAAGGAAGCATGAAACACATAATGTAACAAAGATAAACTCAAAGGTAATTCCACTTGATAATAAAATGATCTAACTTTCTCTTGAATTTCATATGTTGAAATTAACTATAAACTCAACTTTCCTATTTTACCAAATCACATAACACCTTTTTGTTGAAATATTTGTGGAAAGACATGGTCCCCTAACTTAAATGAAACATCATTAATTTATTTATCTTCAGAACAATTTTAAATGTTATGTGATTCCTTCATATGCTACTAAATCATATTTCTTTCCCAAACATTTCTTCTACCAATTCTAGCCCCAAAAACATTCTACCATGGACCTGATCTCAACATGATATATTTAGACAAAACCTTCCATATAATGCCTCAAAAGGTGTCCTCTATATAGTATTATGAAAACTAATATTATAATAAAATTAAACTAAATATAGATATTAATCTTAAATTATTTGACAATATAGTGAGAAATACCAAATCATATTCTAAAAAATCTGAATTTTTTACTCTGACTATCCATCTTATTGAGGAGAAAAATATGTATTAAAATTTAATTTTTTACCTAATGACATTTATGTTTCTTTATAAAAATTAATGTTGGATTAGAGATCTTGATCAGATACTATAGTGAGAGGAATTCCATTTAATCCAACTATCTTTTTAAGGTATATTATAGAAATATGATCCAAATACATATTATCTTTAATAGGAATTAAATGAACAAAAATAGTTAATTGATAAAAAATAACCTAAATCAAATTATTACCTTGATATTTATATGGTAATACCACCACGAAATCTATGGATATATTCTCCCATTTCTGTTCTGGAAGTGGAAAAGGATAAAGCATCCCCTTAAGTAGTTTTTAATTATATTTAACCTCGTGAAACCTAAATCATTTCATGATAAAATTAGAAAAATAATTCTTCATAAATTACCATAAAAAATATTCCCTAAGTTATTTTTACATCTTAGTAATGCAAGGATGAATAGAAAATAGAAAGTTATGAGCTTCACATAACAATTCGTTATTTAATTGGGGATCACATGACACATATTAACTCTTTCAAAATAATATAACACATTATTTTTCAATGTTAAATTAATGAAACTTATCCTTCTTAACCAACTATACTCTTTCTTTCAAACCACAGTGTCCCTTCTCTGCATGCTTAATTATGTCCAACAAGGATGAAAACACTGATACTTGAACAAAAAGAAAAAGAGTTCCTGCCTAAAAAATTTCTATGAAAATATTCATTAACTAATTAAATAAAAGATCATATTATAAATGTATCTTATATATTGATTAATTATATTTTAGGGTCACAGAATCGTTTACTATGTTTATTTTATCTAATCATCATATATCAAGACATGACCAAGACCTTTCAATGAAACATCAATATAAATAAAAAACTCCCCATTTCTAGATGAAAAGGATAACAATATAAAATTAACAAATATTATTTTAAATTATTTAAAAAATCCATCATATCCCGTTTTCATGATGAATTTAACTCCCTTTGGGGTTAACTTAGTTAGTGTCCTAGAAAATATTGAAATTTTTTTAACAAATCAATGATAGAAACTCACTAATCCATGAAAATTTCAACTCTTAGTGACATTTATAGGTCTTGGACACTCTTAACCAACCTTAGTTCTAGTAGGATCGAAAATTATTCCATATTAAGAAGTAATATGCCCAATTAATGAAATTTTTCATAACCAAAACTCAAATTTATTGAAAATTCAATACAACTTATTTTCTTTTAATGTATATAGAAAAATCATTAGATATTTCCCATATTCCTCATAACATTCAAAATAATCAATAATTTCATAAATAAACTCAATAAAAATTTTATTCAAATACCCATAGAAAACTCTATTAATAAGATCCATTAATATAGTGCGTGAATTAATCAACTCGAAAGACACAAGCACAAACTCATAATTATCATACATAGTATGAAATTAAATCTTTAGAATTCCATCCTAAATCACATAAAACTGAGGATATATGAACCTGATATTGAAAAATGAAAAATATTACTCTTCCTAACATTGATCAAACAAGTTATCCCTATGAAGAAACCAGTAATCTTTTAAATAGTAATGTTATTGACTTCCTATAATCAAGAAAAAACCCTATAGAACAATATTTTTTTAACAAAAAAATAGGATCACCCCAATGTGAAGTTCTATGATGAATAAAAACCTTATCTAGAAACCCTTGTAACAACTTTTTAAATTCCAATTACTCTAATAGATCCAATAAATAAGGGGGTTTTGAAATTGGATTATCCTCTAGAACTATGTTAGTAGGGAATTAAACCTATTGATGAGGAATAAACCTTGGAAAACATTTCTTAATATATTTTTATCTAATTTACTTTTGGTAAATCACCAATTTGGACAACTGATTTCTTTTAAATAATATGGAAATGAAATATTTCACCACTATATTTAATATATTTACCATCATAATGTTATGTTCTCATAGGTATCAACTCATCCTTATATAAAAAATTAAAAATAACTTTCAAAATTGAGTATAACATCTTTATCTCTACAATTTATCTTATAATGATAAACTAAAATCTATAATAGTCCCATAATACAGAAAACTCATCTATAGGAAAGAAAATAATATTTTCAGGAAAATATATTCCATATATAATCATAGTAAGATTCTTATATATCATTATTATCTTAATACATCAACTGGTATTTTTTATCAAAATTTGTAACTCCATTTATTAAGGTAATATTTCCATTTCACTAGTAAATTAATTATAATGAAAAGAATGTGTTGACACCATATCAAACATGACTTCAACATAATCCATGTAAACATGTAATATACATGGTACCACATCATTTTATGGTCATGTATTTTTTGAGGTATCCTCAAAGGATTTTACCACACACTTTTTTCATAGTCTTGATATTTCCCATCATTAATTCATTTATTTATAAATGCATGAATATAACAGACTATCTCATTATAGTTAAAAATATTATTATCTACTTATCATATTTAGTCTTATTATTACCATGAATATTCTCATTGAAATCCTGAGCCAAATTTCTTGGCATACCATATCATTTTACATTCTAGATTTCATAATAAACTTTATAGGATACTTCTTTCACCACTTATCACAAGAGGTAAATTTAAAACCTATTACCTTCAGATTTCATTGATGGATTCTTTTCTATTTCCTTCCATATTATCCACATTTTATCTATATTTTCCTAAAGTTTTATTATCTCCATCTTGACCTTATCAACCCATCATTTAACTTCAACAAATATTTTAAATTCATAAGTGGCCAAATAAATTCAGATATATTGATTCAATCTTAATAAAAACCTATCAATTTTAATCTCATATTCCATAATGAATTTTTTTCATACCTGGATAATCTAGTAAAATTAGCTACATATTTGGAAACATAGTCCTTATTATTTATATTCAGTAAAAAAATTCCTTTCTATCATAAATCATAAAACCATAAGAAAGTAATTCTCAAGGAAATTATCCTTAAATACTTTCCATGACATGACATTAATATTATATTTTTTTTCTTTTTTATTATAAACCAATGACCAACACTATTCATTTATACCTTCAAAATGAGAAATATAAATAAATATCTTCATATTTTAAAAACAGCCAAAAACCATGAATTTATTTCCCATACCATTGATCTGTAATTCATCTATGGATCTATTTTAGGTTTTAATAAATGTAAAAGGGTATGGTTACATGAAATGATCCAATTTAGACATGTTCCACTGTGAAAAGTTCAATTAATCTCTAACATGGGTAACAAATTTAACAGCCTATTTAATTCATGTTAACACAACTAAAAATAGTTATCTTGTAATTCTAACCATTAGAAGTTATTAATTTAGAAGGATATTATTATCTTCATTCCTTTTCACTCCATAAAATATGTTTCCTTTGTAATAAAAAATAATAAAACCGACCTAGATAAAATTAAGTAACTTAGAAACCCTCAATGTTTACTCATGATTATATAATCTAATGATTAAATTCCCTTAAATGAATTTTCTTAATAACATCTGAACTTTAATATTTATGTAAATTGTTCTCAAATACCAACTATAATGTCTCATACCTTTCACAACCCATAATTATGAGTTTAATATAAAGGATTGATTTTTTTTACAATTCCAAGATCTCTATGTTGTTGAGTTTTAAAGAATTAGGAAAAAATATTAAATATCCAAATCAATCACAAAATGTCGACACATCCAATCAATATCTATTTGTTCCTATAAAAAACAATTTTTAAAATTTATGCACTTGTTTTATTCAAAACTAGATTTATTCTTTTAATATGGATCTTCATTTCCAAAACATAGACATTTATATAGTTACCACACAACATTAAGCTCTTTAAAAAATATTTGAAACTTTTTTATGAGATGTAGAGATTATTAAGGAATAAAAAATAATGAAACCAATTAGTCCATTTAGAAATCATTAAATACCATAAATGTTTTCCTTTTAACATAATAAAACTTGAGATCAAAGTAATCATTTACATTATTCAAGAAATAAATTTCAGTTCCAAAATATTTAAATAATACATATCATAATTAATATTAAATAGAAAATCATAATAATTATATTTTCTTGTAAATCATTAATACTCATGAAAACATTTTTAAAATGAACATACTTTTCACCCTTAAAAGGGGTGAAACCATTATTTTAAGAATAATATCATTATCTTACCTTATGAACTAAAAAAATAAATGAAAAATAATTTGAAATCATAGATTAGTCATTCAGGTACCTTGGGACACTATAATTATATCACTCATATAATCACACTTACAAGAACTTTTACAAATGGAATAAACTAGTTGTTAATTCCAATATTTATTACTTGGAGAAAAAAATAACTTCCCAATGAATTTAAGAGATATATTTGGATCAAAATTTATCATTAAATATTTACAAGGCATATAACATACATAAAAACATAAAATATTTGATTTCCAACATGAAATATCTTACATTATCTTGTTTAAAATATATTCAATTTTTTTAGATTCAATTTAATATAAGAAAAAAACTCTTTTCCTTTGAGATATTTTTTAAAAAATTATAAAAGAAATAAAAATATTTTTTTCTTTTTAAAAAGTATGTTATCTTATAGAGGATTATTCATAAATAATAATGGTCATGGTGGTGGGAAATTATGCTTCGGTTATATATGTTAAAAAAATTCCTTTCACCATTTTTTAAAAATCTAAATATTAATCCATATGGAATACATTAAAAATTACTCTTTTAAAACGATCATAAATAATTTAAAACATGGTATAAAATGAATTTGAACATATATTTCAAAATATTAATAACATACCTCAAAAATTTTAAAGAGCAATGATATAGAGGAAAGAGATAATAAAAAAATTAAAACATTTAAACTAAGGATTTAAAGAAAAATCCCTTATACAGAGTAAAAATTGCTACGTACATTTTATGAATCTTATATAATAAAATTATATTAATTATTTAATTCCTTAATAATATTTTTCATCTTTTTAAAATTTTTATTATCCCTTTTATTTCATTTATTACAATGTATTATATAGTTACTAAATTAGTTAAGTTTATGCCAGACGTTTTGAGGAAATTCGATTCATAATCCCAAAAAAATTTGGTAGGTTGAAAAAGGTCAATTATGTCATTTTTAAATATTCTAAAAATTATTAATAATAAAATAATTATCATTTTATAATTTAAATACAATTTTAAAACCATTCATGAAATATGGAGAAAAAAATAATCACATCGATTTGTGGAGGTGATAGTCACACATACACATGCGAAGTGTTACCATTTTCCAATGGATATAAGAGTAATAAGGTAATTAATATATTATATTTATAAATTAATAATTATTTAATTAATATCATATATATTCATTTAATCAATCATAGTAACAGTCCATATGAGGCTATGATGAAAAACGAAACACATCACTTCATTGAGGAAAAATAATTGTAAAATTTTCATAATAACATTTAAATTTATTTAATATACTTATTTTATCATATTATAATGGTAATATAATATTTTTGGAATAAAGAAGAATAAATAAACATGAAAAGAGTCGATTAAGAGTTATACCTCTTCTTTGGAAATCCCCCCTCTCGCTTGAACATTAGACCTTATAGGATTAAATTTTGGTGAAAAATAATTATAGTATGTGGATATGGAAGTTTTTATGGTATTTGGGTAGGTATTAGTTGATATAAATGGCTCAAAAATATGTGAATAAGAGAGTATAAAGGGTTCTCTTTTATAAATGAGTGGAGTGAAGCTTTTTGTGATTTTTCCAAGTTTTAAAATAATATAAAAGCTTATTCATGATAAAGTGTCACTAAATATGTCCAATTTAGAATATAAGAATATAATAATTAAAATAATATCATAATAAAACATTTAATATGATATTTTTTGACATGATCACTAAGTTTTAACCTTGATTAACTAGTTTTACCCTTTATCGAGATGATAAAAATTTACCATCATTACAGTTCATTTAGAGAAAATATTAAGTTAGAAATATTAAATAATATTAATTATTATGATTAATAATATGGAATATAATATAAAATATAAAATTCATAAAATTTTTAGAAATTATTTTTATTATAAGTGCACAAAAATCTAATAGAAAACTGTTTTTTAAAAAAATGGGTGTCTAAGCATACAAAGAATTTTATGCCAAAAAAATATAATATTGATTCATGTTGAATTACTTGAATTATCTTTAATAAAATGGATATTATGTTACATAAAAAATCCAAAATAATTTTGAATTTTTTAAATACTTTAAAATAAATGATAGTTTTTATAAAAATTAGTATTTTCACTATTCACCAAAAAAGAAATCTTTGTAGAAAAATCTCAAAAAATTATCATACAATAAATTTTATAGGCTGATATAAAAAATTAAGTATATTTTATAAAATTAATTTTCTAAAATTTAGGAATTTATAGCTTAAATAAAACAAAATAATACATGGAACCCACTTTAGTTTGAAAAAAAACTACTTCTTTCTTCATTTTCCATAATCATATAGAATATTTATATTGAATATGACCCCATAAGATCTAATCATGAATATTAATAAGTAATGAAATTGATTTATTATCAATATAAATTAGGTTTTCACATTCATTCAAAACCCGTTAATGTTTGTTTATTCCTAAATAAAAAAGGATCAGATACATGTTATGGTATAATAAAATTAGAATAATAGTAACGTAATCAATTAGTAGAGATCCCTATAAGGGTTTGAATTACAGTTTAGAGTGGTTATAAAAATTTATAGCTATTATATAAATATAATTTTATATATAATTATCATTATACTAGAGATAGAGATAATAACTCATCGGTTATTAAAACTTTTATCAATGGGGAAAAAGAGACTAATATTTGATAATCATTAGAACTCTTTAGAGGTCATTTTTCAGGACCATAAAAGGCTATATTTCATGAAACATCAGGAATAATAGACCTGAAAACAATATATCATTAGTGAATCCCAATAAATGTGATTCTTTTTGACCCATTATATATGGCCCATGATTTTTATCAAAACATGCTTCGCTAGTGGCATGTAGATGGTAGAAAACTTTTCATGTAAAATTATCCAACATTCTTATTCACCTTATAGTATTCCCTATAGAGACCCAATAATAATGATACAAAATGAAAATATTTAGAGTATCCACCTATTAACCCACAAACCTAATTCCTTTAATGTTGGGTACTGTAGGTGGACTAACCTTGTAGAATAAAACATTTACATCATAAGTAATTAAAACAATTAATTGAATACACCATGATATAAAAAATGTACAAGAAAATATAGTGATACATGATATTTTTAATATGAAAAATAATATATGTGATATTTATAATCATGATACCTAGTATAAAAGGAATATTACTTAAAATTTATGAGTAGACAATAAAAACATTCAAAATGAAAAAGAATCTCATTAATAAAAAACACAATGGAAAAAAGTTAATATCAAATAAAATATTGGTTTATTTTTATTTAATTATATTTTATTGGGTCAAGGATGGAAATATTTATGGATATGGGTTATGTAAGGCACTATTGATATTAATTTATTTCATTTAATGATTTATTTGACGAAACACATTAAGAGAAATAACATATTCTGTAGAAATTTTTTGAACAACGAGGTATGTATTTATTTTGAAAAAAACATTATCTATTTTTCATAATTTCTATTATATATTTATATAATATAAATTAATATATAACTGTTATTATATTAATATATTCATTAATTAAATTATTATGGATATATTACTTAAATTTCCACACTAATACATATTTTTCTATATTTAGAAATGGATTTTATCAACATTAGAAAAAAGAAACAATAAAAGTATATTTTATCATTTCTAATTAGAAGAACTAATAAAAGAACACTTTTTTCAGTACTTTTTTAATGCATACAAAATTATAAAATTTATCATCTCTTGTATAGTATTGATAAAGGATGAATTTTATCAGTGCTAAAATAGTGTTTTTAAAATCTATTATAAATAATTTAATTTATTTATACATATTTATATAGTTCTGATTTTGATTTAAATAAAAATAAGTATATATTATTATAAATACAATATATATATATATTTAATTATATATACGTTAAATTATGTTCGTATAATAATTAACTTGGTTGTAATAATATACAATTTGATGAAGAGAAAATATAGTATCACTACTCATATCTTAAATGGGGTTTGGGTAGAGAATGCAAACTCATCCCACCACACATAGATTTTAAACATTCCTGATATATCTTTCTAAAATATGTACATATATCTATATATAAGTAAATAAAAAAATTGAAATAATATATATCTAAATGAATCTAAATTATAAAATGTACGTTTTATAATTTTAGCAATTATACTAATTAGTAATGTATGTTTTAAACCATTTTTATAAATATTTATACATTTAATTAAATAATATTATTTTTAATTATAATTAAATAATAATAATTTTTAATTATTTGTCATATTTTTTATATAAAATCAATAGAATACATACATATATAAATATAAATAATAATATATATCTATATAAATTTTTCAAATAGATTGAAATAAAATTAATAAAATTGATATATTTAATTTTATAGTTTTATACATTTCTATTAATGATATATTTATATAAAAAATTCATTTATGTAAACAATAAAACTTTTAATTATAATCAATATTTTAATTGAAAAATTTATTAATAATACATTTTTTATAATGTTGATACATTTATTAATACATTTAATATATTTATTTTTGTTTATTAATTGTTAACATTTTTTTAATTTATTCATTTTCATATTTTTATTTTTAATCTTTTTGTAATTATTTATTTTTTGATATTTTTAGAATTTATTTATTTGTTAATATTTATATATAAATATTTATTTATTTGGTTCAAATGTCTTTTATAAGTCTGTAATCTGTATAATAAATATTAATATTTATTTTTAATAATTTTTTTGTAATTTATGTTATTAATGTAATTATTTTCAATAAATTTTCTATTTATATACATAATATTATACATTTATTCATCTTAATTCATTTTCGTGTGTTTTTATTACATGTAATTAATGTTATAAATTCACTATTTTTAAAATATTTTTGTAATTTATTCAATTTAATTTATTTTATTTTAATATTATTCCATTAAATATTTTTTTATTCATATTCTATATTTATTTTTATTATTTATCTGGAATTATTTATTTTTTAATATTTATTTCTGCATATTTATTCACTATATCTTAATATTTTCAACATGTTTATAATTTTCTTGATTAATATTTATTAATTAAGTTTTAATATTTTTAATATGTTTGAAATTTATATAATGAATTTATTAAAGGGAATTTTTTAATATTGTAATAATATAAATAGTTTATATAATTTATTTTTTAATTTTTTTGTTGTCTATATAATTAATATTATTTTTTATTCATTTTTAGGTGTTTTTAAATTATGTAATTAATGTTATGAATTCAATTTTTATTAATGTTTCTTTAATTTGTTCAATTTTATTTATTTATTTTTTATATTCATTTATTTTATATTATTTATTCATTTTTAATAGTTAATTTTTTAAATATTTTAAAAATCTATTCAATTTGTAATATTTATTTATTATGTTTTAAAATAATAAATTTGTTTATAATTTATATTATTTATATTTTATCATTATTATTTTTTAATTTATAATATTTTAAATATGTTTGTAATATATATGATTAATTTATTTAAATGTATTTTTTCATATTTTTTGTAATTTAAATTGTTATTATAATTTATTTTAAATAATTATTTATTTATATTATTTATTTATTCATTTTTGTTATTATTTTAATGTATTTATATGTCTTATAATATGTGCTGATAAACGTTTATTTTATCTGCGCTAAAGAATAAGAACTTATAAATACTATTTTTTAGCATTTTTTAATGAGGAAAAAAGATATATTTATGGTCGCTTATTTTTTAGTGCAGATAAAATGAGGTTTTATCTGTGCTTTTTAGTAATAACTGACAACACCCTTTTCCCTCTTTTTAAATGAACCATAACATATCGCTTCATTCTTCACGCTATGTGACATCTCGAACTGGAGGCCACTCGACCAGCGCCCCAGGTCAGTGTGCCATAAGTCCTCAGGAGTGCCTCCCCGTATGCTAGAGGGTACCGCAGTGTGGTGAGGGCCTATGAGGTCACATTGGAAAGATTATGCCCATGTTATCAAAGTATAGTAGTAGTGAAAATCAAAAGAAAAAAATGACATCTAGATACACATCACAACCATGGAAAGTTTCAAACAATAAATATAGCCTCAACTGCAATAATAAATTAATGTGTCATACATACTGGATCCCCTGTTGGTGGATCATACACAAGAAGTAAAAAAAGAAAAAAACTAAATTGAGGTCAATAACCCATTCATAATTTTTCTACAGTCCTACATAGTCCAATCAACCATACTCATCCTAGCATGTTGGGAAAACAAATAATCAATGTCGTGCCTTTCCATGTACTTGTCCCATTGAAAAATAATAGTATCCAATATGGTACCCAACTATAATGGCACCCTAAGTAGGTTGTGAGTATAACTCAGTTGGCCACCATTAACGGTATCCTTAAAATAACCAATCTAATAGGAAATTCATGAAAAAGTTATATAAATAAAAATTTAACAATTTTAATTCAATTAATATAAAAAGTAATAACAACCACCAATGCCCTTGGTTCATGAAGACACTCAAGGTCGGCTATACCACTATTGATCTCTAGGTTCGTGACAATGATCGACCAGACCGACTTCTGCTAGTGTAAGAATCTATTGATTATATATGGTAAAAAACCATTAATTTTATATATAATTAATTAGATTTCCCTATATATGAATTTCTAATGAGGTTAAAAAGGTTACATGGGTGTCTAGGGATTGTTTGGAGCTTGAAACCCTGGCCGATGGAAGAAATCACTAGGCTGCATGGTTAGTTCCAACTAGCCAACACAGTTACTCCTAACCATGCATGGAATTTTAGAGGTAAAACTAGGGTGCATGGTTTTCCCTAACCATGCACCCTAGGCCACATGCATGTGTAGGCTATCTACAATTTTACTAGAGGTATGTTTCGTGGTTTTCACAGGGTTTTCCAAACCGTGTGTAAGAACTGTGTGGGTACCCTACTTGGATAGTGAATAATGAACAACTAGAACATGGTTTGTCCACCCCTAGAAACAAATTTCCCTTAAATAATTTTAATATTAACCCTACCTTCTTTTTCTTCATTTGAGAAAACATGAGAGCCTCCACATCTCTCATTGATCTCCTCAAGTTCCTTTAGTTATAATTTGGTGTTGTTTGTTCGTCCGGACTTCGATTCAATCTATTTTCATCTCATTAGATACCCACCAATAATATCCTTATTTCATATTGATCATTTCTTCATTTTTATTCCTATTGATAGTGTTAATTTGGCATAGAATCATATGACCTATTTTTAGAGAATTCATGTATTTTTCCATTTTCATTCGATCTGGACCAAACCAAAGGCCGATACTAGATGATCTATCCTCCATTGGCATAGGGTAGGTGGTCTAGTTTTTATCCCCCAATGTTTAGGTGGTTTACAATATACCCCATGTTCCTCACACAAGTTTGATCATGCATTTACCATAAATTTAATCTACCTTAAATTAGTTATATAAATTGTGAACCTTATAACCTTCTTAGGTCCCCTTCAATTGTCACCCCTAGAGGTGTTCCAATAAATTATATAATGTGGTTATAAATTACTAAATATCCAAACCACCATCTAAATGGTTTCAGCGTGACTTCTAAATTGTGACATCATTAATGAAATGGATAATTATTATGTTCTATCATGACTAACACACTCATAAAATCATGTTTAAATTATATGGAGGGTGAGTGGTGTGACCGCATCACCTAATTTATGGAATAATGGTTATTCCCTTGTTATTAATGAATGTTAATGAGATATGAATTAATTTTCGACTCTTATTAAATCCTTAAGAGTTTATAATTGATATCAATGGGCATGGATACCCGCATTTTTTATGTTATGGGAATGGAGACCATTTTTGTTTATGATAAACAATAATGAATACCCTTATGAATTATAATTTGAGCATGTATTCCCTTCTACCAATGTTGTATATGGGAATGATTAAGCATGTGAAATCATCTAGGCATGATTCCCCTTACTTATTGATATGGGAATGACATCCCATTAATAGTGAATGTTGGGCTTGGTGACTCTTATGATTATGTTACTAGCATAGAGACCCTTATAATTATGTTACAGTCATAGAGGCCCTCGTAATATTATTTGGTCATGATGGCCCTTATGTGGTATGATTTGGGAATGTTGACCATATTGATGTTATACTGGGCATGATGACCCTTACTGTGATATATAGGTTTGGATTCCCTCTTTGCGATACACGAACATGGAATCCATACTACCGTGATACTGAGTATTGTGACCCATATTCATGTGATACTAAGTAGGGCATCCCTTGATAATTGTGATACTCATGCTAAAACTTATGGATGTCTGAGTTAGGCCTTTAGTGTAGGCTAGTGGTGGTATCGACATATATGGTTGTATATGTCACTGCATATATAGTCCATATATGTGTATTCATATGGTTACATGTTTGAAGACTATCCAACTTAAGCAATAATATATACTATTATCCTAGTGTCCATCCGAAACCAGAGCCAACCATTTAAAATTTATTTACTATTTTCTATTATTAAAAACACACTAACACATTATATGTAATCGAGCATATTATGTGGATGCAGGTAGGGATATGGTTCAGTGCCCATTGGTTGATACATGATCTACATATAGCATGGAAGTGGGGAATCACAAGAGAAATCTATGGCCTATGATTCTATTAGAGACAGTATTTTTGTTATTTTTACTCTTTTGATACATGCATTGTATAACAAGCTCTCCAACTTACTTTTTATGGACATATGACTTATCATCATTTTGTATATGTTACTAGATGGTAGTTATTTATTATTGTTGGATTCATTAACATATTATGTTGGTTTTTATTTTAAATTTTCTATTTATCTATATATTTCTCCGCTGTTCTACTTTGACCAAGATGGTCTTGTATCCCCACTGCACCACCTCAGACCCTCGCTGTTAGTTGTCATCCTCTGGCATATAAGGAGGGGCTCTTGAGGCCACATAGCCTACCATCTCAAAGAATCATTCGAGGCATTTGTGTCACGATGCCACAAAGTGATATAAGAGAATCATATTTTCATTTTTCGTATTGTTTCCGAATATTAGATAGTATATTAGGAATGTTTTGGAATTTGGTAATGATTTGTGTCTAAGAGTAGCTGACCCACATTTAAGGAAAGGTAGAATTACCTAGGATGGGACATGTTGATCTGTATTTTTCTTATTTCAATTGATTTGATTCCATCATATGGTGATGCATGTGGTTTATGATATTTATTGTTATTATTGTGGTTTATATATTATCCTTGGACTAATATGGAATGTATGCATTGATCATGCATCATTTTAGGCACCTTACAGAATTTATATGTCATGTATTATGCCATTTCATGTTTATTTATTGTGTGCATTCCCTAAAACATGTTTAGGTGATAAATTCTATATCCTTGAATTGTGATAAAACCTCATACAAGAATATGATAATTGAATGGTTACTATGCAATGGATGTTACACTTAAATTTATGGGGTGTATGGGGCCTTAGGAATTGGAAGTGGTGATCCATATATTTAACCCTTTTAAAGACAATTACTAAAAAAATGAGAATAAAATTAAAATGGAATGGAAATTATAATATTAGATTGTCCCATTAAATAAGGATTCCAATTGAAATTTAAAGGGTGTTTTACTCTAAAAATTAATATTAACTCTTTTTATACCAGGTCCCATACAGTAAATCATAGAGTTTGACCTAGACCAGTCCTTAGTGGTGGGCAGTTTGTAGTGTCTCTTGTATTCTATATAAAAGTTCATATCACCCAAACATGGATGTTTGAGCAGGCAGAGGTGTGTGACTATTATAGAAGAAGGATTATACCATTCCTATTCATGTATCTATGAATTTATCACTAATAAATCCTATATGACGTGTGAGTTTGGAATTTTATAGATATTACAATAAAATTTCCTTGTATCATTTTCTATGAGGGTGATGGAGACCATGCTTTAAAGGTGGTGGGCCCTATGTTTTTAGTTAAACCTCTCATTGTGACACCTATGGAACCTCCTATTATCCTATTTGTGGGTGATGATTCTAGGTTCGAAGTGGCTTTTTAGTGGATGATGCATAATATTTTTGGTGGTCTATGGCCCACCCATTACATTGTACAGCTTAGAAAGGAGTTCCAATAGCTACATCCACATACTTTTCAATGGATGGTGTTCCATAGGTTGTAGAGTTATAGATCGAGATGGTTATATATATATATATATATTCAAGCATCTTGGGACACATCATTGTAGGAGTGTGAATCTCAATACTTATATGATTCATAGATCCTCAAAATTTTGGTGGGAGATTCTGAACCATACATGTCAGTATGAGGAAAAGAATTAGAGGGTTTTATAATAAATATTATAGGACTATTTCTTCTCTAATACCATAACGGATGACCAGTCCATAGATTTAATGAACTCGTAATATAGATCTATGAAATTTATAGATCATTCAACTCATTTTATGGAGCTTTTGTGATTTGCGCATATCTATAATATGTATTAGAATAATAAAGAATGATGATTAAAGGATATAATTCTACATCATATTTGTTCTCAGGTAAATTTTTTCTGGTTCAAAACCATATACGATATTCTGAACTAGGCACTAATCATAGAGAATAACCTGAGGGAAGCTAGAGGTGTGATCTATGGTGTTTCAGAATAGAGATAGATTACTGGTTTAACCAGTAGTCAGAAGCGATGATTTGAGACTATGTGTGTGAGTAGCTCTAACTATGTGAAACCCTCTAATAGTCATGAGGTCTTTCCTTAGTGTGGGAAGCCTAGGAATAAGAATCCCCAATGTCTTAAAACCCCACAGATTGCCATGTCTATGGTAGATTTTTCCATCTTTAGTATCTTTATAGGAACATCCATTCTGTTCATAGTGGGAGGGGATCCTTCTCAGCACCAACATCAGGAGTAGGATTAGTATCACCTCTCCAAGACGGTCACTGGAGTACTACTAGAATTACCAAAAGACGAGTTTGTCATCGATGAGGTATCCAAAATCCATATATTCATCTCTAGTAGAAAGGACTTGCTCAATGTAGTTATGTTTCATCTTAGAGTTGTTGATCAAGACATATTTATTTAGTATAGCATATACATAAGGAGTAGGGTTCAATGCTATTTAATGTTTTAGGTACCATTCTAGTAGCCTCTAATATTGAATCACCCTTATTTAATACATTTGAATCAAATGACTTTAACATTTTGGATATTTTGGAGAGAGTTAACCTTCATATTGAGTACTCCTATGTTGTTATGACTCTTTATACACTATTAAGTTTATGACCAAAGAGTGTACACCAATGCAGGGACTTTTCTCTTGATGTAGGAGACCATCATTTCATGTGGAACCTCTTTGTCCTAGAGATGAAAGGAATTGATTTCATTGTCAGGATGAACTGATTGGTCCACAATCATGCCAATGTGGATTTTTATCTCCAAAGGGTGTTGTTTATATTACCGTAGGTTGTAACATTTACTCATAAGGGTGTGTGGGATGTCTAGGAATGTAGAACTAGACTAGGGAATCCTGGAATAAGATGAGTGATATTCTGGATTTCTATCCTTTTTATGGATGATAATTGATTACATCAGGTTGAAATACCTCTTGCAATCGATCGATTTAGGGATGTTTTCCCTGATGAATTATCAAGACTACCTACTAGGAGAGAGGTAGAGTTTACTATCAAGCCAGTTCCTGGAGCTACACCGGTATCCATTCCTCCTTATTGGATGGCTACTACGAGATTGTATGAGCTTAATAACCATCTAGAGGATTTAGAATACAATGGTTTTATTTGGCCGAATACTTTTCCTTGGGGTTCTCCAGTCCTTTCAACCAAGAAGGTAGATGGAACCCTCAGTATTTGTGTATATTACTAGAAATTTAATCAATTTATGGTAAGGAACCATCATCCATTACCTTGTATAGACAATCTTTATGACTAGTTAGAAGGGTGAGGGTATTCTAAAATATTGAATTGAGACTAGGCTATCATCAAGTTCAATTGATACCTTTATATATTCCACATACATATTTCCAGAATTGGTACAGTTTATATGAGTGTGTCATGATACTATTTAGTCTTATGAATACACCTACTGTCTTTATGGATTTGATGAATAGGTTTTTTTATCCCATTCTAGAATCCTTTGTGGTGGTCTTGGTAGATGAAATATTTGTATATTATAATACGTGAAGTGACCATGCCACCCATCTTGATATCATTTTGAATACATTTATTGAGCACTATATGTATTCCAAGCTCACGAAATGTCACTTCTGGGTCAATTTATCTCAGAGGTAGTAGTATCAGTTAACCCAAACAAGGTGAATGATATTATTACGTTCTATCATCCCAAGTAATTATTTGATATATAGAGTTTCTTGTGGATATATGGTTTTTAAATAAATTTTATATGGGACCTCTCATGTTTAGATGAACTTATTTTGGGCTTGACTATGAAGGGAGTGATGTTTATATGGTCAGAAGCCTGCGACCTAGCATTTTAGGAGATAAAAGGGAGACCAAATTCAACAACAATATTGATTCTACCAGAGTTGAGAAGAATCTATTGAGAGTATTGTGATGAATTAAGTATCAATATAGGATAAATTATGATGTATGATGATCAAGTTGTTGCATATAGGTCATAGTAGCTGATGCCTCATCCGCGGGATTACCCAATAGACATTCTCAAGTTGGAAACTGTTTTTCACACATTGGATTATTAGAAGAATTACCTACTAGGATAGCATTTTGTTGTGTTTATGGACCACAAAATCCTCAGTAAAATTTTTATGAAGTGTTAATTTAATTGTAGGAATTGAAGATAGATTGAATACCAATAGTCCTTTGAATTTGATATATAATTTATTCCCATGAAAGGCAATGCTGTTATTGATGCCCTGATTAGGGGGAATCATATGCAGATGGTTTAGGAGGCCAATAATAATTGGAATCTTATGGATATATTTTTTTAAATACATATAAAGGTTCAAGAACATCATGTATAGTCTATACTTTCATTGATATTAGTGACATCTTCACTTTTAGAGAGAGTAAATATGAAGTAGTTTTTAGACCTAAAAGCTTTGCCCTCAAAGAGGGGATTTTTGGTGAGGAACCACCTATGAATTTTTGTATTGATGATGAACAAATACTACATATAAATTTTCATATCTTGGTTCCCACATATATAAGGGAATATTTGATATAGGTGTTTCATACTTCATAGTGTGAATTCCAGTTGAGCATCTCTAAAATGTAACATCATATGCATTGATAGTATTTGTGGCTACATATCAAGCATCAGATTACATGTTTTATCTACATGTGGTCCACCTGTCAGTAGTTAAAGGAAGAGCACCAATGGCCTATTGTCTTGTTGTAGTCATCACCAATCATAGAATGGAAATGGGATGAAATTGTTATGGATTTTTTAGTTGTATTACGTAGTTCACCTTGAGGTAGCAACAAAATTTGGGTATTCGTGGATTGAATAAACAAAGTAGCCGACTTCCTTATTATCCAAGATAATTTATTAGCTGATGATATGGGAAGAATATATGTACTTGAGATTATACAGATACACAAGGTCCTATGTACTATCATTTCCAATTGGGACACTCATTTTACATTGATTTTCTTGCTGGGTTTACAATGATCTATGGGTAAAAAGGTATTTCTAAGAACAACCAGTCACCCCCAAACCAATGACCAATCAAAACAGATGATAAATTTTTTGAAGGAAATGCTCGATGGATTGAATATTTAATTTTAATGGTTCCAGGGATAAGAATATACCTCTCATAATGTTCACCTATAATAACAACTATTAAGTGATTATATAGATGGATCCTTATGAGGAAATATATAGTAATGCATGTTGGTCACCGCTATTCTGGTTAGAGGCCTGAGAGGTAGCACAACTGGGAACTCTTCTAATTTGGGAGACATTGGAACTAGTTTAGCTTAACAAAAAGCCGATATATATTGCACATTATAGAAAAAAATCAATGGCCAATCACCATTAATGACCTCTAATGTTCAATGTCGTGGATCATGTTTTCGTATAACTATCACCCATACTTGGTTATAGACAGATACAAAGGATTGGGAAGCAATCACCACACATTGTGGAGCCTTTTGATATATTTTAGAGATTTTGGTAGGTATCTTATTAGTTTATATTACCTCACTGGTACTATTTCATGCACAACATCTTCCACATTTCACATCGTTTCCATTATCATGTTGACCCATCTCATACTTTTGATCCCAAGGAAGTTGAGAAAGATGTCGATTCTTATTTTTAGGAGTGCACTACATGAATCATTGATTAGAAAATGAATGTTCACCAAGTACGGTAAGTCCCTTTAGTATAATTTTAATGGAAGCATTAATGGGTATATGATGAGACATGGGAGTGGGATGCCGATATACATGCTCAGTGGTCAGTTTTATTCTCAAACAACATTTCACTACACTTTGAAGGGTATCTCATGAATGAATTCCTTTAAGGGGTGAAAAAGGTTATAAACTAGTCTTTATATAAAGTAATGACCCTTTATTTTTGGAAACAATTTTTTGGATTTGACTTAATATGGATTCCTAATGAGGTAATGAAGGTTATATGGGTTTCAAAGGCTTTTTTTGGAGCTGAAATCCCGAATGGGGGATGAAATCATGACTGGTGGAAGAAATCACTATGATGAATAGTCTGTAGAAACCATGTGACCTTGAAAACTTGGTTCTCTATAACTAAACAATGCATTTCAGTGAGAAAACTAGGGAGGATAGTTTTCCCTAACTATGAATGCATAGATGCACTCCCATGCGGGTTGTCTGAAAATTTAAGCAGTGGAAAGTCGAATGGTTTGTGCACGGTTTTATAAATCATGTGAATGAACCCTACGAGTACCATTCATGGACAGTTAAGGATTCACGGTTGCTGCATTATTTGGATCAATGCATGGACAAACCAAGCGACCCCCTCATTTTTTAGCGACTTTTCCAAATTTCCCTTAAATTCTTATAACTTTAACCAAACCTTCTATTTCCTCATTCTAGTATATAAGATAGCTTCCACCACTCTCATTGAGCTCCTCAACTACCTCAAGATAATATTTAGTTCCATTCGTTCATTAAGAGACTGATTCAATCCCCAATAATCTCATTGGATGTGAACCAATAATATCTTCTTTCATCTTGCACCCTTATTTATTTTTCATCCTCTCGATGGAGTTATTTAGGTGTAGGCACATATGACCTATTTTCATTCTGTTTGCATGTTTTTCCATTTTCTTCCGATATGGACCAAAAAAAAGATGATACTGGATGAGTTATCCACTATATGCAAAAGGCAGGTGTTTTAGTATTTACCCCTCAAAGAGGAGGTATTTTATAATATGTGTTATGTGCTACATGCCAATTTCACCATACATTAACCCTAAATTTTATCTACCTTAAATTGTTTGCCTAAATTGTGAACCTTATGAAATTGGTAGTCCCTCTTCAATATTCTTGACCTCTTGAGGAATTCCGATCAGTTTGACAATGTACTAATAAATGACTAAACGACCAAACCATCTTCTAAATGGTTTTGGCATGACTTTATAATTGAGAAATAATTGATGAAACAAATAAAATTTGTGTCCTATCATGAAAAACACACTTATCAAATAAGGTTGAAATAATATTATGGGTGAGTGGTTTGACCGCATCACCCAATTAATAGAACAATGGTTACAACCTAATTGTTAATGAATGATAATGGGATATAAATTAATTTGTTGGATCTTATTAAATCCTTGAATATTTATAATTCATATAAATGGAAACAAATAACAACATGTTATATTTAATGAGAATAAATACCTTTTTTAATTAGGGTAAATTGGAATGATGACACTGATGAATTATGATATGGGTTTGGCGTCCGTTCTGCTAAATTTATATATGGGTATGCTGACCCTAGTGAAATGATCTGGGCATGATGTCCCTTACTAATTGATATGGGTATGGTACCCTTTTTATAATGAGACTTGTGAAAGAATACCCTTATGATTATGTTATAGGAATGGTGACCTTTATAATTATGTTGTGGGAATGGAGACCATTGTAATATGATCTGAGAATGGTGACCCCTGAATTATATTATTTGCTCATGATGACACTATTGATGTGATACTGAGAATGAGGAAACTTATTGTGATATATGGGCATGACAAACCTAATTGTGATATAAAGGTTTGGAATCCCTCCTACTGTGATACTGGTCATAAAGACCCCAATTCATGTGATATTGGACGTGGAGTCCATTAATACTTTTGATACTCATGATACGACTTATGGATGTATGTGTTACACCTCAAGTCAATTATAGTCGTGGTATCCAAATATATAGTTGTAGAAGTCACTACTTATACTGTCAATATATGTGTAGACATATGGTTACTTGTTTAGAGACTATCCATCTTATGATGATGTGGGTACTGTCAGCCTGGTGTCCTTTCAGAACTAGATCCAAACCATTATAGGTCATTTACTTCTTTCCATCATTATCTACACACTTATAGACAACAATAGTGTTGTCCTACTAATTTTATCTAACACCCTATCTAGACCCCCTAAGGTACCACGGTAGATTATGTGGAAGCATGTAGGGAAAGAGAAAAATTTTCATTGGTTGTTACTTGATCTTATTATAGGATGGGAGTGCGGATGCCTAAGACTGAGATATGGCTCATGATGCTATTGGACATAGTATTTTGGGTATTTTTTATCTTTTGATACATGCATTGTAATGAATGATTTCCTACTTATTTTTTATTGACATATATCATATAATCATTTTGAATATGGTACTAGATGTTAGTTATTTATTATTGTTCGATGGTCTACCTTCCACTATCATTATTTATTAGGTTTCCAATATTTAAATATCTATTTCACCACTGTTATATTCTAATAAAGAGGGTATAGTATCCCCTCTATACCACCTCAGACCCTCACTTCTAGTTAGCAGCCTCTGGCATATGAGTAGGCACACTGAAGTCCATGAGGATCACCAGCTTGGGGAACTGTTCTGTGGAATTCAGGTCGCAAAGTCACAACTACTACTGAGGTGTCTCTAAGCATGTACTATTGTTTGTCTCAACCATAAAGAACCACATAGAGTCCATGGTTCATCCTAGAATTCACAATATAATGTTGTATCAGATTGAATCCTAGGACTCATCCTAGAATTACCATAGAATAAGAGATCTCATACTTACAATCCCAATTCATCAGTCATTTCATGGAATCTAGATACTCATCCTAGCATTCCTTTGGAATCAAAGTGCTCATCCCTATATTACCAATCATCTAGAATCATATATATCTAGTATTTACACTTGGAATTCCCATGTCATTAGCAATCATATAAAATCTGAGTTCTCATCCGACCATTCCAACCCATCGAGTATCATATAGAATTAAAGAGATCATATAGATATTCCAAATAAGTACATATCATATGAAATTCAAGGAGCTCATATTGACATTCCTAAACATTAGTCATCATTTTAAACATTTCAATAATTATTCAGTTATTCCATTTATTTCTCATTAGGCCTAAGGCCACCACATTACCATTTTTCCATGTTTTAGATTAATTACACATAAATTCATTTATTATTGTGAATGATCACCTCCATTTATTCCAAAGAATTTACAATTTTACAATACCAATAACCATACCAATTATTGTTATAATAACCCAATCCCTCATATAATCCCAATTACCATTTGTTATAGGTTCTATCTCTTTTCAAAGGAATGTATTCCACTATACCACATTAAATATTATTTATCTTTTTCATCTATATTATAAAATTTTTAGAATTCCCAACGTTTTACTTTAATACAATACTAGTTATATTAAATTAGATTTCAATGCCAAAACCATTTAAATCATCAATGGTTGTGAAATTAAATTTCATATCCTTTCATTCAAACCATGTTTTCTCTTAAACCATTAAAACAGAAATTAGGAATTTAAATACATTTCTTTTTAAAGTCTATTTCCCTTGAAAAGAATTACTTTTGAATTTTACACTTCATAGGGTTTAAGGCATATTAATATTGGTATTTATAAAAGGAAAAATAAAACTAAAACATTTTAAATTAAATTGGATCAACCATGGTGAAGCTAGAATGAACACATAATGATCACACTCAGAAAACAATGCAAGACTATGCGTTAAATTAGAGGGACCATATACCTTATCCACATAGGAGTTTTCCCATATAGTATTAGACCTTGGTTAGAAAATAATTGATTGATATTGGGAACCCATTAAAACACCATGAAAATAGGGAATAACCCACGTAAATGTTCAAATAATTTCATTAGTAAGAGAAAATAATAAAATAGGATATAGGAGGGTTATAATCAATGAGAGATTTTAACCTAATATATAGAATCCGAAACACCTAGGAATCATCTGAGATCTTCCATGGCCATGGAGAGGGGAAGAAATCCTCTTCTACTACTATAAATGGCCATAATGTTGACCATTTATATGTTAATAAGAGGAGGGGGGTTGCGGTGGAAAATTACCATTTCACCCCAAAAAAGATACAAAACCCCACTATCTAAGAAACATTGGGAATACTAGCTTGCCAATGTGCCCAATAAATTTTTTTCCCACCTAGAAGCGCACCATCTTGTAAGTGGGACAATAATAGAAAGATGCAATAAAAAATCATTCCTCCGACACATGGATCACTCTTGTGACCTCTATGAACACCAATTCATGTCTAGAAACATGTTTCTGAGGTGTAACAATTATCAAAACATAATTTTGATTTCTAGATTAAGATAGACCCCATTCAATATTTAAAATTTCAAAATTTCTCTTGAAATCAAAATACCCATAGAGAAACAAGGCTTTACGAACTCAAAACCATAACACATATCATTATTAAGAAGTCACTATGGTTAAACATTTACTTCATATGACCCTCGCCGATTACTAAACATTCCAAATGAACTCATTCTATCATTGAACACATGAAACATACTCAAGGACCGACATTTAATTAAATTTTATATGACATCCAAAACCCTAACCAAAACACATTTCCAAAACTAAAACACTAATATGGTTCTTACCCAAGCCCATATATCCTGATACACTGATGGTGTCATCATTTAGTTATCCACCAGGCCTATAATGCTCCCCAACATACGCTTCAACTCACAACCACTATATTCTCAAGATTTTGTGCATCATCCATTAGAATTTTTTATTTAAAAACTAATACATTTTACAATGACATTCCTAACATGGTTCCTAACTCACTACCATCAAACACCGATGATAATTCTAGTTAAATGTTACTACTCATCTTCATCAATGAATTCTAAACTGTAATTGATGCATAACCATCATCCATTCATAAGCTAGGAATATATAATATTTTCTTTAAAAAGACTAATTTAATTCCTAAAACACACCCACTATATCAAAATGACATGATGGGAATGATTTTTAGTATACTTCATCCAACTGAATTCATAAACACTTATCAAATCCTCCTGGGAAGACTCATTTTGAAGACACGTAGATCCAACTGTTGATGCATTACCAATTCATCTGATCTCACTTGGAGGCATCCTATAATCACCAAAATATACTCACTAGAGTCCACACTTGAATCATGGTTATTTTTTGTATATATAAAATAAAAATAAATATTTTAATATTAATGGAATAGTAAAATTAAATTAAAGAATATATATAATTAAAGATTAAAACATATTTAGTATAAAAGTAATATTTCTTTTTTAAAGAAATCATTTAGTTAAGTATTGAATATTTTTTACTAATAGAATAAATCTAACACTTTTAAAATATTATTATATATTAAATAACATATTAATATATTTTAAATTATAAATTGGTATGAAATAATATTAATAACACTTAATGTTTAAAAATGACATCATTTTTATAGAAGTACTTTTTATTTGTATTTTATATTTTCATTTGAGAAATAAATATAAAAAATTTAGAATATAAATTAGATAAAAATAAATTCATTAGTGGATTTATAATTTCAAAAATTATATTATGATGAATATTGGGGTTTTTTTCTAAAAATTTTTCTTTTTAGGTGAATAGTGAAAAATATCGTTTTTACAAATAAAATAACTTCTATGAAATTATTAGTATATAAGATCAAATTACAAATTTATGAAACATTTTTATAAGATAAAATATATATTTTATAATTTAACTTATATTTTAAAAAAATTGGATTTAATTTATAAATCATCATTTTCATTTTATAATTTAAGTAATAATTATTTATTTATTTTTTAAATTAAAATTTTAGTATTTTAAAATGAAATTTTTAAATTTTGAAAATTGAATGCAAAAAAATAATTTAAAATTTTAAAACAATATGTCCATATTATATAATAAGGACCATTTTATTTTTGGGTATAATGGATATATGACCTTTGTAAAAAAAAGTTACCCTGGTGAGAAACTAAATGGTAAAAATGAGTAACCAAATAGATAAAGAGAAATAAATGTTAAAAACAAGTTTAAATTTAGTTTTTGAGGTATGGGGTGACCATAAATCTTATAATATCTATTTTTTATCTATTTTTGTTCCACTTTTCTTGAGAATGACTTCCCATTAATGAAATATTTTATTTATTTACAAAAATGACACCTATTTTAACTTATAGAAGGGGAATTCCTCTCCTCATTTACACTCACACCTAAACCCCATATATTCAGACCAAAATCCATCCAAACCTATCCTAAAAACCCTATAAAACATAATAATGCTCTTTTCTTATCAAAATTTCATTCCCCAAAAGTTTAATCCCCTTTATAAGGAGATAATCCAAAAAGTGAAGTATAAGATCCTAACCTCTATTTTTTCTATTTATTTATGTGATTTTCTTCTTCCTAAAATTCCATTTCACCATCAAAAAATTTTAAAAAAAGTATATTTAATATTATTTAATGATATTATAAGATTTATTTCATCATTAACTACCCTACAGTTTTCTTTTTAAAAAAATGAAAACATGAATCGTGTATTGTTCAGACTACCGCCTGCATGAATAAACATGTTTCATTTTTTACTTCACTTACAAACATGTGTGGTTTTAGTTTATACATGATAATTATATATGATATATATATGTAATATATAGCATTAATTTTTTTATATTTTGGGTAACAAAAAATTTACACTCATTATATGGTAATCCATCAATAATGGTAAATAACCCTAAACTAGTTCATCACCATTTTTTCACAGAACATGACAAATAATCCAATGTAATCTAATTATAATACTAATAGTACTTATAATAAAATAAATTACCTAGAAATTAATGGTTTTTAAATTATGTTATTTTTGAGTAATGGAATACCAATACCAATTTTATAATCCTAGTTCAAAATATCTAAGATTATTAACACCTCATGCTAAAAATAGATTACAATAATCTAATACACTAATAGAAATATTATTAATGATGATAATAAATCGAAATTTATATGAATAAGGTTATGAAATATAAAATAAATATGCTTATATTTATGATAAATGAGGTTGAAATAATTGTTAAAGGTAAGTGGCATTCTAAATCAAACTTATTTCTTTAAGTTAGAAAATTTCTTATTGAACTGTATATTTCCAAGAATTTCCATTTTAAATTATTTTCTATATTTATTTATTGGGAAATTATTTAATATCTAAATCCATTTCAAAGGAATTATTTCTTTTCATTTTTAAAAAAACAAATTTTAGTTTTTGTAAAAAGACACGTAACTATGAAGTTTATAGTGATGATTTTTTTTCCAAAAATATCTTTTTAAATTTTTTTTATAATTATCTTAAATTTATCTATCACCAATGGAGTTATGTTTCATGTTCCACCCTATATTTTATTTTATCATTATATTATTTTGGGAATAAACATTTTGGTGTCAAATTATTTAAATCATGTTGTTATTTTATAAAATTTGGGTGTTTTATGAAACTCGTTTTAATTTCATGGGTTTGGTTAAGAAAAGTTAATGTTTTCCATTAAGTTTATTAATTAAATAATTTCTTTTCTGTGCGTTATTTATTATTTAATGACAATTGAATTTAATTTTAACTCATATGTATGGATTATTATGGGTGGGGTCCTATATCATCCTATAATTCATTAGTAAAATTTTATATATCATGATATATCTAGGAATAAATATAATGAGTTTGTTCACACATTCCTATACGAGATGGATTTTCCTTCATTTAAAGGAATATAAATAATTACTTTGGTCACATAGGTATGAAAATAATGTTTTTTATCACACATTGTTTCCTATTATTATGGTTATTCTAAATTTCCTATTTGTTTATCAAGTTATAGAAACATTTCAAAATGATTTTAAGTTCAATAAAAACAAAAGTTTTAATGATTAAGGTAAATGTTATAATTATTATACACCTTTATGTGATGATCACATGATATATGATTAATGAGATGTGTTCTTATCCATTTTATATATTTTATTCTTCATTAATTATCATTTTATGATCTTAGGTTTCTCCAAAAAGTATAATTATTATCAACTATTTTTTTGATATTTTATTATGATATTTATGTCTCCCTATTATTATCCTTTGTGTTGTGATATGTTTTTCTCTTACTGTGAATTTGATCTCACCACATTATTATGTTTCTATTCCATAGGGTATAAAGGTGTTTATATCCATTGAGATTTCTATAAAATGGCCAAGAGGAGAATCATTATGATGAAATATTTGTAAGTGTGGTAAAATAAGTTGTTTATGTAACTAATGATCAAGGAACTAAATCTTTAGGTCCTTTAGTTGTGTGGATATTTGTGAGATGTATTATTTAAATTATGAGATTAATTTATTATATAATTTATGTTTATCTGTGGTCACTTTAGTTCATCCTTTAGATATATCCACGGAACAAACATGCTTTTACCAGAAACTCGACTACACCTACCATGAAACGATCCTACATACCGAAGCATTATCATGTTCCTTACACAAGATACTTCCAAAAATATGTACTTTTACAGCCATTAAAAAACATAGAATATAATACAAAAATCCCAACCAATTACTCTAGGCCCCACATGCCCGTAGATACTCCCCATTACCGTAGGCACTACACACCATGACACCCGCTCGGGGGTCCTACACATCCTAGAATTTAAAAACCCATATGGGTCATAAGAAACATGATACAAGGTAGCGTATCACACCTCAAGGTAACATCCTAACCCCATCAAGGTCTCACAACCCATATCCAATGGACTCATAACCCATACTCTTTCCAGCCCCAAATGACATATACAACAAGTTAGGTCACAACCATAAAGGATACATATTTTTAAAACCTTTTCATTTCCCAAACATTTAAAATTTCAAAATTTTATTAGATTTCACATTTTAGTTTTGGTTTGATTGAATATAATTAATAATTTATAAGGTAAAATAGATTATTATTATCTTACTATCACTTTATTTAACCAAAACCACCTCTTTATAACTCATTTATATCTTCCTTTAAACAAGTAGTCACTGGATGAGTTGATTAAGTAGAATGACACTATATACATATATGTAAACCATATAAATGGATACATAAACATAAAATAACAACCACAATTCATTATATATAACCATAGTAATATATAAATTTTCTAAAAAACAATCCACAGTTAATAAAAAAACACTAGTATATGAGAATACTAGAAATCTATCAATCATAGGTAACATGTGGATGACATATCAACCTTATATGCCTAGTATGATGGATGAATGCAAACACCCTCTCATTCTATATAGGTCGAAGAGATATAAATCCCATAAATGAATAAAATTTTACTCATGTTCACTACTTAATGTGGAAATTAGTAAACAAGAAAAACAAAAGTCAAAAACAACAAATCTTATCCCAACAGCTTTGATTTTACCCCATATATCGTCCCACATGCACCTAGGCATGGTGTTGTTATAAAGATCAAACAATATCATATCCTACAATATACCATTACCAAATAGTATGAAAAAATAGAATATATCTAATATCAATTTGTAATATCCTGATATGGAGGCTGCTCAATCAGTGCCCTAGGCCAATGCACCACTATCCCTCTAGTGCAACAACTAGTATTCTAGAGGGTGCCTATTAGTGGTGGGGGCCTATGAGGTCACTATGGGAAGAATATTTCCTTATTATTTGAATATAATATTATTAAAAAAAAAATTGATAAATAAAACCCATATACACATCAAAACTAGGTAATGTGACAGCCAATAAATACAACATCAGATGTACTAATTAATGGGCATGTCATACATTCCAAATCTCCCAACAGTGGATCATACATAATAAGTTCCAAATAAATAAAAGTAAATTGATACCAAAAACCCATTCTAACTGGTCTAGAGTCCTTTCCAGTCCCATCACCCTTACAAATCTCATTATACAAAGAAAATAAACAATAAATATTGGGATTTTACCTATACTTATCCCTATGACAAATTAAAATATCTACTCTGGTACCTTAGTGCCATGGTAGCTAATGATGGATGTGAGTATAACTCAATAAAACACCACCAACAAAATACATAAAATAACCAATATAAAAGGAATTACATGAAAAAGTTCTATAAATAATGAATCTAACAATTTTAAAATGATTTATATAAAATTAAATGACAATTGTAGATGCCCCATGTTCATAATGACACCTAAGGTTGGTTATACCACTATTGATATGTAGGTCCATGACTGTGATTGGTTGTACCTACATTGACCAATGTTGAGGTTTGTATTATAATGGCATAATGACACTACTGATTATAAATAGCCACATGGAATTTAGGGTTCAACCTGAAATTCCTAGTATATGAAAGTATCACATAGAATCTAAATGCTCACCCAGAAATTTCAATGAAATCCAAGATCTCATTCTAGAATTTCCTAGTCATCGATCATTATCGAGAATCAATATTTTCATCCGGGAATTCTTATGGTAATAAAGAAATCATCTAGTAATTCCCAATCATCAACAATTATATTGGATTTGGCCCCCAACCTGAACTTCCCATTCATTTGAAATCATATATAATCTGAGTGATCATCACACCATTCCAACCCATTGCATTTCAAATGGAATTCAGGCACTCATCCCAACATTCCCAAGTACCACATATCATATGGAATCCAAGGAGATCAATGATTAAATCCAATGCATTAGTCACCATTTTAAACAGTTTATTAATTAATAATTCATTACATTTAATTATAATCAGGAATGAGGCCACCACTTTACTATTTTTCCATTTCCTAGATTAATTATACATAACACCATTTGTTATTGTCAAGTATCATCGTTATTTATTATTTATGATTTATCATTTTATATTAACAATAACAATATTAATTACAGTTATGAGAAACCGAGCCTTAATATAATACCAATTCCCATATCATTTAGGTTTAATCACTTTTCCAAGGAAACCATTCAATGACACCCTATATAATATCACATATCCATTTCAAATCCATTATACATGTTTTGGGTTTCCCAAACCTTTACGTTGATACTATAATAATTATAGTAAATATGATACAAAGGCCAAAACCATTTTTCAATTATCCATGGTTGTGAAATTAAATTTCATAACCTTTTCATCTTAAACTATTAGAATATAATTTATGTGTTTAATGAAATGTCCATTATGGTTATTTCTCCCACTAAAAATTACACATGAAAATACAATTTTATATAGAATAAGGCAGACTAAATTGGACATTTATATAAGGAAAATGTAAAATATAACATTTAAAATTATATTAGATCATGAACGGTGAAGGTGACTTGACCACACCATGATTGTACATGGAAAATAAGGAAATACTATGGGCTATATTAGGGGACAACCAACCTTAGTATCATAGGAGAATACCAATCCAATATTATCCCTTATTTTGATATAAAATGGTAGATATAGAGAAACCATACAAACACAATGATAATAGGAAAAAACCCACACAAATGGAGAAACATATTTTTATCAGTAGTATAAAACAAGAAATGAATCTATAGTAGGGTTAGACTCGTGAAAAGAATTTATACATGATAGATAAATGCCAAAACACCCATGAACTAGGGGATATCTACCATGGACAGGGAGAGGGGGGGAATCCTATTTCTTATTAGGAATACCATATTATTGGAAAATTGCACGTTAATAATAAGGAGGGTAAAAGGGGAAAATGGCCCTTTTCCACCTTAAACACTAGAAATACAACCTAATCGACTGGCTAGATGGAAGCTGGGATCACCATCTATATAGTGATCCTAGGAATTACTATCTCCTGACTAGAATCCCACCTATTAGATGGTGGGAATACAATATCATGTGGTTGTCCAAAATTCATACCCGATCTCACGATTCACACTTGAAACCATTCTATACCCCAATTAATGTCTAAAAACAAGTTTTCAAGGTGATAAAATTATTTAAACATTGTTCTGATTCTTGATTCAAGATCCTAACTATCCACTATTTTAAATTTTTTACATTTATCTTGAATTCCAAACACCCACATGAAAACAAGGACTTACATGATGCATTCAATCTCTCACAAAACCTATTCTAAACACTATATGAATTTATTATTTAGAAAAAATGTAACACCATGGACCTAGTTACCCAAAATTGGTGCATTATTACATAACATTTTCATGATACATAGAATCATGTCCTAAAAGGCCGATCATTTTAGTATCCTTGGAAGTACTAGATACACTCATAAGTTTTAAATTACATCATGAAATAAAAACATCAACAAAATTATGTCCCCTTTTAAAACACACTTATATCGTTAGCCTATTCCTACAGGTCATCCATAAAAATCTTCTTCACATACATGGAAAAATAAAACATAGAAAGGGGTGAGATCACATGCTCTGTAAGGATAAAAATATTGAGAAAACATTCATAAATAAGCCCAAACATTTAAGGAAATGTATAACAATAGAACACAAGACTCTTAAACATAAACATCAACATAAAATGGAAAATGTAAAACAAATATTTCCATTTAATTATTCACATGGATATTCTTCTAGTAAAATAATTACTTGTAATATTAATATACAATTTAATAATGATGGAATGCATAATGCCAGACTTCATGACAACATATTCAAGGCCTTGTACCAAGACTACAAATAAGATTTTGTCAGCGCCATGTACCAAGACACTAGTTTGACTCATGAGACCTACCAATGAATTGAGGATCTTTAGCAGGCCCACATTTCACTTACTAAGTCCAATTGATTCATCTTATGAAAAGTTTTAAACATAGAAAAATAATTCGTATTAAAGCTAGCAAAATAAATGTCAATACTTTATCCATAAACCATGAATGGTATAAAAAAATGCATCCACAGTAAAACTTATCACAAAAACATTAGTATAGTATGAAATATTTGTATCATAATAAACCATCCTTGATTAAGAATAATATCATGTAAAGGATTTTGACATTGTTTATAATGATTAGTAAAAATCTTTGAGAGAAATATCCTTTTTTTCATGAAAACACTTAAAAGTCTCCTTGTTTATCAAGAAGCTATTTAAAATATATTTTTGAATCAAAGTGTCCCATAACACTATGAAAATTTTAAAAGAAATTTCAATTTTAAAAAATTATTTTTCATATAAATAAAACCATAAAACCATTTTTAAAACATGGACATTAATGAGAAATATGTAGAAGAATAAAATTTTAAAATATTTAAAATGATATTTTAGTTAGTGTTCCTAAGAAAATGGGAGATTATTGAATACAAATAATTGAGGTAATAAAATCATTATAATGTCATGGGAATAATGGATTCATGATATACTATGTCACAGTACATTATATACACCAAATAAAAGTTAATTGGTGCATAACAACAAATAATTCTCAATAGGATGTATGTTGAGATGAATTCCTTTATAAAGACTGTATCCTTAGGTTAAGGGTAAATCAATGAGATACTTTTGTGTGAAAAATATAAATACTCTCAATATGATTAGATATTTATTTTAAATCTATCAGAGGATATTCTCACATATTTTTGTAAAAACAACACCAATGACATGGATGTTTAACTCAATGAATAGAAATTTAGTAAAAATTACTCTTATCCAGCTTATAAAGATTACTTAAGATTTTATCAATGGATTTATTATGTGTATCAAAATTATATCCACACAAAGGGGAGTGAAAATTACTACATAAGAAAATAAATAGGGATTTCACACATAATCTTGGAGTAAAGTAATTAATGAAGTATGTGTAAAGCCCAATGAGTGGAAATTGAAATTTTGAAATCCCTAACCGATTTGGTAACTTACGAAACATACAACCCCTGAAATAAGTATCATAAAATGAAGGTTTAAATAACGATAAATTAATTTATATTACACAAAAAATAAAATCATGGGTAGTAAATACACCACACAAAATGAAATAGTGGCAATATAGCATGAATCTCACGGAAATAAGAAGTGAGATGAAAATCCCTTACCACATTGTAATCAATCGAGTCGTATGACCAAAAGTTAATAACCACCAAATTAATAATATAATACCATGAATATATATATAATCATCATAATATATATATCAAATGGAAGTAGACGATACACCACATGAAGTAAATAATAGGAAAATAATGGAAATCTCACAGAATTGAAAGTGAGATAAGAAACCCCTTACCTTGTACTTTTCCTTGGTCAAGGGTACTACAACCTCTTGTATAATAGTTAAATCATTATTATTAAATTATAAAAGAACCATATACATAAATATGATATAATATATGACCCACTAATATTGCATTGTTAATAATATTTCAGTAGTGTCATCGTTTTGGTTTTTAACTGATTCATTTTACTTTATATGTTTTGTTACATAAGTCATGATTGTTATGTATAAAATATATTTGATTCATATAAAAAATGATATTATGTTCTTAAAAATTATTTTTAATCATAAAATGAAAATTATTCTAGAATGATTACGATGTTTAATGAATCTCATCACGTTTGTGGAGATGGTAATCTGTACGTACGCACGAGCAACAATATCATTATATAGGTGGGGAAATAGTATGTAATTGGATGATATATCATATATAAAGAATAATTAACATGTTAAATTTATTATTTAAATCAGTTATACTCATTATTATACCCATCTAAATAATGATGTTTTTGAATGACAAACTACACCACCACGTGGAGATGGTAATCCTTACGTATGCATGTATGGTTACTATCATTTATAGGATGGATAAATTAACAAATATGGTTATAACATATTTATAATAACATTAAAATATGTATAAGGTATTGTATTTATTATTTTGGAATGGAAACCACAAAGAAAGAATAAGTGGAAGAAGAAAAGAACTTGAAAGAGGTGATGAAATATTTATCTCTTCTTCGGGTTCTACTTTTGTATTTGATCAAAAGGGCTCCTTAGGTTGGCTTTCTATTCATTTTAAGGACTCTAGGTAGATTTGAGGGATGTTGGGAGGATTTTTGTGTAGGGTTCTTCTGAACCATATGGCTTTGGAGGTGTGATTTTGGGAGAAGGGGAAGGGACCTTTTATAAGAGGGGTAAAGGGAACTTTTGGAAAAGATTGAAATATTATTTTATAATAAAATAATTTTAGGATTATAATGGCACAAAAATGATTTATATATAGGATACGGTGGGTATGGGTCAAAAACATACCATCCAATAGGTTTTATATCGGTTTAGGTGACCATATCAACCTTATATTTTAGATTTAACTCTTAGTTAAATAGTTTGACTTTAACCGTGTCTCTTTGAATTTTTATATTTTATGGTAAATCATCTTAGAATAACACTCCATGAGAACACCATGTTGTAAATTATTAATACATATAACCTTATCTA
This sequence comes from Viscum album, assembly GCA_963277665.1. Classification (NCBI taxonomy): domain Eukaryota; kingdom Viridiplantae; phylum Streptophyta; class Magnoliopsida; order Santalales; family Viscaceae; genus Viscum; species Viscum album. The sequence continues at coordinate 1,894,201,904 of OY728121.1, read as the reverse complement.
AGACTTTTGGACAAATATTAGACTTTTTGGAAAGTTATATCAATTAATAATATAATATTTGTTTTAAAACTCAATTATTTCAATTTTAAAACAATTTAGTATTTGATTTTTAAAAAGCCATAAAAATATTATTACATAGAATAAAATTTATTCAAATAACCTTAAAATGTAATATTAACCTCGAAAATTACTTTAATTCCTCATAAGTCTCAATTTACATTTATTTGGATATTTATAATATCAATTATTTTAATATTTCATTAATAAGGTAATTACTGCATCATCATTTTTTCATAAATAAATTAATTTATTTAATGTCTAAAAATTATAAATAAAATACCATTATTTATGAAATCATTTTATCTTTCTAATTAATATTTATAGTCGAATTTATATTGGGTGTAACCCTATATTAAAAATGGATTAGTTATTAAACTTTGAATTTAACTCTTTTAACTCTTCTCTAAATAAAATTATAATAAATGTCTTAATCTAATCCATGTGGACTAAAGAGGTTTATATTTTATTCCTAAGGTTGTTTTTTGTCTAATTATTATTATCAAATAGAATTAGGACATGTGTTAGGGTAATTATGATATCATATTTACCCTTAATTACCCTATTTAATTTTAACCGTGGTCAATAAAAGTCAAAAGTTACTCTTCCCCAAAAATTATTTTCATCTTATTGAACCACATTTTACTTACTGATATTAATCGTGTCTCTTAGATTTTCTAAATTCAACTCATAGTAGCGGTAAAATTAAGTTTTATGTAAATTTTCAAATTCTCCTAGGTGGTGGGTAAAAGATGGTAAAAAGTACAATAAAATTTTATTAAAAATGAATCTAATCAATTACATTGAACTTATATAGGTATTATATATCTATTTGGACTTTAAAAAAAAATTAAAAAAATTTAATTATAATTTAATTAAAAAGTCAGTTTTAAACTCTAACGCAATGTTTTTCACTAATAATCAAAACATGAATGTTTTCAAAAAAATATCAACAATTCACCCTAAGATAATTTTTATATTCTGAATTAAAAATGAATTATATTTTAAAAAATTCAAAACAAAGAAGTTGAATTACTTAATTTAATATTAATTTCTGTTGTTAAAACCGAAAAGCGGGTTTCTAAAAAGTAAAAACTATCCAAAGATTGACATGTGTTTAGGTAAAATTTAAATGTGAAATTACCTAAAATGGGTTACATTGTATTAAATTATAAAAATATATTCTAATAATTCTTCCAAACCATTCAAATAAATAATTTAACACTCTAATTTATTTTGATTAAAAAGTTGTTTTCAATTAAAATTTAGTAGTTTTCAATATAAATCAAAATATGGAAGTTATCAGAAAAGTACCAAAAGTTTATCCAAAATAAATTTTTATGTCCCGAATCTAAAGAAGAATTTTATTTTATTATATTTATTATATAAAATTGTCAAATATAGGTTTTAAAAGGTTTT